>CM038115.1:9210359-9827257 GCA_001642375.2 Mentha longifolia | reverse complement strand
GGAGATTAGTTTGTTCCATTTAACGTCTATCGACTAAGTGTGGTTTCTAACAACATTATCAAAACTATTAAAGGGTTCCCAACAGTGATAAATGCGCATATTTCGTAAATGGATGTCGCGTGGTCACAATATTACTTATGTATTTTTTAAAATAATTTTTTTAATATATTTTTAAATTTGTATGTGCATACTATGTTCCTCTCACAAATTCGTCACAGGTTAAGAAAACAAAGTTTTGATTATGAATTTAAGAAAATGTCAGAAACAACATCTATTTTGTGAAAAATATGTAATGCTAAAATAATAATGAAGAAAGGACTTATACAATCAACTTATGAATATTCGAATAAAGAAGAAAATATGAATACAAAATTTCACAATAATGAGAATATCTTCATAATTAATGAAATTCATTCTTCTTTCAAGGTTGAATAAAAAGTCAAAGGTGATAAATACCAAATATTTGATGCATTCAATTATGACACTAATTAAATTTTCATATTTAATTGAAACGTTATGACAATCACTAATTAATGGTACCACAAATATGTATTGAATATCATACTTAATGTATTAATAAAAAATAAAATTATTAGTATTAAATTTATTTAACATATAACAATTTTCCAAAAACAGAAAGTACAAATAACAGTTTTGTACTACCTCTGTCTCATTTAAGTAGACCTGTATTCCGTTTTGGTCCGTCTCAACTAATAGACATGTTTCCTTAAATGACAAAGAATACTTGACTACAATTAACTCTCTCTCCTCAGAATTAATTATGGCCACACAATCTCCACTCTCTTAATTCTTGTATCTACAGGAACCGTCCCTACTTAAATGAGACGGAGGTAGTAGTTGTTATTATTACATATATTGGATTCGATTATTGTAGATCCTTCTTTACTTTTTCTTTTCGTAGTTGATTAGGAATAGAATATTAAATTGTATGCATATCTTCCCCTCCGATCCAAGAGGTCGGGGGTTCAAGTTACCCCAGGTATGTGTGTATGAGTGTGTTGTGTTGTGTTTTGTTCGCCTAATCAAAAAAAAAATTGTGTATAATTAATTGATTTATTCTAATAGGTATTTTAATATTGTGGGAATGGGTAAAATACCCACATTTCATAACACACTTGGCAAAATACCCACCTTCATAATTATCATAGCAAAATACTCATTTTTATTATAGACTACCTATTTTGCCCCTCATTTTATTGTCGGTTCTTACACCATGACTTGAGTCAGTTTTTTTTTTTTTTTTCATGGGCCCACAAAACTGCAGAAAACCGTAGCCCCTTTTATGGAGAAAGATGCAAAAACGTCTCTTCTCAGCTCCTTTATGAATTTATTGTTTTGTTTTAACCCTCACCAATCCTCATTTTTCAACCGGCGAAATTACTTTCCCCTCATCCCCCAAATTCTTCTTCTTCTTCCCCCTTTAAGCAGCGACTGAACATCATAGCAAAAAAATAGAAATTTTCGCAAGCATCAACTGGAATTTGTGATGAGGAAACACATTTTCCGACTGAGCACGATAAGAATTTGAAGGCATGAAACACATTTTCCGACCGAGTAAGTTCAGAATTTCATTGTTCATCTTTTTTGTTGATTATCTGACGGGAATGTGCTTAAAATCGGTTGTTTTTGCATGTTACTTGAAGGAATATTGTGATAAGGGCGGCGGGTGTTCATTTCTAAAGTTTGTTGCGACTGTACTTTCAGATCTGTAGTGACAATGTCTTCCTCGCCAGAAAATGAGCAGGTAAAAATGCTCCTATGTTGCTGTAAATTCCTGTCGTTGTATGATAAATTCCGATCAACGAAATATATTTTCCCATCGCAGTATTTAGAATTTTACTGTCAGAGAATGCTAATTTATGAGAAATGTAGTACTTGTGTTTATATTACGGTTGTATTTATGAAAATTCCTTATTTTACTATTGCAGTTCCTAAAATTCCTTTCGGTTGTACTTATTTTTTCCAATCATTGAGCTTAATTGTGTTTATACGTGCTGAAAATTGCTCCTTTGTATTGTTTTTAGCATGATTACTCTTTTAAGTAATTCCGAGAATTCATTTCTCCATTTGCAGGAACAGGCACTACAAGAAAACAAGTCTTTTGCGACATATGTGCATGCGACAGTGTCATAATTTTACGATGCTTATGCTCTCAGTGTCATATATTTACGTCAAACACGCATCATAAAATTATTGTGTCACTATTTTGTGACAGTAGTGCGTCGCTTGGTTTTGTGTCTCATAATTACAACAATTATTTTGCGACACATCAATTAAATGTCATAATTATACTTCACATTTGGAAAAATATTGCATTTTGTGTCGTATATTTACATCCAACGTGCGTCATGAAAATTTTGTGTCACTATTTTGCGACAGTAATGCGTCACTTGGTTCTGTGTCTCGTAATTACAACAATTTATTTGCGACACATCCGTTGAATGTCATAATTATACTTCACATTTAGAATAGTGTTGCATTTTGTGTCGTATATTTGCGTCCGACGTGCTTCATGAAAATATTATGTCATTATTTTGCCACAATAATGCATCACTTAATTTTGTGTCTCTTAATTACAATATTTTTTTGCGATACTTCAATTGAATGTCATAATTACACTTCACATTTGAAATATTATTGCATTTAGTGTCGTATATTTACATCAATTAAGTGTTGTTGAAATATATTGCCACAATTTTTGCGGAGTACGATACTTTTATTTATGTCTCTAAATTACTATAATTTATTGACGCGCATCCGCACGTAAAAAAATGACCATGATAAATTATGTTTAGAGACTATGCTTTATATTTAATTTATAAGTTATATTAGTATATTTTTCAAATCTCTGTTTGAGATTCAACAAATTCTATTTACAATTTTTTTTAAGGTTAGAAATTAAAATGATACATAGTAAAATATTTTATTAGAAAGATTACTGTCGTTATCTTTTTATAATTTTTTGTATTTCAAAAATCATAACAGGTATAAGTAAAAATTGTAATGCCCAAATTTATTAACCAATTTTTTTTTGTATAAATGTCATAAATAGAATAGCTAATACAATAAAAAAATAAAAAAAAAAATCTTATGGTTGAAATAACAATACAAATAGCATTAATTTTAAATTGAATTCTTGTATAAATACTTGTTATTCATATAGTTGAGAAATTATAAAAAAAGAATATTAATCGTAATTAATGATTAATGCGTTTTTCTAATATTATTGTTCGAACACAAAAATGTACTATAATAATTCGTTGAAAATTTATATATAACGTTATAAAGTGTATGTTCCTTGTATTGCCATTATTTTGCTATAATCTATACTAAATTATTATTATTATTATTATTATTATTATTATTATTATTATTATTATTATTATTATTATTATTATTATTATTATTATTATTATTATTATTATTATTATTATTATTATTATTATTATTATTATTATAACAATCAAACAAGTCTCGAGTGTACAAATTTAATTAGTTACATGGATCTGAAAATTATGAATTATGTTTATCTTTAGTACTTTTAACGAATAATATTTACTATACATTAATTACTTAAATTGTAATTGAATTAAATAGATTATTGCATTTTATTTACTTTTTCTTTATTATCTATTAACTCTTTTTTTTTTTTTTCCTTATTACAATGGATGAGGGACAAAAGTATGAAAATTCATTACACTTTAAACTAAAATTATGAATACCATATCAAAATATACGCAATTTATACATGAGAAAATAAGCATATGAAAAAAAACGTATATGCCAATGAACTTCACACAATTTTAAATAATCCAGTCTCCCTATTTCAATTAACCAATAAGGACTAAGGAAGGAATCCAAATTAAAAGAAGTACGAAAATTAAAAAAAAACTCAAATAAGGATACATAAAAGGCATAAAAATTGAAAAGTTACAAAGTTAAATCTCTCTATCGCTCTTCCCCACTCCAATTCTCTCACTCAAAACCCTTCTCCATCACACATTGCTCGCCGCCCACCCAAATTGACGTGTGCGCCGCCGCCTCCACCACCACAACTCTGGCCGGCAGCCACCGGTGCTCCGGCTACCAGCGCAAGTAGCAAAAGTTCGGTCTCTCAAAGAAAAAAAACGGCACCCCTCTCTTCTCGATTGTGACTGCCTCTTCCAGATTCTCGTCGCCACCGTCGAACCAGGTGAGGGCTCGCTATTTCTCACTCTCTATCTCTCCCTCTCTAATTTCATCTCTCCATCAGCCATTGTCCTCCACGTTGGTGCCTCCGACTACTGCCGCTGCCTACTATCTACGACGCAGCCATCAAAACAGGTGAGAATTTTGATTCTTTGCCCACTATTGTCCTACTTTGTCAGTTGTGTTGTCACATTTTTATATATCAATTTTAATGTATCAATTCAGAGCCCAAATCTTGATTCGCTGCCCACTATTTTCCTGATAAATGCACTCAAATGATTAACTCTTCCTTTTGCAATTTTATATAATTTTTGTCTATTTGCTTGCTAGCAGTGAATAGTTTTGTTTCTAATTTCTATTTTCAGAAATTATTGTTCTAGGTTGATGATTGATTTCAAAATTCTAGTTCTCGTGATGGAAAAAGAATTTTAATTTCAGTTTTTTGAACCTTTATCTAGATTCTAGTTCTATAGAATCATAGCTGTTGAAACTAATGTTGGTATAAGCATTAGAGGGTGATTTCAGTTTTCAATTTAATTGTTGCGGACAGAGAATATGGATCAAATATACTTATTGTTGGGTGTTAGGTTTTTTATTTCATGGCTTATTGTTGATTCTAATGAAACTGGACTGGCATCCTTGTATCTTATATATCCTTATTCTGTTATTAGTAGTAGGTATCCCACTCCGGTGTCCTGTCGTATCCAACACGGGTACGGCACAAATTCCGGCGTGTCCAGGTAGCACGGTTTAATAGATGACTTTGAGGTGATCCTTTGATCTGTGATAATCTCATTTTATTTCAGTATGGTATCATACTCAAACGTGTTTGAATATGAAGTATCATTTGTTTTTAGCATAAGCAGCTCATTAGCACCTTTTGTTTCGTAGTATATTAATTAAGATGGCAGAAAGAGAGGACATTCAACCCCTTGTTGATAATGGTACCCACTGTTGTTGAAATTATTGATGTTTAGTTTTATCTCTCAAGTTATATTTTCCTTGCTATACTAGTTCGGCCAAAATTTGCTAGGTCAGTGGTTGCTCATCCTTCTCCTTCTTTGGTGGATTCAACTCTCACTCACTTCTTCTGTAAAATATTATTTTTTCGCTCATTTCAGTCTATCTCCATTTTCTTTTAGAATTATTTTCATGTTTCTCAGCTCGCTTGTGGATTTGACTCGTCCAAATTATTCTTCGATTAAAACGTGAGTTTTTCTCTAACTCTCTATTAGTTTACACTAAGTTGATTAGTAATCACATTATGCAATTCCCTCATTTATCATGCCCCTATGTTGTGTAGGAGTTGGAGAAGAAGAGGAAAGACAGAGCTCAAGTAACATACGAGAGAAATAAGCAGTTGACGAAATCGAGGCTTAAAGCTGAAAAAAAAGATAAAGCATCCATGAGTATCACATTCTCAATCACGAATATTGCATTTTAGATTTAGCACAATAATTATTTAAATTTTAATCTAGCTTTGAATATTAAATTTGAATGATTAGCTATGATCTTTATATTTTGTTTTAACATTTGGAAAATATATATATATTTTGTTATATTTTGAATGGATTTTAGAATTATGTTTACGCTTTATATTGCATGTCTATTATTTGATATGGCAATATTTTATATATGTGGGATAAAAAAAATGGAAGCTCTTTAATTAAATAAATGTGTCGTAAAAGCAAATGCAACAATAATCGAGTGATGCAAACTGGTACATCATATATCAACCAGTGACGCGAAATATGTCGTAAGCTAAAATGCATCACTATTAAAAAAATATCGTACAATTGCTACACAATTTTTTTGCGTTACAATCATAGCCGACATTAAAATATGTCGTAAAATATATTTTTGCGACATTAAATTATGATGCAAAAAAAAAATCGCAAATTAGGATGCGTCATACCAACTAATATCACGTAATGTGTTGCAAATCAACATGCTTCACTTAAATATAATGTCGCATTAATGTGTCGTAAAATTTATGACATTATTTTAGTGTTGCATAAAGTGTCATTTGTATTGCGACACAAACGAATAAATAATGTCATAATTTTGCTACATACCCATTTCGCGACATAATTTACTGTGATGCAGAAAATGTCGCAAATCAACATTTGCGACATTAAAAAGGGTCTTTCGCGACACATTTGTATGTCGCAAAAGGCCAGTTTTCTTGTAGTGAGGAAGAGAGCTAAGAATATCAAATGTCCACATCTTTATCGTGACAATTGCTATCACTTATCCTTCCTGAATAGTCTGTCACCACTCAATAAGTAATGAATAATGAATTCCTTAATCATTATTCAATAATTAATTGAATTACTCTGATAATCGTTTAAATATTGTTATGAATAATCTAGTTCATAATATGAAGTGCATGACAATCAATGTGTCCCTTTAATATATATATATATATATAATAGTAAAATTATTGTCAATCAATGTTGAAGAGTCATCCTGAATTAGGGAGTCATTTCAGTTTTATCCAAAATAAATATATAAAAGAATTCATGTGAATGGAAAATTATACTATTACGACTTATGAGTTGATAGCTGAGTAGGGACAGAGATGAAAATATGACTTCATCGATAGGAAAACTTATATATGATGAAGAAATCTTTTATCAATATTTAAAAGAGTAACTTCTCCTAATTTATTATATATTACAACGTACAGTTCATGGATTAACATTCAAAATAAGTATTATTGCCCGAAAAATATAACCTCTCTCTCCTAATTTATTTTTCTAATACCATGATCAACGGGCTGCTTTGACATTCAACAAGAGTAAAACGTAACGTACCAAGAAATGCTACACTTTATTGATCTCTTTTTATTTTGTTTTATAATTAATAATTCAATAAAGATTTCCATCCCACATCGATTTTCTATATGAATTCAACAATAGAGCACTTATATAAATAGATATATATCTCCCAAATAAAATTCATCTTTTATTTGTTCAACTTCAACATTAAAAGCAAAATTCAAGAGGCAATCTTAACATGCCTAAAAATACAGTTGTTAAATATATTATGATTCTTTCCAATAAAAAGTTATGTCATGGAATATATAAATAATTTTTTTTATCAAGTTACAGTAAAGTTTATATTAAGGTGAAACCATAATAAGAATATTTTAACTGTAATACTAAATTTCAATCATAATATTCATTTTAGTTTGATTGTCCTACTCATACTACTCCCTCCGTCCTCCATTTAGTGACCATTTTTTTTCAGCATGTGTGGCACGCGTTTCCACGCTTATCGTTGATGAATTTTTAAATAAATTTTTGAAGTATTCTTTCATTGACGGGATACTACAACACTTGCTGAAAAAAAATGGTCACTAAATGGAGGACGGAGGTAGTATTAAATTTTAAACTTATATTCAATTACAATGGTACTATTGAAATTATATAAAACTAAAAGAAGATTTTTTTTTTTTTTTTTTCCTTTTAGAAGACTATAATAATAATATTAAATGTAAAACTTTACATTAAAGTTGAGCTCATAGGAACAACTCATTCATAACACTAAATTCTTTTTACTTAGATTCAATTATAATAGAGGCTTATGACAAACTACCCACTTTTTATAATACAAATGATAAAACACCCACTTCCATAACTCTCATAGCAAACTACCCACTTTTATAGCGAAGTACGTACGTATTTTACCCTTGAATGAAGACAAAAATCAATATCTTTTAGAGGGAAAATGGTCTACAACAATCAAAAAATGCAATTAACGATTGGAGATTTGAGGTGTACAACAGAAAAATAAATGTCAATGACCGAAAAATTTATACCAGCAATTAGAAATTAATAATAAAAAATAAAACTAACGATTGGAAAATTGAGGTGTACGACAGGAAAATAATTGTTAATAGTTGAAATAATAAGAATACTAAAACAAATGTCAATTATGATGTAAATACGTAATTAATAGTTGAAATTTCATCCGCGATAAAGATGCAATTGAAGAATGGAAAATACTCTCCCCAAAAAGTGTTGATCTTATTTAGGGGCATTTCGTCCATAAAAGTGGTTATTTTGCATAGAGAGTTATGAAAGTGGGTATTTTTCATTTTTGCTTATGAAATTTGGGTAGTTTACATGAATACCACATTATAATATGTGTAATTCAAATACAATAAGAATCATCAATTATAATAAAAGTATAGCTTTATTAAAATTTAAATAAAATTTACTTTAAATGTTTTCACATGATTAGTTACTAATTGAGTTGAATCGGTGAAGATTATAGGATAATTAGTGAAACGTGATGTTCACTAGTCAAAGAGTCGACCCCCCAAATTAGTAGATTAGTGAAAATAAATGTGATTTCACTGGATTAGTCACTAGTCGAGTCGAATTGGTGGAGATCCTCGAATAATTAGTAGAACGTAAATTCCACTTGTCGAAGAGTCGATCCTGGATTAGGGGATTCCAATAAAATGATATTTGAATTTACAGGATTAGTTGCTAATCGAGTTGAATCGGTGGAGATCCTCGAATAATTAGTAGAATGTGAATTCCACTAGTCGAAGAGTCGATCCCGGATTAGTTGATTAGTGAAAATAAAATTTGATAAAAATTTGATCAGTCAATAATCGATTCAAATCAGTTGAGATACTCAAATAATTAGAAACATTCAGTAAATTAGTCGAAATTTCAATCTCGAATTAGTGGATTAATAAAAATGAATAGTGATTTCACTTAAATTGCCACTATTTGATATGACTAATGCAAAATATAACGAGGTATGTAAAGACTTAATTTACTTCAATTAAGTATCTAGTTTAATTTATTTGTTTAATTACGTATCGACTAAATGAGGATTGATTTACGAACTCACGAATAAAAAACAAAAACAAAAACAAAAAACAAAAAACACTAAAATTACATAAGAAATGAATATAAAAAAAAAAGTATAGTAAATCAGAAAGTAATACTATTACACCTAGTAGAGCTATGAATCCCTGGTTCCAGTCTATGGCTGACACCTAATAGTTGACGGGAACTCTATTCTTAACGGACGTTACGAAATAAACCGGTTCGGACAGGAATACCCGGTTCAAACCGCTTGAATGAAGAACAGTCCAAACCGATGTTAATATTACACGTGTCATGCAATTGTGGAGAGTGAAATATGCGCCCAACTCTCCTAGGAAATTTCCCTACTTTAGTCATTGCCATGCCTTTTGATTCTTCTTGAAAACTAGTGGTATTTCAATTATTGGATTGCTTTTTACGGAGTATCTTTTTCGTTATCTAGTACTGTAACTTTTATTATTTGCCTTTATTCTTTATTACGACAACACAAATCAGTAATCCAATACACACACTCCCACGTGACACATGAGGTCGAGGATGAAGCTTCACTGTGGAAATTGATCAGTTCAAGTTCAATTAACAAGATACATGCAGTATATAGGAAAGAAAAAAATTTAAAATGTTTCCTCGTTACATGCTGTATTCATTATTTTGTTGTAAAGATACAGTTTCGGGTTGATTTAGATAATATCTAACTACAGTAGAACCTCTATTTAGGCATATTCTATTAAGGAATAAACTTTCATCTAGGAATAAAATTTTCCGGTTCCAATTTTGGGACCAGTTATAATTAGGAATAAATTCTATAATTGTCATAATTCATATATTTTCAAATCTCAACTATAGGAAATACACCTCTATTTAGGAATAAATCATACTCCCTCCGTTCACTCCCATTTGATACTTTTCTTTTGGGCACAATTTTTAAGAAATAAGAGATTAAAGGAGTAAGTAATGTAATGACTCTTGATTAATAGAGAATATAGGAGTAAGTAGGGGTAAATGAGTTGATTTGATAGTAATAAATGACCCAAAATAGAAAGGGGTCAAATGAAAAAAAACACCCCAATATGGAAAGGGTGTCAAATGAAAAAAAACAAAGGGAGTAATAAATAAATATAAAAATTAAATATATAGTAGATTTAAGTTGATTTAAAATACTAAGGTTGATTGTGATAATGATTTAAACTTGTGTGTTGCAACCACATCTTTTAATTTGTGCATCCTCATTAGTTCGTCTACATGATTATCTTCTTCTTGAACCCAAAATGTTTTCAACTTATCAAGCATGCTTAATGCTTCTTCGCACGAAATTTTTTGCACTTCTAAGCTATCATCTTCCGGATTGTTTCCTTCATCTTCCTGCCTAATGCTTTGAATGATCTCTTCCTCAGTTAAAGCTATATATTTAATTTTTATGTATTTTAAATTAACAAAATGTAAGAATTTGTCCCATACCTCTATTTAGGCATAACCTCCATTCTAAGCATATTTTTTTGTGGTCCCAAAAATATTCCTAAATAGAGGTTTTACTTTAGTTTTCATTAAATTAGAATTTTAATGTAAATAACTGAACATTTTATTGATGGATTTTTTTTCAAGGAATTGTTTTGATGGCTATTTATAAGTAAGTTTATTCTCTGAATTTATTTTATTTTTGTCTTGATTGTGTACGTGTCTACATGTATATGTTCCAATAAATCTATGGGATGCGAGAGGGGGAGGAAGATGCTTCATGCATTTAATATTTTTTTGAAATTAATTAATAGTTTAAAAGACCTTGAAACGCATTTATTTATTTTTCTTCCCATGTACAAAATAAATTTTATATATCTAAAAATATAAAAGAGGTTGTTTTTGTATTTCAGTTTATAGGTAAATTCTTTAGGTTCAATTTCGGCACCTTTCGACTAAACATAATGGATATATTTTGGGCCACACAATGTATACTAAAATGGGCACTTCACAATTTCAAGAAGCCCAGTTTTTGCCACTATTTGAATCCGATCACATTACTGCAGTGCAGTATATATTTTAATGAACAGTCTGAAAATATATAACACGTTATATGTAATATACTACTCCATCTGTCCTCCATTTGCTGATACTGTTAACTTTTTAGATAATTTTGAAGTTTCGTAATGATGGATTTTAAATTGAATTTTTGGAGATTAGTTTTTTTTACATGATACTACAACACTCATAGTACCTTTAAAAAAAACTCAATTTAAAAAATTTGATTTTAAATCTATCGCCACAAAGCTTCAAAATTATTTAAAAAGTCAACATAGTCAGTAAATGGAGGACGGAGGGAGTATATAAAATGGTTATTTTACCTTAATTGTTATTTAGATGTAATAGAAGTATGTTATTACTATCGATGACGTC
This sequence comes from Mentha longifolia, assembly GCA_001642375.2. Lineage (NCBI taxonomy): Eukaryota > Viridiplantae > Streptophyta > Magnoliopsida > Lamiales > Lamiaceae > Mentha > Mentha longifolia. The sequence continues at coordinate 9,815,810 of CM038115.1, read as the reverse complement.
ATTGATTAATCTAATAGTTAAAATGTTATAGTATGTTCTTCAATTATGTAACAATGAAATTATACTGTACATCTATATAATAATATCTTAATACTTACTTGAGATATAAACACATGTACACACACATACTTTTTGTCGATTTCAGATGTTAAGTACTTATTTTTAGCTTTGGACACTCATTAGGAAATAAGTTGTTTCAAATACAACCGTAGCTTCTTTAATTAATGTGGAAAAAAATCTCCCCAGTGATCAAACTTATGTATAAGCAAAAGCAACTAAATGAAGATATAAAAAAGCTGATTTAGGAATAAAGATTTTTTATCTAGCTAATAGTAAGTAAAATTCTAATTAGACATACCTAATTTGTCCAAAAAAAAAAAAAAAAAAAGAAGAAGAAGAAGGTCCTAAATGTTTCTTACATATTTCCTGAGATTTTGTAATCAAGTAATCAACACTAGCTCTGGGGGTATTTATCATAAGGAAAAGGAAAAAATGCATTCGTAATTAATTAGTCTTTTTCTTTCAAATTAATTAGTTAAGTTGGGTGTGATATCATCTGAATATAAATTAGTGCCGCGCGCCGTTTCAAAAAATAAAATAAAATAATAATAATAAATAAATAAATAAATTAGTGCCGCGCGATACAAGAAAAGGTTAACTAAGGAAATAAATCAGAAGTAAATATTACCATATATATATATACACACAACACACACCTTTATCACTATTAAGGCAGAGATCTAAAGAAAAAATCTGGCATTAATTAATTACCTCGTTAGATTAATTATTTAGGTCTTAATTAAAAGCTTCCACACTCCGATCCTTCCTTAAATCGAAATCCAAATTCTATTAACGTTCGAACTCCTTTTCTGTATAGGTTGGGCAGATTTTCTATATATAATCTACACATACAACTAAATTTATTCTAATCCAATCTCTCTTCTCACTTTCTTCCAATTAATATTCACACACACACAAACACACACTGATGATGGAGATTGCACTTGATCATGATCTGCGGTGGAAGATGAGAGGGAAGCGTTCCAAGCTAACTTCTCCGCTGCCGCCGCCGCCGCCGCCGCCGCCGCCGCCGCCGCCGCTGAATGATCCCGACGAAGAGGAAATTTCCGCCGCCGAAGCGCTGGTCCTGCTCGCTAACTCCGGCGGCGGTTTCTGTGATTCCTACGCCGCGACCACACCCGTTCCGCCCAAGAAACGTCAAGAACTCCCCCTCTTGGCTGCCGTTGACGCCGTGGAGATTCAGAGCGCCGCCGCCGCCGTGAGCGCCAAGAATCAGGGAGAAACCTCCCCCGATACACCCCTGCTAAAATACCACAATTGTTGGGTGTGTGGTCAGGTTTTCCAGTCCTTCCGAGCCCTAGGCGGACACATGACCAGCCACCGCGCCAAGACCGAGAGCGCCAACGAAATACGCCGCCGCAGCTCCGCCGCCGCGAGCGGAAGGGTTCACGAGTGCTCCTATTGCCACGAGACGTTCGCCACCGGTCAGGCTTTGGGCGGTCATAAGAGGAAGCACTACGAAGGACCGGCCCTCGCTAGAAAAGTCGTTAAATTTACCTCCTCCGACGGCGTTGCTGGAGAGACTTCCCGCAACGGCGGCGGCGACACCAGCCACGAAAGACCACTCTTCGACTTAAACCTGCCGGCGCTAGAAGAAGAGTAAACTCTGATCATGAGGGAGATGAACTGATCCTGCGTTTATTCAGAAAGTAGGAGGGATTTATTGGTTGAAACCCTAATTTTGCTATTTGTGTGTTTCATTTCATTACATTATTTCATAATTTTTAATTGTAATATATTATATCTCATCCTGTTGTATATATCCTTCTTTCTGCAATTCTTTGTCTATATCAGTATATTGGTGTTCATCAAAGAAACTCGCATAATTTTATGTTAATTCGGGATTTCCATAAATCAAATTCTGGTATTATTTCAAATTGCACATGTTATTACAAAAATAAAAGAAAAAGGGCAAGAGTGTGCATATTCGGTTAAACTAACATTAATGAACCAATTAGGTACACTTTGAATCACTAAGCTAGGACAAATTTTTGTAGCATGTGATCACAAAAAATTGGAGTCGATAATTATGCCAAAAACAATCTTGTAATGGTGTAAATTAATTAAGATACTAACTAATCATGAATAAAAGTTTAACCCTGACAACACTTATATTTTGCTAATTAATTTAAAAACGAAACAAGAAAGAAAAAAAAAAAAAAACTCCTTCTAAAAATCATATAAGTGTTTAGTCTAACTGAATTTAAATAACTAAAAAAAAGGATATCGATGTACATTTGTAATATCAGTGGCGAGCAACTTGTTGTATGCAGTCATGAGCTTGCCTGTATAGGCTTGCTTCTTCTTCTCCAGGACGTCCTCTTTCTTTTTTGCAATCGATAAGTACGTTTGATTAACTTCGGCACTTGATTGCCAAAACTCATGTTCGGCTCCCTCCGGAACGTCCTCCAAATTAATCGGCTCCTCAACTTGTTTGCCTTTTCCTTTTTTTTTTCTTTGGGCGACTGCATTTTTGTTCCCCATCGGGCGGGAGTATTTCGGAAAATAGCCATCCTCTTCCACAGCTTCTGCGTAGGGATTGCTAGAGTTGGATGACCCGTCTATGCCCTTTTGCTTTTTATTACCAACAAAAAGAGAATACTTGGGCAATCTCAGCAGCTCTTGATAGGCCTTCCCATATTGGAAAGTTTGTTTCGTCTCACCTTGATACATCTCACATGCTTTGTTGAAGACATCATTTGAGTCTTCTCCGCTCTTCCACTCCCTCACAGCTTGAGCGTAGTAGCCATGGAATTTGTTGCATTTCGGCAACATCCGCTGATAATGCCCCTTCATCATCGACTTATTTCAGGGCTTGTAGCCGATAGCATGAATCGTAGCGTTGTACCTTTCTACGACCTTGCCCCAGAAAATATGCTCCTTCTGTCGATCGCCAACTCCGGGGTCTTCGGAAATGCTAGACCACACCTCGATGAGATGAGCCGACTCTTCCGGACTGTACGGTACAGTCTTCGCCCCGCCGGTTGACTCCGGATTTGGGACAGCAGCCGTCGATACGCTTGCTTTCTTCTTGGCCGCCGGATGAACGTTCGAAACTGACTCGAACAAGCTCGATAGATTTAGCCCTTCCAGATCTTGCGTCGCACCTTGACTTCCCCTCAATGGTGGAGTTTTGAATTGATCGAATACGGGTGGGAAGATGTCTTGATAACCGGCAGGAGAAAAACCCATCACTCCATTGGCAGGAGGACTCACGTAGGCTGCGAATCCGAGGTTAGTAGGCCGCAGCGGCGAGGGCAGAGAATCATCGTTGCATGGGGTATCATCGTCGCCTGGGGTATCATCGTTGGGCTGCGAGGGGAAACCATTGAGGCCTTGGGAGCGCAACATTTCGAGAAACGACTCGTTATCCATCTACGGCTTTGGTTGAGAAAGGAAAAAATTGTTTGATTTTGTAGAGAAATGTGAGATTTTGAAGAAGTGTAGATGAATTTTGAGGTGTGGAAAATGATTTGTGGGGGTGTGTATTTATAGGGAGGAATGGAGGAGCTAGCCGTTGCATAGCAACATATATAATTTTATTTTATTTTATTTTTTGGCCAAAATATTCGATTAAAAAAAAATTGTGCTGGCTGACATCATAATGACGTCAGCACAACAGAAATAGGGAGCGCGAGCCGGGGTCGGCCGCCGGAGAGCCTCGCGCTGGAGATGCTCTAATAAACTTCACTTAAATAAGGGTACATTCTTCCGTAGAAGAAGTATAAGCCGGAAAATGCTTGGCAAAATTATACGACTTCCCCGTCCACTATTTTTAAATCTTATTACTATATCAATAAGCCCATCATCTTTAGACCCTTTCTATTTTTATAGTAGAGCCCACAATAAAAACACTTTAACACTGTACACTTTATTTCAACTAAAAGGGGTATTGGCAAATAAATATATGAACTTTGGGGTGATTACAGTTTTGCACACGGCCTATGCCTCGTTTTTAAAAAATGCACCAATTATTCTACGTTATCACTTTAACTTATTAATACATTATTGATCGAACTTATTTTCACAAGGTAATTAATGCACGAAAACTGGGATTTAATGAACACGAAAAGGGACACGAAGGATTTACGTGGTTCGATCTATGGGGATAGATCTACATCCACGGAGCGAAAGTCTGTATGAATTTTATTGAGAGTATGCGTGTAGCTTGTACAAAGATTGTTCTCCCCCTTCCATCTATTCTAAACCCTTATTTATAAGTATCTACACATGGAATTCGACTAAGTTTACAAGTCTTTTCCTATGAGAACTCTTTGGCTTGATCTTCTCCTTTATTGGATAAAAACCGAACTTCTATATCTCTTGGAGCTTGAATTATAGTCGATGTAGGAGTTACCTTGGTGTAGAAGTCTTCTTTGAAGTAGGTTGTAGCTAACTGGGCCGAGCCGCATAGGGCTTTAGTTGGACCGAGCTGCGTTGGCCGAGCTTAACTGTCGGGGCCCAATTATATTGGGCTCGATGTGTTGGGAACCCTTTGAAACTTAGTTTTGATAATGTTATTAGAAACCACACTTAGATTTAAGTTTTCAATTGGAACAGACTGATCTCCGTGTTCAGGATCAGTCAAGCCTAACCGGACAGGTTGCTATGTAAAGGTCAAGGTTGGTAGTGCAACCTTGTACCTAGTCTACTCAAACCTGTCATACTGTTCCATTATGTAACCTGTCTATGTAACCTGCCCGTTCAATACTCGAAGATTTCACGCGAAGGTTACAGAAGATCGAAGACAGTTCGAGGTATAGGAAGCTCAACCTGTGAAGGCCAACCTGAGCTATGGTGATGAAACCTGCTCTTACTCAACGACAAGAATTGTGTCAGTGTACGGAATCTGCAAATCCTGACACACTTCTAACGGCTCTATTTCAAATGTTTCTCTATAAATACCTCAACTCATTCCAGATTGAAGTACGGGAAAATCAACACTCAAGCTAAAACGCTGCAGAAATCTCAAGCTGAAAGTTATTCAAATCAACACTCGAAATTACTAGAGTTTTCCCAAGTGTTGATCATTGTAAATTTCTGATCTATCTGAAATCAGTCTTACTAGAACACATCACACACACTCTCACTACCATCAAAGTTGAAATACTAGTGTAGTTGATTGAGTTGTATTCCTTATGTCGATAACTATTTACAACTTTCAAGTTTGGATAGTAGCACTAGTCATTTAGTGTTAGTAAGTCTGTATGCAAGATTGTATGTAAGTTAGAAGAGACACGACTCTAGAAACGTGCTAGATTCAGTCTAGAAGAAAGACTTGAATTTGGACTGGACCTCCACCAGTGTTAAAAGGAGCGAAAAATCTCAAGTTAAGGGATTACAGATTCGACGGGATCTGGCGTGGACGTAGGAGCTGTTTACTCCGAACCACGATAAAAACTCCTCGTGTTTCACTGTTTATTTTATCTCTTTTCACACAGTTTGCATGCTCACAACCTGCACTATTGTAACCTGTCTTGCATGTGCACTGTCTCTGAAAACTGTCTTTGAAAACTGTTAGCCAACCTTTCCACTAAACTTCCGCACGCAGGTTAGTTTTGCAAGCTCAACAGTTTACTGATTGAGCTGGAAAAACTAAGCTGCTCTGATAAACTTGAGTGACGACTCAGTTAGATCAAATTGTTTTAAAAATCAAAACTGTTAGCTAATTGGTGTATTCCCCCCTCCCCATACACCAATAACTACTTATCGGGACCTACAAGTGGTATCAGAGCAGTGGTTCTTTTGACCATTGCTTCTGCATACTAGAAGGCTTCGTGTATTTCAGTGTCAAATAGAACTAGATCTCTAAGAATTGTGCTTGTGCATTTATACGTAAACTGTCATTATGGAAGCTTCACTTCTTCGCGTCTGCGAAGATTTCTCTGTGCATGGATATGAAGACTGGAGCTTTCGAATAAAGATGTGCCTCCAAGCTCATCATGTTCTGATGTGGGATGTCATCGAGAATGGTCCAACGCCAATCTACGAGCCCTATGATATCGAAGTTTCTGGAGACAAAGCTTCCGAAGTAACATATGTGCCAAAAATCAAAGATCCCAGAAAATACACAAACGAAGAAAGAAAGGAAGCTGGACTTGACAGCTTCGCAAAAGGGTTGATCTCAAGTACAGTTAAGAGAGTCCACCTGGCCAAGATAAGAAATCTTGCAACTGCAAAAGAGATGTGGGACACCTTAAAAGCCATAATCCTTGGTTCAACAGAAATGCTGGAGAACAAGCTATCAGTGGCATGCAGCAAATTTGAAGAATTCAAAATGCAGCCAACGGAAACCATTGATCAACTCAAGAATAGATTCACAATGATCACTTTGGAGATCGCGGCTCTCAAGAAAGATAAATATACACAGCGCGAACTCAATCTCAAAGTAATCCAATCTCTCCCAGCAAGCTGGCATGTGTACAGCGCCATGCACCGCGGCAGGTCGGACATCAACAACCTGTCAACCGAGCAACTGTTTGATCTACTCATCGGAAATGAGTTTGAAATGATCAGACTTCACGGGTCAGGTCAAGTGTCTTCAAGCAAGAAGACCGAGCCCGAAAAGAAAGAAAAAGATGTTGCATTCAAAGTTGCATCAATGATAGAGGAAAGAGAAATCCCAAAGGATTTATGCTCCAAAATGGAGAAATTGTTGAAGGACTATGCACTCATGGCAAGAAGGAATGAAAAGCTTGAAAAACGCTTCAACAAATTCCGTAGATATCACAAAGATTTCAAGAGAAATCAAACCACCTCTTCTTCCGACAAGAAAGGTGAAGGTAAAACAAAACCCTCTAAATTCAATTCTTCTAACACTCCAGAGGGTGGTTGTTTTGAATGTGGCAGACCAGGTCACTACAAGTCAGACTGCCCAGATCTTTCAAAGGCCGAACACGAAGAGCTCCGTGCAAAAAGAGATCAAAAGCTTAAGGAGCAGCACAACGCCATGATCGCAACTGAGGAAGAGGCCAAAGCTATTGCCACATTATCAGACTCAACCTCCTCCGACGAAGATGATCATGATGAACTGGATGAGGAGGAATGTTTAAACAAGTAGTCATAGAAGGATCCAAGCTGGACGATGAAAACATAAAACTCAAAGCTGCTAAGAATGGAGACTTTACTCTCCATGATGAAAAAATTGTTGGTAAAACAACAATATCTAATGTCACTTACAAGAAAAAGGGAGATAGAAACCCTGAAAATCCAATTGGGTCAATCAACTTTAAGGGAAGAAAACCTTAAAGACATGCTCAATGAAAAGGACAGTGAGATCAACAGCTTGAACAGCAAGCTGTCAGATCTCTCAAATGAGCACGAGAAGCTGTTGCAGAAAGAGCTCAGACTTTAACAAGTCCTGATGAAGATGAACAAAAATGGGGAAAAGCTTGAAGCCTTACAAGCTGCCCAGAGACCTGCTCAGATAAAATTTGGCATTGGATTTCATGGTCAAACCTGCGAAGCCAAAGAAAAAGAGAAGGTTTTGTTCATGAAAGAAATAGGATTGATTGAAGGCAGAGCTCACCACACTCTACCAGACAAGCAACTCAATTTGAAGAATCCAGCTCGACAACCTCAAGCAATCTTGGTGAAAGAGCATGGGAAGCCTGCTATCAAGAAGCAGCAGCTAAGGCTGACAGTAGAACAGAAAAAGGTTAAGCCTCCTAGGAAACTGTATGGGAAACCTGCGTATCAAAAGGGAAGCCAACCTGCTCCAAGAAGAGTGCAAGCTGCTAGCAAAGGAAAAGCAGTCTCTCGACACAGAACTACTCGACCACAACGAAACAACTACTATGAGCAGTGGCCAAATCGATAAACACTTGACAATGAAGGTTACTGGTACAACCATCATTGGTACCAATATCCTGAGATGTCAAGTAGGCACTATCAATCTCCACATGGAAGTGGATCTGAGATTGATCGCTGCAGATGTGGATATGTGGAGCGGTACCATCAACCTGCTCGCTACCGACTGCAAACTGCATACTCCAATAAAGTCGTCCACTCAACAAATAAGCAACGGACCAAGCCACGAGTCAACAGCTCTCAACAGAAAAAGCTTGGGAACCAAGCTGCTAAAACCCAACCTGCTAACAAAGTACCCAAATTCATGTGGGTTGCTAAATCTGTCTAATTGCAGGATGAGAAAGCTCAAAGAAGAAAGCGAGCAGCTCGCGGCACGGTCTGGATTATTGACAGTGGTTGTACAAGGCACATGACCTGCGACAGAAGCTTGCTTACAAATTTCATCGAATGTGACGGACCTCTAGTCGCTTTTGGAGGAGACTCTAAAGGGAAAACAAGAGGTTACGGTAATCTAATTGTTGGTAAAACAACAATATCTAATGTCACTTACATTGAAGGTTTAAATCATAATCTCTTTTCTGTAAGCCAGTTCTGCTCTACTGGAAAGAGAGTAGAATTTTCTACTAATAAATGTGCTATAAAGAATAAGGAAGGAGAAGAAATTCTTCTTACCGGTATTTTGCAGGATAACTTGTACATAGTACAATGGCTAGATGAGAAAGAAACCTGTTTGGTCACCAAACCTGTACCTGAAGTAAGTTGGCTATGGCACAAGAGACTGTGTCACTTAAACTTCAAAGCCATCAACAAGCTTGCTCGCAAGAAGCTCGCAGATGACCTTCCAGATCAAGTCTACTACAAAGATCATGTTTGTGAAGCCTGTCAAGCTGGAAAGCAGACCAAATCGTCATTTCCCAGCATTGCAGCTCACAACACAAGTAGAATCTTGGAATTACTCCACCTGGATTTATTTGGTCCAGTAACTCCCAGGAGCATTAACGGTAAAAAGTATACTCTAGTTATTGTTGATGATTACTCACGATACACTTGGGTTATTTTCTTACATAAAGGAGACACTAGTGGAGCTACCTGCGCTGCTCACCAAACTGTCAAACGTGAAGAACAAAAGTGTGATTTCAATCAGATCCAATCGTGGAACAGAATTTCTTAATCATATGATTGAATCATACTGCACCAAAAATGGAATTACTCATCAAACTTCAGCAGCTCGCACACCTCAACAGAATGGTGTTGTTGAACGACGCAACAGGTCACTAAAAGAAGCAGCGCACACAATGCTTAATGAAACCAATCTTCCCAAGAAGTTCTGGGCGGAAACAATCAACACAGCTTGCTACACTCAGAACAGATCAATCATTCATCAACGACATGGAAAAACTCTATACGAGCTGTGGAAAGATAAGAAACCTCGATTGAAATATCTTAAATCTTTTGGTTGCGTGTGTTACATTCATAATAATGGGAAATCACAGTTAAAAACATTCGATAGCAAAACAGATCCAGGAATATTTGTAGGATATTCAGAGATCAGCAAAGCTTTCAGAGTTTTTGACAAGAAGACTCATGTTGTGGAAGTAACACCACATGTTGTTTTTGATGAATCTATCTGTGAGTACAGGGAGACTCAACCTGAAGAAAGTGCAGGTGCAAGTCAAAATCAAGAAGGTTCCAGCACGCAGTTTCGAGATGAAATACTAATTTGGAGCCCAACCGACTTGGAAGAAGAAGAAAGTCAGCCTGTATAAGGTTTCAATCCACAAAATTCACCCATTCAGCAAGGGGGAACAAACTAAGGGGGAACTGAAGCTCCTCCAACCAGCACCTCCTCAACTGATCCAGAAAATCCAACGGAACATGCAGTCAATGCAGAACTGTCAATGGATCAGCTTGCTGAACAGTTTGAACAGCTTGACCCCTTCACTCCTCAACCTCTACCTGAGTTTGAAGATCCCATACCAGACCCTGAACCAACTATCACTGAAGAAGAAATCTCTCGTCGAAGGAGATGGGTCGATGCTCATCCTGAAGATCTCATTGTTGGGAACCCACAGGCGGGTGTGAAGACAAGGAGACAGATAGGTGAAAGCTGTCTACTAAGTTGTTATCTTTCCTACTCTGAACCCAAAACTGTTGAAGAAGCTCTTGCCGATCATGACTGGGTCACAACCATGCAAGATGAACTCAATGAGTTCAAAAGGAACAAAGCATGGTCACTAGTTGATCGTCCTACACATCAAGGAGTGATTGATGTATAATGGGTGTTTAGGAATAAGAAGGATGAAAATGCTGAAGTAATCAGAAACAAGGCAAGATTAGTTGCCAAAGGTTACTGTCAACAAGAAGGGATAGACTATGATGAGACCTACGCACCAGTGGCAAGACTAGAAGCAATAAGGCTGTTTCTAGCATGTGCAGCTCGTCAAAGGTTCAAAGTCTACCAAATGGATGTAAAGAGTGCTTTTCTCAATGGAATTCTTGGTGAGGAAGTTTACGTTGAACAACCACCAGGTTTTGAGGAAGCTGGTCCAGAGAAAGTTTACAAACTATACAAAACAGTATATGGTTTGAAATAAGCTCCCAGAGCTTGGTACGAAACGTTGTCTACATTCCTACTGCATTCTGGTTTTAAAAGGGGATCGGTCGACAAAACTTTATTCACTTTCAAGTACAAGGATTATATTCTTCTTGTGCAAATTTATGTTGATGACATTATCTTTGGATCTAGGTCAAAATTTTTGTGTGACAGGTTCGGAGAACTCATGAAGGATGAGTACAAAATGTCCATGATGGGGGAGATGAACTTCTTCCTCGGCCTCCAGGTCAAGCAATCTGCGGATGACATCTTCATTTGTCAATCTAAGTATGCTAACGAGCTGGCAACCAAATTTGGTGTCCAGGATAGCAGACCACTGAAGATTCCAATGATGGCAAATGGAAAGATGAATCCAGATTCTGAAGGGAAACCTGCCAGCATAACTTTGTATAGAGGAATTATTGGTTCTTTACTTTATCTTACTGCAAGTCGACCTGATATTTCTTTTGCAGTTGAAATATGTGCTCGGTATCAAGCTAATCCAAATGAATCTCATCTAGAAGCCGCCAAGAAAATCCTTAGATATGTCAAGGGAACTGTAAACTTCGGATTATGGTACCCTTGTGATGATAATTTTGAACTAACTGGCTATGCAGATGCAGATTATGGAGGATGCAAACTGGATAGAAAGTCCACTTCAGGGACTTGTCAGTTTCTTGGAAGCAAGTTGATCTCTTGGTTTTCAAAGAAGCAAACTTCAGTTGCTACTTCAACAACAAAAGCTGAGTACACGGCAATAGGAAGCTGTTGCGCGCAGATTCTTTGGTTAAAACAACAACTCAAAGATTATGGTGTCACAGTTCGAAAAGTTCCCATCTTTTGTGACAACACAAGCGCTATAGCACTCACTGTGAATCCTGTCTACCACACCAGATGTAAGCATATTGATATAAGGCATCACTTCATCAGAGATCACGTGGAAAAACAAGATATAACAGTTGAGAAAATCCATACTGACATTCAAAGAGCAGATATTCTGACGAAACCTCTCATGGAAGAGAGATTCAATATGCTATGTGGAAAGCTTGGAATGCTCAGAATGGATACACAGTCTAAGTCAGAAAATGGAAGCAGTTCGCTAGCACAGGTCAGCCAAGAGCAGACTGACTTGGAAACTGCATGCTGACAAAGCAGTTCGCTAACACAGGTCAGCCAAGAGCAGACTGACTTGGAAATTTCATGCTGACAAAGCAATTCGCTAGCACAGGTCAGCCAAGAGCAGACTGACTTGGAAACTGCATGCTGACAAAGCAGTTCGCTAGCACAGGTCAGCAACGAGAAGACTGACTTGGAAACTGCACGCCAACAAAAGCAGTTCGCTAGGGCAGTATGCTAGCACAGGTCATCAAAAAGCAGACTGACTTGAAAAGCTGCAGTTCAAATGGAAGTAGCTCACGACACGCAGCTTGAGGTCACAAACTGCGTTGAAAGTCAAAATTACTGGCCAACCTTTAAGGGGGAACTGGAGATACCGTATCAATCTCCATTTAATTCCTAGCAGAATTTATTATTCTATTTCCAACCCTTATCCTTTCAAAAATCTTTTTCAAATCTTTTTACTGTTACATATTTGAAAAGTTTTTTCACGAAAATTAAAGGATTTATGTCAATCTAAGAAGGAAAAAGAAGAGAGAAGAAGCGCGTGAAACTCACTTTCTGAAGCGCGTGAAATTCACTCTCCGCTGAGATTTATTACTATAGTCTTAACCGTTGGAGAAAATTCTATAAATAGAGAGAATCATTTGAAATCTTTACGCATTTCTTGAAATCCTTAAAATCAAGTTTCAAAATTTCTCTCGCTACTCTTCAAAATTTCTTGAAGTTCTTACCTTCTCTGCAAAAATGTCTACAGATTCACTAAGTGCTCAAGTGAAGAAAGCAACCCCTCTCATTTTCTTTGAGAAAGTTGTTGTGCTAGACACGTATGGATACAGAGGCTTGAATCCGATGATTGAAGCTATCACCCAATGTGATGGTTTCTTCAATATCATCACTCAACATCCTCGAGTGACGCTACCAATGAACGTTGCCTATCTACTATGTTCTCTGGAATCGGTGGCCGGAGATCCCGCAACGGCGACTTTTCTAGTCAACGATGAAGAAGAACGGCGTCATCTTCTTCCACTCGTCCTTCAAACCTACAGACTGACGGATGCAGGGGCCATCACGACAATTGACGACGTGCCCATGGATGCTGTCAATGACGTGTATCAGCAAGCTCTGTTCGAGCCCAATAAGGTTTACGATCAGAGAACCTTCAACCACCACGACTTGAAGTCTGAGTACAGACTCCTCTTCGAGTTCATCCACAACGTGTTATTCTCTTATCTAGGCTCGAATGAAGCTGTCACTCTATTAAAATTCAAGTTGCTGACTGCTGTGATGAAACAGTTACATGTTAACTGGGCCAGGGTGCTAGTCAACCTGTTCATCAAAGAGGCAGCAGAGCAACCTGCCAGGATAAAGGCCAACATGCAGCTTCGTCATAGCACCAAGCTCTCCATCATCCTGCAGAGAACACTTACTAATCGGTTGTGGCCTGTCTGCACCGGATTTCCTGAGGACAAGCTGGTTCCTCACACCTGCAACCAGTTGATCATGATACTTGACATTCTGCCACACAAGATCAACAAAGCGAGCGGTGTAGCCAAGCGCTTGCTCACAGAAATGCGCGATTCAAAGGAAGAAGAAGATGAAAGTGAAGAGGGAAGTGAAGATGAAGAAGAAAGCTGTGAAGATGCTGAGACAGTCCGTAAAGGAAAACGGAAGATGACGGATCAACAGTCTGCACCCTCACAAAAGTGCACCACTCGATCGACAACAGCGACCTTCGTGGAGGCAAATCTCACACCTGCGAGTGTAACGTAGTCTGCCCCTCCACAGGTCGATGTGAAACCTGCTGGCGACAAGTCCACTCCAGCCTCCCCAATCAAAGCTCAGGACAAAGCCCAAGGCTCCGCAGCTCCTAACTCAGCAGCTTTTCCATCCTCTTTCAACAGCTCAGTGGCAGTTGACAAGATGTTATCCTTCTTCAACATAGAATTTCTCAAAATGTCTCGAAGGCTTAACATGTTGGAACTGGAAAGCAAGCTGTATATTGATGAAAAGGTTGCAGTTTTGCAAGCTGAGAATGCCAAGCTGTGGGAATTCATCAAAACTCACATTGGTGAAAAGGATGCACATGGGCAGCTCGCGAAGGACAAAGAACAGTCCAGCTAGGTGGAAGCTGTGAAGTTCAGAATTTGTGGAAACTGCAAAATCAGAAACTGTGGATAAGTCACAGTTCACATAGGGAAGTGTCATGGACGACCTGTATCAGTCTCCATGTTTTTGACTTATGTTTTAACTATGCAATGATGTGTTTTTAAAATATTTCTATCGTTCTAATATCAATGAAACAATTTCTGCTTCACTTGGTCAATTCATGCCTTATCAATCATTTTTACTTATTGAAGCATGTATCTTGTTATTTATTGAAATCATTGTTAAGGATATTCTGACACATTACTTAACATTCGAAATTTACTTTCCTTAAATGTCTAATAGCGCATGCACAGAGTCATATCAGCATTAAATGCGAGGCGATGGTTGAGTGTAGGGGTTGTGCGAGTAAGCTTCACAAACCTCCCCACGCGCCCACTACTTCACGAATTTCTAGGGTTTTAATCATATCCGTTGAACGGTTGAATTACCTCAATCTCAACCGCTCATCCTATCCTCTATATATACTCATAACTGTGCATCGTCTTCATCACTTAAATTCTAAATTCTTCCGCCATTTTTCTTCTGCAACTTCTTTCGTTCGAAAATTCAAAGCTCTAAGTTCACTAATATTTCTTTCACAATGGCAGGAGAATCCACCTCTTACATTCTTCCCATCACGACGGAACAAAAGATACAATACATGTAGCAGTACATTCTCACGGAGCCCTCTGCAAATCTTTCTACCTATGGTTACGCCGGTCTCGATGAGATGTACGCCTCCATCCAAGTTGCGGAAGGGTTTTACAAGATCATTACTCACGAGCCCTAATTTTGGCTTCCGCAATAAGTAGCGATGTTTATTCTCTCCTACTTTTGCACGGAAGATGTCGACTCCGCCGCCTTCCATCTTCCATTGCCCAACCAGCCCGACGAGCCTATTTCCATTCTACAGCTTATCTCTCGAACATACGGAATCGCAGATTCGGGATCTGTCGACATCCTGTATCACAAGACCTCGGGTCTCATATTGGAGGTTCCGGATGCAGATCTGGAAGCTGTGTACCAGAAAGCTCTCATGCAACCTGCAGAAAAATACGATGGCAAGAGGTTCTCGCGACCTCTGCTGAGACCTGCATACAGAGCTCTCTTTGACTTTGTACACAAGGTCTTTCTTGGTTACTCGGGTAACCACGACGCTGTCACTCCAGCGAAATTCAGAGTGATGACTGCAATCGTGCAGGGTCTGGACGTGAACTGGGCCAGATTTCTTCTCGAGCTGATTAATGAGGAGATCAAGCAGCTCTCGATCACTTTCGATAGCGATGAGCTGACGGAGTTCCGAGTTGCCCGAAACCTGCGACTAGGCACCAAAATCTGGTCCCTCATTCAAGGTCTCCACCCCGACCTTCATTGGAATGGACGGATGCCCTTCAACAAAGAGAAGGTTCCCAAGGACCAAAAGTAGCTCGAACTCATAATTGGCGTCGACAGCACAGTTTTCGCCAAGTATGACGACTCCGTCAAACCCTATCTGTATGAGATGGGAAGGTCTAACCCAGCCTGGGTACCTCCAGATCAGAGAGAACACAAGAAGAAGAGGCAGCCCGCCCCCAGCAAACAGCTTGACAGACCTGCCAAGTCTGTGAGGATTAAATCTCCAACTCCTATCTCACGCAGGTTACACATGGAGTTTGCTGAGATAGAAGTTCAGCCTCAACCTGTTCGCTCAATCTTTCCCTCACATAAAGACATCACCGACCAGATTGCTGCACAGCTCTCCATTCCCATTCCTCCTGTTCGCCAAACCTTCGAAGCACAGGTTCTGGACCAAGCTGGTCAGAGTCAATCTGTGTCCCAACCTACGGATGACACAGATTTTGAGGAAGATAATCCCGACTCTGCAATCATTGTCCACCAGCAGTCCGGTGAAACCTCTCATCATCATAGCTCCCCTCCAGATCTTGACATCAACATCATACTTTCTTCCGACGATGATGACGTACAGGAAAAGCCTGTGAAAATTGCAGCTGCCATGCTGGTCAACTCCATCGAAATCAACGCTGAGAAGACTGTCATGGAGTCCTTTCCCGGAATTGACCTAACTCCTGAGACCAGGCAGATGGCATTCAGACTGCGTACGTTGCTCGATGGGAAGGACAAGTCTTACTGTGACTTGAAGTTAATCTTCCTTATTTCTCCCATCGAACAGCTGGAGATTGAAGAGCACACCCTGGGGAAGTATTTTGGCTATGCTTCCATTCCTGAAGCTCGTGACTGCTTTAAGAAGCTCGTCCTCTCTAAGATGAAGAGAGAGGCCAGGGCTCTCAATATTGATCTGAAACCACTTTACACTCATGATCGCAGTTCGTATAATTTTAGGTTTCCGGAGGATGACAATTTCAGTCCAATTCCCTCTCCCACCCGGAAGAGCGAAGACACAGAGTCCGATCATGATCGTGTACCTGTCTACTCTGTCACAACCGTCGACACTCCTCTCACTGTGATGCAAGAGGAATTGAAGAAATTCATCACCGAGGAGGTTGCCAAGGTGAAGGCAACAGAGGTAGAAGAGCACCTGAAGATTGCCAATCAGATCGAGGCAATGGACAAAGCTGCGTCTGCCCTTCTGGCAAATATAAAGGAGGAGATGCCAACAGTCATTAAGGAAACTGTGGCACACCAGTTCACAACCTTCATCTCAACCCAACTGAAAGATGAGACGGATAAGCTACTTCCGCACCAGCTGTCCGAAATGAAGGTCGTCTCCCAATCATCAATCGATGGCTTGAACTTTAAGTTTGAGCAACTCAATCAGCTTGTACACGACTTCACTACGAAGCTCACTCAAACCACTTCAAGCTCATTGAAGAAAGAAGAGGAGATGCAAGGGAACATCAACTCCCTCCTGCAGTTCAAGGAGAAGATTTGCACCGACCTGTCCTTACTTTTCGACGAGCAAGCCTCCCTTAACACCCTTGTTCAGAACCTCATCGATGATAATGCCGAAAAGGGGGAAGGGAAAGGCAAATGCACTACTGCAAAAGGGAAAGGCAAGGAGAAACAGGGCACTCAAAGCCGAGGCACAGGTCGCACTTCTCAACCTGTGATGCTATCCGAAGCTGCTCAGCCCGCGACAACTGCCCCTCAACCTGCTGCCGCCAAACTGTCTGAACAGGAAAAAGCACAGTGCGAAGCCACTCTCATCCGGCTCATGGCAGAAGCTGGATACACTGCTGAAGACTGTGTAGACGAAGGCAAGCAGAAGATGTTCTTAGCCAAACTGAAGAAACAAAGGGCAAAAGACAAAGCTCACGTGGCAAGCTTTAAAGGTCTTGAAAGCTGCAAGGACCAAGCTGACAAAAGAGAGCCAACAGATTGGCTACCAGTGGAAGATTAGCCGCTATGGGATGAGTTCCTTAACTAGTTTATTTTACATCACTACTGGTTACAGGTTGATGCTCGTTATACCGGTGATACCAAGACCGCCTTCCACAACTGGATGCAAGTTTTCCCAGACCGCGAATTCATCAAGAGGGTCAGGGAGAGAGCTGCAAAGGAGAAGGTCACGCTCAATCCGCCAAAGATAGAGACCTTCCAACCTCCCACTGTCTGCGGCACTGACACTCCAGACATCAACCAAATCAATACTTTCATTAGGAGTGTCGCAGCTCAGTATGGCTGCAAAACCACAAGCTGCGATGAGTAAAGGTCAATTCGCGATAGCATCTACGCAGCCATGGGAATTTTAAGCTTGGATAAGATAGCTGAAGAAAGGTTCAAGACTGTGAGGAATTAACCTGATCGATTTCATTTGTTTTATGTATCAACCTTGTGATATGTGAATATCAATTCAGTTGATACTATAAATGAAAATGATCACTTTTTGTTCCTGACGACAATATCTCTTTGTCCAGGCCTGTGCATGATATGCTTTAAATTTTCTAACACTTATTCTCATGCAGTTGGCTGGACATCAAACCTTTCAAAACTTCTACGCTAAAATGTAAAGTGTGGGTTTCGGCATTATCAAAAAGGGGGAAATTGTTGGGAACCCTTTGAAACTTAGTTTTGATAATGTTATTAGAAACCACACTTAGACTTAAGTTTTCAATTGGAACAGGCTGATCTCCGTGTTCAGGATCAGTCAAGCCTAACCGGACAGGTTGCTATGTAAAGGTCAAGGTTGGTAGTGCAACCTTGTACCTAGTCTACTCAAACCTGTCATACTGTTCCATTATGTAACCTGTCTATGTAACCTGCCCGTTCAATACTCGAAGATTTCACGCGAAGGTTACAGAAGATCGAAGACAGTTCGAGGTATAGGAAGCTCAACCTGTGAAGGCCAACCTGAGCTATGGTGATGAAACCTGCTCTTACTCAACGACAAGAATTGTGTCAGTGTACGGAATCTGCAAATCCTGACACACTTCTAACGGCTCTATTTCAAATGTTTCTCTATAAATACCTCAACTCATTCCAGATTGAAGTACGGGAAAATCAACACTCAAGCTAAAATGCTGCAGAAATCTCAAGCTGAAAGTTATTCAAATCAACACTCGAAATTACTAGAGTTTTCCCAAGTGTTGATCATTGTAAATTTCTGATCTATCTGGAATCAGTCTTACTAGAACACATCACACACACTCTCACTACCATCAAAGTTGAAATACTAGTGTAGTTGATTGAGTTGTATTCCTTATGTCGATAACTATTTACAACTTTCAAGTTTGGATAGTAGCACTAGTCATTTAGTGTTAGTAAGTCTGTATGCAAGATTGTATGTAAGTTAGAAGAGACACGACTCTAGAAACGTGCTAGATTCAGTCTAGAAGAAAGACTTGAATTTGGACTGGACCTCCACCAGTGTTAAAAGGAGCGAAAAATCTCAAGTTAAGGGATTACAGATTCGACGGGATCTGGCGTGGACGTAGGAGCTGTTTACTCCGAACCATGATAAAAACTCCTCGTGTTTCACTGTTTATTTTATCGCTTTTCACACAGTTTGCATGCTCACAACCTGCACTATTGTAACCTGTCTTGCATGTGCACTGTCTCTGAAAACTGTCTTTGAAAACTGTTAGCCAACCTTTCCACCAAACTTCCGCACGCAGGTTAGTTTTGCAAGCTCAGCAGTTTACTGATTGAGCTGGAAAAACTAAGCTGCTCTGATAAACTTGAGTGACGACTCTGTTAGATCAAATTGTTTTAAAAATCAAAACTGTTGGCTAATTGGTGTATTCCCCCCCCCCCATACACCAATAACTACTTATCGGGACCTACACGATGCTTGGGCCTAATAGCTAGGCCATATACTATCACATCCCCCCCAAAAAGATATGGAAGTGAGGGTGCAGGTCGGGGTAAAAAGTCGAAGTAGGAGTAGTGGAAGTGCATTGCCCCGTCAAAATTAGAATTTCGACAAAGTCGGAATGCGTACCGCCTCGCTTGAACGAGGTCGAACTAAAATTTGCATTGCCCCTTCAGAAATTAGATTTCGACGAAGTCGGAATGCATACCGCCTCGTTAGGATGAGGTTAAACTAAAATTTGCCTTGCCCCTTCGGAAATTAGATTTTGACGAAGTCAGACTGGTACCACCTTGTTTGAACGAGGTCGAACTAAGATTCGCATTGCCCCTTCGGAAATTAGATTTCGACGAAGTCGGAATGGTACCGCCTCGTTTGAACGAGGTTGAACTAAAATTCACATTGCCCCTTCGAAAATTACATTTTGACGAAGTCGGAATGGTACCGCCTCATTTGAATGAGGTTGAACTAAAATTCACATTGCCCCTTCAAAAATTAGATTTTGACGAAGTCAGAATGCGTACCGCCTCGTTAGGACGAGGTTAAACTAAAATTCGCATTGCCCCTTAGGAAATTAGATTTCAATGAAGTCGGAATGCGTACTGCCTCATTGGATGAGGTCGATTTTGTTATATCTCATTTAATTAGGAGGTAAATAAATAGTGGAGTGAAGTGGCTTAGCGCGAGTCAACATTGCGAGTGTTGTCGAATGGTACCGCCTCGTTTGAACGAGGTCGAACTAAAATTCACATTGCCCCTTCAGAAATTAGATTTCGACGAAGTCGGAATGCGTACCGCCTCGTTAGGATGAGGTTAAACTAAAATTCGCATTGCCCCTTAGGAAATTAGATTTCGATGAAGTCAAAATGCGTACTGCCTCGTTGGACGAGGTTGATTTTGTTATATCTCGTTTAATTATGAGGTAAATAAATAGTGGAGTGAAGTGGCTTAGCGCGAGTCAGCATTGCGAGTGTTGTCGAACACGTGATGTGTCAGTTACCTAAAATGCGCCGTTTGGGGTCCCCATAAAGTAGGCACATGCGTATCGTGGAGGGAATGCGAAAAGGCAGAAAGTTGATAAAACTTCTTTCATACTCCAAAATTAGTCATTTCGAAGTCTGGAACCCTAAGAACTTGGCGATTCACTTTCAATCTCACGATTTGCAACGTTGCCAGTGTCGTTGTGCCAGAATCCAGTGAAATATTTGTCACCACAGTCGTCCATCGCTTTGAAAAGTAAGTTTTCATGGCTTCTTCTTCTTATAATCGTGAATCGAGCGGTAGTGGTAGTAGGGATTCTGGGGAAAGGTCCATGTCGCCGCCGGTATCCTATCCGCCAGAAAATATAGATGTAGACATATATACGGTAGATTCGGACATTCCTTCGAAGTGTAGGGTAGTTTTTGCTTCGCCCATTGATTCAGCCGGAATAGTGTCGAAGTTTTCTTCAACCCTAGATTTATCCGCAATTTTGAAAATTGCGAAAAAATATTTATTTCCTAATTCGGTAGAGATGGTAGTTCCTCGGCCGGAGGATAGGGCATCAAATCCTCCGATTGGATTCGTAACTATCTACGAAGATTGTTTAAACCACGGTCTTCATCTTCCCCTTCCCTCTGTTTTTGCTGATCTCCTTCGAAAGTTCGGCATTCCCTTAGCTCAAATAATGCCGAACTCATTTAGGCAGTTCACGGGTTTAGGCATACTTAGTAGTCAACACGGAATCAGCCTGTCAGTAGAGTTGATCCTTAAATATTTTCAATTTAATTCATTCAAAGGGTGGTACTATTTGACACCCCGTCTTGACTTTAGAGTCAAGACGAAGTCAAAAATCCCGAACTGGCAGTCGAAGTTCTTCTTCTGCCGGTTCGGTGAACTAAGGCACCGAAGAGAAGTTCGGTACACTTGAGGAAGTGTTAACGAGCCTCGTCGAGGAAGAATTCACCGAGGCCGATCTTGCTAGGGCGGGGCTGAGCCCTTATGATCCAGACTCCATGATTGAGCCGGTGAAGGGTGAGGCTCCACTTGGTCCGTTTTTATCATGTTTTATGTTTTCCTTGTCATGGCGATAATAGGCTCGCATTGTGTTTCTTTGCAGTGAAACTACTCGGTGGGAAGAGGACCAGGTCCAGCTCTACTGAGAAGCTGACGTCCGAGGCTTCATCGGAGCGGACAGAGAGTGGTTTAGGCTCATCACCAATGGGGTCCCCTCCGGAGCGACCCATCGTTCGTAAAACGAAACAACAGAAGTTGGTTGTTGCTACTGCGAATGAAGAGGGGGATTGCACTGTCACTGCAGTCCAGTCGTCTGGCGATGTAGGAGGCCAGGGTTTTGGAGGACTGGTGAATCGGCTTCGGCCATTCCCTGAGGTAGTATCGTACCTTCATCTGTACTTCGACATCTCATTTATTTTTTTGCTGACATTAATGTTTGTTGATGTAGGGTGCCGAGGATATGGCAATGAGGCTAAGTGATATGGCCTCAGAATTGAGTGGTTTCCTAACCACAGGGGTTGACCGCTACAAAGAACTGGCTCGGAGTCGTCGTGAGCGGGAAAATGAGAAGGGCGGCCTCGCCAACCAATTGGCGTTGGCCGAAAAAAGACTGGCGTTGGAGCGGGCCGCTACTGAGGCGGTGAAGACGGAGGTGGCCTCGTGGAGGGCCGAGGTGGAGGCGGCGGGAAGCCGAAATGGTTGCCGGGCAGGGGCCGCTGCTTCGGGCATATACAGAGAGACTCTTCCGGCCTGAGAAGTTCTCAGAGCTTGCCGGGCAGGTGGCCTCGATTCTGAATGCTTGTGCTGTCAGTGACACCATCGACAGCATTGCTGCTGATATTCCGGACTTGGATAAATCCAAGTATGGTTATCAGGAGATGTCGGATGAGGCCGTGTACCGCAAGTACGCCGAGGCCTTACTGAAGGGCATCTAAGGTATCCCTCTACTGGACAGCTTGGCCTCGGCATCTACATTTCTGACCGCCGAGGTGGTGGAAAATTACCCGGTCGACCGGGATGATGAGCTGGAGGAGTTGATCGCTGGCCTCAGCCGCACTGCGGAGACCGAGGCAGAGGATGCTGGCCACGAAGAAACGGAGGCCGAGGAGAACGAGGAGGCCGAAGTCAGGGGTGAGGGTGAAACTACTCCGGCTACTGATGAGACTCCTCGTGAGGATGAAGAGAACGCCGGAGTGGTCAGTTGATCACCTCCTTTTTTTTTATGTAGGGCACTTGTACTACGGCATCGCTAGGATATCATTTTACCTTTGCCCTAGTGGCTATAAAACTTCAAGTTTTAATTGAAATTATTTTCGTGTTTATGTAGTCTTCTTCTTCTCCGGAACTTTTCGATGCATCTCCGTATATAGCTCAAATCAATAACTTACTGAGAGCTCTTGAAACTAAGAATGTCGAAGTCCTTCATTGGAAAGACCAAGCTGGCCATATCCAGGACGAGGCCGACGTGAGACTTAAAGCCGCTCAAATCAGAAATGATGAGCTTCAAGCCCGGCTCCTGGAGCTTGGAGATAAGTATGATACCGTGAAGGAAGAAGCTGATAAGATTGCCGAGGAGCACGCTGAGTACGAGGCCATTGTCCGCCGAAATGGCGGGAAAACCATTGCTGAAGTGGATGTTGATCCGCCCTCACTTTAGGGGTGAGAGAGATGCAATAATAATCGATGTAATATAATCGAGTCGAATCCACAAGGAATGTTAGGTCGTTTAAGATTCAAGTAGTAATCCAATTATCTAACTACTATTCAAACTTACAAGTGACATGTTTTTGTGTTTTTGATTAGCTAATGGGAAATATAAAGTAAGAAACAAACTAAATAACAACTAATAGCAAGAGTTAACAAACAATAGTAGAAAGCTTGGTTCCAAATATAATCCGATAATCACTAGAGGCATAGGTTTTAGAATTTGCATGGATTAGCCATTTTAATTTAATTCATATGGGAGTCCTATATATGATAAACATCAATTCTTCTCTCGAAGCAATCAATATTGGTAGATTAACCTATGACATCTATCTCCGCTAGGTCTCAAAATGCATAAATTAACTCCAAATAGCTCAATTAATTATCTAGAAGCTCCTACTAGCAAGAATTACTAATATGGTGTGATTTGATTCTAAGTGTTATGAACTAAAGCCTCCTAAGCATTTAACCAAACACTTTGTATGCACTCAATGATGGCCAATCAATCATGCTATAAAATCAAGCCCCAAATCACAAGACATATGAATTAGAAGGTAAATTCAACAACAAAACCTAAAACCCAAGGATCTAGATCATATCTTCATATATTGGAACCAAAAAGAAATTTAGCTAGACATAATTAAAGGAATTAAACCATAGAAAATAATTGAAATCATGCTTAAAAGATAGAGAATTTAATAAGGAAAAAGAAAATGATCTTGAATCTTCAATCCACAAAGTGATGCTCTCCAAATCTTGAAAATACTAAAAAGGAAAGAGGGAAATGTTTCTAGGGTTCTAGGAATATTAATGTGCAAAAAGATCTCCAAATGGGGTGAATTTTTGGGATTAAATACATTGAAAATCATCAAAAAATCCCCAGTCAAACGGTCAAAGCCCGAAATAAAAGGGGAAGAAGGGATTCATGCGGGCCAGGGCGCGGCCCATTGGGCCGCGGCCCAGGCCGCGTGAAATGGCTGCAGCTTCAGTCTTCGGGCGCGGGCCGCGGCCTGGTCCGCATCAGCATCCTCCATTGCGCAGTTTCACGGTTTTTGCTCGTTCTCCCTCGTCCGAACTCCGATTTTCGATCCGCTTTTTGCTATGGCTTCCTAACGAACTCCTCTACAACATGGAATGATCAAAGTTGCCAAATGAGTTCTTCATAAACCTGAAAAAAGACACAAATAAACTCGAGATAACGAGGAAAACATAAACAAACTTGAACTAGTGAAAACCTAACTTTATAAATTCAATTTCCACATTTTTAACCCTAGGTTTCACCCTAATTAAGCTCGATCCTTCCTCAATTCTAGCCTCCGATCCTTAGCCACATGAATGCTCTTTCCAATTCTTACAAAAATGGATCGAAAACCGAAAAGAAACGAGAAAAGTAGAATGTATGCTACAAGTTAAGAAAACCTAGCATTTCTAACCTTTAAGCACATGAATCGAGACTTAAACACACGCAAAACACACTCAACATGTACATAAAATACGTGTTAATCACTCCCCCAAACTTAAGCCATTGTTCGTCCCGAACAATGAAACAAACAATCAAAACACTTAACACGTATGGGGTGTGCATTTTGAGTTCCTCGATGCCTCATATCATCTCAAAAACCATTTTAGTTCAAGGAAATTCTTAAGTTAAGCCAAACATTCATAAGATCACTCACCATCCTAACTTAGAAATCAATCACTCAAGCACATTCAACCCTAGACCTCACAAGAAGTGTATCACTCGATCTCTCAATATGTGGAAAAGGTAAGCACTCATCGAAATCATGCAAAACACATCTTTAACCATAAGCTTGCCTATCAACTCAAGTTCCTCATACTACAATGCATGCACAAATTAGGATCAAAAAGGTTTTTTTTTAAGCTTGTAATGTAGGGACATTGGTTAAGGTAGGGAATTTTTTAGGCTAAGTGACTTAAATTTTCATCTAATCTCTTTCACCTCTTTTCTTCACCTTTCTAAGTATGAATTTCTTCATCTTCAACCTTATCCAACCCCTTTTTCTCAAATGAATCCCAAACTTCTACCAAATCTCATCATATCAAAAGAAACACTCCCTTATGCTTTATTCTTTTCTTTTTCTTGTAAGAACTTTGTTCTTACTACTCTTCTTTCTTTTTTTCAATAAGAACTTTGTTCTTATTCTTTTCTTTTCTAACATTGAGCTTATAGGAGTGTTCTTTCACTCAAAACTAATCTCAAGACCTTTCACCATCACCCACCATTTTTCATGAATCTTCAACTTCACCAAGGTTCCCTTAACCATCCTTCACCCCCTATCATCCGATTCAAGAAGAAAAGGCTATATTCAAGACTCAAAATGGGACGACAATGCTAATGAAAGATAGGTTAGTGTTTAGGGAAAATAGGTTATGCAATGATGGCCTAAGATCATCTCCTAATTATACACACAAGTAGTACTTCTAACAAGAGTATCAAGGCAAGTTCTAGTAAAGATAATGCAATGCAAGATCAAGCTCTCAAGAAAGGATATTACTATGTAGAATGCATAGTTTAAGGCTCAAAATCCTCACAAGCTTTTTGTCTAGAGTCTATGTGCCCAAGATCAATCCTTCCAAGATATTCAAGTGAAATAACCCTAATCATGCTTAACTTAAACTTGAGAAATTTCCAAAAATATCACCATTTTAGCATCAATCATCGGCATCTCACCCAAAAACACTTGAGTAACTAAACACGTTCTTTCACACTCAACATGCAAGCATTCATACCTTTTCAATTTTCCAAAAATTTCGCACTCAAGCTCCAATCAATCAACAAAATCATCATCACCAAAGATTCTCCAAGTAAGCTCACACAATAGCAACAAACCAAAGAAGAAATTTCTATCAATTAAACTCATCAATTCCCAAACTCGACACCAAACAACTTAAACAAGCACAAATCATGCAATTACCCCAATCAACCATAATCATCAAGCAAAATTAAGCATACAATCAATAAACACATCAAATAGAAGCTTGAAAAATACCAAAAGTAAAGTAATTTAAATTCTTTATCCTACCCCCTCCCCCAAACTTATTTTAGAACATAAGGTCTAAAATGAGTTTGGATGGAAGAATAATAAGAAATTTAAATTACACTTACAACGGTCCAAAGCTAGGTTGATGATGGTTGTGAAAGCCTTTCACTCCGTTGCTTGCTTGATTAGTTGATTCTCTTCCCTCATTTGTTCCAAACACAGAAATAAAGACAAATTAAAAAAATTGACTTAATCACAAACAAAGATCAAAAATCAAAAATGAACTAAAACTAACTAAAAATAAAAAATAAAGAGATAGTTGTTGGGGTGCCTCCCAACGAGCGCTTAGTTTAACGTTTAGCTCGATGATACCTCTTTGCCCTTTTCAAGGGACTTTGAATGAAGTCCCTCCTCGATCAAGCATCGACTTCTCATTGATCATTTCCTTTCTTGGCTTCTCAACTTCATTTGAACCATTTGACATATAGAATGTCTCATTTTCTTCATTTACTCGAAGGATGAGACTCCCTTCAAGCACATCAAATAAAGCTCGACTTGTTGCAAAAAATGGTCGTCCAAGGATAAGTGGAGTCTCCCAATCCTCCGGCATGTCAAGGATAACGAAATCCACCGGAAAAATGAACTTCCCGACCTTGATAAGCACCTCTTCTACAATCCCTCTTGGATGTGTGATTGAGCGGTCCGCCATTTGAAGTGATATTGAAGTAGGCTTAAATTTACCAATCCTCAAACGATTGTATATGGAAACGGGCATCAAATTCACACTTGAGCCTAAATCACACAGAGTTTTGCTAAACCTCCAACCACCAATCTCACAAGGTATTGTGAATTTTCCGGGATCATTCTTCTTGTTCGGAATCTTCTCTTGCAAATGAGTACTACATTCTTCCGACAACACAATGGTTTCACCCTTATCAAATTTCCTTTTCTTTTTAACCACATCCTCCAAGAATTTCTCATGATCTGAAATTTCACTCAACAAACCAATCAAAGAAGCATTTATCTCCAATTTCTTGAATGCATCTAACAAATCACATTTCTTCTCATTCAAATTCTCATCGATAGGCTTAATGGAAGATGCTAAATTATCCAAGCAATTTGGTTCCATATGCTCATGAGAAACTTTAGAATATGGATTAGAAGGACTACCTTTTTGATTCTTCTTGTGAACACTCTCATTCTCTATAGGTTCTTGAGCACCAAGTTTACTCCTCAACTTTGAAGCTTCATAAGTATCCTTCCTTCTTTGTAGATCTTTTAGTGTATCAAGATGCTCATCAAAGGGAATTGCCTTGGACATCTTCATTCTTGAATAATAATCATGAATATCCCAATTTGTCCAACCTTCTATAGATGGGATAATTGGACAAAGGTCTATGATTCTTGGATCATTTTCATCAAGCATAACTACCTCTGGAGATGGAAGCTTATATGATTGTCTTGGCTCCACAAGATTGCTCTTAGCAAGATTTGGAGATTTCTCATAAGGTATATGTGAAAAGGTCGAAGAAACTTCACTCACTACATGAATAGCATTGCATTGTTGCTTTGAGTTTTCTTGAGCCTTGCTAGAGGATTCTCCGAACTTGTGTTGAGTGATAGCTTGGTTAGCCATTTGACTTATTTGACCCTCCATCATCTTCACTTGCTTTATCAAGGCGGTGAGTGAGTGTTCCAATGCATTAACCTTTTGCCCGGTTTGTGTGATGAATGAACTTTGTTGAGAGGACATTTGAGTTTGATTTGCCAACAATTGTTGCATCATTTGCTCCATCGATGGAGAATTCTTCTTTGGCTCTTCAATGACTCCTTGAGAAATGGAGAATCCGGGAGGTGGGAATTGAGCATTGTTGGGATTTCCGTAGGAGAGGTTGGGATGAGTCCGGTTGTTAGGATTATAGGCTTGATAGCCTCCTTGATGCCCATAGGAATTACCTCATTGTGACCTCCCTTGGAATCCCCCTTGATAATTCCCTTGAAAACCACTTTGAGCTCCTTGGAATCCTCCTTGATTGTTGTAATTGCCATAAAATCCTTGATTAACATATCTCACGTCTTCACTTCCTTCAAACTCCAACTTCTCTTGAGAATAAACACCTTGAACTTGGGTTTTCCTCTCATTGTTATACATTTTCTTCATGTTAGCAAGCTCCAATACTAATGCCTCATATCTCTCATCATCAATAGAAGCAACTCTCCTAGAAGGGGCCCTCTCCATTGGCCATTGATAGCTATTGGCGGCCATTTCTTCAATAATCCTCAAGGCTTCTTTAGCATTTCGATTGACAAGACATCCTCCGGAGGTAGCATCCACAATACTTTGTGTATGTGGTGTGAGACCACTATAGAAAGTGGTAATTTGTTGACCCTCCGTGAAGCCATGTTGAGGACATTTCCTTAAAAGCTCTCTATACCTCTCCCATGCTTCAAACAAAGTCTCGTCACCTTATTGAGAGAAGTGTGTTTCGGAGATGAATCTTTGAGCTTTGGAGGGTGGAAAGTACTTGGAAAGAAAGGCCTTGCATAGATCATCCTATGTGTGAATGTTGGCTTTGTTTAGTCCTTTATACCAATCCTTGGCCCGGTCCCGTAGAGAAAACCCAAACATTCGCATGTGAATTGCATCATAGGAACTCCATTTAGCTTGATGGTGTCGCAAATATCAAGAAATGTGCTAAGATGGGCGTTCGGATCCTCCATAGGACTTCCACCAAATTGATCATCTTTAACCATTTGAATAAGTCCGGATTTGAGCTCAAAATTATTAGCATTGATCGTCCCCCATTCTCCTCCTTGAAATTGTTCCGTTGGAGATTGGAACATATGGTTGAGAAGAGGTGGTGGAGCCTCATTTGATCTCCTTTCTTGCTCTTCTTTCCAAGCTCTAAACTCTTCCATTTCTTTCATAAGATTCTCCATAGCTTGATGATTAGCTCCCATAGCTTGATCTTCACTAGAATTCCGTCTTCTATGTCTTCTTTCAAAATTCAAGATCAAAGGTTGAACAAGTCTTCCTTTAGACCTTGTGTGCATACACCTACAAAACAAAAATCAAAAGAAAAAAAAAACTTGAATTAGTAATTCAATAACCAAATCAACTATTGAAACTCAAACTAAGCATTCCCCGGCAACGGCGCCAAAAATTGATCCGTCCTCACTTTAGGGGTGAGAGAGATGCAATCATAATCGATGTAATATAATCGAGTCGAATCCACAAAGAATATTAGGTCGTTTAAGATTCAACTAGTAATCCAATTATCTAACTACTATTCAAACTTACAAGTGACATGTTTTTGTGTTTTTGATTAGCTAATGAGAAATATAAAGTAAGAAACAAACTAAATAACAACTAATAGCAAGAGTTAACAAACAATAGTAGAAAGCTTGGTTCCAAATATAATCCGATAATCACTAGAGGCATAGGTTTTAGAATTTACATGGATTAGCCATTTTAATTTAATTCATATGGGAGTCCTATATATGATAAACATCAATTCTTCTCTCGAAGCAATCAATATTGGTAGATTAACCTATGACATCTATCTCCGCTAGGTCTCAAAATGCATAAATTAACTCCAAATAGCTCAATTAATTATCTAGAAGCTCCTACTCGCAAGAATTACTAATATGGTGTGATTTGATTCCAAGTGTTATGAACTAAAGCCTCCTAAGCATTTAACCAAACACCTTGTATGCACTCAATAATGGCCAATCAATCATGTTATAAAATCAAGCCCCAAATCACAAGACATATGAATTAGAAGGTAAATCCAACAACAAAACCTAAAACCCAAGGATCTAGATCATATCTTCATATATTGAAACCAAAAGGAAATTTAGCTAGACATAATTAAAGGAATTAAACCATAGAAAATAATTAAAATCATGCTTAAAAGATAGATAATTTAATAAGGAAAAAGAAAATGATCTTGAATCTTCAATCCACAAAGTGATGCTCTCCAAATCTTGAAAATACTAAAAAGGAAAGAGGGAAATGTTTCTAGGGTTCTAGGAATATTAATGTGCAAAAAGATCTCCAAATGGGGTGAATTTTTGGGATTAAATACATTGAAAATCATCAAAAAATCCCCAGTCAAACGGTCAAAGCCCGAAATAAAAGGGGAAGAAGGGATTCACGCGGGCCAGGGCGCGGCCCATTGGGCCGCGGCTCAGGCCGCGTGAAATGGCTGCAGCTTCAGTCTTCGGGCGCGGGCCACGGCGCAGCCCAATGGGCCGCGGCCCGGTCCACGTCAGCATCCTCCATTGCGCAGTTTCACGGTTTTTGCTCATTCTCCCTCGTCCGAACTCCGATTCTCGATCCACTTTTTGCTATGGCTTCCTAACGAACTCCTCTTCAACATGGAATGATCAAAGTTGCCAAATGAGTTCTTCATAAACCTACAAAAAGACACAAAGAAACTCGAGAGAATGAGGAAAACATAAACAAATTTGAACTAGTGAAAACCTAACTTTATAAATTCAATTTCCACATTTTTAACCCTAGGTTTCACCCTAATTAAGCTCGATCCTTCCTCAATTCTAGCCTCCGATCCTTAGCCACATGAATGCTCTTTCCAATTCTTACAAAAATGGATCGAAACCCGAAAAGAAACGAGAAAGGTAGAATGTATGCTACAAGTTAAGAAAACCTAGTATTTCTAACCTTTAAGCACATGAATCGAGACTTAAACACTTGCAAAACACACTCAACATGCACATAAAATACGTGTTAATCAGATGCAAAGGTAACAGAGGTCGCAGCCCGGTGCAAGGATTACCAAGAAAGATACGGGGCGGACTCCTGGCAGCTCCAAGATCAGATGACCGAGCTGAAGCAAGTAGCTGGTATGTACGAAGTGATCTTAGCTTGGCACCCGAAGTTGGCTGCTCGGTTAGGAAAGGACGCTTATCCTTCAAGTTCGTCTACTACCACCGGTCCCTCGAGGTCATCGACTCCCGCGGGTGGATCGGATATGAGATTCATGCGCCACTCTAAGGAGTTTTATGAACAAGAACGGCAATCGTTGGCTCGACAAGGATGAGGTCGGAGTCTTCAATCGGGTAGGGGTAGGAGTCGAGGACGAGGTGGTGGTGAACGAGGTCGAGGCAGCTTCAATATAGATGAAGTTTTAAATTTCAACTCCGACGGTGATTTTCCTACAAGATGGCTTAGTTTTAGCAAACCCAAGCCTTCGAGTTCGTCTTAATCACCATGTATTGTACTTTTCCATTTTTGAAATAAAACGGAATTCTTTTATACTCATATTAACCTTTTTCCTTATTTTTAATAATGATATTGATAGAGACTAAATCAGCTCCTTCCACATCATAGTAATACGTGGCGTCACTAGTTGAGAATAAGCGAATGGGAAAGACACACTTGTCCTTTGAATGAACGACAAGGCATAAACCTTGAGCTTGAATAAAGCCTTCTATGAAAACACTCCCAAAAAGTCACCAAAAGACTTAGTATTTAGCCTAGAGAGCTCTCCCTTTACGGTCTAGCATTTGGCTCAAAGAGCTCTCCCTTCAGGATCTAGCATTTTCCTTGAAAATGCTAGCATCTAGCCGAGAGAGCATCTTCCTTGAGGGATCTACCATTTTCCCTCAGGACCTACCATCTCCATGAGGGATCTGCACCTCTGATTGGGATTTGCATCTCCATGAGGGATTTGCACCTCTGCTAGGGATCTACATCTCCATGAGGGATCTGCATCTCTGCTAGGGATCTGCATCTCCATGAGGGATCTGCATCTTCATGAGGGATCTGCATCTCCGCTAGGGATCTGCATCTCATCTCCATGAGGGATCTGTATCTCCACTATGGATCTGCATCTCCATCAAGATCTGACATCTCCAAGAAGCTAGCATCTACCTTAAAGATCTAGCTACTCTGAGAAGCTAGTATCTTCCCTAAAGATCTAGCTTTTTCTCCAAGGATCTAGCTTCTTCCTTAAAGAGCTAGAATCTTCTCTAAAAATACTAGTATAATTAATATTACCTTTTACAATAAAGGAAATTCACATAAATGCCACTACCTCTTCTACAACTATAAATATATGGCAACCACTACATTTTTGGTAACAACTCTCTCACTCTATACTTTACACTCAAGATTACATGCTTCTAGTACGAATCAACACACACTCACTCTAGAGGTTTCTTCTCCAAGAAACCTCAATATTCTTTCCAGTACTCGATACTGACTTGAGCGTCGGAGGTTCTTCCCGGAGGACCCTCACCCGCTCCTCCTGCTTTGTTTTGCAGGAATTCTTCAAGGTTCCCAACAATACGAGCTAGAATTGAAGGCCATTCACTAGGATCTAGAGGATTCAATCCTCTTTCCATCAATTCTTATATTCATCCTAAAGATTCGATCCTTCGCAAACTCGATTTGTATTTCTATCCTTATTGATCTTCAACCCGGATCTATCAGATATATATTTCTTTGTTTTAAACAAAGGTAGGCCATAATGAGCATTACCTCGTCATAAGATGAGGTTTAGGGTATGAATAGCACGACTTCGTCAAAGACGAAGTTTAGGCTTTAAATAGCACGACCTCATCGTCCAACGAGGTTTAGGCTTTGAATAGCACAACTTCATCAAAGATGAGGTTTAGGCTTTAATTAGCACGACCTCGTCATCCGACGAGGTTTAGGCTTTGAATAGCATGACTTCGTCAAAGACGAAGTTTAGTTTTTAATTAGCACGACCTCGTCGTCCGACGAGGTTTAGGCTTTGAATAGTATGACTTCATCAAAGACAAAGTTTAGGCTCTTCTCTGTTTTAAACAAAGGCCGTATCTTTATTTTTAACCAAGGTGGTGCCTCCTCATTTTAAACAAAAGTAGTTCTTCCTAGCTTTTAACAAAGGTGGTGCCTTCGTTTTAAGCCAAGGCAGTTTGTACTTCTATTTTTAACAAGGTTAGGTCGGTACGCGCGCGTTTATACTTTACCCCAAATATGGTGTTTATTAAGTTACCCTCGTCAGGGTTTTGGTTTAAAAGATCAAAATACTAAACATAAGTGGGAGAGAGAGACATGCAAGATATGATATGCAAGGATTTAAACGAATAATAAAGGTAAAATAAAACTTGATTGATAAAAAACCAAAATTTAAAAAAGAAAAATAGCTGACAAGACGACCTGACTCTTGAGACCTACGACTTTAAATGAACTGATCCTAGACATTACTCTCCTCCACTTATACAAAGTATTTCTTTAAATGAGTAATGTACCATGTGCGGGGTAAGGGCTCACCGGATAAATGGGCGAGCTTGTACGACCCTTTGCCGAGTACTTCTTCAACTCGGTACGGTCCTTCCCATGTGGCCTCAAGCTTACCGAGCCTTTCCGCTTTACTGGCCTCGTTGTTCTGAAGTACGAGGTCGCCTGCTTAGAATTGTTTGTACTTCACTCTTCGGTTGTAATACCAACCTACTTGTTGTTTGTACTTGGCTTCTCTTATGTAAGCTAGCTCTCGTTTCTCCTCCAACAGATCCAGTTCAGTTCGGAGGTCTTCGTCATTGACTTCGGCTGTGAAGTTGAGAGTGCGCGGGCTCGGCAGGCCGATCTCTACCAGGATCACTGCTTCAGTTCCGTACACCAAACTATAAGGTGTTTCGCCGTTCGAGGTCCGGGTAGTTGTTCGGTACGACCATAAGACTTGGGGTAAATTTGCTGCCCAATCTCCTTTGGCTTTGTCGAGGCGGGTCTTGAGTCCCTTGACGATCGTTCTATTCGTAACTTTGGTTTGGCCGTTCGCTTGAGAATGAGCTACCGAAGTGAACTTTTGGTGAATGTGAAGCCCTTCACACCATTCTCTGAATGTCCGATCGGTGAACTGGGTTCCGTTATCCGAGATGAGGATGTGAGGTACACCGAAGTGGCAAACCACATTTTTCCATATGAAGTTGAGGGCGTTCTTGCTTGTGATCTTTGCCAAGGGTTCGGCTTCGACCCACTTAGTGAAGTAGTCAATGTCTACGATACGGAACTGGAGCTGTCCAGGAGCTTTATCAAACGGTCCGACGATGTCAATTCCCCATTGCACGAACGGCCACGGGCTTTGCATGCTTATGAAGTCGGTTTGAGGTAATCTCGGTACCGTCCCATGGATTTGACATTTTGGGCACTTTTTAACTAGTTCGACTGTGTCTTGGAACATTGTGGGCCAATAGTAGCCCCAGCGCATGACCTTCTTTGATAGTGCTCGAGCTCCGATATGGCTTCCACATCACCCTTCATGGACTTCACGTAACGCATAGTTTGCTTGGTTCGGCCCGACACATCTTAGAAGAGGTTGAAGGTATGACTTTCTGTACATAATTCCTTCTTGTAGAACGTACTTTAGTGACTTACTTAAGATCTTTCTTGCCTCAAGCTTGTCGCTGGGTAGCTCGCCCTTCTCCAAATAATTCCGAAGAGGAGTTATCCAATTCGGCGCATCATCATTAATTACGAGGCCGACCTCGGCTTCCTATATACTTCGGTATTTGACTCCTTCCACAGGAAAGCTTGTTGAAGAGGACGTCAATTTGCTTAAAGTATCAGCTCGGGTATTTACTTTTCTTGGGATTCGTACCAACTTGAAGTAGGTGAAGCTTTCTCGCAGACTCTTAGCTTTTTGGAGATACTTCTTCATTCTGTCGCCCTTTGCCTCGTATGTGCCGAGATATGGCTGACTATGACTTGAGAGTCACAATAGACTTGTACAACTCGTATTTGGAGACTTTTAGCGAGGCGAAATCCTGGAATTAAGGCTTCGTACTCCACTTCATTGTTTGTGGTAGGGAAGTCGAACCGAAGTGCATAGGTTATCTCTTGCTCGTCTGGATTGAGAAGTATGATGCCTGCACCGCTTCCTGATTTTTGAGAAGCCTCATCCACGTATACCTTCCAACAGTGTTTGGGCAGTTTACTTGTGGGTTCTGCTCCGACAATATCTGAGGCGGTATCGGGTGGCTTCGGTGCTTCCGTAAACTTAGTTTCCATGAGGAAGTCAGCTAAGGCTTGGCCTTTGATAGCACTGCGTGGACAGTAGCTGATGTCGTGCTCACCCAGCTCGACTGCCCATTTCGCAATTCTCCCCGAAGCTTCAGGCTTCAATAGCACTTGCCGAAGTGGGAGGTCGGTGAGGACCTGTATTGGATGTGCCTGGAAATAAGGTCGTAGCCTTCTCGCAGTGTTTACTAACACTAGTGTGATCTTCTCTAATGGTTGGTACCTCGTCTATGGTCCTTTGAGTGCTCGGCTGATGAAGTAGACCGGGAGTTGCCGATGTTTTTCTTCACGCTTTAGGACTGCACTTATAGTCTCATTTGAAGCCGCGAGGTATAGGGAGAGAGTTTCATCTTTGTGCGGGACTGACAAGGTTGGAAGCTTGGAGAGGTACTTTTTCAGGTCGGCAAACGCTAATTTTTGTTCCTCTTCCCATTTAAAAAGCGGGTTCTTCTTAAGAATCTTGAAGAACGGGAGTTGCTTCTCTGCTGCTTTCGAAAGGAACTGACTTAGGGCAGCTAGGCAGCCCGTCAATTTGTGCATGTCGTGAATCTTCTCCGGAACCTTCATCTCTTGGACAGCTCGGACCTTGGACGGGTTGGCCTTTAATCCTTCTTGAGAAACCCAGCATCCTAAAAATTTTCCAGATCGGACCATGAAGATGCACTTTTCAGGATTCAGCTTCAGGTTGACTTTCCGAAGGAGGCCGAGGACGATCTTGAGATCGTCGGCATAGGTGGCTGGCTCTTTGCTTTTGATGACGATGTCATCCACATATACCTCCACATTTT
Source organism: Mentha longifolia (assembly GCA_001642375.2). Classification (NCBI taxonomy): domain Eukaryota; kingdom Viridiplantae; phylum Streptophyta; class Magnoliopsida; order Lamiales; family Lamiaceae; genus Mentha; species Mentha longifolia. The sequence goes on along the minus strand of CM038115.1, from coordinate 9,780,283 downwards.
TGCCGATGTGGGGCTCGAATATCTTGTCCATCATTCTTTGATAAGTGGCTCCAGTATTCTTTAATCCAAAAGGCATTTTCTTATATACGAAGACACCAAAGTCAGTGATGAAAGATATCTTTGGTGTGTCTTCGTCACTCATCAAGACTTGGTAATATCCCTTATACAGATCTAAGAAGCTGAAAACCTTGTGGCTGACCAGAGCCTCAACTTTCTTGTCGATGTTGGGGAGGGGATAACAGTCTTTGGGGCAGTGTTTATTTAGATCGGTGTAGTCAATACACATTCGCCAACCTCCTCCTTGTTTCTTCACCATCACCGGGTTAGCAATCCACGTCGGATACTTGACCTCGAAAAGTATGCGTGCCTCTAACAGTTGGTGCACTTCGTCATGTATGACCTAGTTCCGGTCTGCTGCGAATACCCGCTACTTTTGTTGGACTGACTTTACTCCGGGGTCAATGTTCAGCCGGTGCGTGATAACATCTGGTGAAACTCCGGTCATGTCAAGCGGTGACCAAGCGAAGACATCTTTATATTCCTGAAGTAGATGGACGATTTGCTTGCGAAGTTCGGCTCCTCCAGCAAAGCCAACTTTGACGACCTTAGTCGGGTCATTTTTGTACACTCCAACGGCTTCCACTGGCTCGTAGAATGCAGAATTATCTTTCAACACTTCGGGTTTCTGTAATTGCTATGCTTGCGGATGCTGAGGTGTTCCAACACCTCGTAGGGCTATCTGCATGCACTCCTTTACTCTTTTTTGGTCACTGCAAACTACAATTACCCTATTTTTTGATGGAATTTTGATCGTTAGGTGGTACGCCGAGCATCTTGCCTTCATTGCGACCAACCAATCTCTTCCTAGGATGATGTTATAGGGAGAGTTTGCCTTTACGACAAAAAAACTGACGAGCTTAGTGGATGACAATGGGTGCTTACCCACTGTCACTGGGAGTTGAACTATCCTTTCGGTTTGCATCTCTTGTTGGACGAAACTTCTCAGGGGAATTGGTGCTGGTGTTAAAAGAGCTTCTTCGACCCCTAGCTTCTCAAAGCAATCCTTAAAGAGCACGCTTACCGAGGCCCCACTGTCAATGAAGATTCGTTGGATGAGCTTATTAGCCACCACTGCCTCAATCACAATGGCGTCTTGGTGAGGTATCATTGGTGGCACCGGGTCCTTCTCCGAGAAAGTAATGGCCTCGTCATTTTTGAACCTTTTCTGTAAAGGTTCGTTTGCAGGGGGACTTCTGGCCTCGGCCTAGAGTGACGACTTTGTTGCTCCTTGTGGGAGCCCGGTTATAGCGGTGATGATTCCGTCGATGTGGGGTTGATCTTCGTCTCTGTCCTCATCATCAGGCTTCGGCTTTTTGTCGACATGGGGGGTGCAATTGTTCCCTCCTCGGTTTTTACGCTTTCCCTGCCCTGGGGTCGGGCATCGTGTTGGCCGCGACTTTGGTACTTTCTAAACATACCGTCGCGCACTATGTGCTCGATATCCGCAGCTAGCTCCCTGTAGTCCTCTGTGTCATGGTCGTAATCCTCATGGAATTAGCATTATTTGTCCTTGGATCGGCGTTTTGACCCACCGCGTGACATGGGCTGAGGCTTCCCAAATAGGTTGGTATGAAGCTCATAAATTTCCGTCCTCGGCTTTGTCAGTGGTGTAAACTAGGTCTTCTCATGAGTTTGCCGAGGTCCGAGTCGGGATTCAATCGGGCCTCGCTGCAGTCTATCTAGGGCACTTCGGCGGCTTTGACTTCGGTCATTGCGCTCTTCTTTCCTTCGATCAGATGGTTCAGGCTTATCAGCCTCGCGCTTCTTCCTATCCGCTTCATCTGCGCGTGCGAACCGATCCGCGATGCTCCACAACTGCTTCGATGTCCGAGGCTCTTCCCTGACGATCTTTTTGTAGAGAGCACCAGATTGGATGACATTCTGGAAGGCTGAGAGAAGGACTTCGTCGGTTAAGCGATCGACTTTCAGGCTTTCCTCATTAAACCTAGTCATAAAGTCGCTTATTGACTCCCCTCGTCTCTGCCTTATGGAAAGAAGTTGGGCCGGGGTAGTTTTCGCCTCGGCTTTTTGGAAAAATCTACGTTCGAAAGCATCAAGTAGGTCTGCGTATGATCCGATACTGCATGGAGGCAGGCTATCGAACCAACTACGAGCGTTATCGACAAGCAGTTCGGGGAATACCTTACACATGTAGTTATCATCGCTGAGACCTTGATTCATTATATTATATTGATATTGAGACAAGAAATTCCTCGGATCACATGAGCCGTTGTAAAGCTTGATCGGAGGTACTCGATACTTCTCCGGGAGATGAGTGTAGAGTATTTTGTTGGTGAAGGGAGTAGAGATCTTACTGTAAACAGTAAATCTCCCTTCTCGGTAATCGTCGTCACGCCGAGGTGAAGTAGTGTGATGATGAGGTGGGGTGGTACTACGCCGAGGTGAAGGTCTGTAGTTTCCTCGGCGTTTATCCTCGAACCTCCTTTGACGAGGTGCCGCGTCTCGTGCGCCCATGATTTGGATGCTTCGAGAGTTGTGTTGCTGCTGGGAATTGGATATAGCTCCACGTTCTCCATCTCGTTTTCCAGCTCTTTATTGGTTGACGAACTGGAGGAATTTTGGGCCTTTATATGCGAGGAAACTTTTCACTGCATCTTCAAGTTCATGCGGCTGGAGCTTTGGGGATTCTTCTTCATCATGACCGCTGTTGCGACCTTCTTGGCTGGGGTAGAGTGGTTTGCCGAACTGGTCCACCAAGATGTCTCCCACATGCCCTTCTGGAGTCTACGCACGTTCTTTCCCGGGGCGTCTGCGATTAGAGCTAGGCGGCTGGATGGAGGCTTCGTTGGATTCTTGAGGGGTTTGCTGGGTGTTTTTATGTTGTGCTTCCCTCTCCTTAGCAGCAGCGGCAGCGGTAGTAGATCGTGTTGATTTTCCGGCCATCATGATTGTAGCAAACTTGCAAAATTTGATCGAGATTCATAGATTTTCGGTTCCCACAGATGGCGCTAGTGATCGAACTTATTTTCGCAAGGTAATTAATGCACGAAAACTGGGATTTAATGAACACGAAAAGGGACACGAAGGATTTACGTGGTTCGATCTATGGGGATAGATCTACATCCACGGAGCGAAAGTGTGTATGGATTTTATTGAGAGTATGCGTGTAGATTGTACAAAGATTGTTCTCCCCCTTCCATCTATTCTAAACCCTTATTTATAAGTATCTACACATGGAATTCGACTAGGTTTATAAGTCTTTTCCTATGAGAACTCTTTGGCTTGATCTCCTCCTTTATTGGATAAAAACCGAACTTCTATATCTCTTGGAGCTTGAATTATAGTCGATGTAGGAGTTGTCTTGGTGTAGAAGTCTTCTTTGAAGTAGGTTGTAGCTGACTGGGCCGAGCTGCATAGGGCTTTAGTTGGGCCGAACTGCGTTGGCCGAGCTTAACTGTCGGGGCCCAATTATATTGGGCTCGATGCTTGGGCCTAATAGCTAGGCCATATACTATCAATTATCGAAATACATTAAAGAACATGGACAAAGAGAGTATTATTTTAAAGCCAACATTCGAATATGATCAATTGATCATGATTATATATTTGAATTTGATCTTACAAAATTGCTGAAAGAATAAGTAACCCAATAGTAATTAAAAGGGACATGAGTTGGATTGATGGAAGTTTTGGGCCAGGCCGAAACATTTGGCCCGATGGGCTCCGTCTATGAATCGAGATGTTACTTTCTCATTAACATATTTGTTTTGGTTAAATAAAAATAATGAATAAGAAAGAGGGAGAAAATAAAAATAAAAATTTTGAGTTCACTACCACCCACATCTAAAAAAGACCTCATTGTCGTTTGCTAATTCGTATGGTCTCTTTTTTGGAGCGTCGTTTTCATTTTATACCCTTTTTTTTTTCTTCTAAAATTGTTGATCTTGCTATTAATTTAATTGAAGATTGGATTTACTTGAAAGAAAGTCGAGGCCTATGATGCCTATCATGATCATCTTTATTCTTTACATAGACAGAGTTGCATATATAATTACAGATTATATATGCAATTATAGGCGCCACATGATGGTAATTCATGCACATGCTAACCATCTGTGGGAAGCCCCTACCAACCAAAAATAAATAAATTATTTAACTTAAAAATCTTCAAATTATCTATTAATTTGTGTATAATATAGTGTAAAGCCCCCATCACCAAACCAAATAAGAAGAAAATTTACGTCAAACTCGAAGTTTATAATATGTAGCTCTCATTCAATTTTTTTTCTGACTCCGCCCCTGTGCTAACCAAGACTTTTTCATGCGACTTTTCATATTTGACGTTAATCAGTTGGCTTATGTTTTTTTAATAAAAAAAAAAATAGAAAATCATCGCATCTAATATATTTTAGAATGGGGCGGAAGGAGCAGTAGGTATTAGGAATCATCTATATACAGCCTTTCCCTATTTGGTTGTCGGTTCGACACAATCCACATATTTCAAAAAAGAGTAGGTATAGTTTGTCAAAAGATAATTGCGTCTATACTTTATTTATTTGATTCGTTTTTTAATTCATAAAGTACACCGAAATGTCTGGCATTTTATTGAACATTAGAATATACTCTGTTCATGAAAATTAGACAGGGTCTATTTTCTAACTAATTTTCGCACTTTATAATGATAATTTTTTAAATAAAATTTTGAATTTAAATATAATTTTTTTTATAGGGTATTATAGTCTATAAGTGTCATAGTACCCAATAAAAAAATTATACTCCAAGAATTTATTTTAAAACTCATCATGATAAAGTCCTAAAATTAATTAAAAAATTGACCATGTCTAATTTTTGTAGACAAAATTCATTTTATTTCCATAAAATAAATGAAATGAAATACATATAATTTCACCAAATTAATCAAAACATGACCACTTAAAATTATTGACGTAACACTCTACAAAATCAAGGATACACAATAGCCACCCTCGCTTCCCGCAATTATTCAATATCTTAGTGCAATAAATAACAAATACTATATCATTGCATTAAATAATAATAATAATAATAATAATAATAATAATAATAATAATAATAATAATAATAATAATAATAATAATAATAATAATACAAAAAAAACAACCAAACAAATAAATGATTAAACACACATTTTCCACTCCGATCCACTTAAAAAATGTAAGGGTAAGAGCAGAGGCGGAGCTAGCGCTGTGGCAGTGGGGTCAAGTGACCCCACTAGAATCTGAAAAAAAACTAGGGGTATATTAGTAATTTCACAATTAAATTATTAAAAATATTAAAAATTACTAATATTCCTAAATTTTCCCCCAAAATTTTCCCTAATCTTGAAAATTCAAGAACAACGCGTCGCTCCAAGTCCAAATCTCATATTCTCGCCGCCCGTTGTCCCCTTCGCCCTCCCGGCCTCCCGTCGCCGCTAATTCACCAACAGAGTCTTCACCAAGTGGCAAGCGCCGACGGCAACCGACGCCCATGCCCCTCCTTCCGCATCCGTCGTCGATTTGGTAAGTAACATCTCTAGACTAGTTCTTCTCGAATCTCCTTGCTCTTCAATCTTTTTCATTCCTCTGGAAAGTACATGAATTAGATTAATCTCGTTCTAGTAATTTGATGTCAAATGCAATTTTATATCCCGCTTGCCGATTTAGGTGATTTTTAATGATTCTATTTGTCATGATTTTTTATGCTATTCAAAGCAAAGAGTGCTGCTATATGAATTGAAAAGTTTACTGTTTCAGCTAATATGGAGTTCAAAGTGCGGTTAGTTTAGTAGTTCTATAGTCCCACACGTTAGTTTCATCTTTTGTGATTATCTAGAGTAAATCTGTTCAAGAACTGAGTGGAGAAAAATGCCAAATTTGATGTCTTTTGTGTTATACTATCTACTTCACAGGATTTGAAATTTGCAACAGGTTGGGCATTAAAAAAAATATCTACTTCACAGGATTTGAAATTTGCAACAGGTTGGGCATTAAAAAAAATGATCAATCAACAATCAAAAATGGGGCGGTTCTTTAATAGTGTAACGCCTAGTGAGGGAGGTTCATCCTCAACAGTTGATAGTCCTACAATTGTTCAACCTGATGCAACATCGATGGAAGAAGATATTGAAGTTGAGATACTATGTGAAGCATCGTTGAAGGAAGTTGACTTTGATAATCTTCCCGGTGATCCAGGATTACGACCTGAGATACTGAACTATCCTACAAATCTATAGACGGTATGACAATTATATTGAAAGTTATTAGTATTATTTTTTGACTTTTATTTTTTAATCGGTAAATTATAATAAATGTGACCCCCCTGAGTCGAAAGTCTGGCTCCGCCACTGGAAGCATCGTTGAAGGAAGTTGACTTTGATAATCTTCCCGGTGATCCAGGATTACGACCTGAGATACTGAACTATCCTACAAATCTATAGACGGTATGACAATTATATTGAAAGTTATTAGTATTATTTTTTGACTTTTATTTTTTAATCGGTAAATTATAATAAATGTGACCCCCCTGAGTCGAAAGTCTGGCTCCGCCACTGGGTGTGGTTGCTGCCACCCCCTCCGCCACTCGGAGGCGGCGTGCCGATCGTGTTGGACGGCGGCGAGAATGGAGTAAGGGCGTTGGGAGCTGGTGGGAGATATGGCGACGGGGTATTTGGCTGATGAAATGGGGAACCCGGTTTCGTGGGTGGATGATAGTACGGCGGATAAGCCGGTGATCCTGGCGATGATTTTGGCGGCGCCGCCGGGTCTCCTGGCGGTGCTTTCGGTCCATGAGAAGGCTTTGGAGGCTTTGCTGGGCCTCTCGGCTTAGGCCCTGGTGATGGTGATCCTGGTGATGATTTTGGTGGCGCCGCCGGGCCTCCCGGCGGTGTTTTTGGCGGATAAGAAGGTTTTGATGGCTTCAGGGGCTTTGCCGGAGCTCCGGGTTTTGGTGACGGCGACGGCGGATGCTGCGACGAACCTGGCGGCGAATTTGGTGGAGCCGCCGGACCGCCTGGTGGTGATTTGGGTGGATAGTGTGATGAACCCGGCGGCGAATTTGGTGGAGCCGCCGGACCGCCTGGAGATGATTTGGGTGGATAGTGTGATGAGCCTGGCGGCGAATGTGGCGGGGACGCAGGGCCAGCCGGTGGTGATTTTGGTGGATAATGAGACGATCCAGGCGGCGATTTAGGTGGATAGTGTGATGAGCCTGGCGGCGAATGTGGCGGAGCCGCCGGGGCGTGTGGTGGTGTTTGTGAGTTTGGAGGGCTAGCCGGAACACTAGGTTTTGGTGGATGATGATGTGAAGTTGGTGGTTTCTCCGGTGGATGAGAAGGTACTTGTGGCGGGGCTTTTGGTGGTGGATGAGTAGGTTTGGGTGGTGGAGATGGACAGTTTGATGATGAATATGGCGGCGATTTTGGCGGGGTGTGTGGTGGTTTTATAGGAACATTTGGCTTCGGTGCTGGTGCTGGTACTGGTGTTATTGGTGGCGCTGAGGGCTTGTGATGGTGGTGGTGGTGGTGGTGGTGAGATGGCGGTGGAGTTGGTTTGTGGTGGTGGTTACAATCACAAGAAGGCGGTGGTGGTGGTGGTGGAGTTGGGTTGCATGGAGGAGATGGTGGTGGTGGTGGTGGTGGAGGCGGATTGCATGGAGGAGATGGTGGTGGTGGTGGTGGTGGTGGTGGTGGGGGAGGAGAAGAGTATGGATAAGCCATCTTATTCATGCTTTTGAGGGAAGGCATTTTGTTTGCTACTTTTTCCCTCAAGAGTTCAAGTCAGTGTAATATGTATACATAGTATATATATAATGGGGAGAGTTGAGGTTAATTTTGTAATTTCATAGTAATTGTTAACGACTTCCACTAATAATAATTTTCCAGTTGCTTTCACTCAAAAAGAAAAAAAAAAATTCCAGTTGCTTGACTCGATGAGCATACTTTTGTCAAAAGTACTCGTATAACTCTAATCAAGCCACTACAAAGTGTGACCCCTGTATCCTACGTGTTTGCAATTATTGCATGTATATCATATATATTCTTTAGAAAAATAAAACAATTATATTTCCTGAATATATATTCATTAATTAAAAAGTATAAACAAATGGTATAAAACTTAAAAAATACTACCTCCATTTTATGGAATTTGACTCCTTTGATTTTGGCAATTGCTGGCACGTTTTTCCACGCTTCTTGATAATGGGTTTTAAAATAGATTTTCGAATATTTCTTTCTTTTACGGGATACTACGACTATTGTAGTATCCCGTAAAAGAAAGAAATATTCGAAAATCCATTTTAAAACCCATTATCAAGAAGCGTGGAAAAACGTGTCAGCAATTGCCAAAAGCAAAGGGGTCCCACGAAATGGAGGGAGTAAATAACAATATAAAATAAAATGAAATAAAGATCAGAATTACTATTCACACTCAACAAGTGTGTTGGTATTAAGTTAATATAGAAATGATCTTCTACCCACGGTGGGCACATTTAATTTGCCCACAGGTGGTGTGACAGTGTCACGTCTGTAATTTTTCTTTTTAGGGTTTAATTTTTAATGTTAAGGTTTAGTTTTTTATAGTAGGGTATAATTATTTTTGGTAGAGTTTTTATTAATTACCTTATACTACCTCCATCCCATTACATTAGTCTTCTTTGCTTTTTGATTGTTAGGCACGCTTTTTCACCGAAACCTAGTACGAGTTTTAAAATATAATTTTGACGTATTCATTTTTTCACGGGATACTATGACACTCATAGTATCCCGTGAAAAAATGAATACGTCAAAATTATATTTTAAACCTCGTATTAGATTTCGGTGGAAAAACGTGCCTAACAATCAAAAAGCAAAGAAGACTAATGTAATGGGATGGATGTAGTATATTTCAATGCCAAATCATCCGTTGGCACATTAAGTTTGTCCATGGTGGACATTGGATCATTACTCTAAGTTGATATAATTATTGATTGATTTGGCTGGTTTGATTCCCTTAAATTTCGCAAAAGGAAAAAGAAAAAAATATATATATATATACTCGAAGATGACAGCTCTAATTTGAAAGGACTAAGATTAAACTATTAATGTTGTTGAAAGGTGAAAAAACACATGGATAGAATAGGAACGGCACGCTGCGCCTTTGTTCCTAATAAATAAATAAATGGTAAAAAAAAGAAAAAATATAATCTAAACACTCAGATTTTCAAGATACAGTAAATGAATATCAGATGAAGAGTGCGTCGTGTCGTGTGCTTTCAAAATTCTCAATATATCAAATATTCGGTCATTACAGTAATTGAAATGACTTATAGATACCTTTTTTTAATTAAAAAATGACATATAAATACGTAAGTAGACGTTCCTTTTCTTTTTTCAATGAGCTTCTCTTATTTTTAATCGGTTCAATTAGGAGTTAAACTTTAGTCATTAGGTGGTTTTGAGGTATTACCTAACAGTCAAATATACATATATTCGACTTTCAAGTTCAAAGAGCCATATTTCCATTTGTCAATTTTGGCTTCCACAACTTGGGCTCCAATTTTATTCCGCTTTACCTTTACACATGTTTGTATTAATAAGTCTTAATATTTTAATTTGTCCTTTTTTTTAAAAGTGCATGTAATTAATGCCCCATTTTAAATCATATGTGATATATGCCCTTTTTTATTTTAATATATAAATGATAATATTTTATACATATATATGTCAACTTCCTTTAATTTAAAATAGGGCCCTCGATTGGACCGCACTCCGCTCGACTTCTCTCTGAAAATAATGGTGGCCGGCCCCTTCGCTTAGACAAACACATGGACCCTTGATCCGACGACGCTGCACTCGACTTCTCCCTGAAAATAATGGTGGCCAGCCCCTTCACTCAGATAAATAGATGCTCTGATTTAAATTAAAGTCGAATAAGGTATCCTATACCCATGTCCCGAACGAATCTCCACCATATAAACAAGTTCAATCCTTCCAAAAAGATCATTCTCTAAATGAATTGAATTATTTTTTTTATCACAAACAATTGTGAGGAATACATGAGTGAGCGATAGAGAAGAAAAAATTCGTCGGAGCTAACAAAGTAGTACAAAAATTAACGAGGTAAATTCTCTTACATTGTTGTTTAATTTTAAGTAGTATATGAAATTAAAAGAAGAACAAAGGAGAATGACAATAAACTCTCCACCGCCGGCGAATGGATGCCGGAATTGTCCCACCGCCGGCAATATTGTGTTGCCGGCGGTGGGACAATTCCGGCAACCATTCGCCAGCGGTGGAGAATATGAGTAGGTTATATAAATGATTTATACATAAATATATGTTTAATTTCCATAATCTATCTATTTAAATGATTAATTTAGGATGTAGTACTTTATAAATTAATAGTTTAAATTTAATTAACTTAATTAATCTCGTAATTTACGAAATATTTTTGTTTAATTTAGATTAGCAAATGAAATGAAAAGAAGAACAATATTGAATGGAAATATTTTCTCTACCGCCGGCGAATGGTTGCTGAAAGTGTCCCACTGCCGGCAACACAATGTTGCCGGCGGTGGGACAATTCCGGCAACCATTCGCTGGCGGTGGAGATGCTATGTTGGTTATCTAATTTTTTTATACAGAACTAGACGTTTAATTTTCATAATATATGTATGTAAATAGAGGGGAAAGGCGGTGAGAGTGAGGGGGCGGCGGTGAGGAGGCGTCGGCGTTGAGAGGGGGCCGGCGGTGAGAGGGGCGGCGCTGAGGTGGGGCGGGGCTGAGAGGGAGCGGCGCTGAGGTGTGGCGGCGCTGAGAAGGGGGCTTTGAAAGGAGGGCGGCGGTGAGAGGGCGGCTGCGGTGATGTTGTGAGAGGGTGGGGAGCTGGCAATTATATTGGAGAGGGTAGTTTTTTTTTTTGTCTCGTAGCTGCTGATTTGTTGTTGTGAGGGAGAATCTTGGTCAAAGCAGTAACTGTTGTAACACCCTAATCTAAATGAAGTGTTATAAATATTATTTATAAGGAAAAATAATAATAAACATTTTAATACTAATTTGAATGAAGTGTACTTCAGACAAAATTACACCAACAGAGCGACACATGTGGTTAATTCAAAATAATAAATCCAAAAATCCCAAATGCTAATACAAAAATAAGTTGAGTGAGAATCTTGAGTACCGAGTCTAAATACTCAAATTTAAAATATTTTATTTAAATGAAAAAAATAGAATTCATGATGAAATGTGTCGACTTGTCATTCGATTGTCCACACGCTTCCAATGCCAAGCTCAAATACCTGAAGGGCTCGTTTGGTTGGCGGGATTCTGCTATGGGAAAATAATATGATTCCAAATTATTAAATTTTTGTGTTTGGTCACTTGGTGTAATAGGGAAAGTAATCAGATTTTAAAAAATTAAATTCCTATGTTTGTTTCAAATTTTATAAAATTCAGGAAAGTAATAAGAATCCTGACATAAAGGAAAGTTAGTTCAAAATTCAAGGATTCTTATTCCCTACTTCAACCTATGTATTCTTTTTCCTTGATATATGGATTCTAATAATAATAATAATAATAATAATAATAATAATAATAATAATAATAATTTAAAATAATAATATAAATAAATAAATAAATAATAATAATAATAACAAAAAAATTAAAAAATAATAATAATAATAATAATAACCAAGAAATAAATAATAAATAATAAATAATAATAATAAAACAAAATAATAATAATAATAATACTAATAAATTTGATATTATGAAATTGATATTTTTTCAATGTAAACGATAACTTAATTTCATATTAGAATCTAGACAATTTTTATTGATAATATCAAAACACTTGATTATTGATTAGTTATGATTCATTTTCCTCAGAATAATATTCTTCAGAATCATATTCCATAACAACTATACTTTCCTGTTTTATTTTCCCCAGAATCACATTTCTCAGAATCATTTTTCATGACAATATTATTTTTCTGTCAACCAAACGAGTATGAAATGTTAAGTTGGGATAAGTATAAGAAAATACTTAGTGTGGGAAAATTATGCAGAGATTGCCCAATTTAATAAAATAAACACACGTATGAATATTAAAGTCACCAAATATAGTGAGAGCAAAGTCAATAGGACAACTTTAATTCAACGGTCCTGCTCAATACTTAATGTCAAATAATCAGTGAGAGCAAAGTCAATATGACAACTTTAAACGATCTTGTTCAACACTTAATGTCAAATAATCACACGGCAAGTCATATAATATTAAAGGGGACAACATCAAATCAACGTGCATAAATTAAATAAATCCCACATCTTTCACTTGAGCTTTAAAACTATTGAGTACACTTGAATAGGTCCCGATCGCCTTGCACCTAAATATTTATAAATACCAATAGGATGTATAAATACGCACAGTAATTGAATAATAATCCCTAACATGAACATACTACACATGCGAAGAAAATAATACGTATATTTTAAATAAAGTTTGAAAGATTTTGTTAATCCCCAAAATACTAATATTTTCGATAATAATAATAATAATAATAATAATAATAATAATAATAATAATAATAATAATAATAATAATAATTCCACTTCCGAAACACGTCACTACTCTAATCTGTGCATATGCATAAATGAAAATATTTTGAATATTTATACAATTCATTTCGTGAATATGAACTTTATAAAATAATCTGCACACAAAACCTTCAATATAAGTATCGTAAATTTTGATAAAATAACATGAAAATAAATTTAATAAAAATTACTATAATGCATTCGAATAAATGAAAATATATAAATAAATAAATAAATACATATTTGAATTAAACAATGACATGAACAAATGCATGCACCTAACTGTATCTCCGTATGGATATTAACTTTAGAAAACAGAAAATAATCTGCATAATTTGTATTGATAAAAACTGATAACAAGATACTATTGAAAATAAATATATTTTTCACCTCAAAGAGAAAACAGTTGGAATTTGGTGGAAAATCCCCTTGTAAAAACCTTGGAAAAATGCTGAATGGTATACGATGAAGAAAAGATTTCTATTGGGTTTTAAACTTATAAACGTAGGTTAGTACTAGGTTCCTTATATCTTATCTGCTAAGCTTGGGTATATAAAAGGAATAAATTCAGCAAAATATATCTTTACATAATTGCAGCTAATTAATGATATCTCTCATAACTCAATAGTTGACTATTATACATATATAAAAAATATAATCGTAACTTCCCTCAATTCTAGCATGTATCAAAGGATTTAAAAAAAAATTAAATATATAATTTAAAGGAAGTAAAAGAAAACTTAAATAATGCATTTAGAAAAGTAAAATAACTAATTGTATCCCAATATCTAAAATGTTAATGACGTGTAAGTGTATGCATGAATTCTTGATGAAAATAAAGTGGTTCCAAAATAAAATAATTTGTACATATCTATGCATATATATGAAAAATACAATAAATATAAACTTTAGAAATAATATGCATAAAATATTCTACCACATTATAGTGTTATTAAATATCTAGGGATTTCAAAAGAAAACATTCACTGTATATCATTTTAAGAAATTAAAGGAAACTTAAACAGTGCATTTACGAAAAAATATATGCGCGTTTGGTTGGCAGGGAATGTGGCCTGTGAAAGTATTATGATTTCTTATTTGCACATTCCTGTGTTTGGTTCAATTTTAACAGATTTGGGAAAGTAATCAGATTCCACACACCAAGGAAAGTTAGTACAATTTCCTGGATTCTTATTCTCCATCAAAACTTAGGTATTCTGATTACCTGTTTCAGGGAATCTTGCATTATTATTATTATTATTATTATTATTATTATTATTATTATTATTATTATTATTAAATAATAAAAATCATAAGTAAAAGTAGTACTACGTATTAATTAATATGATAATATCATAATTATTATTATAATACTATAGTTATATGTCGTTACTATCATTATATAGTACTAAAAAATAATAATATTAATAATTAATATTTTTATGTAACTATAATACAATAAAAATAATAAATAAAATATAGCATTATTATTATATAAATACTACAATTTTATTGTTGAATACGTTAACTATTATTGTTTTTTTTAAATTTTTTTTTATGTTATCATATATTTTACTATACATCTATGTATTATTAAATAAAATTTATATTGTTATAATTATAAAAATAATTACATTGCAAAACAATAAATATGAAGAATCCTCACATTTTCCATGTTGTTTCCAAACACAAGCATCAAGAATCTGAGTATTCATTTTTCTTGGAATCACATTCTTAGAAATCATATTTCTTGATAACATTACTTTTCTGCCATCAAAGATGTATGTAGATGAAATCATGATGAAAATGATTTGGTGTTTCAAATAATTATTTCTTTATATATGCGCATAAGAAAAGAAATACAAATATATAATTTTTAGAAATAAATTTTCACCCCAATGTAGTGTAAATAGAATATGTAACGACTTAGACTATCTTATAACTCAAGAAAAAAATATATATATATATAATTTTTTTTTTAAAATACTATAATTTATAGACTTAAAATCGGGCTGTTACAATTGTCACTCCCACTTCCCCACTTTCCAAGTTTCAACGCAAATTATTATAACAAAAATCGGCCAAATTAATAGTATTTAATTAAAAGGGGGTAATTTTCACATTTTAATTAAAAACAAGGTATTTTTTACATTTCTATTATAGAAAAGGGTATTTTAATTTTTGACCCAATTAATAATTACTTTCCCTTTTTGTTTTTCTGAACGCTTTTCTTGAATTAATACATGTGGATGTAAGATAATAAAAACGTATACATGCAGTAATGACGTCAACATTTTTTCATATAATGCCTTGAAAGAAGAATAAAATACATCAATTACAGTAGAATATACGAACGAAATCTCAAAAGATTTTCTAAATATAGCGTCATAATTTGATACCTGAGAATCCAAGTAGCTCCAATGATGTAGAATAACATGATAAAAGCCAGCTTCAATTATTGGCTTCTTTTCACCTGTTCTTCATTTTCTAAATGGTCCTTGTCCTCACATATTTTCAAAACTATCAAGCACACACACAAAAAAAAAAAAAAAAAAAAAAACCCGACTCAACATGTCCACATAAATTATACTCGATGCACCAAAAATTAAAGTTTATTTACAAAAATAAAATAAAAAGTTGTGTTGGCAAAACGTGGGGGTCAAATAAAAAAATGGACACCCAACAATGATGCATAACTAAGTAATATAATTTAAATATTATTCCATGACTTTTTTTTCATAAAATTTATATATACACAAAAGAAACGTGTGATGATTTATAAAATTTTATAAATATAAATAGATCAAGCGTTCATGACTCAACTCAACCGTGCGTGGTTATACAGCTGGCCTCGTTCTATCTTCTTGAAAGCGAAAATTGAAAATAATAATTTTATTTTCGTAGCTTCTTATTTTGGAGAATAATTTGGGCTGCGGACAACGATTTCACGTTGTATGTTAATGAAAGAGAATCTCACATTTTACATAATAAATTTAGAACAACTCAATAAGTACAAGATAAATAGTAGTAGAATATAGGGTCTTTTAGGTGGCACAACGGTGAGGTTGTTACGGCAATCATGAAAAATAGGATAATTTAAATTTCATGGTGGTATATAGAAATTTATTATTATTTGAATTTGAATATTGGTAGTTGTCTCATATCCGAGATATTGTGATTTAGCTCTAAATCTCATTTGTCGAGAAGTATCCATCTTGGACATGCATGAGCTACCATTTGTTAGTATTGAAAATCTATGGCATTGTATATGTAAGCCATCTTTATTAACAAGAATTCAATTTTTAAAAATAATACTCTTTTCATTTCACTCCATTGTTATTTGGTTTACTTTTTATTGGTGGCCTAACTAGTTTGCCAACGCTAATTCGAACTAATAATATAAGGACGGACCCTTTTCAACAATTTTATTATGGAGAATTAAATTTAAATATCGCACCACATTAAATTCGAATTTCCATTATTGTTAGATCAACACATGCACATTTATATATCGCACCACATAAAACTCGAATTTCTATTATCGTTACATCAACACATGCACATAGATAGACCTATTTTGAATATAGATGGAGCGTTGGAGAGGGAAAAAGAAAAAAGGTTTTATGGTCTGAGAAGTTTAAATCGATACTGAACCGGACTGAAGAAAATTAGTTGGCTCTAGCCTTGATGGGCATATTATTGGGCAGAGTCCGACTCCCATCTCTAAATATCGGCATGTCCAGATATGCCCCTAGCAAGAGCTTATAACTCCAGCCGGACCCCACTGAACAGTAAAAATGTTTGGGGTAACATAGTCTTTTCATTGTCCTTGCGGTTCCACCGCTCCCTATATAATCCCACATCTTAAAATCTAGGGTATATAAGGCCTAATTCCTCTCCCTCTCTTTTTCTCTCTCGATCTCTCCCTCTTCGCACGCGAAGAATCTGCGCAAAGATATCTGGATCAGAAAAACGATTAATCAATCGGAGAAACGATTTAGTTTGTTTCCTCTATTTATTTGATTTTTTTTCTTTAGGTTCACGATAACGGAATTTTGGTTTTTATTTATTTATTTATTTATTTTATTATTAATTTGGTCGTGTTAATTAGTGTAGGTGCAGTATTGTTGTTGAGTACTGAAAAGAATGGCGACCTTTGAGCTGTACCGTAGATCGACGATCGGGATGTGCTTGACTGAGACTTTGGATCAGATGGTTTCTGGTGGAGTTCTGAGCCCCGAACTCGCCATCCAAGTTTTAATTCAATTCGACAAGGTTACACTTTCCTGGTTTATGATTATTTATTTGTGATGATCGGCGACTCTTCTGACTAATATGGATATTGTGAGTTCATTTATTTTGTAGAATTAGTTATTGTTGAAGAATGCCAATTGATAGTGGGAAGATTGAATTCATAACTCTTTTAGTGAATATGGCACTTGAAGTTGTATATCCTCTCCAAAGAATTGAGTATATCCTTTTTCTTTTCAATTGCCTTTTTTCTTATGTAATTCAATGTCATGAGACGAGTAATTCAATGTCATATAACATCTTCATGTAGTCATGGATAAGTGTGCATGGGAATCGGATTGGAAGTTGATGGTGTATCTCACTAGGAGTGAGGTTCAGAGTTAGTCTATTACTTGCATGCATGTTCCACGCTTGAATTATATTCAGCGTTGCTCGTCTGGTTTGCAGTCAATGACCGATGCTCTGGAGACTGAGGTGAGGAGCAAGGTTTCCATCAAGGTGAATTGATGGATTTTCATTATAAGTTTACAGTTACTCCCCTGTTTCAAATCAACCTATTGGTTGAGGCATAAAACCGGTTCACTTCTTCTCTGCTGATAGTGTTACAAACATAACAACTATTAGTATTGCATTATTATTGTTATCTTAATTATCATTGTTTTACTCAGTTTCACTTGGATTAATTATCCTTTTGCAGAAACTAATGGCTTATGATAAATTAACTTGGAGAATGTGTATGTAGCTCAAGATATTTGATAAGGTTGTTATCAGTGGTGTGGATGTATATAAGCATTATCTCCGCAGGTTACAAAGATTTTTCAACACTATAATCTAAAAGCAAGTCATGTTAGAATTTGGCCAAGAGATATATACACCAACAAAATCTGTTTGACTTGGCTTTGTCAGTCCCCTTCAGATTAATATTTGATTGAACATGTAATAGGTAGATTGCTTAAGCTATTTGAATCACATCACACATTTCTTGAAGAATGACTTCTCCATGAGATTTCGAATAGGACTTAGCTGGGGCTTGTTGACTTCATTCACTCTTTTAAATTTAGTTCGACAGATTTTGAAGACTATCTGATGTTAATGAGTAGATGGTAGGGAACGATCTTTTTCTCCGGCAATTCTTTTCATGAATTTATTGTCTCCATTCTTTTGGTCTCTCCTTTTCTGGCGAGGCAAAAAAAATTTGCATGTTCTTTCTTCTTTAGTAGTACGTCTTTATACTAGCTAGATTTGTATCGGGGTTCATAATACAACTCTTTTACATTCTATATCACTTTGTTGCTACAGGGACATCTTCACACGTACCGATTCTGTGACAATGTCTGGACTTTCATTTTACAAAATGCTCAGCTGAAAAACGAGGCTGGCCAGGAAACTGTTGATTCTGTCAAGATTGTTGCATGCGACTCGAAGTTACTAACTCAGTGAAAATATATAATTTTTGTAGTTTTTATGTGGATCTGCTAGTAATGGAGATAAATATTGCAATAGAAGAGAGGACATGAGAATTCCGGAGCCAAATACTGTTTATTTTTGACAAAATACAAATAGCGGAGGAAGTAGTGAATCTATCTCTATTGGAAAATTAACACTCATTTTCTTGAATTGATATTCTTTTGCTTCCCTTGTTGTGACTTTTGGCTAGTTTGCCTTCATAATTCATTATTATTTGTATTTGTATGTGGACAGTTGAGATCTCCTATTTCTTTGCAAAATAAGGTTTTCTTTCCATATTCTAGATACATTATACTCCCTCCATTTCTTTCAATTAGCTACATTTGCTTTTGGCAATTCTGGCACGCTTTTCCACGCTTCTTGATGATAGGTTTTAAAATAGATTTTTAAAGATTTTTTTTCTTTTACGGGATACTCCGACTGTCCGAGTATCCCGTAAAAGAAAAAAAAAATTCAAAAATCCATTTTAAAACTCATCATCAAGAAGCGTGTGGAAAAGCGTGTCAGAATTGTCAAAATGAAATGTAACCTATTGAACGAAATAGAGAGAGTACAAGCACATTGTTTTATATTATCTTCAATTTATTGTTTTCTATATATTCGTGTGCACATTGGAGAATTTAAAAAAGAATACAAATTTTACCTAAAATAAATCATATTATTCTGACTTTTCATTTTCTTTTCCTTTTCAAAATGAATAATTGTAACTACTAAAATCTACAGAAAAGATTTATCTTTCCATGCCAGAACTATGTCACAATTATAACTTTCCATACCCGAACTAATATCAAAATTCAGAAAGTAGAGTAATTGAGAAACTAAAAACGTTTCAATTTTTACAGTACCTAATTGTAAAAAGGTCATGGGCCGAATTTTAAGTTTCCTTATATAATTATTTTAGATTTGGAATTTTTAAGTTTCCTTTTTCACCCACTTTTCAAAGAATATTTTTTTCCTCTTCAGTAAAAGTAAAGTCTTCGCGTTCGTGTTAACTGTTAAGCGGTCCAACGGCAGTAAAAACATCCCCCAAAACACGGCCTTGAGTTTAACCACCGTAAAAACTTTCTTAAAACTTCGCAATAAGGAAAATGGTGGGGCGAATTGTTCAACCTCTTATATATGTTTCACATCTTGTAGTTGTTTGCTCCTGTGCATTATTCTACCGTCTTTCATAGTATATACACGAATCGCATTCTGCGATCTGTACAAAGCCTCTCTTTCTCTCTCTAGAACAACATCGCAAGTTATTCGGTGCTCTGATTTTGTCTCTGCGTTGAAGCTCCGCCGCTTTCAACCTCGGAAGAATCCGAGGCAAGTTGTGAGTTTCGATTTTGCGGCCGTCTTCATTATTTTTTGGTTTAATTGATGCTCTTTGATTGATCAGTAATTGTCTGCCGCATTTGGAACTATTAGATTTATAATTTAATTATGTGCTGAATTCTGGATTCTGCTGGTTCAATCGATGTTTATATGGCTGCTTTCGACTTTATTTGTCATTCTGCTTATGATCTGGGGTTACCGTTGATTGTTTAAACGGAACAATCTATAGTTTAGAGTGTTTTTTGTTCCCATTCGTTTTAGATTAAGTGCGGCTTTTCATTTAGTTTTTTTGCCCTAGTTATCCATCATTGCTTCTGATGTGTAGATATGGCTCAGATGAAAGAGAGTAAAAATGGGACGAGAACTGGGAGATTTTCGAAATCTCCATCATCGGACCCCTATCCGCTTGTTCTAGACATTGATGACTTTAAGGTGATGACTACTTAAACGCATGTTTTTAAGAGAGCCTGCTTGTCGGTTCATATCTTTAATTGGATTTTACCAGGCATGCTAATTGCTCTGTGATGTGTATATACGATTAGGGGGACTTCTCGTTCGATGATCTATTTGGAAACTTGGTTAACGATCTGCTGCCTTCTTATCTGGAAGAAGAAATTGATGCTTCTGAAGGGAATGGTGCAACTGACGTTATGCCAAATGGTCATTTTAGGAATAATGCTGATGCACCAAAAGCACCACAAGTGCTGTCAAACCCATTTTTTCCTGAAGTTGATTCTCTATTATCTTTGTTTAAGAATTCATGTATGCAGTTGGTTGATCTTAGAAAACAGGTGAAACTTCAGCTTATCTCCTTTTAGTTTTATGCTGTTCACTTGGATCATCTTCCTGATTTTCATATTTGCTCTCAGATTGATCAAAAACTCTACAATGATAAAAGGGAAGTTTCTGCTCAAGACTCCAAGCATCGGAAGACACTTTCTGAGGTTAGTTTGCCTGGTTTAATAGATTTTGATTTTTATTCTATTTATACAAATTTCTCTTGCAGATTGATGCTTGTCATATAACTTTGATGCGTCTGGTTTCATGAGCACAAGGCATGCAACATGCTGCTAACTATTGCTGTTTCTTCCGAATCACATGCAGCTGGAAAAAGGTGTTGATGGCTTGTTTGGCAGTTTTTCAAGGTTGGATTCACGTATATCAAGTGTTGGTCAAACTGCTGCTAAGATAGGAGACCATCTGCAGGTAAAGCCTCTCCGAAGATTCTATATGCTGTATCCTCTGCTTTGGGTGTTTATTCCTTTTGATCACTCTTCTTTTAGAACTTGGAAGATGCTATTTGAAATTGTTTATACCGCTCATTTCTTCCATGGTGTCAGATTTCAAGTTCTTATTTGTTTTTTCAGAGTGCTGATGCACAGCGAGAAACCGCGAGTCAGACTATAGATCTCATCAAGGTAAAATTTTGTTATACTTGGGTTAAGGTATTTGATAATTAGTACCAGAAGATAGTCTATTCATTATTCTGTTTGAGTAGCACTATGTGATCATCCCTGCAGTACTTGATGGAGTTTAATAGCAGTCCTGGTGACCTAATGGAACTTTCACCTCTATTTTCTGATGATAGCCGGGTAGCAGAGGCAGCTTCCATCGCACAGAAATTGAGTAAGATTTATTTTCACTACCATTAATTAAATGTAAATTCTGGGCTCTTCTGTCCAAATTATATGATTCTTGGTTCCTTTCAACTTGTGATACATGTGAGCGTACTCTGTGATTTAGTTTCGTAGATACTTGCATACATGAATTTGTATGTAATAGTTGGATCAAAGTTTGGTCTGTGTGACCGGTGATGTGTTCTGGAACAACCAATATGTGGAAATGTTTAGAAATATCTTTCATTACTTCAGGAATTAGTACTTTGTACAGGAGAACCATTATATCTTGATTATAATGCTGTGAAAAGTTAACCGACAAACTTGATTTCAGGATCATTTGCCGAGGAAGATATTGGAAGGCAAGGTATCGCCTCAGCAGTTACGGGAAATGCGACAGCAAGCAGAGGATTAGAAGTGGCTGTGGCTAATCTACAAGAATATTGCAACGGTGTGATATTTTTGTCTAGTTTATTATACTAACATTATGGGCAATATTAGCATCTCCATATATGGTCATTGGCTTGAACTAGAATGCAAGAAGCATTAAGTTTATGCATGTAACACAAAATGAAACCAGTTTCGAGTTAAAGTCAGATGGAAAGCAACTGTGAAGGGTAACACTGTTATATTCATGAACACGTATTCCCTGTTACAGATGTTCTGCTTTGTGGTGTTGCATTAGGAATGACGAAGTGACGACCTAATAACTTGTTCAATGACCCATGGATGTTTAAGCATCTTTTATGATTCCGAGCTTGCCAGCAGCTATGCATGGTCATGGAAAAATCATCCGTCTGGCACAAGCAGTTATAACGGTTCTTGTAGGGAAATCATGTTGGTATTATGTAGCCAGATTAGGTACATCTGATACTCGTACTGCGAAGCCTAAGAGAACCTTTAACAACATAAGCCTAAGCGAGAGAGTCCTTTGTCTTATTATGTGTCTGTGCTCCGGGCATAAGAGGGCGTCTAGTATCCTTTACACTACTGTAGGACATGATTCAAGTCAAGTCACAGTGATATTCCTTCTTACATAAAATTCAATCATCTTCTGGTTTTCCATATACGGACTCCTTTTTCGTATTTCATGTTGTTATTTGATTTCTGGAATGTAACTAACTTTAAGTTGACTTTTACATATCTAAGTGAGATCCGCATACATATTGTAAGATGGTATAACGACTGTATCTTGTTATGCGATATTCTTCATTTGATGATAAGTTGCTAAAGGGTTCTTAGTGCATTCATCTGGTCTCTCTATATGAATTTGGTTATCTCTTTTTCTAGTCACATGACGCATACTTCTTTCTAAATTTGGACATTCAGAACTGGAAAACAGATTGCTGTCCAGATTTGATGCAGCATCACAAAAGCGGGAGCTATCCACAATGGCAGAATGTGCAAAGATTTTGTCACAGGTACTGGATTTCCTTTCACTTGGCAAACTATTTCTTACTATAATAATGCTAAATGCTGGATAGAAATATTTAGTATTCTAGTTGAGGAACCAAACATTGATTCTGAAGAAGGAAATCAGTCAAGTTTTCCTATTCTGATATTCCTTTATTTTTTTGCCAGATAGCCTCTGGGAACTTTTAGTAATATATCTTTGAATACTCTCATATGTTTTGTGCATAGTGAAACTTTCTTCTTTTAATATATCTGAAGAGTGAACTTGTACTGTCGGAGTCTAATGATTTTCATGCTAAACCTCACATATTAGTTTTGGAATTCAGTTTAACCGGGGAAACAGCGCTATGCAACATTATGTGGGCCTACGGCCAATGTTTGATTTGGAGGTCATGAATGAAGATGCTAGATTGGTTCTTGGCGACCCTGGCTCTCAACCTAGTCCAAGCAATGTTGCGCGTGGGCTCTCTTCTTTGTACAAAGAAATTACAGGTTTGAATGATTCCACCTATTATATGAAATTTTTTGGCTATGATGTGCTCCTCTCATTTTATTGTGATTTTTGATTGACAAGCAGATACTGTACGGAAAGAAGCAGCAACAATAACTGCAGTATTTCCGTCACCAAATGATGTCATGTTAATATTAGTTCAGGTACTTTTCCTCCACTCTGCATTTGGTAGGTCCTCGTTTTTTCTACTTTCAGTAATACTGTCTAAGCATCTCATATTTTGATATGAAGCTCTACTAACCATTTTCGAGAGAGTTCCATCCGGATTAGTCATTTTTCTTTAGAAAACACCTAAATGAAGAAAACCTGTTAAATTTGCCCTTGATGAGACACAACTATTAATCATTAAAATTCCAACTTCTTTGTAAACCAGAAGATAAAATGAGTTTTTAAAATCTTGATTGCGAGCTTCCTGTCACTTTTATTGATCAAATACATCATTTGAAATTTTGATCAGTTAAGTCAGCTAATAGTACTTTTAGATACTGATAGAGTTTCCTTATGACATTCAGCGTGTGTTGGAAGACCGAATTCCTAAACTGCTTGAGAAGCTATTGGTGAAACCATCTCTTCTTAATCCACCTCGCATGGAAGAAGGCGGACTAATATTAGTAAAGTCCCATCTCTGGCTCTTAAATGCTCTTATTAATGTAATGTTAAGCAATGTTAACCAGTTTTTATCTATTATCAATATCGGCAGTATCTGAGACTCCTAGCTGTGGCATATGAGAAGACACAGGATCTAGCTAGAGATTTACGTGGTGTGGGGTGTGGTGACTTAGATATTGAAGGTATGTATGAATTTTTTTGGTAATACTTGTTATTTGAGCGACTTCATCATTTGAGTTAACTGCGATATCATGCTTTAATTAGTATATTCAGTACTGAAACATGTCTTGTGTGTGTGAGAGAGATAGAGACGAACATAGTGTTTCTGTATAAAAAACACCACCAGTGACTTTTAAGTGCTGCTTGGATCTTTAATGCTATTTGTCTCCGTAAATCATGAGAGTTGACATCTTCTGGGATTTTTACATGTTCTGAACTTAATGCATATGATATTAGGCTTATTAGCAGCAGCCATTGACACAGTTATGGGAACTTTTCTTTTTCCTCTCTTGTCCAGGCCTAACAGAATCGCTATTTCTTCCACATAAAGATATTTACATTGAGTATGAGCAGGCTTCTCTCAGACAAATGTATAAATCAAAGGTGTGCCCCATACTATTGAACTTCATATCTCCCTCCATCATCTCTAGGGCATCCATTTTATTTACTAAACTTTTAGTGTGATGTTTATATTTCTAAACTAATTTTTAAATAAATATCCCTGTTTGTATTATACAGATGGAGGAACTGAGAGCTGAAAGCCTGCAGTCCTCAGAATCAACTGGGACAATTGGACGTTCAAAAGGAGCTTCCATATCATCTTCACAGCAACAAATATCTGTCACTGTTGTGACTGAGTTTGTACGCTGGAATGAAGAAGCTGTATCTAGATGCACTTTGTTTTCGTCACAGGTATGCAAGTTCTTTGTACTGTATGTTTGAGATAAATTAAATATCATAGCGGACTTTGGCAAAAGCAAGTTTAGTTCTAACTCTTCTGTGATAACATATTCTTTCGGAATTAGATGTGTCCCAAATAGCTAATTACTTCAGAGTTCTGATTATTTTGGACTAGCATCACTTTTTAATAGTTGAGTTTTACTAGCTTCAGTTTTATACCGTCCTCTAACGTCATATTAATCTTGATCTTATAGCGTCTGTAGTTGCTTATCATATATTCTTAATTATTGAATAACCCCTTGCCATTCTGCAGGCTGCTGTACTTGCTGCTAATGTACGGGCTGTGTTCACTTGCCTCTTGGACCAGGTGACTTAGGAGTTCCATTCCTTTTTTGTATTCTCTTAACTTTTCTTCTTTTAGTAGTTCCAACAATATGTTTCGTTCGTCACCCTTTCACCTGTTTCAGGTCAGCCTATATATTACAGAAGGTCTGGAAAGATCACGAGACAGTCTAACTGAAGCTGCAGCATTGAGGGAGCGGTTTGTCCTGGGAACTAGTATGAGTCGAAGAGTTGCAGCTGCGGCTGCTTCAGCTGTAATCACTTTTTTCTGTCACTCTTGGTTGTTTGTGTGAGTGTGTGTGTGTGTTTTGGGGGTTTGGGGAAGGGGATGCTTTATGAGTAGTGTTCTGCTAAATCAATATGGCCATTGTGTGATCCTTATACTGCCAACAGGCGGAAGCTGCAGCTGCAGCTGGAGAAAGCAGTTTCAGATCTTTTATGGTTGCTGTACAGCGCTGTGGAAGTAGCGTAGCTATTGTTCAGCAAGTACGTAGGCTGTGTTTGTTTTATCTTTGGTGATGTTAATTTATATAAAGTATGATAGGTTTCATTAGTATCAAACTCTCTTATGCAGTACTTTGCAAACACTATTTCTCGACTTTTACTACCTGTGGATGGTGCTCATGCCGCTTCCTGTGAAGAAATGGCTACAGCAATGTCCAGTGCAGAAGGTGCTGCTTACAAGGGTCTCCAGCAATGCATTGAAACAGTGATAGCTGAGGTTTGCAGTTGTTTTTTCTTTGTGATCTTTAAGTTCTCTCACAGGACATTTCAATTTGGTGCGTTGTGATTTCACTGGATTTCTTAAGCTAAAATGATTTTGAACGAAGTGATCTTGATTTTTGTGAAGGTTGAGCGATTGCTATCAGCTGAACAAAAAGCAACAGATTATCGGTCACCTGATGATGGCATTGCTCCTGATCACCGACCAACTACTGCCTGCACAAGGTTTAAAGTCATAGTCATATTTAGTTTATGCAGCATAATGAGAAGACTGTTAAATTTTACAAATCAGCTCTCCTTTTGTCTTGTGAGGATTTTAAATGAATTGTTGTATTATAGCATTTCTTTAATGTCTATGAGGATCTTTATTTTTCCCACTGTATCTTCCTCTTCCATCTTTTTTTGAGTTGCTAAATCTAACATGTCATAATCTTACATCTCACTCATCTCTCTTTAATATCAGGGTTGTTGCGTATCTATCTCGGGTGCTTGAGTCGGCTTTCACTGCTCTTGAAGGTCTTAACAAACAAGCATTCTTGACAGAGCTGGTAAGAATATTTCTTTATTGTTGTACTGGGTTTTGGATGATGGCATTGATATAGTTTCCCTCATCCTCTCTGCATTTTGTAAGAACGATGTAACAATAGCTCGTCTACATTGCGTGAGCATCTATGAGGTTTCACTTTCTATGAAGAAAGTGATTCTCAAAAAGTTAACGAAGAGAGAGAACATGATAGATTAAGCATTACCAGTAAATATAACAATAATGTTGTGAACCTGCGCAACCTTGGACCAGTGTTTTAACAACCGGACCGGAGCATCTGGTCAAACCGGTTGAAGCGAGAATTCCAGTTCGACATAACCGGGCCGAACTGGCTGGTTTAGACCAGTTCAATGGCAATTGGACTGGAAAAACCGTAAACTGGAGTTTACACTGGTTCAACCTCTGGTTGGTTCTTAAAAAATTGCCTTGGACAAGGAGTTAATGACTAGGTGACAAAGAATATATATCTACCTAAGTGTTCATGTTTTTTCCTTGATCAGTGGTGTAGGATCAGCTCCCTATTCCTTAACTTTCTTTCTATGATTTTTTAAATAAAGTCTTTTCTGGGAAGGTTTCTAACTATACTTTCTCAGACCTATGTCATCAAAAGCTTTGGTAGTGTTTAGATAAGCTGCACTACAATGTGCAACACTTGTGCCAGTTGAGCATTGTCATGATGTGCACAATTATTATCTATTTGATACTCCCTCCGTCTCACTTCAGATGTCTCATATTTTGAATATATTTGAGGTATAAAATAATAAAGTGAGACGTTTGAAGTGAGACGGAGGGAGTACTTTTCTGCATCATGTGCAAGAATTGAAGCTCCGTGATTTTGTTTGACACTAAGCCAAATGATTTAAATGAGAAATATTGGGAATAATCATCTGATTCAATGGCATTTTGATATTATAACATAATTGTTGGCTGTTTCAGGGGAATCGCTTGCACAAGGGGCTGCTGAATCATTGGCAGAAGTTCACTTTTAATCCGAGGTAATTCTTGATTTATGTCCGGATTGCCTGTCCGGAGCTATCTTCTGTGTGCGTACATACATGTCTTTACTCTATTAGTCACAGCTGATCACAAAAGAGCCTGATTGTGGTTGGCTCTTCAAATAAGCCGTGATGAATTGGGGTTGTCTTTCATCCAGAAACCTTGTACTTAATTGATTAGCTGTTTCAGATTTAAGTGGTCAAATAAGTATCTAGTAGATTGTCTTTTATACTTGATGTGTTGGATTCAGGACAAGGACACATGGCTTTCATGTTATCGAGATGGGTATTGCCCAAGCTATATACACTGAGCAAAGTCATCATTACGAAAAATTTGACTCATAGACTTTCATCTATTATTTGAATCGGAACTTGAAATCTTACAGAAGTGGGGGGGGAGCTTATGATCAGTAATCGTTAATTGTAGAAAATATTGTTTGTCAATGTTCTCACCCCACCCATATCGTTGGTACAAAATGAGAGGAACTAGAATGCTATATTATGGTGATATTTGACCTTGCATATTAACAATGTCTAGAATCAATTGGGGGGTGTAGAAGGCTGGAAGCACATATATCTAACTTGATGAAACCTCTCGGCTCTCACCCACGTGCCTAACTTACTAGCCTGATTTGTTCCCTTGTGTGCAGTGGAGGGTTGCGGCTTAAGCGTGATATAACGGAATATGGTGAATTTGTTCGCAGCTTTAATGCTCCCACAGTAGATGAAAAGTTTGAGTTGTTGGGCATGTAAGTTATTTCATTTCAGTCACTTATATTTTTATATCATTTAACCATTTGAGGCACTATCTAATTTATTAAATGCCCTAATCTCTCTCCAGCATGGCCAATGTTTTTATCGTTGCTCCCGAAAGTCTTTCAACTCTATTCGAGGGAACTCCAAGCATCAGAAAGGATGCACAAAGGTACACAACCATTCTTTGTTATATTTGCACTAAAATTTTCATTCCAGAAATCTGCACGTGCAAGCGAGTCTAGGACTGTCGATCTCTATGTCCAATTATTGAATCAGATTTAAGAAAATCACGGACTAGGCTTATGCTGCCACACTTCCAACAAATCTGTTCACTTATTGAAATGCTTAAGCTTGTAATATAAATGTTTTATCAATTTATCACTAATTTTACTGATCACTGAATCCTGCTAAATAACCAGGTTTATTCAGCTTAGAGACGACTACAAGAGCGCAAAACTAGCAGCTAGGCTTTCCTCTTTGTGGCCCAGCTCAAGTTAATGCAAAGTGAACAATTGATTAGTTGTTGAGACAGCATCGTACGCTTTTGTTTGTCCCATCTCATGTAAGAATTCAATCAGCCGTCGTAGTTTGAGCTGATTGAAGCCCTCATATGTTTGTAGGTGAGGGTGAATCTGTTGCTCCCTTCTTAGAATTATGTATTGTTTATATATACAAACAAGTTATATTGTAAACTATTTCGAGGATTCACTGCTACACACAGCCGTGTATGTTGTATCTATGTATTCAATTCCTTGTCTTGATTGATAACTTCCAAGTGATTGATACCACTCTTACCTATTTTGCTTGTTCTTGGACTTAAAAAAAATAAAAATAAATAAATAAAGAAAGAAAGAAAAGGGAAGAATTGTAAACATATACTTGTTATCTAGAACTTAACCATATATATGCCGAATTACAGGCACACACATTATTGATGATTTTAATGTAAAGCATACGTAGATTTTAACATAGATTTTCATAATTACAAACAAACATGAATCAAGAATTCAAGATCAAGATTATAGTTTTTTTTTTGGGACACTACACTTTCTTTAATTCCATATCAACATCACCAATCCCACTTTAAAAAAAAAAAAAAAGAAAGAAGAAGAATTACAAATTGTGGTGGCTCTATGGAGATAGTAAAACATAATTTGTCTCTCTATAGCATGGAAGGGCAACAATAAATGTTGCAAGAGGTCAAAAGTGCCATCCACCCCCAACAGCTCAACAACTTCCCTTCCTCATAAATGGGTCCACTCACACATATTTGGATATCAATATCCATTCCATTTCCATTATTCATTAATTTTTTATTCCAAAGAAAAAGCCAAAACAAGTATTGTACTAATGAAACAATTATATGAGCCATAATCATGGATAGGATTATGTTACAATTTCGTTAAAACCAATTTTCTTCGAAATTATCTGTTGCCCATGTCCGATTCAGGCATCATGGATAGGATTCAAGAAGCCACGTACCCTAATTGAGACTTATAACTTCTATGAATCTTGTAATTGGCCTATGTGTATTTAAAAATTAAAAAAAAAAATTAAAGATAGATTTGACTCAGATTGACCAAATCTTGATCACTGTTTTGTTTATTATTCATTGAAGTTGAGTTTATTAAAAATAATTTACTGACCAGTGGTTTAATTACTCTAAAATAATATTATAATGAACAGAATATTTCAAGGACTCCAAATAAGTGCAGAAAGCCATGAAATTATTGTGTGATGCGTTCTAGAGAAAGACAAAATAATACGGACATTTAACATTTAACATTAGTCATCCACAGTTCCAAATTTGGCATTTGTGTCATGCATTACGATGCCCAAATCGCAATTTCTTTCTTTAATTTTGTTCTTTTTTCCTCTCTCTATATTCACGTAATTTGACAGAGATTTAAAGCTAGGCTATAATAACATTATCGTTTCGATGAATCCTATCTCACAGTTGCTCATCGCCTTAAAATATAAAATAATGTAGTTATTAACGATGCAATTTTTTTTTCCTTGTAGCCCCTATTAAGCATGTATATTTATCTGTACATTCGTATACATAAATATATTATATCTTCATTATTTAATTTTGAGATTATAATAGAGAAATAAAAAATCGGATTACAAGAAGGGCATCAAAATTAGGGAACTTTATTAGATTTTGGTCTTACGTTTGCACGCACCATCTATTGTATGTCTCTAGTTTTCAAATGTTCCCTAAAGAAATTTGAATATAGGAGTATTAACAAAACAAAAAAGAAAAAAAAAGAAGAAGTGAGTGGATGAGGCATTTCAGAAAGGAAGAAGTGAAAGATGAGTCATAATTAATTATCTAAGACAAAAAAAGAGTGCACATAATCATAGACAAGGAATCTTTCCTAAACATACTAGGAAGGCCTTAATGGTGCTTGAAAGGACAAGTGTTGGGTTTCAATAATTGTCAGGTTTTCATAATTTTTTTTAATCTATCAAACTTTATTTACATAAATTCATAATTGTAGTATGTACTTGCAAAGTTTCATTGGGGGTTCTGTGTACAAATATTTTGTGACGTACTTAATTACAAATATTTTAATTCCTATTAGATAAAGTTGAGATGAAATGTGAGTATTAAATGAATAGTTTGTGAGTAGTCATAAAAATAATAAAATATAAATATTATAAATAAAGAAGAAAAAAAATTGAGAATGAAAAAGAAACCGAAAACGAACAGCCCTTCGCGGGGACACGGAGCCGTTCTGTTTGGCCCAGCACCTTTGGAGCTCCTTCGCCCAATTATTATTTTTATCATTTCTTTTTTATGAATTAAATATGCTTAATTATTATATTAATATTAATTTTCGTAGATAATTCAAAAATAATAATAAGATGTGTATTAATAAGCAGTTTTCTCATTTTCTCCACATCACATTCTTCAACTTTCCAACCTTGTCTCCTCCCTATATATCCTCTTCTCCTCCTCCAACCCTCACCTGAAACTCTCTCTCTCTCTCTCTCTCTCTCTCTCTCTTCATACGCATAGACAAACAAACGGAGAATCAGAGAATCGCATCTGCAATTGATTGAGTTTTCTTTTATGCGAGTGAGAGAATCATGAGTTGCAACGGGTGCAGAATTCTCCGAAAAGGCTGCAACGAAAACTGCATTTTGAGGCAAAGTTTAGAGTGCATCGAGAGCCCTCAAGCTCAAGCCAACGCAACTCTTTTCGTCGCCAAATTCTTCGGCCGCGCCGGACTCGTCTCCTTCCTTTCTTCCGTTCCCCAATCTCAAAGACCTGGTATATATATATATCATGTTTTAGCGTTAATTAATTTCTTCACAATTTTTTACTATTTAATTTTGACTACTGGCGCTGATGATTATCCGCACTCGATTTGCAGCCCTATTTCAGTCTCTATTGTTCGAAGCGTGCGGGAGGACCGTGAATCCGGTGAACGGAGCGGTTGGATTGCTGTGGACGGGTAATTGGCACGTGTGCCAGTCGGCGGCGGAGACGGTGCTCCGCGGCGGAGTTCTCCGTCCCTTGCCGGAGTTTGAGACAGGATTAATGGAAGGTAACGGCAATTGTTTGTACGCATCGATAGATCTGAACAAGAGGCTGAAGACATCGGATGATAATCGTGGAAGTAGCAGCGCAGTGGAGCTCGGATTGACCGCGGCGGCGGCTGCTCCGGCGGCGAGAATGACGGCAGGAGGAAGAGTGAACCGGCGGAAGGAGAAGAAGAGAGCGGCAACGCCGCCGTCGGATGAATCAGAAACGACGACGTTGGAGAGCGGGTATGGGTGTTATGAGGAATTGCAGTTAAACAGGCAAGGAGGCCATGAAACCAAGCTTCTGCAGCTTTTTTCTTAATTAATTTAGGATTTGTTTTTTTTCTTTTGACCTTCCTTATTTAATTTAAGCGGGATGAAACTCAACTAAATGTTGAGTTTGAGTGTTGAGTTCTTCTTCTCTTCTTCTTCTTCTTCTTCTTCTTCTTCTTCTTCTTTAATTAATGGTAGTTAGTTTGATGTTGTAATTACATTATGTGATTTAATCATGTATTGTGAATAACAAAATAATCTCCCACTTTAATTTGTTGTTTTTTAATTAGAATAATTGGTTAAGTAAATATGAAAATAATTGATTCTTCTTCCTACCGGCACGGGGAGAAGTTCAATTATACACGATATTGATAGTTCTAAGGTTTGCCAGCAATCAACATACTTCATCTGTACCCTATATACGTGTGTGTTTATTACCCGTTTGAGATATCCACGTATATATGTATATTCCATAAATAGAAAGATTTTTTTACCAAAATTATTTATTAACTTCACTTTATTCTTATTTTTCTCATTTTCTACCTATTTTTCTCACTTTCTTCCTATTTTATTTTATTTTATTTTTTTCACTTTATACCAACTTTGTCTTAAACGGCGTGCCGTTTCTCTTTACACATATATATGGGAGACGGAATGAGTATATATATATATATATATATGGACTCTGTCTCTTTCTCTCTCTATATATATATATGTGCGCATGGTTGGCAATTGGCATATGCAAATGCAATTGTAAACAACTTTATTTGTGTAGGGATGTATCATGTGATGCACTAGTAGCTCTTAGATAATACTAGTAGTAATTAATATAATTAAGTAATTGGATTAGATATTTGTGTAGCTAACTTTTCTTCTGCACCTCTACTTTTTAGCTCACCCTCCGTCACTATCCACTATATCTTCAAAGTCTAAAGAATCTTCACTCCAACTACACATACAGTCAGTCATACAGATGTGTGTGAGAGAGAGAGGAGAGAGAGAGAGAGAGCAACCGGCAACGTAATAAGTAGGGTTCAAATAAATAAAGTAGTAATAACCAGAGACTCTTATCTAGTCTGTTGAAAATAATAATATAAAGTTTTCCAAATTGCATTGAGCGAATATTAACAAAGTAAGCAGCTAGTATCGTCCATTTTTATTTTGAGTTTGACTCTTATACCTCACCAAACCTTTTTTATTTTTATTTTTATAAGATCTTATCCAACCACCTTATATATGTAAATGCAAAAAATTTAAATGGAGGATCCAATTAAATCCAACATTTACATATATAGTATGTACTATATATTCATCTATATTCAATGCAACATTCCATAATATGTGATGTTTTTTCAACAAATCCAAACTACCAAACTCTTTGCTAATACTTATTTCCATTTCTTTCTCTATTTTATTTCCACAACTTAAACCTGAAAAAAATCTCCTGTAACATAATATATCTTCTCGGTCGATAACGATACGTGCGTGTCCCACCAAAAATAAAGAAAATAATGATAATAATAATAATTTGAATATAAGGCACTTGGAATTAATTGGTTATAAATTTCTTAAAAGGGAAATTGTTTAAAATTTGAGGAGCAAATGAAGTGCGGCCCTTGGGGTTGAATTAATGAGTAGAAATAGAATAGACAACATTCCATAGAATAGGGTTAAGGTTTACTTGACTTTTGAGTTTTGAAAGAGCCATCAAATTCAAATACAATTATACCACCTCAACCGTTGGAGCAAGTAGGCTATACTTCCTACAACTTGCATTTCTTTTTTTCTCATATTCTATTTCCGAATATCTCATTTTTTATATTTTTTTTTATTTTGACATAATACTATATACACGAACCACTTGTTTCAATTTCCTTAGATTCTCCTTTTGACGAATTCATAACTACATTCATAAGAAAATAATATACGGATCAGTATATATATATATATATATATATATATATATATATATATAGGAGAGTTCTCATGAGAATCATTATATTCGTGAGAACCGTGAGAATCCGTTTATTTAATTATGTTTTCATGTTTCTTTACGTATGCATTTATACTCTTTTGCAAATAATGCTTTTTTAGATATAAAATTGTGTTTTTTACAAATCGTGCTTGTTATGTGTAATAATCATGCAAAAATACATGAAAATAAATATAAATATAAATATGAAAGCATTATTTCCAAAAAAACATAATTGCATAAGTAAAAAAAACATGAAAGTATAACTAAAAAAACGAGTTTTCATGAATAGAATGGTTCTCATATAAACCAAACTATATATATATATTAGTAATTTACAAGATTAATGTGGGGTTGGGCATATTAAAGTTGGGTGGCAAGTGACGTCGTTTGGGGAATAAAAGTTGGTGGGGCCTATGATGAAAATCAACTGCTTTTGGTTGCTGCATATACATATGGGATTTCCTCTCTTTTCTTTGTTAATAAAAATATGTGGTTCAAGAAGGTCGACGCCCATTTATTTTTGTCACCTCCCATTATCAAATTTTCGTCGACAATTTTGCATAATTACAGTCATGTAAACTAAATTCTGCAATGATTAACTTTGAGAAGGAATATGCATCTCCATTAGTAAATGCCGTAGTCTTCCCAAAGAAAATTAATTGGAAGAGAATTATGAAAAAGTAGAACGTGGAGAATAGAGTAAGTGAAATAAAAATGATTATGATGATGATGATGATGATGATATATAGTAATAGTAATTAAATGGTGGAAGTGGTCATGTTGAAATTTTGTGTGCCAAACAAAGTGGTGACCCTCAATACAACAAATTTCAATTATGGGGGCTGTAGTACACTTGCTCCAATAGTGGAGCCAATCCAATTAACAAAATAAATATATAGTATATTAACAGTGGAAATGTACTTTTTATTGTATTCTTCTCCTACTGTTAGATAAAAATTTGTCCTAATTATATTTATGAAAATTCAAATTTGTGGTATGAAGTATTGCAGTAGAGGCCGGCCCAATGTTGATGGGTGGGCTCAACCGTAGAATTTTGAACACAACCAAGTTTTTTTTTTTTTTAATTATTCTTTTGAGGTACTTTTAATTTCAAAAGGATTTTCTCAAAAAAAAAAAAAAAAAAAAAAACATCAAAAGGAAAAGAGCAAAAAAGAATGAGCAGAAAAATAATTTCACCACTTTTTTCACAATTTCGGGATGTACTTTCTTTTAGTGATTTTGACCTCTTTAATGTGAAAACTGCATTCCAATAATTTGCTTTCTTATTAGTACATCTATTTTTTCAACAAAATCCATAAAAAGGAAAGGAAAAAAAGGTTATGGTTCCATTCTCTTGAGGTAAGTTAGTATTAGAAAGTAGCCTTGATCTTTTACAACATTATACAGCACAATTTTAGATCTTTTGCCAGCTATAAATCACTCTTTTTCAGCTAAAGAATGTAAGTAATGGAGTATTGTTTTTGTTATATGAAAAGGAGTGAAAGTTGCCACATGCAGCAACATTACACCTATATTCCAACCACCACGTTTTTATAAAAGCAAATCATAAAAGGCAAGGCTACGTATGTATAATATTCCAATTACCCTTTCATTCAGCCATAGAGAAATTTCAAGAAATCAAAACATGGTCAGTATACAAAGTCCCCATAAACTCAAAAGTCATCTTGCTCTTCGATTTCCTTGTTTTTCTCGAAGTGAAGGGGAAGGGACGAGGAAGGGAACGTAACCCAGAAACAATGAAAATGTGCCAATAAGCAAGATGAACATAATCTTGAACAACAAGCTCATATTCATAGATTCAGATGCTGAGATTCCCTTCATGTATGTATAATAGCATATTCAGACAAATCTAAGATTAACAAGAAACAGTGTGAGAATATTACATATGTACATATGTTTCATTCCTTCCCCGAGAATGTGGAGATTAAAAGATGAAAAAAGAAAAAGGAAAGCAGAAAAGAAGGGTATGTGTAGAGGTAATTAGAGGATAATAGACCATTTCCTGTAATATTGGATACCTGGAGGGGAGAGAGAGAGGGAGAGTGAGAGAAACTGATGCTCTGCAAAAATGGCGAATTTGTTATTACATGATCGCTTCTGCTGCCTCCATTAGGTCTGAAGGTAGTATATATGGTGTTAGCATCTAGAGTAGAATGTTGAGTGTACATCTCTTGTTAAGCTCATCGTACACAGTTACGTTGTATTACATGCGTTCTCAGACTAGTGTCTCGAACCTGTAAAAAGGAAGTCGTAAATAATCATAGGACACAAATGTTAGCATTAGGTGTGTGTGTGTAAGAGAGAGAGAGAAAGAGAAAGAGGGAGAACCTGCATGGCTGCTAACAAAGAAATAAAATCTGTGCATTGTTCGAGTAAAGCTCGCTCTTTGGCAGACACTTGTGCAACTTCTGCCACTAAAGTATTCACTTCTTCAACCTGAAACAAACAATTAACTATTTCGGCATGTGCAAACATGTAGTAATATTTTGTCGAAATTCACATGAATTAGGCAACTCCTTTTCTTCGTCTTGCTTGTGAGCAATCAAAATCCAGCGTTCTAGTCATAAGAGTTAACCAAATAAACTCATTGGATTTTCTAAGGGTGCTAAATCGCCTAAGTAGGAATCTTCGACTTAATCTTTGTTCAACTAAATAGGATTGCAACAATGTGAATCTGAAAAGTGCAGTGATGAGATTACCACTGGCAGAAGCAAATATACCGATGATGCCATTCCATGCATAACATCAACGGCTGAACTTATAGCATCCTTCAACCCTAGAACATTGGCCTGTCACAATTTAAGACATCGTTAGCTTTATTCAAACTATAGAAAGAATTTGATTAGGACCTAAAACATTCAAAAGCACATACAGTAGCTCCTCCAACTACTGGAAGACGAAGAGTGCTAGCCTTTAAAGCTTCGATAGCTCCAACTAGAGAAACTGAGTGGTCTTTTTCCATAGAAGCCCAATCTTCTAATAAGGTCATCTACACGGAAAATATATTAAAGGACATTAGAGACCCCAGAACTAAAGTAATTTACTTGTATATTTGTTTGTGCTCAAGCAGGATAGTACATAATCCAAACAATAATAGCTATGATTAGTCAAATTATACATATATTAAAAACTAAAACATTATTAGTGTGGTTTTTTTCTCAATATGAAATGACAATAGCCCACCAGTAATCTAGTCTGCTACAAAAATTAACATAATTTAGCAACCTAGTCTGCTAATATCAATTGCAAGATGAGAAATGATGCTTACTTGTCCTTTAAGAATAGAAGCTAGTCTCAACTTCTGCCTCAGCAACTGTAATCTATGTCTTTTTTTGGTGACAGTATCACGTAGATCAGAGATTGCTATCCAGGCATTCCACAGATTTTTCTGGTACAGATGGAGGAATAAATCACGAAATTTCATGAGCCAATATAATATAGTGATGTAACAGTCATTGCAAAAAAGTAACAAAGCACTGACATCAGCACAAACAACGGCCTCATGTTTGACAAGGAAAAATCGAGTTGCTTCTACTTAATTCAGCATTTGAATAGCTGTTTGGAGGTTCAAAACTCAGAGACGGCAGTTCTCATGATGTCACAAAGATTTAAGAGTGAATATATACCTCTGCATTTCCAATGACTCAAATCTCCTAATGTTATAACTTCTAAACGACACCATCAAAGATGCCAAAGTTTCCCCTTAATCAACTTGACAAACCCCAAACACATTCATATTCTAGTACTCATGAGTGGATCTATGTTCATTTTCTTAGAACTCATTTTCTCAGGGCAACCATAAAGTAAAAAATCAAAACGAAACACAAAAGAGGCACCCATCACAAGAACAGATCTATGCTTATCATAATCTCAAACATAATGCCAGGCAACCTATCACATTGCAGATTTTCAAGAACAAGATATCATATACTGAAACAACAAGCAACACAAAAAGATCCTCACCTCAGCATTCTGTTTCTGCACTAACATAACTGCCTCGGTTCTTGCATTTCCGAATCTCCACTGCAGATTCCGGTTGTACAAGAGTCTCACCAAGTGTGCATCAAAGATTCTGTTATCTCCAACTTTACTCCTCCGAACATCAACAGCAAAACTAAGGACTGAAGGCGTCTCGATGAAATTGTTATTAATGGTGCTAACCGCATTCTTTATCCTCAAGGGGCTATGGCCCCTCGAAGGAGATGATCCAAGAGGCGTCGTGAGCTTGCTAGGCGAGGCAGGTCTAATGCCACCACGAGAAGAAGTATCACTTGAACTCCTCTTCAAATTATGCAGTTTAGAGGTAGGGCTCATTGATAGCGGCGACCCTGGATCTTGAAGCCTTCTCAGCCGGCTATTAGTTTCTTGCCAAAACCTAGCTGAAACAGCAATGCCACGTGGCCCATTTCTGCCATTGACAGCCCCACCAAATTCTTGAACTCCTGAAGTACTGTCTGAAGACGCACTGTCTGAATCGGATGCAGTGAGATCGGAAGCTAGAGAGAGTTCGTTGTTCACGGAATTCTCCAAAACAAGAGAAGGCCGGCGCTCATCGTTCATCAATTGCTGCAGTGTTCGCATTCCGTTCGTAGATCCCACCACCTTACTCCTCTCTCCGCCACCGTTGCCACGGCAATCCGGGCTTCGCAACAAGGGATTAGCCACGCGGTTTCTGGCTGGCCACCGGTTGTGATCAGAAGGCTTCGAATTCTCCACCTGATCTCCTCCCCCATCAGCATTCCCTCTCGAAGGAGTGCTGCCCCTTCTCCTCTCCGGCGTCCCTTTCCTCGCATTACCCAAATTGGGCGACGGCGCCGCCGCCTTAGTCTTACTAATGGGAAACGAAAACGCTTCTCCTTGAAACGAGACCGACAAACTTCGGGTGGAAGTCACGAGAAGCTTCGTGGCAGCCGAGACTTCAGCAGCATTTCCATTCTTGGAATCGGGATCGGGCATTAAAAGTCTGACCGCCGCCGGCCGCCGGCGGTCGGCGGAGACTGACCTCTTGAGGCCTGAAGAGGTCCCGTTCGACGGCGGCGTCGAGTTTCTCGAAATTGAAGGGGACGGGTGCCTTCTGGAAGAGGAGGAGGAAGAAGATGAAAGTGAGGATGAATTTGATGCAGAAGAAGTCGAAGTTGAAGAAGGGGACATGTATCTAGAGGAAACAATCCTCGATTTTGGTTTCCTTTGATTATTCGCAACTCCATTACTGTAGTCGTTCTCCGACGGCAACAATGGCGGCCTTCTAGAATGTTCTTCTTGCGCCGCGGCGGATTTGGGGTTTTGCGAGTCGGTTGCTCCAAAAACAGCAGCCACCATCATCACAATCGAGAACGCATGCACGCACTGAACGTAATAATTCACTATCACATTGTCAATTTCGCTAAAAGATTGAATTTTTCAGAGGCCATCGTTACCAGTAAAGATCAAGAAGCCACACCGCAGCAGCAGCTCAAGAAAACATAATGGGTCGTCAAAAGAAACCACATTATTCACAAAATTCTACTTTCATATGAACTTAAAAAGCGTTCAATATTTGCACAAACCTACCCTAGATATATAAATCTTAGAACAAGAAGTTGGTGATTTGCCGGCAATGAACTTTGGAAGAGAGAGAGAGTGTGTGTTGTCTGTGCTGTGGAGGTGAGGAGAGAAGAGAGAAGAGAGGTTTTCGTGCATTCACGGGGGTAGGGGGGTGGATTTGGGGTTTAGTGAAACTTTGGAGAGACGTTACGCAACTAACCTTAATCATAATATAGTCATTAATTATACAGTAAACAAATTTAATAATGATGTGTAGTGAAAACTTATGTTGATTTTGAATGATTTTGTTTTCAAGAAATTGTTTGTTTAATCAAATTATGAACACTATGAACATAAATTATAGTAAATTATTGAGACATGAGTGTTTTGTAGAGATTGATGGAGCTTTCTTAACTCCATCATAATTATTAAGTGCCTCCAACGGCCACATATGGACTTCTAACCCAATCAAACTATAACTACTATATATTTAGACCACTTTGCTTTATGCACGTTTACCGAAACTTAATATGAGTTTTAAAATATAATTTTATAATATTTTTTTTTTTACAGGATACTATATGTATAGTATATATGGACTTTATTCCCTATTTTTGAAGTAATTCTTTTCTAATTGTTTTATTTCATTTGTTTTGTAAGAAATCTAAAATTAAATGCTCTATGTCTAGTCTAGCATGAGACAAATATAGAATAGAGCCCATCAATGTAGAAATAGCAATTAATTTGTGCCTAATTTAGTGACTCTACAGATAGATGGAGACACGTAAACTACAAATATACCTAACTGAGTTATTTGATAAAAATTAAAGAAAAAGTGCTTAATAGTCAATAGTTGAATTAGCAATTGGATAGTTTCAAATTTATGTATACAATGAGAGTTCTTAACTAGTCATAATCATCGCCACATTCTTGGCACAAGTTCACATTAAAAATTAGGGAATACTAAAGTAACTAAAAATATTAGTATATGTATACATGCTCCTAGTTAT
Organism: Mentha longifolia; assembly: GCA_001642375.2. NCBI lineage: Eukaryota > Viridiplantae > Streptophyta > Magnoliopsida > Lamiales > Lamiaceae > Mentha > Mentha longifolia. The sequence goes on along the minus strand of CM038115.1, from coordinate 9,739,890 downwards.
TTTTATAAATGTATTGAATAATACTAGAAAACAGTTGACTACCTTCCAACTTTCAAGTTCAAAGTCAAAATAATTATAATTAAATAAAAAAATGTGTTATTTTGCTTGTATTCGAAATGCAAACATTCATTAATGATGAGTACATGATATAATTGCAAGAGGTATTTGGCTGTATATTTAATAAGGTGGAGTGCATTTTAGTAGTAGTCTCGGTCCTTTCAATTCAAAACGCTAGTCCACTATATATTTATCATCATATTTTTCTTTTAATACTCATTCTCAAACATACCGCAACCGCTTGATTCTTCCAAAAAAATACTACAGTACTATAAAACTTAGCACATAGTAAAAAAAGTAAACTCACTCACTTCTCAGAAATATAAAAATAGTGATCATAGGGTGCTAGTCATTTTTATTTTTTCTTTATAATTTTTTGTTTAATTTTTTGTCGTAATGGATGATAACATAAGGTAATGTCTCCCTTCAATAAGACTTAGATATCCATATGCATACAAACACTGTTAATAAACATCTCTGCAACCAAGAATGGCTATGCACGTGTGTTGTAAACTTGCACCATTTTGTCCTAATTCAATGAACATATTTATTTTTTATTTTATTTTTTTTTATTTTTTTGCCCCTCGGGTCGGGACTGGCCGGTGGAGAGAGGTTCATCTGTAGTGTACATAGTTACGGATTCAAATCTCATTATGTTTCTATAGATCTGAGTATGTTATACATGTTATTTTAAGTGTGATTTACCTCCTAGCTCTGTATAATTTACGGCCACTGCACAAGTTTTCACGACATTAAAAAAAATAGTGACTGTAGGTTTTCACGATATTAAAAAAAATTGAATATATATTTTTAAAATATTTTCACCTTTAAATTTATTTATCGAAGAAGAAAATATATACATGAGGAAAATCATCTTAACCGACGTCCATTTATGCTACGAGCGAGGTTGGATATTGGATACTTGATTGTGACAAAAATAAATAAATAAATGAGTTTTTATTTACTCCTACATTATATATTTTCTTAATGCAAATTTACAATTATAATAAAGAAAACATCTATTGAGTCTGGTCGTTACTAGACAGTCTAGACTGCTTTTTATTTTCCGTCGGTGGTTATAATAAATTTATAGCAAAAAAAAACAACTTAGGATACCCTGACACTAAATCTAACAGATTAATTTACAAAAGCAATAGTAGCATTTAAAAATTAATCGGTGCCTGCAATAAATTTGCCGTGTAATAACTAAAACAAGTCATTAGGTGGTCCATGAAATTGATAATACTAATTGTACATTCATAATTTTCTTGTGATTAATGAACTTCTCTTACATAAAACTATATCAAATTATATTTATAAATTGGTAGTATGCATCTCCACAAACATTTGTGTATGTTAGTGGTAATGTTATTTTTACGCAACGAGCCTAGCATAAAAATAATATTATATTCAAAGTTAATTTTAAGACAACTCATGAGTAATTAACTACAATAAATATTCTACCTTATATTATTTCAAAAAAGGAAATACTCCCTCCGTCTCCCTTTTTTTTTTTTTTTTTTATTAAAGAGGATCAATAATGGTTCTCCATTTGCCCCCTTAATGTGACTCGAAACCCCAACCTATTGGATAGAGGGAAAGCGTCTTACCAATTGAGCTGCGCTTCGTTGTAACTCCCTCCGTCTCCCTTAATTAGCTATGTTTGCCATTTATGTTTGTCATTTTAGTCCGTCCCATTTATTAGCTACATTTCCTTTTTTTGGCAAAGAATATATGACTACAATTAACTCTATCTCCTTAGAATTGATGTAGCCACATATTTCATCATTTCTTAATATTTGTGCAAAAGTGAAATGTAGCAAATTAAGGGAGACATATGGAGTAGTAAGAGAGAAAGTTGTAGGAAGGAAAAAGAAATAGGTAGGGCTTAGTTTGGTTAGTAGTTTATGGATTGATTAGCAAAATAATGGTGGTTGGAAAAGATTAATGCATCAAGGCCATGTGACTTAAAGTACACTCTTTTTTTAAGTGCAATCAGTTCAAAAGTTATACATCCATCATTTGGTCATGTTTGATATACAAGTAATTTAATTAGTTAGACAATATAAAATTAAAAAATAAAAATAAAAAAGTCATCGCTTTCTTAAGCTTTATAATAATTGTTGCTTCTCAATTATCTTTATATCTAAAATTTAAATTCCCATCTTAAGATTGAGCATGACTAATCAAAACTTGAAAGTCACGGCTATAAATGATTAGAGTTAAGTCAATTTTTCTAGTTTTCATGTTTATCAATCATAGGGTTTCATTTCATATTTTAGTCTTAAATCCTAAATGCTAAGCTTAATGCAATGCCTTATGACATTTTGAGTATTGAAATTACTATGATTTATATTTATATCATTCTGGAATTTTTAATTAGATATAGTAATAAATTCAAGAGGGTTATGTTAGTTTGGCAGAATTCAAACTGTTTTGAGCAATTGGTTCAAGTTGTGTCTAATAAATGGCATGTTTGGTTACCAGTCTTCTTTCAGGTCTTGTCTCCTTCTCAATTAATAATAAAAAATAAAATAAATATAACAAAACTGGCTATATTTATAAATGGAAATTATGGACCGGTTCACGGGAAAAGTGCAGTGTGCCTTATCATGTGATTATTAAGATTTTGTTTTTCGTATCTAGCAAATTATAGTGTTTGAATTAATAGATTAAAGTATCAACAAAATTAATTCCATTGCATAACTCAAAATAAATAAATTCGACTAACTCAATCATGAACCAACTCAATTTTGAACCGTATATTCTTCAATCCAATTTATGAGCAATGCCACGGCCGTGGCCGTATTAAGGGGTGTTTTTGACTAAATTTATTTTAAAGAACTTATAAGCTTAGGAGCTTATAAGATGTTTCAATAGCTTATAAGATGTATGGTGGTAATAGCTTATGAGTTAATAAGTTATCAAAATGTTCGGATGAAATAGCCTATAAGTTTAAAAGAGAATTAAAAAATGTAAAAAAAAAAAAAAATGAAAAAAAAAAATCAAATCCACAATTTTGTAAAAATCAAATGAAAGTGTATATACTACTAGAAATATATTAAAAAAAAAGTAGAGTTATACAGTAAGAAGATAGTAATATTTTGAAAAAATAAATTCAGGTGAATGAGCTTATTTTCTTGGAGAAATAATAAACAGTTTAGCTTATTTTTAAAACTTATAAGCTTTTACGGAATTTATTTTCCCAATCCATTTTTGGAAGTTAATAAATTGTAAGCTTAGCCAAACACCCCTAAATACGTCCACAATTACTTCGGGTAGCATTTCCAAGAATCTAAGAGAAGATGCTTTAAGATGGCTTGAAAAATAGATAATTTAGAAATAGTAAAAAATAGAGAACGAAATGGAGATTTAAGGGTTATAATTAGATTTATTTTTTTTGGGTATGAATAGATATTAGATATGTAAAATAATTCAGATATCAGCTGATTGATGGACAAATGATTTTGTTTATCTATATGAATAAGAGAAGGGAATATTCAAGTTCAAAATGGCAACATAAAGTAGAAAAACAAGTAAAATACCTCAAAAACAAGAATACTATGAAACGAAAATATAATCCGGTGGTTCACAAATAATCTAAGTTTCAGTCACAGCTTGCAAAATCACTGTCATTACAAATTTTCTCAGAAATGATATGGAAAAAGATGATTTGCTATTGTTTAACATTTCAAAAACATCCCACCGGAGCAGGTTCGTTCCTAAGTTGTGGCGATGCCCTCATCGAGTTTAACGGTACTGCAAAACAAAAGCAATAACATCAAGAAGAATCCCATGTAAGATTACACGGCAGAGTAAATATAACCACAAAAGATTACCTTGATGAAGCCGATTTCCTTTGCATTGCTGCGGAAGCACTGTCTGCAGCACATGAGCCCGTACTTTCTGATAATACCATGAGGATTACCACACACACGGCTGCCAAAATGTCGCACCAAAAGTTCAGAAAATTAAACCAAGGGCAGAACTCATGAAAGAACAGTCACCAGTATGTAAAATAGAATATGCAAATATGCAGAGGAAATGGCTTAACCAAATAACCAGATGGAATAACAGGATCACAGAACTAAAGTACGAGTTATAAGATTGCAACAGTGATTAGCAAAGTTGCTCGACTACGAGAAAAAAGAAAAGATATTTACAAAAACAGAATATAAGACAGATTCATGTAGGATTAGAAGTCAAAAGAGTTATCTTTAACTTAATGAAAATCAGCTCAGCGGAAAAGTCGACAGAATGAATAATGGGGCTAAAGTTTGTCGAAACAATACATATCAGTATACTGCAATTAAAGAACCTAATGGTAGACATGATCAACATCATCACTGCCACACAAAACCAAACATAATTGAATAGCTATAACCGAATCACACACGTAATAGTTGGATGAAACTTATTACAAACAAAAACAATCACAATGGAGGAGCTATAACCATTGTTGGATCAAACTAAGGGCAGCAGTCAGCACAAATTGAGGGAAAAATCTACAACTGGAAACCCTAGCACTATTCTTAACGTCAGCAGTATGGATATTGAAAGATAACCCACCAATTGCGAACAATATTCATCTAAAAACAAAAAAGGATTCCTATCAGAAGCTCACCAAACTTTAATCTTAACGAACAGGATCGACTAATATCTCAAATACAAACTCGGAAATAAATCGTAATCGTTTTCCAACAATGTGCCTACTAATAACAGAAATAATTCATCACCGTAATCGTAATAAACTGGGAAATAGGGGGCAAAAAAAGAGAAAGGATTACCAAGTGCGGGATCCAGGGCCGTAGTTCTTAGGGTGAGAGTTCCAGATGTTGGAGTGCCCCATCTTTTTCTTCTCTTCTCCGCCGCCGATCAACAAATTTAAGAAAAGCCCTAGACGCAGATGAAGCTTGAGGGTTCTTTAAAATGGCTGCTGGTTTGCGAATTTATACCCACTGGAAAAACCCTAGCAAATTATCGGGGGGTATTTTTGACTTTTCAAAGAGAATAATCTAATGTTGTAAGGTGCCAATCGGCAATTGGGCAGGGCTGGACTGGAATCAGCCAGTCTCAGGAGCAACACAGCCCAACTAAGCCCAGCCTTAAATATTGTTGGGCCTCAAAAAAATAATGTTTTAATTTATTACTAACTACTGTAACTAAATTTATATAGTTTCATTCAAGAAATAATTTATTTATAAATATTAAATAAGAGTGGTATTGATGTACTCCGTCTCACTTAAATAAGAGTGGTATTTATTTATAAATATTAAATAATTTATTTATAAATATTAAATAAGAGTGGTATTGATGTACTCCGTCTCACTTGATTTGGGATGTTTCATTTATTAGTCTTATTACTTAAAAAGAAAAGAAAAAAAAAAAATTGGACACCAATGTCTTGGTTATTATTCTAATTACTTATTGTTTTCTAGATTCCTTAGTTATTGTGCCCATTTATTTTGAGACTAATAAACTGGGTCGGAGGTAGTATTGAATTGTAGTCCCTCCATCCTCAATATATGTGATCTAACATATTTTATTTTAACCTCCAATTTTCTACACATTTATATAGGTATTGAAATATTCTTCGCACATATATTGAGCATGTGTATTAAGATGTGGTTCTGATATACTGACTATGTCCCCATTTAAGTGTTCCAGCTATCGACGTGAAAAAACCAAGAAAATAATCTTACGTTTATACCCTTAAAAGTAATTGCTTTTAATATTAATTTACTCTCTATATTCTTTTATGATTGTCTACCTATTATAATATTGAGGAGAATGATAAATATGGTAATTTAAAGCAATTCTTGCATAAGTATTTGTTGTAGGTCAATTATTAGAAGACAAAACAATTCAATGGATGGAGAAACTTAAATGGCGACGGAGGGAGTATAAGAGGATTATTTCATTATTTATTTAAAAAGAGAATATATATAATCATTTTGGTAAATAAGAACTTTTTAAAATGAAAATTGGTAGTATAAATACTTATTAATACTCTTGATGTCCCATTTATATTCATATATATCCAAAAATGTATCATTTTAAACAAAATTGAGTACCAAATAATCGTAGAAGTATTGGTGGACGTCGTTTACCACCAAATAATTCCTGCAATTTGCTAAGAACTAAGATTAGTAAAGCGTAAGCAGGGTCGAACCACAGAGAACGGGTTAATTACTTAAATTTCCTAAAGATTGAATTCGGTGTAGCCACCACGCCTTAAAAGTGAGTTTTGATTAACAACTACGAAAACAAGAAAATATACTAAATGCAAACAAGATATGAATCAATAATAAAAACAATTCGGCTTCGAATAACTCCTCACTAGTCTAATGGTTCCGATCATTGACGCAAAAATAAATCAACTCCTATGGACCAATCAGTTATAGGATACCGTGAATGCAACGGACGTACCCCAATTCCTACGTACTTTTTCAATAGCTAGCAAGAGACGCTTAAACTAACTATTCTCTTATCAAAACACAACCTAGTTGGTAACGCCAGTTCTAGATTTAATGTTTCAATAACATTAAACAAGAAGGAACCCGATATTAGACAAATTACCCAAGAACGCAAGTAATAACTCATCTACCAAATCATTCCTACTACCAATACGATAGCTTTGCCACAAATTAGCCCTATTCCAACAATTACGGATTGGACGAACTAATTGACTATATTCCGATTAAATCTAAGTTGATCAGGCTTAAACAGAATCAGAAATAAATAATAAACACAAGGAATAACTCGGAACCCATAGAATTAATTATCAAACAATTAGGTCTCACAGAATATTTAGCCTAGTGATTCATTATTCTTGCCGAATTAAAAACCTAGCTACTCATAATAAGTAAATTAAACAAGAAGAAATTAAAATAAGAAAACAATAATATACCTAGCAATGAAACACGAAAATAAATATATGAACTACTTGAAGCAATAATAATCAGCGATCCATTCACCAATCATGTAAACTAATCGCAAATAGAAAAGGAAGTAAAACAAGTAAACAAGTTTAACAATTAAAATTAAAGTGCGCTGTTTGTTTCTCCTCTGTTCCGTCTTCAATCGACGTCTCACGCCTCAAGAAGAAAGAAAAGAAGGATCCCCTCCTCTCCCTCCTAAGCTACGGTTATTGACGGAAAAGAAGAATCCAAAAACTAAAGTCTAAAACTTCCCCCTAAACATGTCTGCTACTTGGGCTTTTATTTAGCTAAGCCCAAAACATTAAAATATTAATAAAATATTCTAATACGAAACTAATTAAAATTATTAAAAATATTCTTCTAATTAATTTCCTTCCTTCTTTGACTTTTCTCCATATTTGCAAAATAAGCCATAATTCCACAATCTTCCATTAAGCTCCTCTTTATCCAAATATTACAATTACCTGCACAAATCACACCATAGTGTAAATTAAATCAATTAAAGCTCATAAATAATATCAAAAAATATGAACAACAAATACCACACATCAAGTATCTAATAAAACAAGAGGCCAATATACATATATTATATACTCCCTCCGTCTCATAGATAACGTTATGTTTTCTTATTGGGTTGTCTCATAGATAGTGTCTTATTTTCATTTTTAGAAAAAATCAAACTCATCAAAATGTGTGGACCCTACCACCTTCTTTATATTTTACACTTTAACCTTAATTCTCGTGCCAAAGAAACAAGACGTTACTTTTGGGACGGATGAAGTATATAAAAGCAGAAAACAAGAGCACAAAGTGTTTTCCCGCCCATTTGCATCCGTTTCTTCCAGAATTTTCTATTCAGTTTTTATTCTTAATATATTTTCTCAACTGGCATATATTTCAAGGTAATTGTTTCGACTTCCTCAATGTTTTGTCAGCCTAATTCATTATTAATTGTATTGGGAGAAGAAATTTGATTTTTCTAAAATAAAAAGTAGCTTTATTCAGATTCAAATTTCAATTTTGAATTCATTTGTCATTCAATCTATATACACCAACTACAGCTCCAAAACACCTTCCACATTTACTTCAGTTTTTCTTATGAGAACTATTTTCTTCAATTCGATGAGCATTTGAGATTTGCTATATTGAAAAACTGACGACCATTCATTTTCTTGCGCAGATTTGAGAAAGAGATTGGCCATTGCTCATTTATTTTTGGCCGAACGTCTGAAACGAATCAAGAGTGGCGAAGAACAAGTACGTTATCAAACTTTTATTTTTTCCTGTTTATTTTCCTTGAAGAATTCATATAGAAATTTCACAATTAAGAGGTATTGCAGAACAAGTATATATGTTGTTTTTTGTTTGTTGATATACGCGGAAATAGGTGTTGCTGAGAAGAAGAGGAAGAAGAAGACGAAGGGGTGGTGATGTAGAAATAAGGGCATTATTATTATTATTATTATTATTATTATTATTATTATTATCATCATCCTCAATATCTAATGCTAATTGGTTTACATGACTATATTGGTACTAGCTATTGCATTAGGCGTCCAATATCTAATGCTAATTGGTTTACATTAGTCACGGTAGAAATTAGTTGAAATTTTGTTCTCTCCATAGTTGAAGTTATCAGGGCATCTTCAATGGTCCACGCTAAACTCAAACCTATTTTGCAGTATCTATCGTATCAAACAGTAATTCATCTCCAACCCAAAAACTCAAACTCAAACCCAAAAGAATATTCTCTATATATTCCTTTCTATACCACTTTTAATATTTTTACAATAACACCTATATACTTATGAATATTACACTTTAGACCTACAAATTATTTTCATTTAACAATACTATTAATAATATTTTTTTTAAGATAATATAATCTTTAATATAAAAATTAAAAAGATAGTTAATTTACTCATTTATTAAATAAAGAAAAATTACACAACTTTAAAAAAATACATTGAAAATACAATAATTAATGCGTACATATAAATTTTAAGCATATTCGAAATTTGAGAATCAATACTCCGAATTGGTATACTCCTCCCACAAATGAGCAATTAATGCATTTTGAAGTTCAAAATTAATTGTACTTTTCATAATTTACATTTATAAATTGCAGTAATAATTATTAAGAAACTAACATATTATTAAGGAAAAAACATATTATATACAAACATGATTCTTCTAAAATTAAATAACAAATGTAATGCTAATTACATTTTAAAATTTTTTAGATTATGTAAGGCCCAATTAGCCCATTTTGATTATGCCCTAAAGTTAGATTAAATTAATGCCTCTTCTCTATTTTATTCCATCTTCTTCTTCTTCGTGCATTTTTTTTTTCCTTCTGCGTGCCTTCTTCTTCCACTATTCATAGAGTTAAAAGAGATTTGCGTTTTGGCTACAGTGCAAATGCATTTTTGAGTTGGGAGGAGAGAGAAATCATCAAAAACCCATTTTGGGTTGCGTTTTGCAGTTTTGTTGGGGCTACATTGCTACTGCATTTTGAGTATGCAGTAGCCATTGGAGACAGGGACGGACCCAGGAATTTTACGTAGGGGGGGGGGGGCGAATTTTTTGAATATCTAAGGGATCGTTAGGTATCCATATACTAAGTATATCAAATATCAAATAGAGGTATGAATATCATATATCAGGTATGAGTATAAGAAGGGGACGAGACATTTCTAGGAAATTTTCAAGTTGGAATTTAAGGCTTTTAATGTGGGGTGAAAAAGAGAAATGAGTGATACCTATGTAAATATTGATATATGAGAGATATTAAAAATTGTGATATGAGTATATCAAAAATATCACTTTCATACCCATATACTGATATATCAAACAGATGGTATGGGTATAGTTCATTTTGATACACATAAACAACTCCCAAGTTATTAAAAGTGATAATGTTGGGAACTTTTTCTCTCTTTGAACTAAGTTTTGATAATGCTATTAGAAACCACACTTAATAGATTTTAAGTGAAACAGACTGGTCTCCGTGTTTGGATCAGTCAAGCTTAATCCGGACAGGTTGCTATGTAAAGGTCAAGGTTGGTAGTGCAACCTTGTACTTATTCTACTCAAACCTGTCATAATGTTCCTTTATGTAATCTGTCTATGTAATCTGCTCTAACAATACTCGAAGATTTCTTGCGAAGATTACAGAAGACTGAAGACAGTTCGAGGTATACGAAGCTTGACCTGCAAAGTCCAACCTGAGTTGTGGCTGAGGAACCTGTCCTCAACTCATCGTCTATAATTGTGTCAGTGTACGGTTCTGCACATCCTGACACATACAACGGCTCTATTACAAATGTTTCTCTATAAATACCTCAAGTCATTCCAGAAAGAAGGTACGGGAAACTCAAATTACAAGCTGAAACGCTGCAGAAATCTCAAGCTAAATATTCACACAATCAACACTCGAAATTACTAGAGCTTTCCCAAGTGTTGATCTTTGTAGATTTCTATTCTTTCTAGAATCTGTCTTACTAGAACACAATCCACACTCTCACTACCATCACTGTTGATATTCAGTGTAGTTGATAGAGTTGTATTCCAAACGGTGATAGCTTTTCACAGTTTTCCAGTTTGATTATTAGTGCTAGTTGTTTAGCATTAGTAAGATTGTAAGTTTGTATGTAAAGTTAGAAGAGACACGACTCAAGAATCGTGCTAGATTCAGTCTGAAGAGAGACTTGAATTTGGACTGGAACCTCCACCAGTGTTAAAAGGAGCGAAAAATCTCAAGTTAAGGGATTACAGATTCAACGGGATCTGGCGTGGACGTAGGAGTTGTTTACTCCGAACCACGATAAAAAATCCTCGTGTTTTTCTCGCTATTTATTCTTCCATCTTTATTTATACAGTTTGCATGTTCACAACCTGCACCATTGCAACCTGTCTTGCATAAATCGTTGATGAACTGAAGTCTTTTCTAAAAACTGCTTTGAAAACTGTTAGCCAACCTTTCCACCAAACTTCCGCACGCAGGTTAGTTTTGCAAGCTCAGCAGTTCACTGTTTGAGCTGGAAAAACTAAACTGCTCTGATAAACTGAAGTGACGACTCAATAAGATCAAATTGTTTTGAAAAGTCAAAACTGTTGGCAAATTGGTGTATCCCCCCCCCCATACACCAATATCTATTTATTGGGACCTACAGATAAATATAGTGATATTAATGCATTGATAAAAAAATTCAAATAAAACTAATAGATTTTCTACATAACATTCATTACAAAATATAAGAACAAATTATTTTGATTAAGTTATTTCGATTTTCTACACCCCACACGTCTAATCCTAATTGGTAGGCATTTTGATTAAGTTATTATGTTTAGTGAATGAGCTCATATATTATAGGCCCAACAAAATTGGACATAAAATAAATTAGTGTATATTATTATAGGGAGAAATGATATGCTACTCACCTTCCTGTGTGCACCTTCGTGGACATCTCGTCTTATCACGTTTGCATTGTTTTTTTTTTTTTTAATTTTAATTTTTATTCTATATTCTAGTATCTTAGAAATTAATTTAGAAATCATAAAATCTAAAAAATACATAAAAATCAAAGCTCGATTTATTTTATTACTCATTTTTTGAAGTTAAAAATAAAAAATAATAAATTGAACATTGATTTTTTAGATTTTATGATTTCTAAATTAATTTCTAAGATACTAGAATATATAATAAAAATTAAAATTAAAAAAAACAATGCAAATGTGATAAAACGACGAGGTGCCCACCGGGAGGTAAGTGGCATATCATTTCTCTTATTATAAGTTAACTAGAACATATATAGGAACTATATACATACATAATGGTATATATAGATATAAAATGTATATATATTGATAAATTTTTTTCAAATTTTGGGGGGGGCTAGCTCCGTCTCTGATTGGAGATGCCCTCAGTCATTCTAAGCAACTTCTTTTAGCTGCAAGATTATTAGTTTGAACTATTACTGTAACAGAGAACAACTATTATGGTAACAATAATTTATACTCCACTGTATAAAATTATTGATATTTCTTGAGAATTGTACGTATATGTATTGAAATTGTAAATCTAACCATTCATTTAATCGATACATGTAATTGTAAGTTCTTGTCTATTAATACTTGGTCGGCCAATTTTGTTTTTCGCCTACGACACCGGCTACTTTTCACTCTATTTTTTTAAATTTATTTTTCTGCAAAAGTTAATGCATGCTGATTTAATAGGCGTATTTTATCACATAAGAATGCGTCTTAGTTCAAGGCCAAAGCAAAAAAAACTTTTTCAAGATTCTATAAAATAGGAGCAGTTGGTATGAACAAACCTTGACCAAAGAGATCAAAAGGAAGGAAAATGAGTTGACCACAGACAACCTTCTAACAAAAAAAACCTTTCAAGACGAGGTTTCTATAAAATAGGAGCAGTTGGTATGAATAAACCTTGACCAAAGAGATCAAAAGGAAGGAAAATGAGTTGACCACAAACAACCTTCTATTTCCCTTTGGCAGGGATGAAAGGAATGAAGGATTTCCCACCCATGAATGGACGAAGAACCTCTGGAATGTCGACCCCATCCTCCTTCTGGTTGTTCTCAAGGATGGCGCACATAGTCCTCTCAGTTGCCGTCAGTGTAGAGTTCAACAAGTGCACATACTCTTTAGTCTTATCATTACTCTGCAACAATTTCGTAGAGGGTCAGTTCCTTTCAAATGGATAAATATCCTTTGGCACCAAAGATTCGTTTTTAGCAATGTATAAATATAAGTATTGCATAGATAGCAGAAACAATCTAAGTCCACCTTTTTTTGACCAAATCGGATTTCTAATTTTCTGGACTGATAATCAGTGCAATTTGAACAGGAAACGAGTTCTCGATAAGTCTTTGATGCTGGAAACCACCCTTCCAAGTCATACGTCTTTGCAGCAGCATCATTCAGTGCACCAGAGACTATGGAAACAACTTGATAGGGAATATTTAGCTGCTCACAGCAATAATTTCACAAATTTCAGTTAGAACATAATAAAAAATCGTAATCTTAAGGGACAGCCATAAGGTAACCAAATTTATTGCGCTGAGGGGCCAAAAAAAGATACCAGCTTGTAGAATTCCTCAGAATTTTTCAGCATTTCTTCATGCATTTCCCACGAATCATTTGCATTTGGACTAGTCATACAGAATTGTTCAACCTTTTCAAACTGATGAACACGGAAAATACCCAAAGTATCTCGACCGTGCGAACCAGCTTCTTTCCTGAAGCAGGAAGAATATCCTGCATATCTAAAGGAAACCAAAAGGTCAATCAGATTATAAAATGAAGTAGCAGAAAGGAAGAATATAAGCTGACACAAGATTAAAGCAAGATAAGATGATCAGATTAAGGCTTTCTGTTACATAGATCACACCTCAAAGGCAGTTGGGTAGGATGAATCCAATCATCAATGTGATATGCACAAAGAGGCTGTTCAGCAGTAGCTATCAGATATTTGTCGTCTTCTTCCCCAGTAACCTGTTAGACAAAAAAAGGCCAAATTGATATTACGTATAACTGTATGAGTTTAATATTTCAAACATGGGATCCACTTGCATGACACACAGTGTACACTTTGATTTCTGAACAATAAATTGCATAAATACAGCCTCGAATCAATGGCAAGCTCTTTGAAGACAGGAAAAGTATGAGAAGGGTCTTACTTGATTGAAATAAAATTACACAGATAAATGAAGTTTTAAGAATACCAAGCTACTAGACATACTTATTAGCATTAAACTTTGATTCTAGACAATATGAATTACATGTTTCATCTCTTAAATGTCTTCTCCTGAATTTTGACCATAATTTTGAAACGTAGCCATTAGACTTGCATGGTGTGCCAGAATGGTTCAATCAACCAGCATTTAGGCTCAAAACATTGAACAAATTTCTTAAGCTATTCAATATAAGGTTACCTTGTAAAGTTCATCATCAAACTGAGTCAATTGGGCACATTTAGCCATAATATCTTTCCTCATGAAAAAAGGAGTCTGCAGCGCCATATATCCCCTCTTCTCTAAAAAGTCGAGCCCAAAGTTGATTAAAGCTTGATTAAGCCGTACTCCATCCCCTTTGAGATAGAAGCCTCTACCTCCCGCAACATTTGCACCTAAGACATTGAATACCACTATATTATCAACTAATTATCACGACGAGTAAAAAAAATGTGTATAAGCTAAGACTAATACATGCTGCTGAAGGAATATGGTTGAATAGTTCATTTTTCTGCCCGTCTTCTCAACTCCGCAATTGATAATAAAATGGAAGTAATACTATAGCGACTAAAGGACAATGAAAGCACCTCACAGGCCCAGCATATAAACTACTAATATTCACCAACATACTCACGGTGTTTATGACTTGTGCTGCTGTGGCAAGCACACAACATCTACCATTTCACTAGCAAAATCTTATTCGAACAAGTAATCCACGTTCTTTTCCTGTTCTATTTTTTTAAATATTGAAAAACAAAAAAATGGAAAGGAGCATTTATTAAGTGGTACATATTCAAGATACTAAACTAAAACATTATAAGAACATAAGCGAACAGGTGAGCAACAAAATGTCAACCTCGTCAAGTAATGCATACACAGAAAACTCATAAAGGACCAACTTCAACAGTTCAAGGAATTTCCTCGTAAATGTTTTTTTTATGTAGAGTGAGAACCTTTCTTTAAATCCGCAATTCCAAGAAGCTCAACAAGCTCCACATGATTCTTCAGCTTTGGCTCCATCCTCTTCTCTCCCCATGATCGTATAACAAGATTGTTGTCCTGAAATATGTCACATTTTATTTAAAATATCATCCAGCATGGGAGTATGCAAGTTCTGATGAATGAGAAGACCCCAAACACACCTCGTTATTGTCGACAGGGACAGAATCATGCACTAGATTTCCAATTTCTCCTAATTTAGACTGCAAAGCTACTAGAGCAGCCTGCACCTCGGCCTCCTTCTGTCCAGTCAGTTCTTTGTTTTCTTCTGTACTTTTAATCAAAGGACTCGCATCTCCTCCAGACTTCCAAAATTACAGTAAGACACTTAGTCAAACAAAAAGAAAACACATAAACTCAACTCCATGATTAATAAGATACTACCTCCATCCCATTACATTAGTCCTCTTTGCTTTTTGATTGTTCGGCACATTTTTCCACCGAAACCTAGTACGAGTTTTAAAATATAATTTTGACGTATTCATTTTTTCACGAGATACTATGACACTTATAGTATCTCGTGAAAAAATGAATACGTCAAAATTATACTTTAAAACTCGTACTAGGTTTCGGTGGAAAAACGTGCCGAACAATCAAAAAGCAAAGAGGACTAATGTAATGGGATGGAGGTAGTACATCACTTCTTAATGCTGTTAAGTTGTACCCATCCTAAAATTTCCTTGTCTTTTCACTTTTGTTACTAATGTTATATGACGATCGAGCACCGGATCTATCATACTGCAATACAAATATTCTCTGCTATAGGACAAAACACAAATTGAACTAATAAGCAAACCATCCCAATCTGATATTCATCGACATTACGTTTACTTATTCCAGAAAAATACAACACTACACTCCCATCCTAAATCAACTCATTTTTTTTTCCACCCTCGAAGCATCGCATTCTTTCCAGCAACAAATTGCGATAGATAACAATCGAAAGAGAATTAAAACGCAACAGGAGACTCACGATTTTGAGGCGAGAAATTTCTTTGCTTATCTTGTTCTTGGAGGTCCTCAATCCTTCCAACTCAAATTGCTCTAAATCCACACAACCACCAAAGTTTTACAAATCCTTCCACAGAAAATAGTAAACGTACAGACCTTAACATCAGAAAATTCAGGATTAAACACTCACGCTGCCTCCAAGCCTTGTCGAGCTCAATGACCTGATCAACAACAGCGACGTCCTTAAAACGACGACGCTGCGACTCCCTGATTTTCTCAGGGTCGCCGCCCTTCTCCTCGCGAAAGAGATTGATGTCCAACATATCTTCTCCTCTGCTTGAAATGAGCAAATTTGGTGCAGAGTATTAAGGGGTGAAAGCGAGGATTTGAATGTAGGTTGAGACGGCGAAGACGAAGATAGGCAGGGTTTTAGAGAGAGTGTAGAGACGATCTTCTTCTTAGAGCATCTCCAAGGTCCCTAAAATAGGGTTGAACTCTATTTTGATCCCTAAAATTTTCATTTTTCTATAATTATATATTTTGTCCTCTTGTGTTGTTTTTATGTTAGATTGTGATGTACTAGTATTTATTTTAATTTATTTAGTATTTTTTGTTGTATTAAATTTTTATTTCTTTTACAATTCAATTTGATATATGCTTAAAAAACATAAGTTAACAATGAAAAGTTTCTGACTTGATTAAAAAAAATCAAAGATAAAACTGCTCATGGCGAACTTCGAGATGTTTTAATCGAACATTTGTGGGAATAATATTATAATTCTAAAAATTAGAATAATTTATCGTTGAAGTAATTTATAAATAATTCGGGATGGATACTCTTTTTCCTATTCATTTGAGAGGTTTTGATGAGGTTTGATTATCGTTTTCCCCATTTTTGTAATTTTATAAAAAAATTAGGATTGTAGTTTTATTTATTAATAATATTTACTTATTTCACATCAGTAATGAGTTTAAATTTCTATTATTGCTGTAATTTTATCTGATTTTTTATTTTATTAAAAATAAATAATTAAAAGGGAATATTCTAAAATATTCCTTTTCTGTTATATTTTTGTATAAACTGTTGGAGATAAGTTACTGTTTATGCTGTATTTTAGGGTTAATGCTGCTGGAAAATATGGAAAACCCTCGGAGATGCTCTTATAAATACGGTAAAATCTTTGTAAATTAATTAGTAAAACCTTTGTAAATTAATTAGTAAAATTAATTTTTTCGGATCGGTTTCGGGTACCCGAAAATAGCCGAATTATGTACTTTTTTTGAAAAAAATAAAATCTAATTTCACCGAAATAATAACTTGCAGCTCAGTTGGTAAGTCGCTTCCCCTCCAACCAAAAAGTCGGGGAATTTAGTTGTTGTTAATATTTCACTGTAAATAGATATGGTAAATTTTTACAATGTTAAGCAGATTTTATCTAGTATTAAGCATACAAATTCGTAATGTTAAGCATAATCTTATTAGTTTTTCTACAACGTGTTTATAGTTTCTAATATCATGCTTTTTATTAATATGCTTATAGTTTTAACTATCATGCTTTTTATTATTTTAAAATACGTCTATAGTTTCAAATATCATACTTTTTTATTTTTTATTAGTTTTATTGAAACTTTCAAAAATAAATTCCTGACGAAGCTTCTAAAGCATAATGATGAAAAAGAATTGAAAATGAAATTATACAGAATTATGGTCGAGTTGCTTTAGTAGATTTAGAAAGGAATTAGTTTCGCATGATTTGGGGATATGGTGGGACCTAGATTTTTGGCTTCCTTAACTACAAAATTAGTGACTTTTGAATTAATTACAGCCACAAATTAACATTAGATTTGTGTATAAGATTTATTCTCATTTCTCACAGAGGAATTTTTTAGCATATGAACCACTCCCTTATATAGCATATCGACAAAAAAGGACCCAAAAATGTTATTATTATTATTATTATATCGTGAGAATCTGCAACCGCTACTTTTGGTGTGTATTGAGTTTTTTTTTTTATATCGTGGGAACCCGCAGCCGCTATTTTTGGTGTGCATTGGGTAAACCTTCGCCCCTGTGCAATAGTCTGCAAACTACACAGGAGAGGTAAACCACACTTGAGAGGACAAATATGACAAGCTCAGACCTAGACCTGCCCACGGGTCGGGACCGCCGGTTTCGGGCCTCGGCCCGGAGGGCCACGGGCCTAGGAACACAAGCCCTAGCCCGGCACGAGTTTGAATGTCGCGGTTCCGGTCCAGGCCCGAGGCCCGCCGGTCCCAGGCCGGGCCCGAACCGACGGGCCGAGGGCCGGCCCTAGTGCCGCTTCCTTCCTGCCTTTGCTGAGTTTGCTCCCCCATTCGCCCAAAACAGGGGAAAAAACAGGGGAGCCTTGAGTTGCTCTCGGCTTTTTGCCATGTTTTTTTTTTTTTTTGCAACTTTCTTTAGTTTTTAAATTTATTCTTTTATATTTATTATTTTTATGAATAGGAAATGTTAATTTGTTAGGTTTTTATGTTTTTTTTATTTTATTTAAAAATATTTAAATAACTCATTAAATTGTTGAAAATGAATATCAATTTATCAATTTTGCATTATTAATGAGAAAAATTACAACAATAAATTAAGCTGAATTTAATCACTTTGAAAATTGAATAAGAACTTTTACATTTGAAATAAAAAATACTAATAATAATAATAAGGGACTTGAACTCAATTTAATTTCTAAAATCGAGTTGCCTACGTATCCTCATAGTTATAGAGGAATCAAAGTCGACGTAGTTCTTTTTACATTACAATGCTTCCTACTCCGCACCCGATCGATCCGTCTCGGTGAATGCTTCATCTTCGCTCTCATTCCGATCATCCCAATCCGGTTCTTGAGCTCTAAGGTCGGCCCTACACCAATCATCAAGCAACATGGTAGCTTCAATGTTCGCCGGCTTCATGGTTGATCTTCTTTGATCTAGCATAAGACCTCCGGTGCTAAAGGCTTGTTCAACGGATACGGTGGATGCCGGGACGGTAAATAACTCCTTCGCCATGATGGAGAGTATTGGGAACTCCACTCTTTTCGACCACCAATTCAACACATCGATCGACGGACCACTATCTTCAACACCAAAGACAAAACGAGTTTGCAAAAACATATCCAATTCACTATTACCTTGGCCCCTAGGATGTTCATAGGTTCTATTTTGGTACATTCCTTGCATTTGTTGAACTAAAGGATCTAATGAGTTCATAGCAAAGGGAAAATCAAATGAAGACATCATAGAAGAAGAAGAAATATTGGTGTTGTTATCTTCATTACTACCATACTTATTTCTATATTCTTCAAAAAGATCTCTTAAAGTCTTATGTAGATCATCCTTGATTTCTTGCACATTAGGAGGAAGATCAAAAAATATTTGTTCACCATCAATTACAACACCACTAAGGTCCATTTGATAAAAAGCATCATAATAAAGCCCAAGCATTTGACAAACACCATCATATCTCCATTTCAGATCCAAACATTTAGCAAGCAAGAAAACTTTTGGAATCTCCCTAAAATACTTAAGCCACTTTTGAACCATAAAATAAATCACACCTTGCAAGTTTGGCCTACTAAAACAAGCCTTAAAAGACATGGCAATATACATGCAATGCTCCAACACTTTAACGGAAGTACAATAATAAACACCCGATAATTGTTTAGTAGCCATATGAAAAACCTTTAATAATCCATATAAATCCATGCATGCATCCCAATGACTCTCATTAAGAATTAATTGAAATGTTGAAAACTCTTTTCTAAAAAAATCACATAAATGACCCTTATACTCCATGGTACTATTAAGCATCTCATAAGTAGAATTTCAACGATGAGATACATCTTGTTTGAAACACGTATAAACAATACTCTTTGTACGACAATATTTTTGCCATTTTTTCCCCAAAGTTTTTGATTTATGCAAATATTTAATGGCATTTCTAATAGGACCAACGGACTCTTGAAAAATATCAAGCGCATCTTGGACACATAAATTCAAAATATGACAAATGCATCTAGAATGAAAGTATTTTCCATCAAAAGATGGTGCACATGCTTCAATGAGTTGAGGAATACTAGCGGTGTTCGTCGTTGCATTATCAAAACCAACCGAAAAAACCTTATTAATCAAACCATATTCATTTAAAACGGTAATAATAATCAAAGCAATATTTTGAGCCGTGTGAGGCTCTTCAAACTCTCTAAATGCAATCAAACGTTTTTGCAAAATCCATTTTGCATCAATCCAATGACAAGTAATTCCCATATAACTATTTCTATTATATGCATCGGTCCAAACATCGGCACAAATAGAAACTTTATGACCCAAACGAATCAAATATTTCATCAAATCTTGTTTTTTTTCCAAGCATTGTCGCCTAATCCTCTTTATCATTTGAGTTCTAGCAACTTTACTAGCATGGGGATCTAATCCTTCTTTATAGGATGATTCATACGTTATTCTATCGGCATAATTAAAAGGTTGTTTCTCCATAGCACAATATCTAGCACATGCATCTTCGTATCGACCTTTATCAAATTTAAATAAAGAGGGTGTACCCGTCTCCGAAGATGAAGTGGTACCTCGAATTTGAGTTTGAGAAGTAGAGATTCCCCACTCACCCGGATGCGTGCTCTCCATGTGCCTAGTCATGGTACCATAGCCTCCCTTTTCGATCCATTTGTAAAAGGTTGGGCAATAGTTGCAATACGCAAGGTATCTCTTTCGACCATCGGCTAGAGGAGGTTGGCCTTCGATCTCTGGAGCATCTACTTTTCGAAAGTGTTTCTTGAAGATGTCGGACTTCGGTACTTTAGTGGGTTTTGATGGAGGAGGAGGAGGTTGATCGAGTTCGTCGTCGTCGTGCTCTTCATCATCGTTCGAGCCATGAAATTCGAATCCTTGGCTTTCCATCGTATTGACCATCTCCTCAAACCTCGCGTCTTCTTTGGCTTGAAGTCGTTCGGCGACTTGCCTTGAGATTTCCTCCGCCACTTCCGCCCTTATTTCCTTTTGAGTTTTAGATGATCGGCCTCCTTCGCTTCAGCTTTCACCGACCATCTTGCCTTTACCCTTGTTTCCTTTGGAAAACATTGTGTATGTGTGTGTGTAGTTATGAAAGTGAGAGTGAGTGTGTGCAAAATGTGAGAGTGAAAGCTTGAGAGTTGAGAGTTGAGAATAAAAATGAATGAGAATGAGAGTGAGAGTGGGAGCTTGAGTGCTAATAGAGATTGAGAGAATGAGAGTGAGTGAGAGCTTGTGTGCTTCAAACTTAAGAAGTTGAGAGTTGAGAGATGAGTGATTTAGAGTGAAAATTAAAGCTTGAGAGTTGAGAGATTGTAGTGAAATGGTGTTTGAATGATGAATGATATATAGGATTTGGATGAGGAGTGGAGTGAAGGAGGGGGAGGGTGCCTCAAACGGCTAGGAGCCGTTGCAAAGCTGCCCCCACCACCCCAAGCCACCAGCCGCCTGCTGCTGCAGCTGCACCTCTGTTTCCTCCCGTTGGGCCCGCCGGGCTGGGCCAGGCCCGTCGGGCCCCAACGGCTAGCATCCTAGCCCGATTACTAAGCATCGGCCCGCCGGTTAACCGACGGGTTCGGGCCCGAATTTATCCGACCCTAGCCCGGCCCTAGTATAGTCGGTTCCCGGTTCAGGGCCGAGCCCGTTGACCTGCGGGCCGGGGAAGCCCGTTGACCGGCGGGCCGGGCTCGGTTAAAACTGACGGGCCCGAAAGCCCGAGCACGTCTACTCAGACCCATAAAAATATTGGCGGGATTTAAACCCGTGGCCTTTTAGACTATAGGCGTACCGCACTACCCTTGGGCCACCCCCAAGGAGCCCCAAAATTATTTCTTGAAATATAATTGGCAAAGTTTTTCGCAGAAAATACTAGTAGACCTATATAACAAAATGTCAATGACATCTCAAGATTTCCCGAGTGGGTTGTTATGATTGATGATTTATCTTGATTTGGGCTTGTTTGATAGGGTATATAAAGCCTATTATTGTATAATAGTATGATTTTGATTAATATTTGATAGGCTGCATTAGTTAAACATGAGGTCATATGTTAAGTAAAAATCCTCTATTAAAATACTATTTTCTCACTCATATTTAACTCTCCCTACCCCCCATTTAAGTAATATGGATTTACATAGTAAAATCATATTGCCCCTTTTAGCCTCCAAAAAATATATAGGAATTGATAATTAAAGAAAATAAAGATATATTCGTAAGTGTTAATATGCAAAACTAGCCAAAAAAGATAACTAGATATGTTTTATAGCCACAAGTATAGTTATATATGTTTTATAGCCATTTTGGAGGTAAAATTACTAAATTGTCCCTGCGTATGAGACAAAAGACCACTTTTCAGAATTTATTTATTTTTCTTTATTTTTTGTTGTTGACTTGTTGTGAGAAATTGTTTTGTTTTCAGTTTTCATTTTATGTTAATAAATCGGAGTTAGATTCATTTAATAATTTTTTTTAAGTTTTTATTTTAATTAAGTACACGGTTAAATGATACAATTACACCAATTACACGGTTGAGCTCAATTATTACATGGAAAAATGAAAAATAATCCAACCATGTAATTTTAGTATTTTTTTTAAGTTTTTATTTTAATTAAGTAGACGGTTAAATGATATTGTTACATGATTGAACTCAATTATTAGACGAAAATATAATCCAACCGTGTAAGCTTAGAGCTTTAAATTTAATATGTTTTATAAGTTGTTTTATGTTAATAAATCGGAATTAAATTCATTTAATATTTTTTTAAGTTTTTATTTTATTTAAATACACGGTTAAATGATACAGTTACACGGTTGAACTCAATTATTACACTGAGAAATAATCCAACCGTGTACCCTTAGAGTTGTAAATTTTTTTAAAGCTGTATTATTTTAATTAATCGGACTTAAATTCATTTTAATGATAATTGTTAAATGAACTTAAGTTTAATTTAATTAATTACACTATTAAACGATATTGTTACACGGTTGAACTCAATTCTTACACGGTTTGTCGGTGACAACCGTGTATGCCTACAGATTTAGAAAATTCATTTATTGCTAGCAAATCTCCCACACCAACCCCTTCTGAATCTTATTCACTTCATTTAATGGTAGCAATCAATGGTCACCTACGAAAATCAAACAAAAATTCAACATCATTCAAATGCTCTCACATTTGGAATGGAAATTTGAGAATTTTAGAGAGAGAAAATTTTGAGAGAATTGTGGAGGAGAATGTAACAAAATTGTTCAAGAAGATTTTGAAGAAATTGCCCAAGAAATTTTTGTTCGTAATCACATTGTCATATCTCAAAGGTATGTTTGTGTTTCTATTAAGAGCAAATTAGCGAATCATACATGATTATCTGTAAATTTAAGTGCTTTCTTTACGTTTTTAGTAGCCTTAATATATTTTTTACGTTTTTATGTATATCTTTACACTGTTAAATTGGGGTATTACACGCTTGAATTGTCATGTTACACATTTGTAGTAGGCAACCGTGTATATAGCGTGCAGTTTATTCATTTATTTTTAGCTAGATGTTTTATGATGAGGGATTAAATTTATTTTGAATTAGAATTTTAATTTAAATTGGTTAAATTGAATTATGATTTTTATTTATTTTTTTACACTATTGAAATAAATAAATAAAAACTACACTGTTAAATTGGCGTATTACACTGTTACATTCTCCAATCGTGTAACTCAAAAATTACACTGTTAAATTAGCATATTACACGGTTAAAGCTACAAGTTACACGTTTGTAGTAGACAACAGTGTATACAGTGTGCAATTTATTTATTTTTATTATAGCAGTGGAACACTTCTTCTGATCATCCAATTTTATATTTAAATTGCAGGATGTCTTTCCGCAAAATCATAATTCGACATAGTGGTTGTTGGAGTGGATCTGATTACATTGGAGGGGACGACATGCTCGTGCATTTGAACATTCTCGAAATTACTCGTGATAATCTTTTACGAGAGGTGCAATTAGAGTTGGGAGATAATCGAGACTACTTGCTATACTATCTCACAAGTATAGGCAATGGGGCAAAGATTAAAGTACCCTTAAGAACTGATACCGATTTATTGAGGGTGATTGTGGAGGAGCAAGGCCTGCCCACTGTTTACGTGATCATCAAAGACAATAATACAGGGAGGGGCACAACAACTGAGCCACTTAGGGAGGAATTGCATGTGGATCAGAGCAAAGTGGAAGCAAAGAGAGTAGATGCCGAGGAAGTGGAAGCAGAGAGTGTGGATGCAGATGAAGTGGAACTCGAGAGAGTAGATGAAGCAGAGGAAGCACAGGGCCACCTCGATTTATTTCAGTCGCTAACAACTGAGTTCAGTGCATGGATCCGTGAACCTGGACATATTGATAGGGTGCTCGCGCATCGTAGCATACCCACGGGTGAGAATGAGACCCTCTTTGAAGATTTTGGAAGTGAGAATCATATCGTCAGAAATTGGTTGATTCCTCACGTCAATCTAGATAGCGCGTTGCCATTAGGATGGACCGAACCACTTGGACCCTCAGACGGCCAATTGAGAAAAAAGGTTATTTTCAAGAGCAAGGATGAACTGCAAATAGCTGTCGGTTTGCATCACTTGGAAAACAGATTAGAGTATGCGACGGATCGTTCGTGCACTAAGAGATTGGAATTCATTTGCAAACATGACGGATGTACCTTCTTGTTGAAAGCCAAACAGGAAGGGGGAATTTGGCTAGTGAAAAAATATATCCCCGATCATACGTGTATTATGGTTCTCAATCGGAATGCTCCATGACAGGTGCCTGCTAAGGTACTAGGCAGTTACTTTGCTCAGAGATTGATCACCGAGGGTGTCGTGTTGAAGCCAAAGGAGATGGTGGCCGAAGTTCGTAGTGTATATGGTATAGAGATTGATTACGGCTTTGCACTGCGTGCTAGGAACATTGCGATAGAGATGACATATGGAGACTTTGACAAGTCTTATGAGAAGCTCCCATCGTACTTGTACTTGTTGAGAGAGAGAAACCCGGGGAGCAAGTACGATATTGTGACATCTCACAGTGACGATCGATTGGTTTACATGTTCCTAGCTCTTGGGCAATCAATTCAAGCCTTTCAAAATGATTTTCTACGACCGGTCATCGTAGTGGATGGGACCCACTTGAAGGGGAAGAACAAATGGACTTTATTTGTGGCTGTGGCGAAGGATGGGAACGAGCAGGTTTTTCCCCTCGCTATTGGAATTGGTCCAATTGAAGATGACGAGTCTTGGAATTGGTTTCTCTCAAAGGTGCGGAGCTGCTTTGGAGTGCCGGAGGATCTGTTGATTGTATCTGATCAACATATCAGCATTGAAAATGTTGTTAGAAATATCTACCCGAGTGCCACCCACGGAGTTTGTTTCTATCACTTGATGAAGAGGCTTGTGAGGTTCGGTCAACACGCCGCTGAGGTCTTCAAGGAGGCGGCGTATACATATCGCGATAGTGTATTTGACGAAGCCATCGACGCATTGAAACACATGAGCAGAAGAAGTGAAACCGGAGGTATTTGGAAGAGGCTTTCCGATAT
Source organism: Mentha longifolia (assembly GCA_001642375.2). NCBI lineage: Eukaryota > Viridiplantae > Streptophyta > Magnoliopsida > Lamiales > Lamiaceae > Mentha > Mentha longifolia. The sequence continues at coordinate 9,714,559 of CM038115.1, read as the reverse complement.
TGGCGTGTCTCGGTGGGCAAGATCTAAATGTCCCGTCAAACGCACGAGCTTCATGACATCGAACCCAGTGGAGACTATGAACGGTCGATTGTTGTGGGCTAGGTGTCTGCCTGTTTGCTCAATGATTGAAGTCTACCGACTTATAGTTGGGAAGTGGTTCGAGGAGCATCGGGCGAGTGCCACTTCCAGGGATCACCCCCTTACAGAAAAGGCATTTATGAAATTGTCAGCGGCTGTTGAATGGGGTCGTCATTACACGGCTCGTGCTACGACCACACATCTACTGAAGGTTGATGGAGATCAAAATAATACTTACATTGTCGACCTTCAGCACTAAACGTGCGAATGCCGTGAGTTTAACTTAGACATGATTCCTTGCCGACACGCATGTGCTGCCTTGAGGTCCATTATTTATTTTTTATATTTTTCTCGCAGTATATCCTAAATTTTATGGAGATCTTAATTTTAGATGTCGATCATTATTTTTTCAGGTATGTTAATGGCAACGTATATGATTACGTGAGTCACTATTTCAAGCAATCAACTTTGGTAGACACGTACTCGCTTGTTATAGAGCCTGTGCCACACCCAGAGTCGTGGAACGTGCCCGATATTGTGGCTAGATCCGTTGTTCGTACGCCTAAGGTTGTAAGGCAAGCCGGACGACCGAGGATGGCAAGGGCTCGATCCGCTGTAGAAAGATCACAGAGGGTACAAAGATGCACTCGTTGTGGGCTTGACGGGCATAATAGAAGAGCATGCACTGCTTCAATTCCTATAGGAGCTGTCGATCTAAATAAGCCTCCTGAGGGCAACAACGAGCGAAGACGACGGAAGAAGACATGTAGCATATGCCACAGCGAAGAGCACACAAGACCAAAATGTCCCGATCGACCGAGGGAATGATTTAGGTCCGTAATATCATAAAATTATAATTGTTTTGGATTGAAGTTTTGTTGTTTGGATTGTAGGATATGCATCTTGTATTTAAGGTTCTATGTTATGTGGATTGGTTTGTAGTAGATGTTTGGATTTGTTTCGGGAATTTACAATCTTCTCGGGTGCTTTTTTTGGACATGTTCTGTCAATACACGGTTGTTTTCAATAACTACACGTTTAAAAACATGATACACAGTTGTAGATGAACAGTCAACCGTGTACTAATTAAAATCAAATTAGTCAACAATTTTACTAACATACTAGTCAAAATCGAAAGCTTACACAATTAAAATGGTATTTTACACGGTTACATGGGTTTCTTACACTGTTGAATTAAACCCTAACGGTGTAATGGTCAAAATAAGTCAAAATCGAGATTAATTAAAGTAATTAATATGTGTTAAGGTTCTATTTTATGGTTTAAACAAATATATTCAGTAAAAGACATCAATAAACGTATAATTATGCAATAATTTACAATTTAAGATGATGGATTAATGTGGAATGGTTCTTTACTTAGAAACTCATTGTCATAGTAATAGTCATGTACTAAAGATTGTAGTATAATCACAAATTGATTGTATTCCTTATCATTAATCAAGTAAGATAACTAATATTTATTGTTAATTATGCTGAGTATTTCGCTTAGAATAATGTTATACGATATAATCTTGAATTTTTCATTAATTAATTGATCATTACAACCTAAACCCTATATGACACGGTTGAATTCTAATTGTACACGGTTACATGGGTTTCTTACACTGTTGAATTAAACCCTAACGGTGTAATGGTCAAAATAAGTCATTACACAAGTAAAAGTAATATTTACATAGTTGACAATGTTTATTACACGGTTGAATTCTATTTGTACACGGTTAAATTTGTTCTTACACCGTCGAAGATCGTTTGGCCGTGTAATGACAGAGAGTTCATGTATTAACCTGTGAAAATGTCCAGAATTCATTAAAAATTAACATAATTCACCACAAATCAAAAATTCCGCACAATCCAACAAAAAGCAATCCACAAACACGACTAAACCTGTTCCAACACATTAAATAAGTCAAGGGAATTCACCACAAATATTCCAAAACAAAAACAAATATCCAAACAAGTCTAAACCAACACCAACAGTATCCAAACAAGTCTAAACCAAATACTACACCTCTCTCCTCGATAGCTTAAAAATTCTACGTGCTATCCGACCACGATACCTCTTTAGCCCCTTCGTGGTTAAGTAATCAAGGTTAGTATCGGCAATGACATCTTTTGATAACAAACGATCCAAACTCCGGCATGCATAGACTCCGCAATTGGTGGGGTCAAGTTGCTTAAACTGTTGCTCGTCCGGCATGTATACGATACTCATCTCGTCTACTCTCTTCTTGATCCAAGGGTGATTGATCCAGTACGTCGCTTTATTCAACAAGCGAGGAAACAAATGAGTAAGTGGTCGAAGTTGAAGGTCCCGAACATATACATTTTTCTCCACTTGAAGCGCATTCAACAATGAGTCGTACACTTCAATTTTCCAGTTGGGAACATCAATTCGAACAGTAATCCAATGATTCGTGGCAAGATGGCACACGACAACAAACTGCAAATAATACGAGAAATACAAAATCAAAATTAAAAAACAAACTTAAAATAAAAATAAAACTTAAATTCAAAATAAATTTTAAAATAAAAATATAACCTTCAATAAAAATAGTACACTTACCACTTCTGCATTTGACCACGGAGTATAAGTCTGTTTCCCGTCAAATACCTCTAGCAAACTCTTAGGAATTTCCCACTTCGTATACTTTAGCCCCTTGGACTGTCCCAAAGAAGAATCACCAGGATGAAACTTTTGCAACTCTCTAAGCAATGATTTCTGCAGTAAAAAAATGAAATTTACATAAACCAGTAGAAAAATAAATAGAAATTACTTCACTCTTTCATGTTTCGGCTTACATAGAAATCAACGCCCGGAATAACGGTGTGTACGTAGCCCACGTTAGAAGAACAAGACAACCTGAGGCGCAATCTACTCTTCCAGTACAACAAGTACAAATCCACAATCTGAAAATTAAAAACAAGTTCATAAAATAAATTACCTTCGACTATTTTAAATGAAACTACTCTTCTCAGTCTCGTTTATTAAATTGAAAACAAATATATAAAATAAAATTCACTAATTTAAAATACCTCTGCAGAGAATTGAACTTCGACGTTCTCAATCTCGTTGAAGAGGGTCTGTGTCAGAGTAAATGGATGCTCCTGGCATGTCAACACGGAAGCTGCCCCAGAAGCTCTAAACTCGTCGTAGGTAAGGTGATCGGAACCCTCCCGAGGATTCGTTCCTGGAGTCGGAGGAACACGTACGAAAGGGGATCTTAGAGCTGCTGAAGGTCTAATTGCCCTTGTACCACCTCTCGTCTGAACCGGCTCTGCATCTCTTTCTGGGACATCAGATTCCTCTGATTCGATCTGTGGGATCCGTACCGGTGATTCCATCTCCTCTATCTCTCTTGCGAATGCGGAGTGCGTGGAGAATACCTCCTCAGAGATGTGAGGAGCAGTTGGCTCTTGAAACACTGGCTCATCCCTCCTAGAGTGATGAGAAGCCCTAGATCTATGCTCGGAATGGTAGGACCCATGTGATCCGTGCACGACCAGCTCGTCCTCATGAGAATGGTGAGAAGGTGCTCTCGACCCTGTTGATCCCACCTCATCTCGATCTCTCTCGATCCTCGGCGATTGCATCACGCCGATAGATCGTCTGGAGTGGTGTGGATAACTCCTAGAGTTGCCTTTCAACAACCCCCTTGCCTGCTCCATAAAAGATTTGGCTAGCTTGCTGAGAAATGCTGACCCCGGCCCCTCAACAGTTAGGCGATCCCATAACTTTTCGATCATACGGTCCACCCAATCATCGCCCTCTCCTCCTTGGCAACACGGCTCCCCATGCACACAGCATGTCAATTCAGATGGCTCGTGTCCCATCGCCACATGTCTAGGCCTCTTCGCCCGTGCCCGTGATGGATCTGCGAGGCCTGATACATCGCTCTGTATATTGGTGGCTTGTGTCGCATCACCATCCGGAATAGATGCTCGTGTAGATCTTGGCGCTCGTGTAGCTCTGGGCACTCGTGTTGCCCACCTGCTAATCCTATCCTGGATACGAGCAATCTCCCTTGCTGCATCTGCCGCTCTTCGTTCTGCAGGGGCTTTCTTGAATGAATGTCGCTGGGAAACATTCAACACCACACAAAGGGGATCCCGACAATCTAAACTCCGATAATATGGCTCATTCATCTCATGAGCATCCGGTTCGAGGATCGTGTAAACCTGGAGCTGTAAAATAGAAATAGAAGAGTAAATTATTTAATTAATCCAACTACAATTACATTAATTAAATTAAATTAACGCGAATTAAAAATATATTCATTAATTTTTAATTCAACTGCTGTTATTTATACAAACTACAATGAATTTCTATTAAATTAAATTAATCTAACTAAATTAAATTAAAGATCCAAACTAAATTAAATTAAATTGATCTAAACTAAACAAACCTAAATTAAATTAATCAAAACTAAATTAAATTATATTGAATTAAATATGACATATTACCTGGGGAGTGGTAAAGAAGCAAGTAAAATCGTAAGGCGACGTAGTAGTGGCCCATCTCCTCAATCGGGGCCTGTGACCTTCAGACCGTCGCGTCCCGCAAAGTTTCCCTAGCTCTGGGATCGCCTCATAAGCCCACAAGTTTAGAGCCCAAACTGGGCCTGCGAAGTGGTATGCCCCCCTTTCGTTATCGATCTCTGATGGGTCCTTCTTAACTATACCCATCTCGTGGCAAAGGAATTGAAATGACAACGAACCCCATGGGAAGGCTGCCCACCGAGCCTCATCCTCTACCAAAGCCCATGTCCAGTCATCTATGAACACGTTGTCTCGAGCCCATACCATGCAGTAGCACATCAGTAGGTTGGCAGCCTTCAAATACTGCTCAGGCGCCCCAAGCTTATGATTTCTATCGTTGAAATCGCTCTTCAACGTGTTCACTCTGGTCCTTTTCCCATTGTACACCATGTGGAGGATGCTAGTCTGAGGAACATCATGGGAAATTCTTGGATTGAAGTCAGAATCTCCAAATGACAAGCCGGTTACGAGGGCAAACTCCCTCGCGGAGAATAGAATGTCACGCCCACCGATATGAAACAATCTCTCATGATCCGTGAAATCGTTATCGGTGAGCTCTCGCGCTAGTAGCTCGTGTAGCGCATTGTTCGCACTTGATCTTCTCTTAATCTCCAAGAGCCATCGAAATGGACCTTTATAGAATCGTTCTAAGAGTTCTTCCCCTCCCTCTCTCTTCAATACCCGAGGAATAGATTCAATGACATCATCTCGCATGTTAAGGTTGATTTGAGATGAAAAATCTTGCATTCTTCCCCTTAACCAACGGTGCCGAGGCTGTAAAAAAGTACCAATCAAAAATCAATATTTAGAAAAATAAAATAAAAATAATCTGAAGAAATTTCTAAAAAGGGCTCGACTGTTACACGGTTAAAGCTAACTTTACACCGTTGCTCAGTTTCCTCAACGGTGTATCAGCCATTTGAATTAGAGTTGACTTTACACGGTTAAAGTCAGCATTACACTGTCGCTCAGTTGAAACAACAGTGTATCAACCATTTAACCGTGTAACAGGTAAATTCATATAACCGTGTAAATAAATTCATTGTGTAACAGTCAAATTCATATAAAAAATTCAAACATGTAATTCGATTTACCCGTGTAATATTCATGCAAACATGTATTATTCATTCAAATGTGTATGCCCAATTTCATCAATTAAAGCCCTAATTTATAAACTTAATTAACTCACCGGCGGTGGCGGCGGCGGCGGTGGCCCAAATTCATCTACTCTGGCGTGCTCTACGATGGGTTCTACGGCGGGCTGGCGGCGACGGGCTTGCTTGGTGGCAGTGGTGCGCCGGCAGCCTTGCTCAGAGGCGGTGCTGCGCCGGTGGCCGCCCTCGGAGGCGGCGTTGCTACGCTCTGGATGCTCGGAGGCGGCGTTGCTACTGCGGTCGGGTAGCTTGGAGGCTGCGCGGCGGCGCCGTGGGTCTTCGTCGGAGGCGCCGCGCCGGAGTGGATCTTCGTCGGAGGCGCCGCGCTGCAGTGGGTCATGGTCGGAGGAGGCGCGGCGCGGTGGGAGTTGATCGGAGGTAACGTGCCGCCTTGGGTAGTGGTCGGAGACAGCGCGACTCATTTTCCGGCGTCACTCACGGTTAAAGAGTCAGACGCGGACAAAGGGAGGTGACCGTGTGATTTTTTTTTTTTACAGTGCAGGGGACCAGATTTTGGGGGTGGGGGAACGAATGGGTATGGATGGGGGTAGGTAGGGTTTTTTTTATTTTTGTTCTAAATTCTTTGTGGGTCCCACCACTTACACCATCAAAGTTGTTTCTCACACAAGTCAGAAGGGCAAATATGTCTTTTAATAAGATTTTGGCTATAAAACATATATAACTATACTTTTGGCTATAAAACATACACTCTTATTTTTTTTGGCTATTTTTGAAGTTCCCCCTATTTGTAATTTAATAAAAATGTTATTTTATGAATTATACAAGTTAGCACAGAGCATAATGTATGCTACCAAACATTTGTTATAATTGTACATAGATTTTAGTAATGCTACCAAACACTTGCATATACGGAGTATTAGTTAGTATAAGTTTATTCTCTACTATTTACCTTGATACTATTAATATAGACATTACTAGATTAATATACCAAACGTAGTACTAATTTAAACTCCTTTTTTAAAAAGTAAAAACCATAGTATTCAGTATTTGAAGAGGAATGGCTTCAAAAAGTAAAAAATAAAAATAAAAATTGAAGAGAGTTTCTAGAGCAATTTATATGAAGGGCAGAACAACCGTAACTTATACTCCCTCCGGTTTTTTCAAGTTGCAACACTTTCCTTTTTGGGACGGTCTCTTCAAGTTGCTACATTTCCTAATTTGGCAATAATTAGCAATTTAAGTGCAAAATTAGTAAAAAAATTAGGCATTACTAATTGGGCCCTTATTGTACTTAATTAACACTAACTAAATCTACCCAACCCAACCCAATTAAACTCATTCCACCTACCCAACCCAATTTAATTAATTCCACCTACCCAAAATAAACTCAATCCAACTAACCCACCCCATTTACTGAAGTTGAACCCTAATTTCTAAAGAACACTCCACCTCACTCCACTTCGATCGCTTCTCTGCACCTCTTCATCTCTCTCGCCGAAACCCTAAACTTTCGATCTCTGCACTCCTCCAATGGCCGACGACGGTTGGATCTCTCCTAAACCTAAAAGATGTTCATCCCCAAAACGTGACATCCCTCTCTCACAAAAAACCCTAGTTCCTCTATCTGTCGGAATTTCCGAGATAGGGCATCCCGATTGGATCTATCCGAACGGCGAGCCTATCTCGCCCCGAAATTGGCCTAGGTGGCCGTCGGGTGAGCCGATCTTGCCCCCACCATATGGAAATCTCCGACATCCAGAGCGATATAGCCCTTTTCCGAGAGCGGCGAAACCGTCTGCGGTCATTGGGTCGAGACCGGCTGTCGATTGCCGCCCCCTCGCCGCGATGATGGAGCAGAGCGGTGGGCTAGGTGGTGGCGATAGCAGACCCGCCGTCCGAGGTCAACTCCACCGCTACTCCCCCATAGAACCCTCCTTTGTTGGGCCCGCCGGTGGCGTGGAGGAAGCCGGAGTGGAAGAGAACTACGGTGGCGACATGCAGCTTCCGAGTCCTCCTCCGCAATGTCCCTTTGACCTAGCCGGAGACACTTGGGAGGCATGCGTGGCCGAAGTAGACAGAGAGATCAGCTACCTAGATGCACAAATGAGGGCAGGAAAAGGGTGATTTTCCCGATTGGTATATTTTCTGAGATCTCTGTATATTTTCAAAATTGGCCTCTGATTCTGATGCTCTATGGTGTTATTGCTGAGATCTCTGTTCTTACTGAATGTGGATGCAGTATTATGCTTATTTTTGATTGGCTTTGTTGTTTGCTAGCTGCCCTTTATGTGTTGGTTAAAGATGATGCATTAGAATTGGTGGCTTGTTGGTTATAGATGATGGATTACAATCTGTGGCTTTTTGGTTATAGATGATGGATTAGAATCTGCCCCTTGTTGGTTTGAATTTCATTCATTCCTATGTCTGATTCTCACTGTTGATACTAAAATGAAATAGAAATATCATTAATATGCTACTGAAATACACATATAACAAAAATAAATGCACTACAAATTCAAAAAAGGTTAAGAACTGCACCTTTTTTGACTACCTAGTGCATACAATGTCCCAAAAAGAAATTTAAGTCCTGTACAAAAACTACACAAGAAGTTGCCCTATCACAAGCCTTACAGTTGCAGGCTGCCAAACAGATCCAATATACCAAATGTGGCTTCAACCCCCAATCTGTGTCTCATTTCTATGATTCCATTGATCTGTCCTGCTTCAAGCAGAAATGTGAGTGTTTGTGTGACTACTTCTTTTGAAACTTCAAGGTGTGTTGGTAGTTCTCCAGCTCTTATGAGTGCATCTTTGCCCATGTGTGGTAGTTTGAAGTTGTTGTGTCCCTTAGCTTTCAAAATTTCAATCATCACACCTTGAAGTGATAAGAACACCTTATTTAGTGTTGTTGGGGATATGTTGTAGAAGGCTTGGATTACAATATTCACTAGTTCCTCAAGTGTGTTGCATGCACTTTCATACTGTAGACTTTGTATGGCATTAAAAAAGCCCAAGTCCAGCACATTTGTGTCTGGACTGTTTGGTGGTTGTTGCACCAACTTCATGTTAAAACCTCCCTCTCTAGCTGCAGTTAGGAAATCTGGATCATCTCCTTTTACATGTGGCTTTGCATTATCTTGCTGAATCCTTATGTCTTTGCTTGCTGCTGAGGGCCATTTCTGTCTTATTGCTGGGATAATCTATTGCATGTTTCATGATCAATGATGAAATTAAATTTCTGAGATCAATTATAACCTAGAATGACATGTACATAGGGAAATCAAATCTATAGAAGCATGATGAATAATGACTGCAGGCTTGCATTTTCCATGTTCTCATATCATAACACTCAATTAATAAACCAGTAGGTTGTATTGAATGCTCTCACATGAAGTTTTTTTTTGCATATCATTGACATCCAATACATGTAACTGATTTATTAATAGAGTTTATGCATGAAAAACACTAGAAAAACACACCTTTTCAATCAATGTTTGTTTCATCACTTCTCTATTAATTGAGTCTAAAGGTTTGTTGTACCTTGTACCTTTGGCTCTGAGTCTAGATTTCCTCTTAGCCACACATGATTCCATTAATGGCCAAATTCCTATTTTGCCATCAAACAAGACTTCTCCATTTTCAGCAAGGAGAGGTCTTGATACAACACACACAAACATAATTTTACCTATGAACTTCTTGTTTTGACAAGTTCTGTGTGGCACCTCTTCATCTGGTGCAAGGTAATATCTGTGGCTGCCCTTTGTGATGTAGAACCACTTCTCATCTATATACACTATGTTCTGCATGCTTGAGAATCTGATGTTGTTCATAATCCTATCCAGCTCTAAAGCTTCTAAACTAAACCTAACTCTCAAGAACTTGTTATCTTGAGTGAGTTGAGGGTGAAGTGCAGAAGTATGAGCTACTAAAAGATGCATTTTGTACCATCTTTGCACTGTAGTTTTGCTCACCCCCATTCTCACATAAATCTTGAGCTGAGAGCTCCTTTCACTCTTAGGTATGGCTTTAAACTTTGTATAATCTAAAGGTTTTAGGATTCTCTTAGGTCTAGTTTTCTTACCAGAAACTGAGTTGATGACAACATTACTCTGCATTTGTGTTCTTGCAGCTTTCCAATACCTAGAAGTTGTGCATCTATTGATGCAGAACTTGGTTGCAGCTTCATTGAATGCACCTCGAGCTGGTTTTCCATTCTTGCAGCTCTGAAGCAGAAACTGGACCACCTTATTTCTATCATCTGTTGAAAGCTCTTTGTGTTTGCCCATGGATTATTTTCCTCCCTGCAGCTTCAGTCTTGAGGAGGACTCCTTCGAAATTTTATGGTTGCAGCTCAAGAATGAAGTGTGTAGTGTAGTAAGGGGTGGGGGTGAATATTAAGGGGTTTTGTACTTTTGTTTTTGGGGGGAATTTCAAATTTTATCCCTTTGTGTAATTTAGCTCCAAAATTTGGAGTTAAGGGCGCCTCTTTTTACTTTTATGACTTGACATTTTTTAGAATTTTTTTTAATTGAAGTTAATCACAAGTTTTACGTTATTCATGTGTTTGCATCTCCTTTTATGTTTAAGAAACATCAAATAAATTCTGATTAAGCTGCAGAAATCTTAAAACAAATAAAAAAAAATTAGTTTCAGTTATAAGCTGAAAACTACCAGAAAAAAAAAAATCAAAAAAAAATAAATTAATTAATTATTTTTATTTAAACCAAAAATTAAAAATAATTATTTTCTGATTTTCGTATTTTTAATTTTTTAAAATAAATATATTAATTATAATCCTAATTCAATACACTCTTCAATTACCAAACACACTTAAAACCTTAAACACTTCTACCTTAATTCCCGTGCCGAAAAGAAACGTAGCAACTTCAAAAAACCGGGGGAGTACTACCTTAAATCCATGTAAGTAGTTTCATTTGTATTTAGCACATAAATTAAGTAATGAGAGAATATATAGTTATAATTAATTCTTAGGAGAGAAAATTAATTATAACCCCAAATTTTTTAACTTTTTAAGAAATGAGATTAATAAGTGGGATGGACTAAAATGTGAAATGAGACTACTTTGATGGGTCGGGTTGGAGGTAGTACGGCGTATTACTTAATTCACAGAGATAGAGTTGGTACGCAGAAGTTGAATCGAATCCATGGCGTCTTCCTCTGTGGCGGTGCGTGAAGAAGACGAAGAGTTGATTATGGAGGGATCAGAATCTGGATGGGTGGAGGCACGCACTCACTGCGACCACCTCTCTTCCTTGTCGCCTGACCTCCTGCACATCCCTACCCCCAATACTCCCTGCAACAGGTATGCCCTCTTAAACCCTAATCACTCTTCTGAATCCCCTTTTGAATCTCTTTAATCCAATTTTTTTTCTCTTCCTACGCTCCTTTTTCGCTAATTTGGCCAATTTTCTGGATAATTTGATCTTTTGGCGGTGTTCCAGTCAAGTTGCAAATGCTAAGTCATAATATTTATACACCTCGAAGATATGGATTTTAATTATTAATCATTCGAGTAATCGAAAATTTTTAGATAGTACAGCGAAGTTGGATATTCCATTGTTGTCCATCAATCACAGTATGTGAGAATTCAACGAAGGTAACCAAGGCTTTGAGAGATATGAGTCGATCATTCTGCTGTACATACAGAGTCGAAAATCAGAATATAAGTGCTTAAATCTGATATTTTTGTTATGGTTGGTAGTCTTGATTATTGAGATTCGAAATATTGTTAGTTGCAGGTTATTTTGATTGTTAAGAACATGGATGATGGTTGTTAAGAATGTGGCTAGAGCCCAAGCTACTGCTGAACTTGGGTTTTGGGGTGATATACGTTTATATTTATGCATCTCCATGAAAAGTTTTTAAATCTGGCATCGTGATTCTGAATTGAGGTTTCTGGAAAATTTTGGATGTATGATGCACCGGATATCTTTACCAAAGGCACGTTGAATCCGATTGTATTTTTTTATTTTATTGTTTTAGTATTGAGAGTTGCATGACTGTGGATTTGGGAATTTGTTAACAGCTTCTAATTAGAAAGTAGAGTTTCTTGATTTATGTTATTTGCCCAGTTTGTCTGCTCGTGTAAATACTAACTCGACTGAATGATGCAAAGGTGTGAGCATCCAAAGGAGAACTGGCTATGCTTATGCTGTAAGGATGTTCTGTGCAGCCGGTTTGTGAACAAGCACATGCTAGAGCATTATCAACAGAAACAGCATAATTTGGCTTTGAGCTACAGGTTCTTCTTCCTCTTCTTCTCTTTCCAAAGTCGGAATGTTTTTCGTTTCCTCTACTGATCAGGATTAATCCTTATTGATTCAGTGATCTTTCTGTGTGGTGCTTCTCTTGTGATGCTTATCTGGATGCTCAAGTAATGCAGCCATTACGCGCTGCTTATGAAACTGCGTACATATTGAAGTTTGGTAGCCCCCCACCATTTCGACAACAGAATGTAGAAAAGGAAGAAGCAAAGTCCTCTTCTCATAATTGAGGCTTCTTTTTTTTTCCCCCCTTCATCGATGATGTGCTTCAGCTTCGATAAACATAAAACTAGAGTATGTGAACTGGTTTTCATTTCCTTTGATTGCTAACTCCTTGTACATCTGATCTTTGGTTATAACATCTCTATGAAGCTAGCTCATCGTGAATTTCATTCAGTGTGATGCTTATTTCATGTTATTTCGACAATTTACTCTAGTTTCACAACATTGCTCATTGATTTTACATGTTTTAAAAATAAAAAAAAAAGTTCGAAATTCTGGGAGTTGATTTGCTGGTATTGAAGTGGTACGAGTAGGAATAAAAATGTTAATAGTGAGTGAGTCTATTCTAAAGAGTGAAAAATGATGTGCTCTTTCCACGCTACAATATATACTCCATCCGTCCTATTTTAATATGGCGATTTGAATATTATATTAGATTTACTCTCATTAAAATCAACTCTATTAGAATGAGACATATGAAGTATAGAAAGTCGTCTATTCCAATCCTTGCGAAATATTATGTCTTCAAAATAAGGTGATGGTGAGATTAATTGATAATGACATTGATACTAGAAGAATAAAGGAGCTTATCTTGTTGATAATGTAATCATCTAGTGCTTCAATCATTATCCTTCACAATCAAATACTACTAGTTAAAGCAAGTTGGGATCACGTTTGAACTTAATCGTTGTGGAGTTGCAAATCATAGTTATTTTTTTGATTCATTTCAGCAAAGTTCAACTTTAAAATGCATTTGATGTGGAACTCTCTAAAAGAATCAATAGAACTTTCTCAACTTGAATTATCTAGGACCTATATTGCATGCGTACGGGAGTGCGGATGCTGGGGCGATACGATTCGTATATGCGGATACAGATTTTTAAAAATTTTAGGATGCGATTCGTCGAGGATACGTCTATATATTTATATTTTATTATATATATCACCTATTTTATAAAAATAAAATTCATAAATTAAATAATACTCAATTAAAATGAAGATTTTAATTAAACCCCATAAATTAAATACTATATTGATTTTGTATTGAATTTAAATTTTAGGACAATACATATAAAAAGTATAAAAAAAATCCAAAATATAAAATTATTTTTAAAAAAAACCCAAAAATATCCGGTTTCTTACCGGATACACGTATCCTATTTTTTTTTTTTTAGGATTCGCCAGGTGGCGAATCCTGTGCGTATCCCACGCGAATCGCACCCGCACCCGTATCCTCGGCGTATCCGATATTGCAATGTGTATTTTTAAGAAGAATCCGTGCATTATAGTCTATGATATATTGCAATGTAAAAGTTAATAGATTTATACAACCTTCATTAGATTCAGTATCCTTCCAAAACTAGTCAATATTATGGCATGACATCATCCATAGAAGAAGGAAAAAAAACAGTTGTATGCATAATTCAACTCAACTCATATCTAGTTCATAAAAAAAATAAAAATAAAATAAAATAAAATAATAATAATAATAATAATAATAATAATAATAATAACACAATTTCCTTAAAATTTGCCACTTTTTGTAAGGAAAAATATTTGGCACTCTATACTATAGTCTATATATTGACTCGAAGCAGGTAAGTGGGTATAGCAAAGGAGGAGAGACAAGTACGTTGACAAACACGACTTTAACTGACATTACATATCACTACTAAACCCGCGCACGTGCCAACTAATCCCCGAGGATTACTAATTTTCTATTTTTATTATTATCACGATTTTTTTACACTGGAGGATCAAACTAGCAGCAATTTGGGGAGACAGAAATAAACCCCATTGAAAAATTAAATAATAAAAATAAATTAAAACCCCACGCTGCTCGTCGACTCCTACTCTCCCAAAACCAGGTCAATTCTCTATTTCTACTTCGAATTCCACTTCAATTTTGTTTCAAGTTATTGGGAGTTTCTGTCCTCGATGAATCGCGAACTAGGGTTTTCTGATTTTGATCCAAATTGTTTGTGATTTGGGTAAATCGGTAATTTTTTCCGCTCCGATTGACGCATTGGGTTTCTGGGTTTTGTTCTCGAATTTATGCGGAATGGGTTTGATTTAATTATGCAATTGTGATGTTTTTTCTAATTTCCTATGTTTTCCCTTTTTTTGCAATTAATTTTCTGAAGTTGATAATCTGCTCTGAGTAAATCGTTTGATTGTGAAAGTTGAGTGTAAATTTGGGGGTAATAGGTATCGTGTGTATCGCGAAGAATAAAAGTTGAATCTTTTTTTGTTTTTGTGTGATTTTTTAGTAGGAAGAATTCTTGCTGGAGCTGAACTTCAATTTTGCTGATCTGTATTCATGTGTACCTTGCTTCAGTATTTAGATTGGTGATTATTGATTAATAGTTGGTGAAGCAAAATTTTGATGAAAATTGGTAGTGTTTTACATTTTCAATAGAGAATTTACTGGGATCTTGGTATCTTTGATGTTGCAGTTTTGCATTAAAATGGTGGCCAGCCACCATTTTACCCGGATCGACACACTCGAGCTGAAACAACTTATTTATGAAAAGATCGGACAGCAAAGAGCCCAGACGTACTTCGATCATCTGAAGAGATTTTTGAGTTCAAAGCTGAGCAAAGTTGACTTTGACAAGAACTGCATTCATACAATTGGAAGGGAGAATCTCTCTCTTCACAATCGCCTTATCCGATCCATCATCCAGAATGCTTGTCAGGCTAAAAACCCGCCTCAAAAATCTCGAAAAGTTGAAGCACTTGGTGTTAAAGTAACAAATGGGAACCCTAGGAATCATCTCCAATCCCTATGTGGAGATGCATTCCCTCGTTCTCCTCGCAAATGTAGGTCTCCTATCAGTAGGGATCGCAAATTCCGTGACCGCCCTTCTCCTCTGGGCCCACTGGGCAAGAGCCCGAGTATGACTTGTGAAGAAACAGTTTCGAGAATTCAAGAACAGCAGAGTGCAGCTGAAGAATTGCAAACTCTTTCTGGTAGGCTTCGAACAGTTGAAGATGGAGAAGAGGTTGAACAGTTTTCTGCAGTCCCCATTTCTCAGAAATGGAGATGGAGTTCTATTACTCCTCCTTTAGGTGTTTCTTTCGACCTAAATGGTGCTCGTAAATCTCCTCATTCCAGTTCTTCATATGAAACTGTTGAAGAGACTTGTCAAAGAAATGGTGAATTGCCTGATACAAGATCTCTAGGGCGTCGTTTGCAGAAGAAGTTGGCATTGGAGGGAGTTGGGATTACACTAGGGGGTGCTAATTTGCTGAATAATGGTTTGGATGCGCATTTGAAGAAAGTAATTTCGCAATCTTTAGGTATTGGTGGATCTCGGAGCGTGGATCCTCGTTCTATTGCAAGACAGCCGAATCTTGAAAGAACACAGCCAAGTAATAATGCAAGTTTGTTGGATTTCCGGGTAGCTATGGAGTCGAATCCATCTATACTCGGTGAAGATTGGTCTGCGCAGCTTGAGAAGATTTGCAATTATGGCTTACAATAAGCTCCATGATTTGGGAGCAAACTCATTTGAAGAATCAAATCAAGTGAGTATTTATACTATAGACACAGATTTGAGGTTCCATCCACAATAACTCGAGGACGAAGGTGAAGTTACAACTTTAATTGTAGGAAGAGGAGAGCATGTATACAGGCGATTTTACATCTGATACAGATTTTTAACATCTCGGTCAGTCTCTAGAGTCGGAGATAATTTTTCTTTTTTTTTACGTGGACGTGGTGTTCTACAGTAGATTGTTTAGTAAATAGGAGCCATTGTATCATCTCTTTCAACTTGTGTTCCAGAAATGAAATTGTTGAAAGTTGGTAGCAGAGGCATTGCAGGTGTATCAATTCTAGTTTTGCTCATTTATTGTATATACATGTCGATTTTTCTCATCTCGTTTCGTATAGAAGTTGCTGTGGCATCTTTGCTTCTGGATAGATGTGGCTCTCAAATAGAGCTTGAGTGCTTATTTTAGTAATCATGTGTTGATGTTGGCCTATATACTGATGATGATGTTTGTTCTGTGTGTGTATGTGTGTGTGTGTTTGAGATTCCCAGTAATGAGAATATGGATCTTTAAGTTTATAGCAGTTGAAAGAAATACAGTGGGGTCAGAAATGAAACTGCAGAAGTTGTGCAACAATAAATAATTAAGGGCCAATATTGGAGTCAGGACAGAAAACACGGGTCATTTAACAACTGACAGAATTGAAAGAAATAATAAGAAACTAATCAATTACATTATTAAAAAGAAATTGTCAGTAGCTACAAGAATTCATGAACTGATTAGTGGATTTCAGAAACAGAGTGGAAGGAGATGGTGTAGTATGATAGAGGCAAGTAGCTACAAGCCATTACACGAATGCCATTTACAAACAGGGAAAAAACTAACTCAAATCTTCACTAAAAAGCTTCAGCGCATGAACATGGCAAACTGCAAGCCTTTTTCTGCTTCTTCTCGGGTCATATCGAGCATTGTATCCATGGAGTTGATCAAGCTGCTGCCTGGAAATGACAGTGAGGTGTCGACATGGATTTCGTGGTCAAGCATTTGCCTCATTGACCTTTTCTAGACCTGCCATGTAGGTCAGGTAGACCGTCCATAGATACGAGAATGAGTTGCTCACCAGAGGCTGCCATATGAGAGATTGAGGGCAGAAAATGCATTAGCCTATCTTCAAACATTTCAAGATGGAATTGAACTGGCGGGAAGCAGTAAAGACAAACAAATACACATGAGCTCACCTGTAGATGAACCGGGACGAATCTGAATGTAACGAAATCACAAATAGGCCAGTACATTACCCCACTAACAAGGGTAGGGACGAGATCGCGTTTCAACCTACCAACAATCTCAGATCCACTTTCACCTGAGAATCACAACACAAAGTGGAACTCATTACATGATATGAATCATGTGTAACGATTTCAGCACATGGTGGATATAATAATCGCACAGAGCAATCACAAAATGATGCAGATAGCATGTTTCCATCCATGTCAACTGTTTCAACCCAAGGATATAAATGCTACTACACAATAATATCCATCCAGAATTACAGAACAAGCACTTCCGAATCAAGAGAAAACTTTCAAGAACAGTATACAAACCAAAAAGTTGATCAAATGCCAGTATGGTAATTTAATCACAATGCCAGTAAGTGTTTGAAGTAGAAACCTTGTTTTGCACCCAAAAATCGAAAAATGTCTAGAGAAGAACAGCATCAGAATCAGATGAACATTCTCTATGGCCTTTCTATTTTTTCTTATTCTTTCCATTTCAAAATAGCTAACCTCTTTAAAATGTTAGGTAGGTTTACTCAAACAAAACAAGAAAAAGTCTATCACAATGTGATAGCACAAGCATCAATATTATAAAAATAAAACAGTCAAGACACAACTTTTGGCAATGAATAATATCGTATTCAAATGATTTTATCATCCTATCTAACAATTCAGCAGCATAATTACTGGCGAATAAATAAGGAATCCTGCGATAACCGAAGAAAACAACTCAACCTAAGAGCTGTGGAGAATAAGAAGAAATGAAATGGCGGTACCTTGTAAAGCAGCATTAACAGAGAAGAAGACGGCAGTGACCGTTGGCCCATATACAGTCTGCCCCAACGCCATTTTCCCAAAAGTCGACCAAATATCGCGCTTTGGAAGTAGCCGCGCTACGAAATTGAACCAGAAATGCAACGAAGGCCCCACTATTATCATTCCGAATCCAGCCATTCGCACCGTCCGTACCAGATCATACCCTTCTGTAGTGATCGTCTGAATCCACCATACAAAATCAAACATTATAGATAATCGAGTAATGATTCAGCTCCGAAAGAAGAACGGAGAACAAGTAAATCTTCGTTTGTTTTACCTGAGACGATAAATCGGCGGCGGTGTAGATGAGGGCGGCTGTGGCGCTTTTGGTAGCGACGGGTCGGGTCTTGATCATGCCCAAATACCAGCTGATGAACCCGAATCCCGGCAAGGAAGTAGGAGAAGATCGCTTCGAGGAGAAAATGGCGGATATTACGTTTAGAGCGGAGAAGTCAAGGTCCTTGCATTTACGCGAAATTGAATGGGGAAAACGGTACAACCATTTTGACTGTTGGAGTTGATGAGCGAGAAAGTTGCCGATTTTCTTTGGGACAGCCGGGGGATCGGGAACGGAGTGCTTTAAGCGGGCGGCGTTCTTGAAACGGAGGACGGGTTGGCGGCGGCGGAGGAGGGTGGCTGCGGCGGCGGCCATGGCGATGGAGGTCTGCGTGTTTAAGCCTTGGGGTTTTAGAAGAGGTTTTGGAAGAAAGGCCCAGAAAGTGGGAAATTTGTGGGGGGTTTCGGTAGGTAATGGGGTTTTCATTTGGCGACGCTCGCAAAGGGCGCGTGATGTCACGTTTTTAGTTATCATTACTTATCAAACGTAAAATAGAAGTCGTGTGACTAAGTTCACCTAATGCTGCGCGTGGGCAGAAACGCAAAAGCCTTTGACGTTCAACTACTAGAGCGTTTGGGTGGGGCCTTAAAGCGCAGCCGTCTACGTTCTACCACGTGGCGCTTTCTCAATGGGCCTGGGCCACTAATAAGCTTACCTAATTGAAATAAGAGCCCACGATCACAATATACTGGGCCTCTAAAATAGTGGAAACTCTTAATCCAAGATTAAATACTAAAAAAAGAAATATTTGAACTGTGTATAATTTCCATTTTAATGAAACAAATGATTCATCCATGTAATAGTTAATATAAAAATAATATACTTTCTTGTTATTTTTTGAGTCTTAGTATTTTCCCGAGCTGATACTATTTCTCCTTTAGATTCCACATTAATTCATAACCAGTCTTTCAAGATCTATAGTTTAATAAAACATCACACGCATACACAGATTTTGTTTAATTGAAACCCATGTTGTGTAAGAATGTTGCTGATCATATATTTAAGAAGTCTGCTTGTGCTTGGGATTTCCTTTGCTTTTTTCTAAGATTATTCCAAAGCATCCTTGAGATAGGTTTCTTTTTTTCCTAAAAATCCAATCAGAACATTACCATTATTACAAGTGTTATGATTTGTTCTTAATGCACAGTTTTAGTTGTAGTTCAACGGTAAAAGAAAAGAATCATTACAATTGTGAAAAAATATTTTTACGTGAAGGGATGTTTTAAGAAAATTCTCTTACCAATTATGGCTTAAAGCCTCTGTGACGAGTGTGGTCTACCTCCTCCACCCAACCTTTTCAAAAAGAAAAGTGGTTAAAAAAATTTAGGGAATTTTTTCCTTGTGTTCATCCATTTCAAACTAACGATTACTGGTGAAGTTCTCAATCTCCTAAGTTGAACTTCAATGTGAGTACTGCATTAATTTGGTGATAAAATAATATGATGATGGACTCAAATTAATACCCCTTTTACCTCCATCTATCATAATTGGAGTCTAATTTTTGGGCACGAGTTTTAATATATGTGTAATAAGTGGATGTTAATTAAAATGGAGTTTGAGTCTCTCTTATAATATAAAGTGAATATTTTTTATGTGGGGTCTACATCTCAAAATGAAACATTGTAACGTGTCCAAATATTATGAACATATGAAAAAGAAATTTAATTTATATATAACCACAAGTATTATTATATATCTTCCAAAAGCAGTCCCAAATCGTAACTCGCAACATAAACTTTTGTATTAATATTAGTAATATATAAGATAATTTTTTTAAAAAAAATTGATTCATGCGAAACGTGACAACAATAGTAGGTAGGATGAAGAATAAAAAATATTCGTGATGGTTAATATAAAGATTTGAATAGATGAAGATAATTGTGAAGACCACAGATTGCTCAATCGAATCATGTTAATCAAAGTGACCATGTTAAAGTGTTTTTAATTTGCATCTTCCAAAGCAGAACTTATTCTTCTACTTATATTTTAATTAATTAATGGGAGCTTTTATGCAAGATTAGTGCCTCTCCACAACCACACTGTTATATAAGTCTCAGGCAAGCAAGCCACTGCTCTTACATATAAATAAATAAATAAAAAGAGATAGAAAGAGGCATGGCCTTCACTGCAGCAATAAACAACAAAAAGGCGTTGCTTTTGAAGCCATTCTCAGTGTACGTTTTTCCTTTCACACGTCTCTTTTTCTCTTAAAAAAATTACAATTTTTTTGAATATTCATGATCATGATGAGTCACGACTTACTCAATCACACAACTAATTTAGTCGATCCTATATAAAGAGCTTCGATTTAATTAATTTAAGGAGAGACCGAAATTAATTAAAGAGTCGCATTATTAATTAATTAATTAATTAATTAATTAATTACTTAATATGATGCTACATAATGCCGAAATTGAATAAGTGCAGATCGGGAATGCAGTGCATGAGCAGTTTGGGCAGGCCGCCGCCGCGTCAGGGGAAGAACACCGACAAAGAGGCGGCGGAAGGGCCACCGGAGGCGGCGGAGAGGTGGTGGATGCCGCACCCGCGCACGGGAATATATTTCCCTAGAGGACAAGAAAGGGTGATGGATGATATTCCAAACGGCGCCGCTTCGTTCGATTGTAGCTTTTGGTTGAGAGGCATTGATGGAGTTGATCACCGTCACGACTATCATTATAAACAGGACAATTAATTAATCATGATTTCAAACTCTATGATCTAATTTTAGGTATTTTCAACTCAACTAATAACTGTTTTATCTGTTGCTAATAATTAATTTGAAGCTGCCCACAACTATTATTACGTGCTCTGATTAGCTACTATTTGTTTGGAATTAATAAATAATAATAAATTTATATATGTGCATGAACGAACAACAGCATTTATCTAATACTGTAGTATGAAATTAAATTTTGTCCAAGAGTTTTTCCAATATAGTAAAACATTAGTGATGATTAAATAAATAGAGGATGGAACTGGAATATGGAGGAAAATATTAGTAGTAATTGTTTCAGGAAAGAAATTAAATTAAATATATGCTATATTTGTGATTTGTGTGAAGGCCGTAGGCGTACGGTTGACTATCGGTCCGGTTCAGGTTAACCAGAATCGGAAATCCGGGTACTCGGTATCGGTTATTCACGTTTTTCAAGAACCGGTACCGGAACCGGATAAGTTAACTGGTTCCCAATTTTGGTACCGGTTCGGTACTGGTTATACCGGATTATCGGTTAAGGTACCAACTTTTTTTTAAAAAAAAGTAAAATATATATATATTTTTATTTTTTAAAGCCTAAAACAAATTAAACAATAATTAAACATAGAAAAATAATAATGAAGTATAATTTATTTATAAAAATAATAATATATAATTAAGGATTTAAGGTATCTTAAATTTTTAGTAATTGTTAATATTAATATAATATATTGTATAATATATATATATATAAATATATAAAAATTAAATATTAACCGGTTACCGAACCGGAATCAAGTTATCCGGTCCGGTACCGGAAATCCCGACCGGATTCCCGTTTGACAGGCCTACGTAGGCGTACTACTACGTGTGAGGGAAGGACTAGTGTAAGAATAAGATTATTTGTAGGGGTAAAATATCAGAACTAGAAATTTATGTTTATATATTGCTCACTCCATTTCATATGAAATGACACACTTCTTTTTGGTTTTTCTGGCACGTTTTTCCACGCTTCTCGATGATGAGTTTTAAAATGTATTTTTGAAAAATTCTTTTTTTTACGGGATACTATGACTGTCGTAGTATCGGTAAAAGAAAGAATTCTTTAAAAATCTATTTTAAAACTCATTGTCGAGAAGCGTAAAAAAACGTGCCAAAAAAGCCAAAAAGAAGTGTGTCATTTTATATGAAATGGAGTGAGTAGTATATTAATTCGAGAAACGAAAAATCCCAAATTAAATTCGGGGTGAACGCGGGAAAGATTTGTTGGCGAAATCCAAGTGGGTGAGGGATGAGCATTTCTAATTTGGTGGCGGATTCAGTTTGGGAAGAGATTGAGTCGACTCGTTCAGGTCAGCTCGCCTCCATTATCTCTTTTCTAACCGAGAGTTTTTCGATGTTGTTGACTGACTCTATTGTTCCACAGTGACCGATCATCAGCTCTCCACGTGGGTATTGCTGCTTAATTTCTCCTTTTTCACTCAGATTTTGGGGTGCGATTTTGCTAATTAGCTGGTGTTTTTGGGCGCTGGACGCGATTAACACAGATTGCATTTCATATTTGGGAAGAATTTTGAGAGAGCAGCTCGGATATACGATCAAGGAGGCGTCAAGAGGATTTCCGGTGACCCCAGTGGCCGAACCATTTTTAAGGTCATTTTGCCTCTCTTCTCTGTGTGTGTGAAGAAGTTAGGGTTGAATTTTAGCTGAAGATGTACGTGTTTTATTGATTGAGTACACGATGGTTATGGAGATCAATAAACACACAGTAGAATTTAGCATACATTTTGCAAAGAAAATTTGAAAGGATTCCCAGATACTTGAAACTTTCCTGAATATTAGCTAAATAAAAAAGAAAGTCTGAAATACAATGGCTCAAATTCGGAAAAATTGAAATTAAAAAATTGAAATTGTTCAGGTGGTAGGAGAATCGAGGAAGAAGGAGGAATATCTATGTTTCCCAGAACACTATTGTTCTTGCTATTCCTTCTTCTATGATGTTGTCAACAGAGGAGAGGAGCTCTGTGTCAGTTCACATTCTTCTCTTTTTTTTCTTTTTTTCTTTTTTACTTTCTCCACTTCAATAGCTACTAGTACTTTAAAACTTGCTCATCAACTCTTTCATCTTTCAGTGTAAGCATCAACTCGCTGCAAGACTCGCTGCCTCCACCGCCACATGCATCGATGTTAAGGTTTCCGATGAGGAACTAGCCTTGATGCTCTCCAAACTTTGATCCCTCAACAACAACTTCTGGCTTAATTTTGATGTTATGTATTGTTAAAATGAAATCAAAAACCGATATTACATTCTCAGTAATATGAAAAGCCTACATTCGGAGATTCAGTTTATCCATGATGTTTATGTTTCCTTGTCCCAACCTGCAAACAAACATAACTATGCTTAAAATGCATGTAGAAGTACAAATATGCCTATACATAGATCATCTGAATTTCTCATAGCACAGATAAACATTACGTATATGAATAAAAATCTCACAGGATATGACCAAATAAGCATATGAAACTTGAAAATTTGAGAATCCATACATGTGGAGTCACTTCAAGCACATTACGTTTCAAAGCTACAAGTTGGATCCAAAACGCAAAATTACTCCTCGAGTAATCCTCTTGTAGGCGAGCATAAGAACTAGAATAAGCAGAAAACAAGAGTTTGTGTTTGCTAGTGTTTCCTAGTACAATACCATAAACCAACATAACCATTTACAAAAGGGGTTCTCTACTTTGACCAAGTCATCACTTCAAAAAGTGGGGACTGATCAAACCAGCAATCTCAAGGAAGCCAACGCGATCCTTTCCAGCAAAGATCGTTTTCAGTTTCTCATCGCAGATGATTACCTTTTTGTTGGCCGGGTCCTAAATCAATGAGAAAATAAAAGGTCAGTTCTACTCCATCAGTCAATGTACAAGAATATAATTCATATATTCAGCAGTAATAAATACAGGAATCACTTTATTGGGAAATCTTGAACATAGAATGCAATTTGTACGTAGACAGGCAATTTGTATTTCATATTCAGCAATCTAAATAATCTTCTAATAATCCGCAACACAATATCTCAGATATTTCAACCAAATCCAATACAGTGACAATAATTTCCACTTAAAATTAATATGAGCACATCAAATGATAAGAGCTGCTCCAAAAGAAGAGAACAAATAAAAAATGTTCAAACTGAAATCTCCCGGATTAATATAACAGTACACCAGTTTATGCAGAGATGAGCTTCGATAATTCTTTGATGAAAAATATGGCTGTCACAAAATAGTTTATTCAAACATAATATTGATAACTAAAACCATGACTTTCTGAGAATTTACCATGTAGGGTGCAGACACTGCAGAGAGTTAAGTATTGCACTTCTGCCAACACTATATTCTAAGACTAACATAAGTGCATAAAACAACCGAGCCACCCGAGAAACTTGAAACTTAATAGTAGCAGTGTAGCACTACCACATAATCATGCACTCATTTGATTATTGGATGTGGACAAACAAAAGAGCAGATAACAGTCGTAACAAAAGGAAGGTAGTTATCAAAAGTTTTACGACTGTCTTCGGCCAATACTTCAAAAGGCGGACATGCTTTTCAATGATGAATCCCGAACAAAACTTCTCCAGGAACCACCAAAAACATCTAAAAAATGATAATCACATCACATAATGTACATTCATTCAGAACTATAAACTACTAAGAATGGAGCACAATAGTTGAACAAGTAAATTTAGAAATCATAAGAACAAGAAAAGAAAATCAAAGTGCAGACCTCCGGCACAATACTTAAGCAAATTCAATAAGCTAGGCACTAAAGAACATCCTTGAAGCCGATACCAACACCGTATTTCAAGCTCAAGTCACGCATCTATGTCAAATATATATTTGGATGAGGCATTAAGCTTAGCAACTCGATTTCATTTACCAGCACAAACTTTATGCGCATTATCAGCATAAATTTCATTCTAGATTGCATATTTTCCAATACAAACGCACAGACAGAGTGCTAATCATTCTCCAAAACTTCAACTCAATCAAAATCAAAATCAATATCATAATTGAATATCTACAGTTCTACACACAAAAATAAGCCTAGCCGATTTTATGCATAACAAATAGGTTTCATCCGAATACATATACCTGAAGATCTTGCTGTTTGATGTAAGCCCAAATCTCTTTAAGTGCTTGAGTACGGGGAATCTCAGCTACGCCGCCGAGGAACGCCTGCATTTCCGGCGACACTCTCCGCGGCTTCATAATTCCCCTCGGCTCCCGCTTCTTCGTATCCGTCTCCGTCGCCTGCTTCGACGCCGCCATTACCGCAACCCCGCGCAGAGGAAGTTTAGTCGGTGCGAGCTTGACGGCGACGGGAGTCGACTTGACGAACGACGCCGATTGGCTGACGAAGAAGCTCGAGAACACGCTCGAAGACACCGCCATT
Organism: Mentha longifolia; assembly: GCA_001642375.2. Taxonomy (NCBI): domain Eukaryota; kingdom Viridiplantae; phylum Streptophyta; class Magnoliopsida; order Lamiales; family Lamiaceae; genus Mentha; species Mentha longifolia. The sequence goes on along the minus strand of CM038115.1, from coordinate 9,689,221 downwards.
TTGCAGATTTCAATTTTCAGAAATTGAATTGCGAATTTGAAACGACTGCGTGCGTGTGTGAAGATAAGACTTGAAAAAAAGTGTGGCAAAGCAAAACGAAGAAGGGTTCCGTTGTGTTGGGAAATTGAGTGGAAACCCGAACCCAAATGACCCGACCCTTTTTCTCGTTATTCGGGTTTCACGAAAAAATTTAAGTTCGATCAAATTTGTTAAGCGAAAAATTCACGATCATAAGTCAATAACACTAGCCTTTTTTACTATTGGGTTATCAGGAGGTCCATTTCACTCTTATATTCTTCTATTTTTGGGCCCATAAAGTTACTTAGTGGGCCAAACTTAAGTCCATAGAATTCTTGATTTTTCTGAATAATTCTCCTACAAGGTTTTAATTTGTCACATCTCATTTTAAAATTTTAAGATAGTTATAGACACGTAAACTTTTTCATCTATTTTCCATGTATAAAATTTAAAAAGATATGCAAGAATGCGTCATTTTCCAGTACCGTTAAATAATTAACAATCTACAATTTGATAATTATCCATGTCTCGCACATTGTTGACGCTCTACTAACCTATTTGCTCATTGACTTTGAAATTCATTATGTAATGTTAAGTATTTTAGACCTCAGATGTGGAAACACACGTGCATTTATGTAGGCATGTATGTCTACACTATTAGGTAATTTTGTTTTGGTTCATTTTTTATACTACCTCCGTCTCATATAATTAGGGACGTATTCTGTTTTGGTCCGTCTCACGAATTAGGGACATTTCTTAAAAAGGAAATAACTTTATATCACTTCACCCCTTCCCATCACTCTTAATTGGGCCAAAGTCATACTTTGACCCAATTAGAGCCGAAATTAACAACCCTAACCCAATTATTAAAAAAAAAAACCCTAATGACTACCCAACTACCCCTAAACTATCAGGCATAAGCATCATCGCCTCTCTCACTCTAATTTCTCGCTCGAACCTCTCTCTCTCTCTCTCTCTCTCTCTCTCTCTCTCTATTCTTCTTCTGGAACAATCTCACCGCCTCTCTCTTTCGCTCTCTATCTTCTGGAATTCTCTGATTCCCTCTTCTGTTTTTGCAAACACTTACTCTCCACCCTCAATTCTTCCTCCATGAAAATCGTAGATCCGATCTACGAAGGTAGGTGGGGGCGAAGCTGGCGGAATATGAAGAAAGCTCACCTGAAAACCTTAGGGTTTCCCCGCCGCCGCCTCCTCCTAACCGGAAAACCCTAGGGTTTACCCGCCGCAAGCGTAAACCCATCCCTCCCCGCCCTTACCGTTATACTCGACTGCCGATGGGGCAGAAGCTGGCGGAGGAAGAAGATAACAGCCCTGAAAAGCCGAGATCTGAAGCTCCTCCGCCGCCGCCTCCGTCCCCACCGGCGCTGCCCGTCCCTGTTGACAAATCTGACCCGAAGAGGTTTCGCCGCCTCTCCCGTGCCTGGTTCCGATACCGAACTCTGCCTAACTGGATGATGGCCAGAGTTTCTGCCGCAGGGAGCTCTGAGGCGGCGCCGGCAGAGGATTCAGCCGGCCCAGAGAACCCTAGCCCGATTCTGAAGCATTGACAGGCTTGCATGCCTTCAATTCGGTGAATTATACTCTTTTTTTTATCTATTACTCTGTTGTTTGTTGTTTAGGCTTTTGGTGATTGGATACTGATTCCTGCTGTTGAATGTTGTTGTTTTCTTTGGTATGAAACTGATCTGTTTATTCTGTGATGTGGTGGAATAGACTTAAAATCCTATGTTCATCTGTGGATTCAAGATGTTATGCTCAAGATTTGATTTCTGTTGAATGAATTTGTCCCTTGGATACTGACAATTGTGGGAATTTGGGTTGCTAAAACTGCGATGATGACTATTTAATTTTGTATAGATTCAGATTCCTCTGTTTGGAGTGGTTCTCACATGTTTTCTGTGTGTTATTGTTGCAACTGCATACACTAATGATGAGCATACTAAAAAACTTTTATAAAAGGATTGAATACTGATGTTCATTGAGAAATTACATGTCATCTTTACCAAAAATTTGAACAAATGTTCATTGAGATTTTACATCAATGTTCATGCTTCCCATGTTTACTTCAAAAAATGCATTTCATGGCATCTGTAATTCAAAATAAAGAACTATACTTCTCTGAAATTGCACAAAAAAAATCTTCTTATATACCCTAAGCATTCAAATCCGGAACCCCTACTCCTTCATGTGGCAAACTGATTCCCATTGCTTCAATAAGGCCTTCAATTCCTTCAGTGCTTTCTTCACCAATCAAATAATCAATTGTGTCCCTCACCAAATATTGTGGCACTTCAAGATTTGTAGGTAGAGTACCCTGTCTGATTAGAGAATCATTTTGCATATGTGGTAGCTTGAAGTTGTTAGTACCATTGGCCTTCTAGATTTCTATCAGAACACACTATAGTGATAAGAAAACTTTATTCAATGTCATTGAATCCAATTCATTGAAACTGCTCAAAACAACAGCTATGAGTTGATCAGCAGTCCTGCAATTCTTCCTCTGTTGCAGGGATTGAATTGCACAAAAAAACCCTAGATCATTTGCATTGCAATCAGGGGACTTTGCAGGCTGTTGAATCAGCTTAATATTGAATCCATCTGAAGTTGCAACTTCTTGAAACTCTACATCTGTGTTTGATATGTGTGTCCTTGCATTATCCTGTTGAATATTGATATTTTTGCTTAAACAACTTGGCCATTTCTGCTTGATTGTTGGTACTATCTGCAATGGTTATTGCATTATGTGCTTGCATTAATTGAAATATAAAAGTGGAACCCTAATCTACAAACACTTAATGGAAAAAAAACATGTTACCTCTTTGATTATGTAATCTCTGATAACCTGCCTAGTGATGCATTGTATAGGTTTCATTTCTTTAGTACCTCTAGGTCTTCTTATGCTATTCCTTTTTGCTGTTACCTCTTCAACAAGAGGCCAAATCCCTATTTTCCCATCAAATAAAACTGTACCATCATCATCTAGCACAGGTCTGCTAACAACACAAATAAACATCATCTTAGGGATGAAATTCTTTGACTCTATTACTCTAAGTGGACCTGCTTCCATTGGAGTAAGATAGTAGCTGCAGTTCTTCCTTGTTAGCATGAACCACTTTTCAGCAATGTGTATTGTGTTTTCCATAGCTTTGAACTTCAGTGAATTGTGTGCTGCATCATAGTGTAAGGCTTGTAGGCAATACTTTAACCTTGAAAGCATGTGATGAGCTGCCAACAGAGGCTTGATTAAATTTGAATGATGTCTGAGCACTAATTTAATTTGCCCATCTTCCCACTGTAGCTGTTGAAATTTCTGGGCCAAGAGCATCTGACATTGATCTGATTGTACCTCTTTCCTCTTTTGGAATTTGCTCTATTCTTGCATAGTCAATCTCATGCTTCCTCTTTCTAATTCTGGTTCTAGTCCTAGAAACATCAAAAACTTCACTAACTGCTCGTTGATGCTTTATCTCTTTCCATATTTTACTTATTGTTTGCCTCCCAACATTGAACAGTGCAGCAACCTCGGCTATCTTTCCATGAGGACACTTGTCCAGCAGCAATGACCCCAACAAGAACTGCATCACTCCATTTCTTGTAAAATCGGGCCGTCTTCTTTCCTCTTCTTTCTCCCTGCAGCTGCTTCAAAGAACTATGTGGTGTTTGTTGTTATAATGGGGCTATTTGATGCTTTATAGAATATGTTTAGGCCATTTGGAGGGAAATTAGAAAGTTTTAGAGGGAAATTTTTGTAATTTAGCTCTTCCTCAAGTTTTAACTTTTTTTGATTATTTTGTAATATTATAATAGTGTACAGTTAAATGAATGAACAGTAGATCCACTACAGTACCCAATGAATAGTAAAATGAACAGTAAACACCCTGTAAATTTTTTGCGAAAATTTTCCAAATTTTCACTTTTCAGAGAATGCATTGGTTATCGTAGCTACAGTATACGTCCCTAATTATATGAGACGGAGGTAGTATTTGCATAATGGGTAGTAATATATAAGGCGTGGTGCAATAAATGAATAAGATGGGTAAAATGGGATTGTGATTTACAATGGTGATGGCCAAGAAGACTAGAGGGGACAGAAGTTAATTAATACACACACTCTCGTACGCATCCCCAACTCCAACTTTCCTCTACCGACAATTTTCACACATCATAAAACAAACCCACAAACAAAGAAGGAAATGAAATATGCATTTTGTTCTTGTTTTTAATATTTCAAATAATGCCCTCTGGTTTATGGCGATCATATTTATATGAAAAATATACTTTTATATTGACAATTAACCGTATAAAATTCCAAATCCTCGAAAAACCCTTGAATATGGTATAGATTTAAGGATGATCGATCGAATAAGGGTATTGTTGTCAAATTGGAAAGTATCTTGGACGAAACTGAGATAGAAATTAAGGGTGTGTTCTCGTTCATGAGAAAGAAAATTGAGGGATAAGAAAATAATTTTTAAAAAAATCCCATGATATGGCACTCATTTTATTTTCTGTTTTTTAAGATGAAAAAGAAGCTTGATATATGGAAAAATATTATAACTTCAAATCAGTGAAAAAAAAAAATATTACCACAAATTGGAGTGAAACTGTGAAAATATGATTGGTCAAAAAAAATTTACAGAAAAATAGTAAAATATTTATCAAAGAGAACATACCATGAAAACAAACATTACTCGCAAGGTAACTCACCATATGATTATCACATTATTGTGACATTAGTTGGCGATTTAACATTCCCATTAAACTGCTGGTAAAAAATAATAAAATAAATAAAAATAAAAATAAAAATTAGTTGGAATTTGTACAAATGCTCTTCGGATTTGTTAAAATTTGTCAACCAATTTGGCCGCGTATTTCCTAAACTCACATGGCGTTGAAAATCGATACCATTACCAATGCGCGTCGGTGTAAATTTACCCGCAAATGGTAATAAGTCAATCAATTATTTGTGTAGACCTACCATGAGAATTGAAATCAGCTTTATTTTTTTCATTTTTTTTTAGGTTTGAATCTCCCATTGCCTATAATCTGCACATGGCACTACGCTATTTTCTTCAACTTTCAAAAATTGAGTAATACTCCAAAGTAGTACTGATATTAGTAGGATTATGAGGGCTATGAGTACTCGAAGTATTAAGCATAGAGTCAACACTAGACTCCAAAATTGACATCCTACTTGTGGATGGCCGCGCCTTTTTTATATCCTCACTCAATTCAATATATTTAGACACAATTGATTTTTTAACTGATTTTGAAGCTTTATAACGTTAGATTTTGATATGGATATTTAGAATTTAGTCTTTTTTTATAAGGTACTGACATTTATTTTAAAATTCATCATTACAAAACCCTAAAATTAGCTAGAAAGTCAACTGTATCTAAAGATCGTGGACATAAGGAGTAGAATGTACTACCTCCGTCTATCATCTATGGAGCCAAAAATTTGGATCCGAAATTTAATATTTTGTGGGTAATGTGTTAAAGTGATTCTTATAGACCTGCAAATGAAAAAGGTCTAAAGATGGTGGACAACTGAAAAATGAAAATGTGTCAACATGTTATATAGACGGAAGGAGTATCTTTAAATAGTTTTTATTTTATTTCCTCTCTCCTTTTGAATGTTATATAGATGAGACGGACTAAATCGGCAAATGAGTCTAATTAACTGAGATGGAGGTAGTATTAAATAAGGTGTAGTACATGTTTAGGTGCATGGGTTATTAAACTCATCAACTCGTACCTTTTATGCAATTACGATCCTCAACAAAAATCGTTTAGCATCAAACTAGGTGGCTACGTAATCAAACAAAAGCCCCACATTATATTATGTTATTTCTAATTTTCTATGCAAGATTGGATCCAAATTCAACCATGAATCTGGTTCATTGCTCCAACTACAACGGTCACTACATGTAATTTTCAAATAACTGTCTTTCCAAAAATACAAGTTTGAAAGGCAAAAAAAACGTAAGAAATTTCAATAGATCAATATATAGTTGTAGGTTAATATATGCTTATCGGTAAACACCCTAATATTTTAACCCTAAAATCACATTTCAGCCTCTTAGAAAGTTATAAATTCACGAAAATGCAACAAAGTAGTCCATCTGTTCTATATTAATATCTCGTTTTCTTATTTTATACTCACATATATATCTCAAATGACACATCAATATTGTAATGGAGGGAGGGAGTACCTTAAGCATAAATAATCAAGAAACATTTTGAATGTACAAATATCTACAATATCTGTTTCTCAGCAAGGACCGGTCTCTCCATATTCTCCTCAACATAAGGAGACAACAATAAAAAAAAAAGTATTGGCATTGCACCAGTTTAGATGGACAAAACAAACATTCAAATTAGATATAAAAAAGAAAAAGAAAAGTAAAACTAAAATCAAACTCCATTAATTTGCTCAAACCTCTTAGATTTGTGGGAGGAATGAATCATCAAGAAAAATACAAGCGTAGAAGGATGATTACAATCAATCAAACTCAAACTCTGGCCTAATTTGTTACTCATGGCGTGTTAGCAAAAGCAGAAAGAAACAGCCTACTCATATACATATGAACACTTGCTGTAAGCTGAAGTACAATATCAATTCTACTCTCCTTCAAACATCTACCTTCCACACTACATCAACTGTATTCGTCGCCTTCGCCTTAGCCTTCGCCCTCGCTTCTTCCCTAAACGAGCACGATCTCAGCTCAGCCGGAGGAATGAAGCAGTCCATCGAAAGCCCCGGGACATTGAAGGCCACCTCTTCAATCGTCCATGCCTCCTCCATCCTCGTCTTCGAGTGGCTCATCGCCATCTCCCCAAATCGGAAGAGTGTCACCACAGAGTAGCCCGAGTGAGCAACCATCACTCCTTCCACGGATCGATAGTCGTTCATGTAGGAATTAGTCGTCGTCTCCCAATAGACCGCCTCCTCTCCGTTGCACTGCTGTATACGAGTGAGATGCGAATCCTCCATCTCCACAAGAAGCCCGGTTCTCTGGCTGAAGTAACCGAACAAAACGTGCCTTATGATTTCGGCCGGCCCTTCGCTCCTCGCCTTGAGCGTGTGGTGATCGGCGGCCACCTTGAGAATGAAGCATTCGTCGCCGTTCACACTCTTCTCCCCTATACAGACTGCATTGCTAAACATACTCGCCGTCGTCCTCGGATCCAGCCCCTTCACAGTCAAACAATTAACCCTTCAATTCAATTACAAATTCTATATATATAGAGAACGAGAGAGTTGCAGCAGTGTGAAAAGCGTGAAGAGGTTTGAATTGAACCTGGAGGGAGCGGCGGAGGGGCCGGACGGGGCCCTTGGCGGCGTGGGCGCCGAGCCAGGGGGTGTGCCTCCACACGAGGTCGCCGTTGCAGCCGGCGTGGACTTTGCTACCGCCGACGGCGAGCTCGACGTACCACATGTCGGGATTCATCTGCCACAGGACGAAGCTGCCGGACTCGGCGGCGGCGGCGGCGTTCTTCCTGTTCTTCACCACCTTGGTGGCGGTTTCGAACTCCGAGGCTATCATCCTAAGCTTCCCCAGCGCGTAGGCGTTCTTGATGGAGGCATGAGTTTTGTGGCCCCCTGAAGCGGCGGTGTACTGCTGCAGAATGTACTGCGCTGAAGAGGATTCCTTCAAAATTGCCATTCACCTCATTACATGAAAATACACAACTGAATATGAACAGAGAGAGAGAGAGAAAGAGAGAGTGAGGATAAACATACAATTGGGGTGTCTTTAACACTGAGGTGAGGCAGAGGATCGAAGGTGCTAACGTGCACCGGCGCGAGAGGCGCACCCATCACCCCCAGCAGCAGCCTCAGATCGGACCTCTTGTTCCCGACCCCACTCTCGGCAACGGCAGCCGAAGGGTTGAGGCTCAGCTGCCCCCGGACCCACTGCCCGAGACCCGATCCCACACGCTTCGACCCGACTATTTCCGCCCCGTCCGGTTCCGGGCCCTCCATCAACGGCGCCAGAGCCTCCCCCGCCGGCCTCAGGCTGCCCGATCTCGCAATCAACGCCTCAGGGTTACTCGCGCCCACCTTCTTCCGCCGGAACATTGGCGACGGATTCCTGGCCCGCGACCTCGCCGGAGACAAGCCGCGCGCCACCTCCTCTTTCAACGCCGAAAAGAAGCCTTGTTTCTTCTCCATTGATTAATCAATCTGCAACGTCTAGAGATAGAAGCAGGGATTACGCGATTCAGGTGGCGTCATTTGTCATTTGTCGAGGCTTTCCGTGCTCCCTCAAACAGAGAAAGAATTCTGTTAGCAATGGGGGGAGCGGAGTGAAGTGAAGCAGCGGTATTTAGTTAGTGTTGGAGTAGAGAGAGAATCGGGAGTGACAGTGTAGCTGTCGAAAGCGACTGGTAGAGAGAGTGGGTGCGCTGCTTTCTGATTGTGGGGCAGCCAGCCTGACATGAGTAAGGTAACGAGTTAGGCGAGTGAGCTCACGCTCCGGCCTTAAATACTTATTTTTACCATATACTCCCTCAGCAATATTTTATTACCATAATTTTGTTTATTGATAAAGGCAATTTACTGTCCTTTAATTAGGAATTAATTGCTAAACGCGTTTCCACCTACAAATCTAGATGCATTAATCCAGTTTCCATATTATAGGCCTGTTTTTTTTTTTTGAAAAGTCATAAAATTATCATAAATAATCAGTACAAAGGGTACTCGAATCCCTTACAAATAGAAACAAATATAAACAATCTCTCTTATTTGAGAACATTTGGACAACACTTATAAGGATTGAAGCACCAATCATGAAAAGAGTAGACAAAATAAGATTGATAGACATAACAAATACATTTCCAAGACCGAAATTTGATTTCTTCCGTAATGTTATCAATGACCGGTTTTGTTTCCTTGAATACGGCCTATTTATGTGGGTTATTACTTACTACCACTATCAAGTATCAATGCAGTAATTTGTCACACTCTCTGGTCTTTTAACGAACTCTGAATTAATGAATTAAGTTCCTTTTTTTGAATATTCTTACATCTTGAGACTTTAAGGGATATACCGTATATAGCAACCTAAACAAACTTTTAAGGTGGGATCTCTTGCTTTTCACTATATTCTTTTGAAACTCATTACTATATGTTTATGCACGAGGCATAGGTTGTATTCGAACTTTGACTAATTTCTTTCAGAGTTTTGCATTTTTTTTAAGTTTGATATATTTTCGCAATCAAGTGTTGATACATATTAGTTATCATAATTCTAGTTAGTTATTAGGTTAATAATTAATTGTTGTAAATGGGTATTCTGATGTTTATCGGCCCATTATCTAGTCTAGCCCGTTAGGTTTAGTATATATATATAGCCTTATTACTCTTGTAAGGGGGATCGGAAGTTGAATGAAAATGTTCTTTCATAAGAGCCTCACTTGCTCGAAATGTGATTAGGAGCTCGTATTCGCTCTAAGAATACCCTATCCCGATACTATCCTTAGTTCAAGATCGTATCAATACCATTACCTATATATATATACTAAACCTAACGAGCTAGACTAGATAAAGGGCCGATAAACATCGGAATACCCATTTATAATAATTAATTATTAACCCAATAACTAACTAGAATTATGATAACTAATACGTATCAAGTGTTCACTTTAGAACACACTTGAAATATAAACGTCTCGTAAAACAAGGTATATTATATAGTAGAGTAGGATTTGTTCACCACCAACAATGCACGAGACCTTAGAAAACATGAATCAATCAATACTTAAGATTGCGCCTGATTCTCTACATTTATTATTGTGTTTCATTTTTGTATTTTTATTGTATTATTATTAGTCCACCATTGATTATGCTCATTGCCAAAATCACAGTGTTAAAAAGGTCAAACGAGCGCGTTTAACTTTTTAAGCAATCAAATAAAAGCATGAAAGGAAAAAAAAAAAAAAAAAAAAAGGAAAAGAAAAAGAAAAAGACTTTTTTTTTTGTTTGATTCATAAGAAAAACAACTTTTTAAGACATCATTTTCAAGTCGCAATGAAAACGACAATTGTGGTTGAGCAATTACTTGGTTTTATCGTGACAAACAATGAGTCAATGACATATTATCATAATATAAAGATTGTCTACTGATAGGATGCGGTCTAACTACTAAGTCCAAACATCAGACCCAATATAATTAGACCTGGTCCAGCTCGGCCTATATCAGCTCGGCCCACTCGAAATTCACTTTGGCCCAATCCCAGACAAAGCCCAACAAAGCAAGTCTAGAAGCTCGGCCCAACAACTCACGATCACAAACGTGGAAGCGGTTACCCACGATCTCCATGCGGAACTACCCATGACCTCGGTTGTAACCGTTATTAATTCTTTATAAATAGTGTCACTTGTATACGATCGAGGACACATTGTAATAGCTACGAGGACACCTGAATACAATACATTCTCCTTTCCCGTGGACGTAGATCTAACAAACGATCGAACCACGTAAAATCCTCTTGAGTTCTTCATTTTTCTCTCGTACAATCATTCTAAAATTCCACGATCGATCACTGGCGCCGTCTGTTGGAAACAAGTTTCAGTGAAATCGATCAACGTTTTTTTTTAGTGAAGATACGATGGTAAGACCAACTCGCACCACCACCACCGCTGCTGCCGCCGATACTGCCAAGGCGAAGCAGAACCGGGCTGACCAGTCCACCAATCCACCTCACATACCGGCCAACGAGGAGGAGGTCGACACAAGTCAAGCTCAGCAAACTGCCTCTATGAGAAGACCTGGCAAGCAGCCCATAACCGATCAAACTCCTGAAGGCCACCTAGAGGATGTCACATCAGGCCAGTCCGGGGATTCAGCTAGCCGCGGCGAGCCAAGTCGGGGTGGTCGCCGAAGTGACAACGCCGCACTCCAACCCGAGCTTGGAGATGCACTGAAGGCGTACTTGGACCTCCACAAGCAAGACTTTCGCAAGTTCATCGATCAACATCGACAACAGAGTCAACGCAAAGAGGACGGAGTCGAACCGTCACAGCGGCGATCCCCAAGTCTCCAGATTGTTGGAGATAGGATCGCCGAACTTCCCCGAAGGCGACAGAACAGCAATCGTCGTGGGAACAACGGCCATGCTTCACCGTAGCATGGTTCGACATCACCTCGTCAAAACGCCGTTCTACCTCGGCGTGACGAAGGAAACCCTTACCAGGGAAGATTCACCGTCTATGGTCGAATCTCCACCCCATTCACCAATAGGATACTCTATACTCCTCTTCCGTCGACGTATAGAGTATCTCCTATCCCGCCCTACAACGGGTCACACGACCCCAGCAACTTCCTATCACGGTTCCAGTACAACATGATGAACCAGGGACTTGCCGAAGACGTTTACATGTGTAAAGTCTTCCCTGAGCTGCTAGTGGACAACGCTAGAAGCTGGTTCAACAGCCTACCTAACGGCAGCATAGGGTCCTATGCCGACCTACTTGACGCCTTCGAGCGTCGCTTCTTTCAAAAAGCCGAGGCGAAAATCAGCCCGGCCCAGCTCCTTACTTTAAGGCAGGGGCGAGGAGAAACGATCAGCGACTTTTTGGCCCGTTTCTATAATGAGAGCCTTAAAGTCGATCGTCTCTCCAATAATGTTCTCATTTTGGCGTTTCAAAATGCCATTCAGTCCGGGACTCTCTTCAGAGAGCTCGTGAAGGCGCGACCAACGACCTCCAGGCAGCTATGGAGGATTGCTGATACATTCGCGGAGGCGGATGAGGCTGATCGGAAAAAGCGGGCAGCAGATCGGCCCGAAAACAACGATAAGAAGAAGAAAGAGGAGCGCACCGACCATGGGCAAGGTCGCTGAAGTGCCCTCGAAAGGTTATAGCGAGGACCCCTCGAGTCCCGCTTAGGACCTCAGCCCAACCAAGACCGAAGTCAGTACACACCGCTGACGAAGTCCAGGGCGGAAATATACGAGCTTCATGCGAACTTATTCGAGAAGCCGCCACCCTTGTCCAGAGGTGGATAGAAGCGCCGATCTAAGGAAAAATACTGCAAGTTTCATAATGACTACGGTCATGAAACCGAGGACTGCAGAGACCTCACCTCGGACATTGAACACATGGTACGCGACGGTACCCTTAAGCTGTACCAAAGTCGCAACCAGCAAGAGGCCCGACCTCAAGGGAAGGGCAAGAGAAAGAAAAATAGGGGAGGTAACAACTGTGCACCCCACCAAGACAAAAAGTTAAAGCACGATGACGAAGACGAAGATGAGGACCAACCTCAATACGACAGAGTCATCGATGCCATCACCGGGCTGCCTCCAGGCTTAACAAAGTCCTCACTGAGAGCTGAAGCCCGAAGCCAACAGAGAGAGGAACCTTCACAAAGTCCTCACTGAGAGCTGAAGTCCCCAACGCCACACCCCATCAGGACGCCACCATAATTCAAGCCGTGGTGGCTAACAGCTTGATTCACAGGGTGTTCGTAGACAGCGGAGCCTTAGTGAGCGTGCTCTTCAGAGACTGCTTCGACAAGATCGGGATTAAAGAAGCCCGGCTGAAGCCGGCCTCCACTCCGTTAAAAAAATTTACACAACAAGAAACGACAACGGATGGCATCATTCCACTTCCCGTCACTGTTGGGAAGAGCCTGTTGTCGTCGACAAAGATCATCAACTTCTTTGTCGTAAAAGCCAACTCTCCCTACAATATCATCTTAGGGAGAGATTGGTTGACAACAACAAAGGCGATTTGCTCGGCATATCACCTAATGATCAAAATTCCATCTAAAAACGGAGTGATCACACTTCGGGAAAATCAACTCCAAGCCAAGGAGTGCATGCAGGTAGCACTTCGAGGTGTTGGGAATCAACACCCTCAAGCATAGCAACTACAGAACCCCAAAGAGGTGGAGCAGACATCGCCTCCATCCGTTGAGCCGGTCGAAGACGTCGCATTATACGAAGATGACCCTGCCAAGGTCGTCAAAGTAGGGTTCGTTGGAGAGTACGAGTTCCGAAGTCAGATTATCCGGCTACTTCGGGAATATAGAGATGTCTTCGCTTGGTTACAGCTAGACATGACGGGGGTGGCACCAAACGTCATCACTCATCATGCCTCAATATCAATCTCGAGGTGAAACCAGTTCGGCAGAAGTAGCGAGCCTTCGCAGCCGAAAGAAACCAAGTGATCCATGACGAGGTCCGTCAACTGCAAAAGGCCGATATTTTATTCGAGGTGAAATATCCGACCTGGTTGGCCAACCCCGTAATGGTAAAAAAATAGGGAGGGGGATGGCGGATATGCATAGACTACACCGACCTCAACAAGCACTGCCCAAAACACTGCTACCCCCTTCCCAACATTGACAAGAAGGTCGAAGCTCTTGTTGGCCACAAGATGTTCAGCTTCTTGGACCTGTACAAGGGGTATCACCAAGTCCTCATGAGCACGGAAGACGTGCCGAGGACCGCCTTCGTCACGGACTTCGGCATCTATGCATATAAAAAGATGCCCTTCGGACTGAAGAACGCTGGAGCTACATACCAAAGGATGGTCGACAAAATATTCGATATATGTAGACGATATAGTCGTAAAAAGCAAGGAGATTGCCACTTGTGTAGACGACCTTAAAGTTGTTTTTAGCCTACTTCGTGAAGTGAATCTAAAATTAAACCCAGAAAAGTGTACTTTTATGGTCCGATCTGGAAAATTTTTAGGGTGTTGGGTTTCACGCGAAGGGTTAAAAGCTAAACCATCAAAAGTCCGAGCCATCCAAGAAATAAAAGTGCCGAAGTCAATCCATGACGTGTACAAGCTGACGGGCTGCTTAGCTGCGCTAAGTCGTTTCCTGTCTAAGGCCGCCGAAAAACAACTCTTGTTCTTCAAGATATTGAAGAAGGCGCTGAACTTCGAATGGAATGACGAGCACATAAAAGCTTTCGACGACCTACAAAGGTACCTTGCAAACCTCCCTACTTTATCTGTGCCAAAAGAGGGCGAGGTCCTTTCCCTATAACTCGCCACTTCGGATGAGGCAATCAGTGCGGCCCTGGTGCGAGAAGAAAAACATCGTCAACTACCCTTTATTTTATAAGCCGAGCCCTAAAAGGACCGGAGATGAGGTACCAACCTTTGGAAAAGGTCGCACTTGCATTGGTAAATGCAACAAGGAGACTTCGACCGTACTTCCACGCGTATCTAATACAAGTGTTAACTGACCTCCCACTTCGGCAAGTTCTTACCAAACCAGAAGCGTCCGGGCGAATCGCTAAATGGGCTATAGAACTCGGCGAGCACGCGATTTCCTTTGTACCTCGTCAGGCTATTAAAGGGCAAGCCTTAGCCTTCCTAGTAGAAGCCAAGTTCACGGACGTGCAGCAGTCCGCCGAACCTACCAAGGATAAATCAAAGGCCGAAGCACCGAAGCCACCGCCGCAAGACTGTTGGAAGGTCTACGTGGATGGGGCATCAGACAACAAAGGAAGTGGAGCCGGGGTCTTACTCATCAGCCCGGAAGGGAAGGAGACCACCTATGCACTCCGGTTCAACTTCCCGACCACAAATAACGAAGTGGAGTACGAAGCTATAATCGTTGGACTTCGCCTAGCCCAAGCTCTCCAAGTACAAGCCATTCAAGTTCACAGCGATTCTCAAGTCGTAGTGAGCCATATGCTAGGCAAGTACGAGGCCAAGGGGGAACAAATGAAGAAATACCTTCATAAGGCCAAAATTCTACAACAGAGCTTCTCGTATTTTGAGTTGGTACGAATCCCAAGAGGACCGAGCTGACGCACTGAGCAAACTCGCATCATCTTCAATGACCTCTCTGGTGGAAAAAGTACAACTTTGAAGTATTGATGAAGCCGAAGTTAATGTAGTAACCGAAGACGGACCGAACTGGATGACTCCACTTTGCAACTACTTAGAGAAAAGTGAACTCCCCACTGATAAGGTCGAGGCTAGGAAGCTCCTGGCTAAGTCCACCAAGTACGTCCTAGAACAGGGAGTACTATATAGAAAATCCTACCTCCAGCCTCTCCCCAGTGTGTGGGGCCCAACCAAGCGGACTACGCATTGCGCGAAGTCCACGAAGGGTCATGTGGCAGTCATATCGGAGCCCGCGCCCTATCCAAAAAGATCATGAGGTGGGGATATTACTGGCCCATCATGTTCCAGGATGCAATCGACCTCGTCAAACAATGTCCGAAGTGCCAAATCCATGCGACAGTTCCAAGGTTGCCACAGACCGAACTGGCAAGCATGCAAAGCTCATGGTTGTTCATGCAGTGGGGAATAGACATTGTTAGCCCGTTCGAAAAAGCTTCCGGCCAACTACAGTTCCTCATTGTAGCCATCGACTACTTTACGAAGTGGGTCGAAGCCGAACCTCTAGCACGGATCACAAGTAAAAATGCCCTAAACTTCGTTTGGAAGAACATAGTTTGTCGTTTCGGCATACCTCACGTCCTCGTCTCAGATAATGGAACCCAGTTCACAGACAGGACGTTCAGAGAATGGTGTGACGAACTCCACATCCAATAAAAGTTCACCTCGGTAGCTCATCCTCAAGTGAATGGCCAAACCGAGGTTACGAACCGAACGATAGTCAAGGGGTTAAAAACCCGACTTGATAAGGCCAAAGGAGATTGGACAGCAAACTTATCCCAAGTCCTGTGGTCGTATCGAACCACCCCCCGGACATCACACGGTGAAACACCATATAGTTTGGTGTATGGAACCGAAGCGGTGATCCCAATAGAGATCTGCTTGCCGAGCCCCCGAATGCTTAACTTCACAGCCCAAGACAACGAAGAGGGACTTCGAACTAACTTGGATTTGCTGGAAGAAAAGCGGGAACAAGCCTACATATAAGAAGCTCGATACAAACAGCAAGTAGCTCGGTATTATAATAACCGGGTGAAGCATCAACAACTCCAAATAGGCCACTTCGTACTTCAAAATAATGAGGTCAGTAAGGCAGAGAAGCTCGGCAAATTAAAATTCACCTGGGAAGGACCATACCAAGTTCAAGAAGTCCTCGGCAAAGGGTCGCACAAGCTTACCCACTTATCTGGTGAGCCCATACCCCGTGCATGGCACATTACTCATTTAAAGAAATACTTTGTATAAATGGAGAGTAATATTCATTTAGGTTGTAAGTATCGAGTCAGGTCGTCTTGTCAAGTTTTGTCTTATTTTAACATCAGTCTTATATCAATTAAATTTTTAATTTTTTGTTTACCCTGCTCAAGTCTTTTTGCATACATCTTGCACATCTCTCTCTCGTTTATATTGAGTATCTCGATTTTAAAATCCTGACGAGGATTATACAAATTAAACTCCACTTCGGAGTAACACCTAAACGCGCGTAAAGGGACCACCCCTATCGATAAATTCGACAAATAAGGAACCTGAAAGCCTTAACTTCGTCTTCAGACGAAGTGGCTACCCGAAAGCCTTAACTTCGTCTTCAGACGAAGTGGCTACCTGAAAGCCTTAACTTTATCTTCAGACGAAGTGGCTACCGGAAAGCCTTAACTTCGTCTTCGGACGAAGTGGTTACTTGCAAGCCTTAACTTCGTCTTTGGACGAAGTGACTATTTAAAAGCCTAAACTCCGTCATCAGACGAAGTGGCTACTTAAAAACTGAGCTTCGTTTCATGGCGAAGTAAGTTGTCTTCGTTTAAAAACAAGGACAGTTCTTAGTTAAAAACAAAGATGAAAAGCTCAAATGAGAGTGCAAAATTTCCGTTTTATTTCATGAAAATGGAAAATGTACAAGTATTATGAGGAACCTGGAGGCCTAGGCTTACTAAAGCTAAGCCAATCTCTGGCGAAGTCCCTACCAGAGTAAAGTTTAAAATATCATCTACACTAAGTCTGCCTCTACCTTGTCTGGGAGCTAAACTTCGACCTCTACCTCGGTCACTCTGAGATCCACGACCTCGAGCACTTTGGCTCGCTCGACCTTGACCTCGTCCAAATGCCAACCGCCGCTCTTGACTGTAAACTTCTCGAGAATGGCGTGTGACAATCCTAGGATCAGGGTTGGCCGACCTCGAAAATTCACCTTCCAAGAATTCTCTAGAAGTGCGGTCAAGCAACCTCGAGTCCGAACCAGGAGTAGCCGAAGTCGAAAACTCAGCCTCTGACAAGATACGTCATTTCAACTTCAGAAAGCGATCAAGAACTGTCTCGTAGATGCTCGCTACATGAATGAGTTCTTCAAATTCATCCCGAACCTGCCAGGAGTCCATCCCATATTGGTCCCTGTAGCTTCGGCACCGAGCTGGAGTTCCTTGACCTTACTATAGGTCTCAGAAATGGTAGATCCCCCAACTCGGTGAATGATAGCCTCATACTCCGTATGCTCCACGACAATCTCCTTGAAAGTTTTGATGTCGTCTAAAGTTTGCTGGTACTTGTCATCGAGCTCCAGATACTTCGCATGCACTTCATCAAGCTTTTCCTGAGCAGTTCGAAGCTTCACTTCAGCCTCGACCTCGATGTTATCAGCTTGTTTCTTCTAGTTAGAAGCATCGATCTCGGCTACTTCAATAGCTCGGTGAAGTTCGGATATTTCTCTTACGAGGTGAGAAGCGTCGTAAAAATCAGGAGCAGACTACAAAGAATAAATACAGCCAAGTTTCAACAAAAGGTTTTTTCATTTATAGCCGAACACGGTAAATGAAACGCCACCCTAATGGTGACGAAGTACAAGGCTAAAAAAAAGAAAAAAAAAAAAAAAAAAAAAGGGGAAGAACGAACACACGAGAGAAGTATATTAAACCCCCTCATGGTTTCCTTCATCCCTCTCGACCTCGGGATCGGCATCGGTCTCCCCCGATCTCCCTCCAGTGGCGTCGGTAGCTAGGTCCTTCGGCAGCCCGGCGATCACGGCCTCCAGCTTGTCATCCCTGTCGATGGGACAATTCTGAACCACATTCTCCGATAGAAGGCACCTCTGCTCGGCCAGCCTTTCCACCACTGGTACCGCCGAAGTGCTCTCCACAAGCACCTCGGCATATTCCCGCAACATCTCCTCCTCAGAGCATGCCTCATACCCATACTTGGCCTTATCCAGGTCTGGGTAATCCTGGGCAATCAAGTCAATGACTGCGGCAGAAACCGTGGTGCTCATAGCACCTACAAGTTGGGTAACGGCCCTACCAAAGTGCCGGGACCGGAATATACGCTCGGCGAAAGCACGGAGCATCCCACCTTGGCCAGCAACCGCACGGGCCATTTTCTCCCGCTCCTCAGCGAGTTGGGCCTTCAACTCCGTAACTTCAGCCCCCAGGTTGGACGTCTTCTTCTTCACCTCTTCGGTGGCAGCGAGGGCCTTAGCCTCCCGTTTCGCCGCCATCTTGGCCTTGGACTCGGCTGCGGCCACCTTTGCCTCGAGATCGGCCTTCGCTGCCTCGACCTCGGCAGAGAGTTTCTAGAATTTGGCAACTTCGTCAGTAACAAAGTTCGCCAGGCTTTTCAGTCCGGCCATAGCCACTGCACAGATAATAAATGTTAGACCACACACCTGACATAAATGTCTAATCTACCCAATTCTACTCACCTCGGGAAAGGACATTTCCCTGTATGCGTCCTGGCCCAAAAGCCGATTGCCATCATACGCCCCTACCTCGTCAATCGAGGGAAGCCGAACTCCCTGAATCTGATGACCCACAGTTAGAGGCGGAGGCGAGCCTGCCCTAGGCGGAAACCGACCTAGTCAGGTTGGTCGCTCCCTCAGCCGAAGTACCTGACATTGTCTATACTACGGCAGGAGAGGGCCTAACCCTCTTCTTTTTCCTCTGTACCGCAGCTTGAAGATCTTGGGGATTCACTGCAAAAAAAACAACCACATATTAAACCTCGGACACATAACAACTCATGAAATAGGTGAAGCAGGGCCTCACCCAAATCCGCAGACATATTGCTATCATATGGGCTCAGCCCGTACTCTGAAAGCTCGGCCTCAGAGTAATTCCTCTCAATAAGTCCGAGGTTCATCAAACTCACTTCAAGTTCGTTGAGTGGTTTTTCAGCAACCTTAAGTGCGAACTTGCCCTTGGACCAAGGGTACAGAGGCACCCCTTCAGTCCGGCAGAAGAAAAATTTCTTCTGCCAGTGCGGCACTTTGGAGGGCGTCTCCAGTTTAAACCTATGGAGGGGAGAAAGGTAAACCCACCCAGTCGGACCCCACTTAGGTCTAAAAAACTTAAGCAACAATTCTAAGCTAACCGAACCACCAAGGCGGCCGACCTCAACGCAAAACCCGACGATCTGTTTCACTGAGGGCGGCGCCAACTGCCCTATAGACAGTTCGAGCTTCTCTAGAAGTTCGACAAAAATGTGGTTCAAAGGAAAACGAAGACCGAAGTGAAGATAGTCTTCACACACAGTGAAAAATCCTATAGGAGGAGAACTACCCCTATCATCTATACGTGGCAGCACCAACTCCGCCGACTCCGGAAATAAAAAATTTTGAGCCAAATTCTGCATATGCGTCTCACTCATTGTGGAGGCAATTTCAAGGGCGGAATCTGAACCAACTAGGGGTAAGAATTCAATTTCTCTAAGGCTGGGAGGGACTAACGCACGGGTGTACACATTCAACCAAACCCTCATCGGAAATACCCTAGACGGCGAGGGCGAAACCCCTGTGTCCACCCTATCCATATCTATCGGGAGAGAAGATGAAGAAGACGACATTATGAAAAAATTACTTACTTGTTGCGGCTTTCACAGATATTTCACGGAATATGGTGAAAATAGCGGCGGCAGACGCGGAACTCTGACTTAAGGTTTTTACTCTCTCTAAAGTCGGGACAGTAAATTGGGGAAAAAATGTTTGAAGGCGTACGCTGGAAGCTTTTATAAGCAAATCTTCCGCCTTTTCAAATCCCGCCTCTTTACCTGCCCGCATAGGGAACCGACACGTGTCCCACTTACTCTGGACTCCAACAGTCGCGCCCCTCCCATCTCCAGCATTATTCAACCTCGACCTCGTACAAACGGGGCGGTACACATTTCGACTTCGTTGAAATCTTAATTTCGACGGGATAATGAAGTCCGAGCACGACCTCATCCTAACGAGATGGTATGCATTTCTACTTCGTCAAAATCTTAATTTCGACGGGGCAATGCAGTCCGAGCTCGACCTCGTACAAATGGGGCGGTATGCATTTTGACTTCGTCGAAATCTTAACTTCGACGGGGTAATGAAGTCCGAGCTCAACCTCGTCTTAACGAGATGGTATGCATTTCCACTTCGTCAAAATCTTAATTTCAACAGGGCAATGCAGTCCAAGCTCGACCTCGTACAAACGAGGCGGTATGCATTTCGACTTTGTCGAAATCTTAATTTCGACGGTGCAATGCAGTCCGACCTCCGAGCTCGCCCTCATCCTAATTTTGACGAGACAATACACGCTTCGACTTCGTCAAAATTCTAATTTCGACGGGGGCAAGTATAATTCAAACTCAACCTCGTTCGACGAGGCGGGCAAGTGTAATTCAAGCTCGACCTCGTCCGACGACAATATACACTTCGACTTCGTCGAAATTCTAATTTTGACGGGGGCAAGTGTAATTCAAGCTCGACTTCGTCCGATGACAATATACACTTCGACTTCGTCGAAACTCGACCTCGTCCGACACGGCGATACGCGCTTTCCAAATCACTACGGTGGCCTCGCTTCTCAGACATTTTGGGGGGGGGGATGTGATAGGATGTGGCCTAGCTACTAGGCCCAAGCATCAGACCCAATATAATTAGACTTGGTCCAGCTCGGCCCACTCGAAATTCACTTTGGCACAATCCCAGACAAAGCCCAACAAAGCAAGTCTAGAAGCTCGGCCCAGCAACTCACGATCACAAACGTGGAGGCGGTTACCCACGATCTCCATGCGGAACTACCCATGACCTCGGTTGTAACCGTTATTAATTCTTTATAAATAGTGTCACTTGTATACGATCGAGGACACATTGTAATAGCTACGAGGACACATGAATACAATACATTCTCCTTTCCTGTGGATGTAGATCTAACAAACGATCGAACCACGTAAAATCCTCTTGAGTTCTTTATTTTTTTACTCGTACAATCACTCTAAAATTCCATGATCGATCATCTACACTCCATTTTCCCTATTTTTTTTTTATTAAATAACATAAATATTGGTGAATTCGGGAATAAATTATCGTGAGAACTAATATAAAAGTTTTGAACGTAAAATTCTGACGATACTTGCTGTGCTACTTTAAAATTATGTCGACCACCAGGGGCGGGGCTAGCTTAACGGGGGCCCTGTGCGGAGTCTTAAAGTTAGGCCTACTATTCATGCTTATTACTAATAAAAAATTATACTATGTTTTATTAGATTATAATTATAACTTTTATTTTATTAATTTTTATGTTGTAAAAATTAAAATTAAAAAAAAAAAACTAAAAGAGTTTGAAGCTCAATTACAAGTTTTAAAGCAAAATAACTTTAAAATAACACGTTTGTGATTAAAGTGTGTCTATAAATTAATCTTTTTGCGATCTAGCATTACCATCAATTATTTGATAAGACTATGATTTATTTTCTCATCACATTACACGATAATATATGTATATAACAAAACTAAATGAGATTGCTCAGCTTATGTGTTATCAGATAAATTCACAACACTTTTGACAAAATAAAGCATATAAGTCTATGTAATCCTTCTTACTCCCTTCATTTCATCTAAATTGACACCTTTCTTTTTGGCTTTTCTGTAGTATCCCGTAAAAGAAAGAATTCTTCAAAAATCCATTTAAAACCCCATCATCAAGAACTGTGGAAAAACGTGCTAAAAAAGTCAAAAAGAAAGGTGTCAATTTAGATGAAATAGAGGGAGTATAATATATTTGTTGTTAGCATGATATTAATTATGAAATAGCAAATTATTTATTAAAACGGAGAGAAAATGATGTACATGTACTATAAAAGAAAAAAAGGACGCAGCCTAGCGGTAGGGGTAGGGGGTTAAGTTTCGGGACCTTCGGTCCCGAGTTCGAGTCCTCTATGGTACGATCTACAAATTTCAGTTAATATTGTTCAAAAAAAGTTGGCACTACAAAACACAAAAGAACAAAATATAAGAAAAAAGCATATTATTATACTGAGGAGAAATACATTCAAAATGTACACTAGGAAAATAAAATGAAATATACGGGGGGAAACAAAAATAAGAAGAAAATATAGGCCTCACAAAGCTCATAAAATTAAGGAAATTAAGCCCTACATTTTTGTGTTCAAGGAGGATCGAACCCGCGTGTTGTATGGCAAATCCTAGCAGTTAACCAACTCGGCTACATTGAACAATAGCGTAGTAGTGTTTAGTAGAATATATATATATATAAGTATTATATATGAACCCAAAAATTTGGGGCCCTCATTTTTCGGGAGCCCTGTACGGTCGATCACCTTGCACACCCCGTAGAACCGCCCCTGTCGACCACCATGGAAATTCAGCATGCGGTAAGGTAACCCCTGCCTAGGTCCCCTTGTATATGTGGGTGGATTAGTTGAGATAAATCTTTGATTGTTGATAACAGATCATAATGAGGTTTGCTTAATTGATAACGACCTCAATCTATATATTATTGGGTGTTTACCTATAACCTACCTTAGTTTTTAAAATGTATTAATTAGTTAATTAAATTGTGCACGTTGTTTATTTGACTTTTTTTTGACTCGAATGAGTAACACGAGATTTGAATCCATCCTAGAGCCTAGAGGCTGTAAATTAAAGCGTGATGTACATTTAATTACACGGTTTACCACGTAATATTATGTTGCCTATCGATTTTTCTAGCAAAATAAAAGGGAAAAAAAATCAGCCCAAATGTGTCTTAAACTTTAAATTAATTGAGAATAGTACATAGTTTTTAGTTGAGATGCACGTGCAGCATCCTATTCCATGATATTGGTAGCGGAAAATATGGAGTTTGTTGAAAGAGAAGAAGAATGGAGTTTGGCTGTTAAGAAGCTTGTCTTCATTTTAATTACACATCATTTCACGCATTAAATTATTAATCCCTTTGTACTTTTGTTGTTGTCCACATCAACCACCAATTTTCCTTCCTCTCTCTACTTTTCATTCTCTTCTTTTGCTTTTGGAGGTCAAGTTTGAATATAGAACAATCAAACTTGTGGCAATATCAAATACATAAATGATATCGTAGGCACACATAATGTACTTATAACTGATATAGCAGTGCTACGTCAATAAACTTTTTTTAATACGGTATAATTTTTTTTAGTAAAATTTAATTTTTTGGTATATTACAATGACTGTTCTAGGATCTACATAGTAGATTAGATAAGAATTGTTAATTGTTATTAATTTGCTTGAGAGCTATGCCAAAGATGCGTGCAATGGCATATTGTAGTTTTCATAGTCTTTGATTGTGATCAATCGAATTTTAATCTACTCACGAACTCTTTCCGTTCCACTCAACTTAAATCATTTCATTATTTTAATAAACTCAGGAGTATTATATTTGAGAAAAAAAAGTGGAAAAATGAAGAAATTTTTTCCCACAGACAACTATTTTTCTTTTCTTTTCACTTCAAACCATACAATATTTTCATCTAACTTGAAATGATAATATTTTTTACATGTAAACTTTATTTTTCATCATAGAAACACGATATAAAAAAAAAAGTGGAGACCACATGTGGGATCATATTTTCTACTCTTTTCCTATCTATCATTTTCATTTTTTTATTAAAAGAGAACACACCCTTAGATTCATGAAAGTGAATTCAAGTAGAATGAGACGAGAGAAATTATGCTTTGCAAAACGGTCTCACTTTAGATTTTTATTTTGATTTTTTGGATGAAATAAGCCATTGGGTTCGGACACGTCAATTTGCGAAATACTATCAAACTATAATTTCGGCCCACTCGAGATGTCCAACTCAAAGAGCGCCAATATGAGTTAGTGGGCTTTTGCAAATAACTTTAGTGGGTCTAAGTCCAGCTTAATATTTTGAAAGAACAAAGAGGGTAGGTAATTCTAAACATCCAAATTAGTCTTCATAACCCCTTATTTAAATATACTAATAGAATTAAAAAATAAATTTACTAGCATACCCGTTAGCCCCCCAACATTAAACTAGCAAATTAAACCAAGATGAAAACAAACCATATGAAAAACAAAAAACAAAACAAAAAATCCAAAAACAAAAACAAGCAAGCATTCCAAATGTTCATAAACACAAAATTTGGAAATAAAATAAATATAGATTAAAAAACGAGCGACCCTCTGTTCGAATCTGTAATTTTTTTTAGACAAAAACTTGGGTGAGGTCGGTCACATAGTGTGGCCGGGTCAAAGTGTCAATCTTTATACAGAAAAGTGTTAATCTATACGAATAAAAGTGTCAATCTTTAACATAATTATTTTACGAATAAAATGCCAATTTTTAAAAGTGTCAATCTTTATACAGAAAAGTGCTAATCTACACGAATAAAAGTGTCAGTGTTTTAGCCGTCCGTACGGTGCCTCTGGCTGACCCAAGTGTATCCCTTTTTTTTAATGTAAGATTTTTATTTTGTGGCATCCCATGTCTGTGCTTTCCAGTGTTTTCTTGAATCTAATATTAATTGATAATCAGAAAACTCCAAAGTATTTCACGATGAATTCATGTTAATCCATAAATCAAAAGACTTCAATTTTATAGGGATGATATCATCTATCTCCATAATTATGCCCAATAGTGTCTCAAAACCTAATTTCTACTAGTTTTACATTGTTTTTTATAAAAATAAAAAATACTATAATTTAGTAAATCATAAAGATATTTATAAGAAAAAAAATTGGATTTTTTAAAAATTATATACTTTATTTTTGAATTTATCAACTCTAATATACTTATAAAAGTGAAATTAAATGTAAAAAATAATTATAAACCCTAATAAGGATGGGTGAACCCTTGAAAATAATCATAAAATCAAATAAAATTATTATAAAATAAATTTATTGAAAAAAATTAATAAAACTAATAAAAATTAGGTTTTGAGACACTATTGAGATATTATTTTGGAGATAGAAGATCTCAAGTCATTTTATAGTCAACAATTCAATATTAATCCTAGAAAACATTCAAGAATCATTTTTCTCAAAAAAACTCATCTAAAATAAGTTTGGCTTAAGAAAATAGAGTAGATTGCCGGGAAAAAAAATTGCAGATGTACCCAACATGAGGTGAGGGAAGAAGATGACTATCAAGAAAAAAAACGAACATAATTTCCAGAGAAAAAAAAAATCGATTTCATTCTGTTAGTGTTTGTTTTATCAAATACTTCATCTGATTCAAGATTGGTGACCCCCTTTCCTTATTGGTTCGGTTCAAAATTCGTGACCCCTTTCTCTTTTGGAAAATAATTAAGGATAATTGGCCTTATTACACTTAACACTAATTTAAATATCCCACCTACCCCCACCACCCACTCCATTAATACAAAGGCTGGAAATATGCTTGGGATTACTGAAGATTGTGGTTCAGTTCATGATCGATTTCGTTGACGCCGTTGGATTCGTGGTGAATCAAACAAATTATGCAATTATGAGATACAACGACTGGAGTAAGAGAAATCTGTATTCCCGTTGGTGATGGGCCGGCTGCGAGCTGACCGTCACAGAGGCGGCGTTGAGGGAGGAGAATCGCCGACAGGTTTGGTGAGGAAGAAGATGGGAAAAAAAAAGAGAGAAAGCGAGAGGGAGGTATCGAGTGTGTTTGTGTGTGTTCCACAGAGAGGGAGCTGGATTTGTTGTTGGTGGATTTTTGTGAAGAGGAAATACATCCATACAGAGGGATAACAAAACTAATATTTATTCAAAACTTAACCAAACACAACTTCTACCCAAATTTTAAGTGATAGGACAAAAATACCTCTACCTTTTTAATATTTACCATCTTTTCTCTCACCTCCCCATTTTCTCACTCCCATTTTATTTACGCATTTTGAAAATTTGAGAATCATTCTCTCTCTCCTATCGTCTCTCTCTTTCTTTCTCTGCTCCAAAAAAGCCTAGAGCACATCCACTTCCACCTACGTCCTCTGCCGCCTCCCCCTTCAGCTGCCGGAGCTCACTGTCGCCCCCTCTATCTCCTCTTTATTTCAGATTTGGACGTGAAACCTAGCAGATCTACGTCGATGACGGCACAGATAAGGCCGTTTGGCTGACTGTTGATGTTCTTGCTGGGCTCTACCAAGATGAGGAGGAGGAGGGGAGAGAAAGAGAGAGAGATAGAGGTTGCGCAGATTTTCTCTATTGTTTTCCTTCTTTCTTTCTTAAACTGCTTAATGTGTATTTTTTGGTGAGAAATTATATAAATCTTTTTGATTTCTCCAATTTATTCCCAATTCTCCCTCTTTTTCATGCGATTTTTTTTTTCTTTGTTTGTGCAATTTTTTTGTTTATTTTTCCTTTTTCGTGAATCTACATTATGGTTGATTTTTGTATTGTTATATGTGCTTTCTTTTGTATTATTTGTCTTCTGAGTCTTGAGTAAATAGTAATGATGAGTTAATTAGGGAATATTAATATGTACATTGTGTCTCTTGTTATCGAAAAATAAACTTGGAGTTGTAGTTGAATTATGTGTTTTCTCAAATTAGGTTAGAGAAATTGAAACATTTTCTTGGCTGCTAATTTGAGATTTTTGCCTTTTTCTTTGTGAGGGGCATTAAGTGTTTGTAATTATGCCGGAGAGATATTTATGAGGTAGGTACTAGATAATGCATGTTGTACTAGACTCATGTATTGGTAAGAAATACTACAAATTATTAGTAAATAATAGGTAAGAAATACAAATTATTAACAAATTAGAAACAATGTAATATTAGAAAATGTGAGTGGAATCATGATTTGTTAGTAAGAAATACGTAATTTTTATGTATGATTTTTTGTATATGATTATGTAAGAAATGATCAAATTCTTGCGATCTATATGTAAGAATTGATACATTTATATGTAGATTAATATCGAAAAAACGGTGAGCATATTTTTTTGTGTATGATTATGTAAGAAATGATCCAATTCTTGCGATTGATATGTAAGAATTGATACATTTCTATCAGATTAACATCGAAGAAAATGAACATATTTTTTGTGTATTATTAGTAAATAATAGGTAAGAAATACAAATTATTAACAAATTAGAAACAATGTAATATTAGAAAATGTGAGTGGAATCATGATTTGTTAGTAAGAAATACGAAATTTTTATGTATGATTTTTTGTGTATGATTATTGATTATGTAAAAAATGATCAACTTCTTGCGATCTATATGTAAGAATTGATACATTTCTATGCAAATTAATATCGAAGAAACGGTGAGCATATTTTTTTGTGTATGATTATGTAAGAAATGATCCAATTCTTGCGATCGATATGTAAGAATTGATACATTTCTATCAGATTAACATCGAAG
The DNA here is from genome assembly GCA_001642375.2 of Mentha longifolia. Taxonomy (NCBI): domain Eukaryota; kingdom Viridiplantae; phylum Streptophyta; class Magnoliopsida; order Lamiales; family Lamiaceae; genus Mentha; species Mentha longifolia. The sequence goes on along the minus strand of CM038115.1, from coordinate 9,661,711 downwards.
AAATAGTGAACATATTTTTTGTGTATGATTATGTAAGAAGTGATCCAATTCTTGCGATCGATATGTAAGAATTGATACATTTCTATCAGATTAACATCGAAGAAACAGTGAACATATTTTTTGTGTATGATTATGTAAGAAATGATCCAATTCTTGCGATCTATATGTAAGAATTGATACATTTCTATCTAGATTAATATCGAAGAAAGGATGGACATATTTTTTGTGTATGATTATGTAAGAAATGATCCAATTCTTGCGATCTATATGTAAGAATTGATACATTTCTATCCAGATTAATATCGAAGAAACGGTGGACATATTTTTTGTGTATGATTATGTAAGAAATGATCAAATTCTTACGATCTATATGTAAGAAATCATTCAATTCTTACCACATAGAGAAAAATAATCATGTAGTTCATTACAGTTAAAAAAAAATAGAAATAAAGAAAAAAGGAAAAGAAACAAAAATAGAAGAGAAAGAGAATGATGTATGCGAATATAGAGGAGGAGAGAGGAAAATGAAGAGAGAGAAATGCGTAGGAGAAAGAAAAGTGTGATAGTGACATGTGCATGTGAGGAGTGAGAGAATGAGAGAAAAGTAAGGGTAATTTAGGAAGATTACATATAAATTGGGTAGATATTGTGTTTTTTTAAGTTGAGGATAAAAGTTGATTTTATTAAGTCTAAGAGGGTATAATAATTTTTGCCTCTTTTGTGAATGTTAATTTGATTTCATAAGTTGGAGTAGAATCATAAATTGGCCCAAATTTTTTTTGCTGAAGGTATACAAATTTCAATTTCAATTTCATATTGTGTATTTATTCAGTTTTCGAATTTGCAAAAAAAAAAAAATTAATTAATTAATTATATGAGTAATTAATTAAAATAATTAACAAAAAAAATCATAATATTAATTTCCATAATTAATTCGAATATATACAAAAATTGTTAAATACATAAACAACCCTCAATCTCTAAACAATACACTTAAAATACTAAACACTCTCATCTTAAATCTCATGTCAAAAAGAAAGAGGTCACGGATCTTGAATCAGAGGAAGTACTTGTTATATATTTTGACTTTCTACACATTCAAACAAGAGACAAAATGGTAGTCCCAAAAGTTGGTTTGATTGGTCTTCAAGATACTAGACAAAGTCACTTTCAATGTGGCCCAAAAAGCAAGACTTTGTCTCCAAGTTTCTCATAAACTCCAACTAGGTTAAAAGTCATTTGCAGCCACCATTTGAAGACTTAGAGAGATCATTTCGTTGAAAATCAGATATGAGAGTTTGAGGGCTGCTTAAGAACTCAAGTTTTCGCTTTTCTTAGTTTTCATATTTTTCGTGTGTTTTGAAGCTGAGTAAAGAGGAGACCTCACTATTTCTTGTTGGAGAATTTGTTTAGCTTAGTGTGTGCATGTGTTATGCGTCCATTTCTTTACCTTTCTCAGCTGTAACTTTTTGTAAACTCTTTTTTCATAATAAAGTGTTTAGCCATGAGGCATCTACAAGTGTTTAAAGATATTTTTTTTGTTTACGGGATACTAGAAGTGTTGTAGTATCCCGTAAATGAAAAAATTCCTTAAAAAATTATTTTAATACTCATCATCAAGACGTTCAAAAACGCTTAAAAAAATTGCTGAAAAAAGTGACTCAATTTGAAAGGGACAGATGTAGTATATAACTTGTAGAATTTTGGAGTTATTGGTGTTCTTGATTCAGTTTTTATTTTCTAGTTTCCGCTGCTGCTATCAGTAGAGGTTGCCTCTCTGTGCACCTCCTCCACTGCTTTGTTTTTTTTATTTTTAATATCCATTTTAGGCAAATAACAATTTCACATTCTTATAAAAATTATAGCCACAATTTCGATTGTAAAAGTTTAGGAAAGACATGTACTGGCATTTAACGACTTGAACATTCGTCCTTCCACATTTCAGGCTTCAAATAAAACTAGTGGAGAAAGAACAAAACGAAAAATACGATGAAGAATTTTTGTAAAGTTAAATTAATTCCAACGAATTCATTTTTTTTTTGGCTTTAAAGCTTTAATTTGCATAAAATATAGTACTACTACACACTTTTAGTCATTTTGATTGATAGACCTTTCATATAAAAATTCATCACACGCACGCAAACTCCCTTAACCTTAAGGGTGTGTTTGGTAAAGAAGATGAACCAAGATGAGAGAGATCATCTTGGTTCATCTCACTGTTTGGTAACCAACTAAAATAAACTGGAGGGCCCGAGATGAATACAAGGCCCGTTGATATTTCACTGTTCCGCCTTGTTTAGTCATCTTACGTTTTTGGTCGGATGAGGTGAACTCATTAAAACAGTAATACAATACTTTCTCTCTCTTACCATTTTACCCTTATGTATTTATACGATTTCAAATAATAATAATAATAATAATATAATAAAATAATAATAATAATAAATAAATAAATAATAACAATAATAGTAATAATAATAATAATAAATCAATAATAATAATAATAATAATAATAATGTAATAAAATAATAATAATAATAAATAATAATGTAATAAAATAATAATAATAATGTAATAAAATAATAATAATAATAAATAAATAATATCAATAATAGTAATAATAATAATAATAATAATAATAATGTAATAAAATAATAATAATAATAATAATAGTAATAGTAATAGTAACAATTATAATAATAGTAATAATAATAATAATTAATAATAATAATAATAGTAATAATTATAATAATAACAAGAATAATAATAATAATAAATATAATAATAATAATAATAATAATAATAATAATAATAATAAATAACAATAATAGTAATAATTATAATAATAACAAGAATAATAAAAATAATAACTCAACAATATAATAATAATAATAATAATAATAATAATAATAAATAACAATAATAGTAATAATTATAATAATAACAAGAATAATAAAAATAATAACTCAACAATATAATAATAATAATAATAATAATAAATAAATAATAATAACAATAATAGTAATAATTATAATAATAACAAGAATAATAAAAATAATAACTCAACAATATAATAATAATAATAATAATAATAATAATAAATAATAAAGGGTACTATTTAATCTCAACGATAAACAGTGAAATCGGTAGGGGTATTTAATAAGGGTAAAATAGTCAATTTAAATTTTAATCTAGAGTTTTGCAATTTGTACCAAACACAATATGATATCATCCGGGTCTGAATTTTTTGCTACCAAATGGAGAGATGAATGATTCATCTTGACACTATTCATATGAGTCATCTTGAGATGAATCATCATTCCTCATCTTGAGATGATTACCAAACGCAACCTAAGTCAAAACCAGGAAAATCATATCGCCTCACTCCCAACTCTTACTTAACACGCACGCTTAATGTAATGTTCCTTTTCTCATAAATCAGATTTATTCTTTCTCCTTACTCCTTTCCCACACAAAATTATGTCTCTCGAAGCCCTCAATTCCGCGGCGCCGCTCCATCCCCACTTCACTGATTTCGACGATTACTACTTCGCGGGCTGCCTCATCGCACTCGCCCGAAGCGGCGGCGACATCTCTTCCTCCGCCGCCGCCGTCCATGCAAAAAAGCAGACAAAACTCTCCTCTTCCACACCTACGACCGCTTCCTGCAACTGCACTTTGTGCGGCAAATTCTTCTCCACGCGCCGAGCTCTTCGCCGCCACAAAGCCAGCCACAACAGCAAGCCACCGACCGCCGCCGCAGACGGCGGGGAGCCGTCGAATTCAACATCCACCGCCGGAACCGGCGCCTCCGAATCTATATCCGGTTCGCACAGGCATCACAAGTGCTCCACCTGCGGCGAGATTTTTCCCTCCGGCCAAGCGTTGGGCGGCCACAAGAGGAAACATTACGGCGGCGTTATCAGCTGAAACGGCGGTCGTAAGATTCGCCTGAATTCTTCAGACGGTGGCACCGTCTCGACTGATGTTTCCTCCTTCTCCGACGGCGACATGGCTCCTATTGCGCGCAATTTGGAATTGAAGCCGCCATCTCCGTATCTCGATTTAATGCTGAAGTTGTGAATTAACTAACCTATCCCTCTCTTTAACTACTAATCGCAATATTTTACTGTCAAATACTTTCTTTGCCAGCAAGTAATGCTAATCAGAGCTATTCTGTATTTCTGTTATTCTTATTTTGCCACTATTTTTTATTTTTATTTTTATTTTTTTTTAATTTTACATTTGAATAATTGTGGATATTATTGCTAATATGTTAGAATATTATTCGAGTGACTGGAATTTTTCTAAACTTCGCAGAATACTTAAGTGATGCATCAATTTGTTTCATGCCTTTCATATTATGAACACTTTTTGAATTTTTTTAGAATAAATGTTTGCAAAAACAAGTATGTTTACTTATAATATTATTATCCAATAATATTAGTCGAAAATTATTATCCAATCGACGTGGCCCGATTATAATTGGATCGTGGTTCGGGCCATACTGGGCCATTTTTTCAATTTCTTGTAACCCGGCCCAATGTAAAGATATATACTACTATAATCCTTTTCTAGCCCTAATTGGAGTTTTAAGCTTACCCGACGGGCCCGAACCGTCTCCGATATTTGTTAAATTAAGAATAGGGAAAATATTAAATAAAAAAAAAACTATATATCGACATAAACCTTGATGGACGCAAAAATTCTGCAAGAACCCTAAATTGTTTCGGAGCGAAATTGGGCGCCGCCGACGACGACGAGCGGAAGGATTGTCCGATTAAAGCAGAAGAGATGGGGAAATCGATTCGATCGAAGAGGGAGAAGCGGCTGAGGGCGATAAGGAGAGAGATGGTGGAGCCGATTTACGAGAAGAAGGACGCCGCCAAGCTCGCTATCCAGGAGGCTGCCCTCGCCGCTCCGAAGCTTCCTGTTAAGCCCTCCGCCGCCGAAGATGACCCCGCCTTTGCAGCTGTCGCCGCCATGGAAGTGGAGATGGCTGACGGCAATCAGACCTCCAAATTCCTCAAGCCTATGGGGAAGAAGCTGAAGAAGAAGGTTAAGATTGCGAAAAAGAAGTTTCACGGCAAGGGTAAAATCAGAAGAAAGAATGTGTAACTCTGTTGCTAGATTTTCCCCTGTTCTTTGTGTTTCAACCTATTAATGTTTTGACGCTACGAGGTAATTTTATTGCTGATGATGATCTATATCACTGTTACACACGCTCACTAATGCCTGATATATTCATGTTCAATGGTTTGGAATCGAATTTGCTCAACCAAAAAAAAAAATAATAATAATAAAAAAAAAAAGAAGTTTGGAATGGAAGGATTGATATTTCATATTTTTGATAATTTTATATACTAGTATAAAATACATAATTTGGAGGCTGTTGAATGTGAATAGTGAATAGGTAGATAAGAAATTGGCTTTGACAACACATTTACGCACCCATCAATCCCCACTTAGGTTGGTTGATCCCTTGCAAAATATAGTACTGTAGTATAAATCGATTTCTTCAGAGGCGTTCTTCCACGGCCCAATGCAATGCGGTGGAGAGGGACTAAACTACTTGGCCACAACCACAACACTCGCGTCTACAAGTTTCACCATTGACTTGAAGTGACTGAACGCATCACTCCTCTTCTCCATCGCATATAGTCCATCAGCTCTTCGAAACTCCCCCTTTCCATCACTCTTCTCCAATGGGATAGTAGTGATGGCAATAGAGAAATATTATTGAGTTCTTGCTTTCCGTTACTTCCATGATCATAAACCCAAATTACACAGAAGTAGAAGATTGGATTTTGACAACGTAAATGATGTTGAGTCGCTTATTACCAATTTCAATGTTTGATTAATTGATACTATAAATTACGAACTCTCTCTGAATGAGATTGGATGAGAAGCATATTTTTATTCCAAGGGCTTGTTTAGTATCCCCTTTGAGATAACTTTTCTAATTATAATTTTTTTGTACATATATATATACATATTAATTATAAAGGTTGTAAATGTAAATGTAGATAAATGCTAGTACTAATTAATGAACATGATATGTTTTTTTATATATAAGCTTACATAGATACTACTCCGTATTATATATATATATATATATATATATATATATATATATATATATATTTGAATTTGGAGCATTTACTATCATAAAATTCGAAATAGTCAAAACTAATTTGAGCACTTTAAATTTGCAAATTTTCTAATAGTAACTTATGGTTGGTGGGCTTGGCAATGCATTGATGTGGATAAGAAAAAATTATTAAATCTAACATTGGGGCGTTTCTTTGTCTTGTAATTACGAAATGGATTAAAAGATTACAGAAAAATCTTACCAATTACGTTATTGTATTTAATATCAACATTTAATACCTCTATATATAGTCATTATAATTTTTATATATTATATTATTGATAAAAATGATAAATAATTGCAAAAATATTTTTTAATTGAAAATATATGTTACACCGTATAAAACATGGTTATCCAAGCTCTTATTATTGTGTAGATAGATGTGTGCCTAAATAAAATAAATTTCCCGTATTAGGTTGATTCTCTAATATCCTACTCCATTATTCACAAAAGACCACAATGAATATAATATAATTCCTTCATTTATATTTGAGTTAGTTGTTTGCAAGGCAGCAAGGTTAATACACACATGCATCTCAAAATCAATTCAAATCGTATATATTTTGGAGAGTTATTCCATGCATAGAATAATAATGTATCACAAAAATCTATTGTCAAAACTCAAAATGTATAATCCAAAAATCACACAAGATCTAAACATAATAATCATAAAGTGATTAAAATAATAAGAAAAAGGCTAGCTAGATATCGTCTTCTTTAGCGACATATATATGTTATTATTACTCATCATAATAAAATATGCGTGGAAATTCATCAATTCACACATTAAGAAAATTTACATTGAAGTAGAACACAATGAAAAATATTTCAACGAACCAAATAAAATTGGGATTTCATTGAAAAAATGAACATCTATATTGTAACATATTATTAAGAAAAATATTATTTGACGAATTAAAGGAACAAATTATTTGACGATCTTTACATTGATATTTTACTATGAAAGAATACAAAACAATTGAAGTGTACGAGTATTGTGGCTGCAGAATTCCAAATTATACAGGCACAAAATTTGGAAAAAAAATAAATTGTCACCTTAAATTATGCTGTTGTAACATCGTATAAATATTGGTTGATTGAAACTTATTAATGTTCACTTATAATATATCATCTAAATATATGATTTCTACAAAATAGTAAATTGAAAATATATAAAAAAAAAAAAACTTACTAAAAATGATAATCCATAGTCGTTATTATTATATACTACCTCCTTCATAGTATCCCGTAAAAAAAACGATACTTCAAAATTATATTTTAAAACCCGTACTAGGTTTCGGTGGAAATGCGTGCACGACATGTCAATCAAAATGAAAGTGACCAAGTATAGTGAGATGGAGGTAGTAGATATATGTTAATGGTACGTTTGAAAAAAAATAGAAAGAAAAAATGAAATAAAATAAAAGAAGAAGTTAAAAGTACAATTACACCACACGTGTACGCCCCCACCTAAGTTTATCGCTTTAATCAAACTTTCCCCATCCCCATCCCCATCCCCATCCCCATCCCTACTATCTCTCTCTCTCCCTCTCGTGAATTTCTCCAGAAATCACAGCAAAATCAACCCAATATCTTCAAAATAAAATCGAACAAGAACTAAGGCTAGTCCTCTATCTATCTATCTCTCTCTCTCTCCCTCATTTCCGATGACCCAGCTGCGGACGACCGCCACCAATCTCATCTACACTAGCCGCATCACTCCCTATCAATCTCAATCGGCGACATCTTAGCCGTTTTTGAATCTCACTCCTCCCTGTATTCTGTCTAATTTCAACACGGTGGAAGCAATGGCCTTTAATTCGGCGGTGGTGGTGGTGATATTTTCTGAAGAAAAGTGAGTGAAGTGAAGAAGATGGTGCTATGTAGAGATGGTAATTGGTTAAAATAATATTTAAAAAAAAAGAAAAAGTTAATCAACAGTTATTTACTGTTACTATTAAGTACTCCCTCCGTCTCGCTATGTTTGACATTTTTCTTTTCGGCGCGTGAATTAAGACGAAAGTGATTAGTGTGTAAAGTGTAATGTGTGTAGGGGTATGATGTTGTTTATGTATTTATACATATTTTAAAACAAGAGCATCATAGATGCATAAAAATATATTCATGTTTGATTTTAAATGAAAGATCGTATCGAAACTTTTAATTTGGTATAAAAATTATAAAAATTCGAGAACAAACAATCAAGTTATGATAATTTAAAGTTTTAGAATTTAAATTATATTGGGATATGTGCTGAAAAGTGAAAAGTGAGTGGATGGTGAGATTTAATTATAAAAAGTTAAGTGTAATAAGGGAGTGTTAATTATTTCCCAAAAAAAAAAGGTGTCAAACATAGTGAGACGGCTCAAAAAGAAAATGATGTCAAAGATAGCGAGACGGAGGGAGTAATAGAAAAACAGAGACTATTAGTAAAGGAACCGGTTCAATAGTCAGTCAGACCGCTCGAATACCAAGAACCGAACAAATTTGATTTTTTTAATTTTTTAATAAGCTACGACACGTGTCAATCGCTGGGAGGCTCGACACAGTTTTGAGCCTCAAATATGCACAGCATTGTGTGAGCCACATCACCGGATCCTATCCCTTTACCCATTTATTGCTGCTTCTTTTTCTTTTGCCTGAACTACATTAGAGATGGCAGCTGCTGCTTATGCAGCTCTAGTTTCTCTCACAAATACTATACACCTCATCTGCAACCATCCTACCCATTCCTCTTCATTTGACCTGAACCAGATCGGTTCGTTGCGGGAATATGCTCGATCTTTCCTAGAATTTGCTGAGAGTTACGATTCTCATGGAAGAAGCAAAGAAATGGAAGATTTGGAGACCCAAATGGCGTCTGCAGCTTGCATGGCTGAAGATATACTCGAATCTCATGTTTCCGATCAAATTTATGCCCGCCTGAAAAGACCGAATTCGAATTTCCTAAAGACTAAAATGAAATCGATAAAGGCGAAGGTTATGAAGGCTCCAAAGGAATTACGATCGAAAGTTGACGCGGACTACCGCGAGCGGGAGAGGGAGAGGAGGGTTCTTGAGAATAGGCCCAGCTACTGGTTTCATCTGCAGGAAATATTAGAGGATCGCATGTGTTCAATCATGGAAAAGGCGGGAAAGCTTAAAGTGGAAGATTTAATGGCTGCTGCTGCTGCTGCTGCTCCATCTTCATCTTCATCTTCATCGACTCCTCTAACTACGGGAAAGACTGCTGCAGCTATGGTGGGATTTGATGGCTACTCCTTTCAACTCATGGATGTTCTCACCGGTCAACAATCTGCGCGGCAAATCGTCTCCGTCGTTGGAATGGGCGGGTCAGGCAAGACTACTCTTGCCAGAAATGTGTACGAAAATTTGGTTATTGTGCAGCATTTTGATGTTCGTGCTTGGGCTACCATATCTCAACAATTCAATGCTAAAGAAATTCTTTCACAGCTCCTTTCTGGGCTGGGGAAATTTAGTGATGGAGAAGTAGGCCAATTAGGAGAACAATTGCATAAAAAACTATCGGGTAGAAGATATTTGATTATGCTAGACGATATGTGGAGTGGTGAATTTTGGGACAGTATAAGGTCTTACTTTCCCGATAATGGCAATGGAAGTCGCGTTGTTGTAACCACTAGGCTGTCGTCTGTGGCTAGCTATTTCACCACTTCCTCTTTAGAGATGAAACTTTTGGATGGGGATAAAAGTTGGGAACTGTTTTGTGCAAAGACTTTTGGAGAGGAAGAAGATTGCCCTCTCGAGCTGGTTGATATAGGGAAGAAGATTGTGAAACAATGTAAAGGACTGCCATTGCCAATTGTTGTGATAGGAGGGCATCTCAAGAAGTGCTCGAGAACACGGGAACAGTGGGCGGAAGTTGCTCGGAATATGATCTTATTTATGAACTCCGGAGAGGAGCAATGCTTGAGTATTTTGGGCTTGAGTTATAGCCACTTACCGGCTTATCTGAAGCCGTGTTTTCTTTATATGGGGTTTTTCCGGGAAGACGAGGAGATTCTAGTCTCAACTCTTGTCAGACTTTGGATTGCAGAGGGATTTCTACGATTAGATGGGGATCGAAGCTTGGAAGAGGTTGCAGAGGGTTGCTTAAAGGATCTCGTTGATAGGAATCTGATTTCAGTTGGGAAAAAGGGTTGGAATGGAAAAGTCTTGACATGTAACGTTCATGATCTTTTGAGAGAGCTGTGCTTGAAAGTAGGCGAGAAGGAGAAGTTTTCTTGCGTAGTGAAGCATCCTGCAGCAGCTGCTTCAAGATGCAGCTGGGGATGTCCGATTTGCAATGTGGGAAGATTCTCGATTCATGAGTACAAATTGTTGAGAATCATGCGCAAGCCTGGTGAAAAACTAAATGACGTGGTTGCTAATCACTTTCCCTCGGCCACATCTCGGTATTTTAACTTGCGCAACATATTTATTCGCCTTTCCGATTATGGGTTTAATAGTTATCATGATATGTTGATCGGGATATCGCTGAATCGTAAACGCGATCTGAAAGTTCCTTGGTTCATATCCTTACATTGGAATTTGCAAACATTGGTTATTGAGAGATTGTATGGAAGATTAATCGCCCCTGTTGAGATTTGGAAAATGCCACAGCTCAGGCATGTGAATATTTCCGATGTGATTTCTCTTCCCGATCCTCCTCCACCCGACAAAGACGACTCTGTGATGCCTAACCTAAAGACACTCTCTGTTGTAGAGAATTTCCAGTTGGTTGAGGAGGTTTCTCGAAGAATCCCCAACATCGAAGAGCTACGACTACGTTATCTTTTTGAGGCGAGCTCGAGTTTGAGCTCAGACTCAGAGTATTATCATCAGTACAATCTTGGCCGTTTCAATAAACTAGAATCATTGGAGTTGAAATTTGATAAAAAATCGAACTGGCGTTCTTTTGCCTTGAGCATCATATTTCCTGGTTCGCTCCGAGAGATTCGGTTAGAAAGCTCTGGTCTTCGATGGGAAGATCTGTCGATGATTGGTACCTTGCCGAATCTTCAAGTGCTCGAGTTGACAGGTAAGAACTCGGTGAAAGGAAGCGAGTGGAATTCCGTTGAAGGGGAGTTCCTTGGTCTGAAATCCTTGACTATTGAATATTGTGATGATTTGGTTTGTTGGAATGGAGAGAGGTCCCATTTTCCAGTTATGGAGAGTCTTATCCTTAAACACACTTATAAATTGGCCGAGTTCCCTTCTGATATTGGAGAAATACCAACACTTATGCGTGTTCGCCTATACAAATGTAGCGTGGGTGCAGCCATTTCAGCTGTGAAGATGCTAGTGGAGCAGGAGGAGCTCGAGAACGACGACCTTCGACTTGAAATTCGGCTCGAGCGCGAGAAAGATCTAGAGAGCGTTGTGAAGATGATGGAGGAAGAGGGTATAGAAAAAAGCAAGAATCTCCGTCTCGACTCCGACTACTACTAATTTCAACCTCTCTTTATTTATTTTTTTATTTTTTTTCCCCATCTTATATGTGCTCCATTTAACATTATATACACTGCCGAACGATTCTCATATTCATAATTTCTGACATGATTCAACAATCTGCTTGGCAAATCATCTCGGTAGATGGTTTGGAATCGAAGGATTGATATTTCATATTTTTGTTGAGATTAATTTGGAGTCTGAGTGAACACTTTTGAATGTGAATAGCTAGAGAAGAAACTGTATTACTTGCTCTTTGTTGTCAATAATAATTCACATTTTCCAACCAATTTTTCTTGTATTGGGCTGCATCAATCTTTTTCACTCTTTTTCCTATGCTACGAAAATATCTTTAAATATAGGTATGGAGCCCAATTCCGAGTTAGGACAGCCAAAGCCCAATATAGTCTTAAAAAAAGAATCTAAAAATTAAAGAAGTTTGGACATTAGAAATTTCTAACTTGGGATCCTCTTTCTGAAAATGATGTCCCAAAATTTAATTTATACTAATTTTATTCATTTTTTTCAATAAATTTATTTATAATGATTTAGTTTAGTTTTATGATTATTTTCAATGGTTCACACATCCCCATTGGGATTTATAATTATTTTTTTAGCATTTAATTTCACTTTTATTAGTATATTAAAATTGATAAATTCAAAACTAAAGTATATAATTTTAAAAAACAACAATTTTTTTCTTATAAATGTCTATTATGATTTACTCAGTGTTCTAAAAGTCGCTAGACGCTAATAAGGCGGTGGGGGGACGATTAGTGTCTAGGCGGCCTAGGCCGTCGTCTAGACGGTGCTTAATGTTTCATATATTTAAACATGATATTCATAAGTTAAAGTATAATTTTTCAACTATAATTTAATCTTGCAGCCCTTCAAGCCCCGACTAGCCCGTTTAAACCCTCCTAGCACTGCCTAGACATGACTAGGACCCCATAAGCACCTGCCTAGATGCCGATTAATTCATCGCCGCCTAGAGAAAACTGTCTTGGCATTAATCGGAACGGCCCAACACCTTCTAGCGCCTAGACGCCTTCTAGGCAGTCAAGTCGGACTTCTTTAAGAATACTGGATTTACTATATTATAGTATTTTTATTTTTATACAAAAATATAAAATTAGTAAAAATTAAATTTTTATAGACATTATTGAGACAATTTTTGGGACAAAAGATGCCATCCCAAAAATTTCCTAACCACATATGCACCTCAAAATTCATGAAGTTATTGAAATATCAAAATTCTTACTAACATCACATCAAGATAATAAGGAGTAGATATATGATGAAAGTACAACTAAAATCAACTCTATATGTATTTTATATTTTGTATTTTATATTTCTGCACATAGCACATTTATTTTGGTTGTGTATGTTGTTGATTTGAGATGAATTTTATGTAATTTGATTCATTTTACAGTTATATAGAGTTGGAATCATAAATCACTCATTAAAAATTGTGATTATTGGTAAAATTTGGGCATGGCACGGTTAGGGTCACATAGTTTAATTGTGTCTTTATCAACAGTGTCTCTGTAAAAAATTGGTCAACTGTGTCCCTAAGAATAAGGATTTAATATTACGAAAATTAAAAGAGAAGTATGATTGCTATTTCGATTGTGTATGTTGTTAATTTGAGATGAATTTTAAAACTTACAAGTTCTTATACTAAGTGAATACTATTCGATTCATTACAATATCATGTAATGAACTACTACTAATAACGTGACACAAACTTCCCAAAGTAAGTTATTACTCTTGTACTCATACTATAGAGAATTGAACAAAAGAGAAGTATGATTGCTATTTTGATTGTGTATGTTGTTAATTTGAGATGAATTTTATGTAATTTGATTCATTTTACGGTTACATAGAGTTGGAATCATAAATCACCCATTAAAAACCGTGATTATTTCAATTTTTTTGGGCATGGCACGGTTAGGGTCACACAGTTAGAATTTTTATCAACTGTGTCTCTGTAAAATTTGTCAACCGTGTCCCTAAGAACAAAGATTTAATATTACGAAAATCAAAAGAGAAGTATGATTGCTATTTCGATTGTATATGTTGTTAATTTGAGATGAGTTTTATTTAATTTGAGTTCATTACCCTAAATTAAAACTTATTTGTACTTACAATAAGTAAAGAGTATTCGAAAGAAAACAATATCATGTAATAAACTACTACTAATAGGATCACACCACCTTCAAGAAGTATATTCTTACTTTTATACTCATACTTTAGAGAAATGAACCATTTCATGTATGATTTCAATTTCAATTGTATCTTTCGGTGATTTGAAATGAATTTTATTTAATTTGATTCATTTTACAGTTATATAAAATGAAAACCATAAATCACTTGGCAAAAATTTGAATTATTGGTCAAATTTGAACATGGCACGGTTATGGTCGCACAGTTATGGTCACACGGTAAGGTTCACCATCAACTGTGTCTAAGCATTCTCAACTATGTCTCATTGATCTCAACAGTGTCTCAACATTATCAACCGTGTCTCAGTAAATCCGACTGTACTACACCACTAAGAGGAGGTTGAGTGGCCGCGCTGCATGACTGCATGACATGGTGTTTGATGTTCTTCACCTAGCAGTAAGAAAATCACAAAACCTCCAAGCAGTAAGAAGATCGCGAAACCTCGATCTCTTCCGGGCTCTCTGCAGGGAAGCCGGCGAACGCCGCCTCGTCAACATCAAGACCTACATAATCGCGCAGCGCACGTTTGCCGCGGCGAGGGAGCTGAGGAAATGGGTCGAGTTCTTCCACTTGATGAAGGGCTTCGACTTCGGCTACGAGTACAAAATCGAGATCTTCAACACTGCGGTTGAAGTTCTGAGCAAGAACAAGCTCGTTCTGCAACCCGATGAAGGTGAAGGAGTAGATTCTCACCGGCTTCGGCAAGCGTAGTAGGGTGGAGGCCGACGATGGAGATTAATTAGGAGAAAGATTAGGGCTTCAATGAAGACGGCAGCTAAGGTAGCTTGGTGGGTGACGTTGCTGGAGCTGTGGAAGCCGATGATGGTGTAGGCGGAAGAGTTCTTGGCGGATGCAGAAGATTTGGGCGGCGGCGGCAGCTGGTGGACAACCACATAAACCTTCATGCCGCTGAAGCAGCTTGCCTTGTCATTTTCCTTTTTTTTTTAAAAAATTAATTTTAATTTTATTTGATTTTTTTCCAAATTTTTACTTTTATTTATTTTTCTTTTACTAAAGATGCCATGTAAGATTTAATTTGGGGAAAATTGAATTTGATGTCAAAATTGAACAACGACTAAAGTTTGTGAATTTAATTGTAATTTCTTAAGTTTATGTTAAAAATGAATTTTGACTAAAGCTAATGTATATACATGCATTTAACCTTTTAATTTAATAGTTAAGTCAACATTTACTTTTGACCAAAAAGTAAGGGTATAAGAGTCTTTTCATTAAATTTTGGTTATAAAAGATATCAAACTATATGCTTGGTTAGAAAAGAATCTCACTTATCCATTTTGGTTATTTATGTCTTTCCCCCTTTATTGGCGCAGGTATGGGGCCATTGGGGCGGGGATATATAAACCCGCCCCCGTCCCATTAGGGGCGGGCCCTGCAGGTACGAAGCCCACAGGAAAAATTGACATCCCTACTCCTACTAATTTCAACCTCTATTTTTTATTTTTTATTTTTTTCCATCTTAGCTAGAGAAGAAACTGTATTACTTGCTATTTGTTGTCAATAATAATTCAACTTTTCCAACCAATTTTTCTTGTATTGGGCTGCATCAATCTTTTTCACTCTCTTTCCTATGCTACGAAAATATCTTTAAATATAGGTATGAAGCCCAATTCCTAGTTAGGACAGCCAAAGCCCAATATAGTCTAAAAAAAGAATCTAAAAATTAAATAACTTTGGACATTAGAAATTATAAATTTCAACTTGGGATCCTCTATTTCAGAATGATGTCCCAAAATTTAATTTATATTAACTTTATTCGCTTTTTTTAATAAATTTATTTATAATGATTTAGTTTAGTTTTATTATTATTTTCAATGGTTCACCCATCCCCATTAGGATTTATAATTATTTTCTTAGTATTTAATTTTACTTTTATTAGTATATTAGAGTTGATAAATTCAAAACTAAAGTATATAATTTTAAGAAACAACATTTTTTTTCTATATATGTCTATTATGATTTACTATATTATAGTATTTTTATTTTTATAAAACAATATAAAACTATTAGAAATTAAATTTTTAGACATTATCGGGACACAATTTTGGGACAAAGGATGCCATCCCAAAAATTTCCTAACCACATATGCACCTCATTCATGAAGTTATTGAAATATCCAAATTCTTACTAACATCACAGCAAGATAATTAAGGAGTAGATATATGATGAAAGTACAACTAAAATCAACTCTATATGATGAAGTACTCGTACTTAATTAATAACGCTATACAAATAGCTCTTATTCATTCATAATAACGACTATATATGTATCTCAAATTACTTAAGAAGAATTTAAAAACGGCGTTCAGGGCTCCACCGCGGCAAAGAAGGGCTGAAATGAGTCGAAAGAATTCTGGAATCAAGAAGTTCAGCTATGGGAGCAAAGCTTACGCATCTCGGCACTTTATACTGATTGATGGAAGCCCCCCTCGAGATCGCGTAGTCCATCAGTTCCTCAAACGTCCCGTTCTTCACCACTCGGATCTCCAACGGCCCGATTGACTTGTCGGCGACTCGCCCTTGTCGGTACACCGAGTTGAACGATTCCTCCATCGCCAAGCAGCACCGCTCCAGCGCCTCGTCGCTCGGCGAGTTGGCCGGGTCCGTCGCCAGCAGCTCCCAGTATATCACGTAGTGGCCAGGCACCGTCTTGGTGTCGGCGCGGCTCGTGTACTCCACCACGCTGGTGTTGAACTCCCTCAGAAGCTCCGACGCGTTGGTCACCGCGTTCTGCAGCTCCGACTCGTCGGTCTTGTCCGAGTCGATGCTGAGCAGCACGTTCTTCCGCCTCACGAACTGGAATTGGGGGGCCGAGTTGTGGAAGCCGGTGACTCGGAGGATGTCGCCGACTCGGTAGCGGCACAGGCCGGCGTAGGTGGTGATGACGAGCTCGTACTCCTTGCCGAGCTCCACGTCGGCCAAGTCGAGGAGAGCCGAACTCGCCGAGTAGTCGGTGGGCAAGAACTCGAAGAAGGCCATGTTCGGCATGATGGTGTAGGAAACCTCGGAGGGGTCGCACATGGGCTTCAGATTCAGCCCGAAATAGCACTCCGATGACGCGTACATGGTGCACGCTTTGGGCAGTCCGCCGCTGTAATAATCGAGCGTCGGTATATACTGGGCCATGGCGCCGGTGACGATGACGTCAAGATACTTCGCGTTGGGCCAGATCCTCGTAATGATTCCCTGCCAGCTGTCCTTCTCGCATTCGCGGGTGATAAAATCAGCCAGGTCCGGGTCGGGCCGCATGATCCGGGCCATGCAATCGCGGAGAGACGAATCGGTGAGTTTCGAGTCGAGTGAGCCGGTTCGGATGTCGTGGGCCAGGTGTTTCCAGTTGAGCTGGAGGAAGCGGATGGCTCGGGTCAGGCCGGAGGCGAAAACCGCTCCGACCCGGAGGACGGTAAGGCGGTCGTAGAGGCCGCAGAGCATTTGGGCGTGCATGCTTTGGGAGGAGTCCTCGCAGAGGATGGCTTCGTTAGGGCTGGTGTAGACGTTAAACGGGTCGTAGGGTCGGGTCTTGAAGAGGTCGCTTTTGTAGTAGCTGGTGAGTACGGGTCGGGCTAGTAGCCCGCCCGGGGTCTTTGTCTCGGACTTTATGAAGTAGAAGTAGAGTCCTTTGCCTTTGTCCAGCCCTTTCACGTATCTGTTCCCACCACAAAACATGCAAATTATTCATTTTTTAAGAGAGAGAGAGAGAGAGAGAGAGAGAGTTGGTTGACGTGTTAGAGGGGAATAGACTTACTGGTTCATAACAGGCATGAGAAGACTGTAAAGAAGCTGACGGCGGTCCCATTCTTGTTTGATAGTTGGCATCAGCTTTCTTTCGCCAGCTGAAGTACCAGAACTGTTTATACACAAAATCAGTATATTTCATATTTTATTTTTATGGAATAACTCTCGTATATTGAAGGAAATGAGACTAATATAACAGTACGTACCTGGTAAGGAATTCGGAGATCGGATGAGCTGATAGAATCGGAGAGCGGTCGCCGTTGGCGATTCTCTGAATAAAGGGCTGGATATCTTCGTAAGTAGTCATCGGAATTTTGGATTTGAACGTCTTCCGATCGGTGGCGCCGCCGAGATTGAAAGACTTGAGGTATTCGGTTTCCGCATTTTGAGAGAGGACTTCGGCGAGTACGTTTTCTTGTACGGCGTCTGGATTTGTCGTCATCTCTTCGATGAAGTTTAGAGCCTTTGCAGCATTGGAAGCCGCCATTTGTACGGATAATTATGAGAGAAGGGAGGGTTTTTTTTTTTGTGAGAGGAAGGTAAGTGAGATTGGGAGAAGGGGAACCGGCTGAATTTATACAGCCCGAGCCTGGGATCAAAACAACGGCATGACGTCAACTAATACGTTAGGTGGGGGCCACGTGACGGAAGCGTTGCGGGGAAAAGTAAAGAGCGAGGGGCCAATCTGAACACGTCTTGCAGGGTGGAAAACCGACACAGGGGACCCACCGTGTTCCTGATGATGATAACATATAGGACCCACATTGCCACCTCATTGAACCTGGCCAGTTAATTTTCCTACAGTAGTTTTTTTTTTTTGTTAATGGTTTGGCACTTCGTTGTCACTATGTTAAAAGTCACGAACCTTCAAGTGATTTTACTATAAATATCTGCTACCTCCATCTCACCTAAAGTATCCTGTAAAAAAAATGATACTTCAAAATTATATTTTAAAACTCACACTAAGTTTTAGTAAAAATACGTGCTGAAAAAAGTTAAAAAGTGAAATTGGACAATTAGGTGGGATGGAGGTAGAACATAAGAGAAATGGAGATAGGGCCAAAATTAATAATACCCCTTTTTAAGATTCATATATGAAATCTACCCAATCTCAACTTACACATTTAAAAACTACCCATTTTCATTTAAAACACTATTTCCAAGTTATTCTTTACTTTGTTTAAATCATGATAAAATAATCATCAGACCCACTACACTTCCGTAAATAAAATTAATGCATACCAACTTCATACCTAAAACGTAGTTGTCGATCTCCTTCACCAGAAGTTTTACGGACTGCGTCCAACCACCAGGAGCACCTTATGGTTTTCTGTTGAATTACTTCCTCAGCTAACTGCTATAGATCTTCGTGAGAAATTTTACGGACTTCGTCCAACCACCAGGAGCACCTTATGGTTTTCTTACGAATTTCCAAGCAGTGATCCGCCTCGCCTTTGTCGATTATCAATCCGAGCCACGCTCCAGGAATATCGATAACTGCTCAGAACACTGAGCAAAGACTCACTGCGGGCTAAAATTTGTTGGTAAACAGAAATTTAAATACGAAGGTAATGAGCAAAAGCCCGAACTTTTATTAGGGAATTATATAAATATTTATTACATAAGTTTATCTCCTTTAGGGAGGAGACAGACTTGTTTAGCTACCTATGGTAGCGGAATGGAAAACTCGCATACACTAAAAATTGAAAACTATTACAAAGCTATTGTTGAAGAAAGCTAAGAAAATGATCGATGATCTTTGCTTCCTTCGCTCGTCTTTATTTATAGAGGTCTGAAGACATTCCTCTTTCTTGAATTATTGCATCGGATGCTCTTTTCCACCGATGCCAGCTTGCTCCCATGTGATGCATGGGTCCTCCTTCCTCCATTATCACCGAAAGTAGCAATAATTGAGGGCGGCTGATGGAGTTTGGGGTCCTCCATTTTTGATTTCCACCGAAAGAAGATGGTGGCATGTCCTTTTCTTGAGTACAGACTCTCAAGATTCTCTTTCCTTTTCACGGTTTAGAATTTTTGAACCGTGAAACATCTCTTTTTTCACGGTTTTATCATGACCGTGAAGACTTTTCTTTTTCACGGTTTATTTTGAACCGTGATTATTTCTTCTCACCCTTGTCGTTTTCTTTTTGGGCGAGATTCCTTCATAATAGAGTCACATGACTCTATCCTCTTATGTCGGCTACCTAGTTTTTTCGGGGGGCCCTGGGTATCCTTCCTTTCGGTGGCTCCCTTGATTCTTTCTGGTCCTGAGCCCGAGCTCGTCCTGCTCTTGGCATGAACTTCTTGCCGAACTCAAGTTCTTTCTGACTTGGGCATGCTGGACAAATGTGGTTGATCCAGTTCCCATAGTGCGCCATGTTACAATACTTGCGATGAGTTTCCTTGCTCGTCACAAGCTTATTTTCCCCTAGCAGATTCCTCTTTCTCTCGAAAGCCTCTTCTGCGAATCTTGTGGTCTTTCCTGTCATTGTGTTTAACAGGAATGATCCATTCACCGAGTTCTGAAAAAACTTGAACTGGTACTTGACTTTGTCCATCTCCGTGAGACAGACCCATAAACCCCAAGCCCTACGGGTTGAGATTTCATCCTCGTTGATTGTGGAAACAAGTGGTACTTCTCTACATGGAACCTTGATGTTGCATCGGCTCCTCTCATCGGTTCGCCTGAGCCTTATGTAAAGAAAGGCTTCATGGTTCCCCTTTCCCACTGGTTCTGGTGCTGCACTGATGAAGTAGAGCTCCAAAACATCTCCTCTGCTGAGCTGATCATTGTTAGACCAGGAATCGTAAACAGCTTCTTGAATCCATTTTGGTAGATTCTTGATTTCTGTGAATGATGGGGAGACCGTATAAACCGAGGCAAGTGCCCCAAATTCATACCATTCCTTGACTTCTTGTGGATGAACTCCTGGCATCATCCACACTCGGGGGTACTTTCCTGAGACATCAACCAAGGTTTTGTTGGGGTTGATCCCTCGTCTCGTCATCAACTTCTCCCAGCTTGCTTGATAAGCCTGCCAAAAAGGAGAAACTTGGATAATATCAGTGTTAATCTTAGAAATGCCTTTCAATGGCCTAAGATTAACCTCTCCCTCTTTAACCCCGGAGGTGCCGGGTTGAAATGATACCTCAGGATTTGACTCCTGATTCTCATCTTTTCCTTGGGCCGATAGTATTGATACTACCAACTTAGGACTTGTGCAAGAGGTATTTGAATCCTCTGCTACCGTTATAGGGGCCGGCAACCGAATCGCTTCTTTTTCTGGGGTAACCGGAGTCACCCTAGAAGCCCGAAGGAGTGGCTCTTGTATTGCATTCCAGCACTTAGTTTGTGCCAGCCTACAGTCTTGTATTCTGTTTGAGACTTTCGCCTTGTCAACAGATTGTATTTTTCCAGCTTGTTCAGCTTTCAAAACACACTCGTCCCATTCCCTTTGAAGCATCTCAAGGTCTTCCCTGAGATGTCTCATGGCATTGTTGATAGAGCTAACTTCAGTTGGCTCCATCTCTTGTTAAGAAATCTGCAAGAACATTTTCGTGAGATTTCACAATGACAATATCAAAAATAAAATATTGACATTCAGCTTGCCATCTAAGTAATCTAGCCTTTTCAGGTTTCGATTCAATCTTGTTTTTTAAGAAAGCTTTAACTTGGGTGTTATCAACTTTCAAAACAAATTTCTTTGCAAGAAGAAAAAGAGGCCATTTTTTAAAAGCCTTTCGGACTGCAAAGAATTTTTTCTCGTTAATGTGCCATCTGATGGCCTCATTTTCTTGGAACAAACCACTACAGTATCTGCATGGTTCTTCTCCATTAGGAGTGATCTTTGTAAGCACTGCTGCCCACCAATAATCACTTGCATCAGTGTATAAGACAAGATCGTCTTCGTCTTGTGGTATAGAGAGTTTTGGGAGGTTCTCGCAAACTTCCTTTAAATCTCTCATTCCTTTTCGATGTTCATCTGTCCAAATGAACGGAACATCCTTTTTCAGTAACGGACTGAAAACCTTTCTGTATTTTGCAAGATTCTTGATGAATGCTCCCGCAAAATTAACAACTCCTAGAAAGCTCTGAAGTTGTTTTTTCTCTTTTAGATCCTCAGAGAAATTTTTAACCTTTTGGACTATATGGTCCTGTAGAATTATCCCTGATTCATCTATCTCGATTCCCAGAAATTCCATTTTCCGGGTTGCAATGACTGCCTTCTTTTCTGAAAGCACCAGTCCTGCCTTATAACAAACATCTGCAAAAATCTCGAGATGTTTAACATGTTCATTCATATCTTTTGATGTTATAAGAATATCATCAATATAAACAAACATAAAAGAGAAATAATCCTTGAAAAGATTATCCATCTTTCTCTGGAAGATTTGAGGTGCGTTAGCTAACCCCATCGGCATTACGTTCCAAACATAATGTCCTTGCGGCGTAGAGAAGGCTGTAAACTTCTTACTACTTTCTTCCATGCGAATCTGGTAAAATCCTGACTTGCAATCAAACTTGGAGAAAACCTTAGCATTTCTAATGCAGTTAATAAGGTGTTCTCTACTTGGAATGAAATAACCATCAAACTCTAAAACGTCATTAATACCTTTATAATTAATAACGAGTCTGGGTTTATTTCGTTTGATCTCACCATGGTTTCTTACCAAGAAGCCTGGGCTGCTATATGGCGAGTTACCTGGTTCGATTAACTTCAAATCAAGGTGTTCCTTGATAATCTCCTTCATATCCTGTTGATCTCTGAGATTCATCAGGATTGGTCTGAATCTAACAAACTCATTCTCCTTGTCTGGCTTTGCCTTTAAGGTTGCTTTGAGTTGGTTTTTCTCCCACCATGCCAAAGGATTCTCATTGTAACACCTTACAATTTTCCTTTTGACATCTTCTAATGACACCTGCGTATCATTTTCAATATCTTTAGAAATTAAAGATACCTTTAGGAGTTGAATCTCAGCTTCGTCGATGTCTGTCAACTCTCCTCTGATCCTGTAGTTCAATAGAGCTTCATTGAACCTTCTCCGATCTTGCATTTTTGGGTTTCGAAGTTGTCCTTCATCACCACGCTTGCTGCGAAAGACTAATGGCATTTGTCTGTTGAACGCCCCTTTTAGCCTTTGAACAATGATTTTGTGATCACATTGGGTTGTGAACACTAATCTTTGTTTCTCATTATCCTGCATATATCTCTTGAACATCTGCAAGAAATTGTTTCCTAACAGGATATCTGCTCCTGTATCATGAAAATAAATTGGTGGAGTTTTAACCTTATACCAGGGTGTCTGGCCTGCCCCTCCAATTAGAACTTCTACCGTCTTGACTCCCTTTGTTAGAATCAAGATTTTCTTGGAAAAATCTCTTTCTGCAATCCGAGGTAGATCTTCTTCGACCTCTGTAGGAAAGATTCCTCGTTTCGCCGTGCATATTCCTGCTCCGGAATCAATATAAGCAGCAAAGTATTCTGCCTTATATTTCTCGTATAACACTCCAATAGGAATGTATATTGAGAAGGGGCTAGTCATTAGATCAATATTTTTCTCTCTTTGATCGTAACTTCCATTCCTTCTTCTCTTTGCCTCCATGGTTTGAATTTCTCAAGGAAATCCAAACCTAAGATGAGGATATTCTCCTCTCTTCCTGCTCGCCCTTTGATTTCAACCGTATGTCCTCCAATCTCAATCATTCCCTTGTAATGATGGACTTCCGGTTGCTCGAGATAGTACAAGACGTTGCATGGGAAGTTGGTTTCCCATCTTGTAGTATCGAATCTGACAACTACTTCTCTCCATCCTTCCGGACATTTGATGGTAATAGCCGTCTTCTTGTAACTCAGAGTAGGCAAAGAACTCTGAGACTCTTGATTCTGCTGAATAAGATTTCTTCCCATTGGTTGAGAAGTAATCCTATCTCCTTGGAATGACAATCTTCCTGATTGTATCCTGAGACTTTGGTCATGAGTTATGACCACTCTATCTTGAATTTGCATATCCACGTTTCTCAAACGTGGAAACTCCATTCTATCGGGACAAATCGCCGTTGTCACCTTCTTGAAGATATCTGGTATCTCTATGAACTGCTTTCCGAGGAATAACTCAGTATGATGTGAGTTAGAAAGCGCATATGATACCTGATATGTGATGGAATAAGGTCTGTTCACTTCTTCCACCAGCTCTTTCCTCTTGAAGTCCTGATAAAGCGTCAGGGCTCTGCTGAAGTTGGTGTCGTTAAGATTGTATGCAATCTTAGGATATATAATCCCCACCACTTGTCCAACACATAAATTTCCCGCAATGGTTCCCATTACGGAATCCTTCAGATTTCTGACTCGTTTGTCACAAATCGCAATGTCAATTGGAGAATCAACACCAGCGAAAAGGGCAGATTTGAGTACAAGTTGGATTGCTCCAATATGTATCCAACTCATCTTTTCTGCAATCTCCGGCTTCATCTTTTCTAGATCCTCCCGGATATCGCTTGCTGGAATCAATTGCATTTCCACTTGATTCCCTGTGAGCTCGATTGGAAGTGACATCTCTCGCCTCGTAATACCATATACAATATGGTGTTTCCGAGTTTTGAGACTAAAATTCCTCAGGGCATAATCGATATTCCCTGCCGTAAAGCCTTGATACTTCTGTATATTAAGACTTTTCTTCATGATCTTATCGATCTGGCTTTGTGAAATCATCGTCCGGCTTGAGAAACCCGTTCGATTTTCACTTTCTTGATGATGTACCTCTGGTTCAATCTGATTCTGAATCGGTTGGTCCATCTTCTTCACTAGTAAGGATCTCATCCTGTTCGTAAATGCTCTCATCTGAGGCGATATCCTCAAATTGGTAAACTTGTACGAGATCTTGGAAGTAGATCGTGTCTTCGATGTCTGGGGTTGACTCGAACCTCCTCATCGTCTTGTTTTCTGGGTAATTTGTAGAGATATGCCCAGCTGCACCGCATGTCCAGCAGTTGCAATCTTTGAAACTTTCATTAGCTCTAGTATGAGCTTTTCGGAAAGTTTTCCTTGCTGGTGTCCTCTCCTGAGGTCTGCTTGAGCTTGCACCTCTGGATTGAAACTGGTTTCTTGATGGACCGCTCCGCCGTCCATATTTGTATGATCCAGCCTTCTGTCTGGACCAAATCGTTCTTGGTTTCCAAGATCCTCTCTTTTTAGAATAGGGTTGATACCTATTCTTCTTGCTTTTCTTGTGACTAGCAGGATCCTCTCCAATGACCGTTGGGAGATCATTGTCTTCACAATTAAGAGGAGCTTCCTTGTTGATCCTTCTTAATTTCTTGATGTTCTTTTGTGCTGTGGCTTGTTGACACCACTCCGTCAGTTTGGTGTGCACAAAAGACATTCTTTTTCCTACTCCATCATATTCTCCGGGAACGTAATCTCGGATGAACATTTCTCTCCATGGGTTAGGAAATTTCAAGAAGAAAATCTCCTTTGCAAAGTTATCCTCAGTCTTGGATTGATGCTGGTAGACTGTGAAGAGCTGCAGAAACTTGTTGAGAGATTTTTGATCTAAGACAGCAAGTCTTAGATTAAGAAGAGTCATCTTGTACTTCTTCTTCTTCTCCTCGTCATAAGCTCCGAAATAACCAACTCCCAAGAAATGATTCTTTAGGATGTCCGCCATTTGATTCACCTTCTTTGTGTGGGACTCGATTTTAAAGCACGCATTTTTTACTTTCGTGCTTATATTGTCTTCCCACGCAGTCTTTGCCACTCCTGCAAGACTCATTTCGAGGAACCTAAGATATCCCTCGTCACTCATATCAAGAGTTGAACCTGCAACTCTCATTGCTGCTCCCCAGTCATCGATGAATTTCTCTCGATCTTTGAAATTAACTTCATCGATGTTGAGAGTGACTCCATATGGATGGATGGGCTCCAGTGTTGTTTTCTCCGAAGGATTATCATGTTTCCATTTTGTCCTTCGCTTGAAATTGATTTTGAATTGATCGTTTGCAATCCCACCAGTTCTTCGATGATAGGAGGATCCAGCTTCAAAATCATGATAACCTCGGGGTGGTTGTGTAGCCCCGCCGGATGTATCTTCTGGCTTGGCCATCTTAAGATCCACCACCGTCATGTTAGCAAAAGAATCTGCTAACTCTTGTAGATCTTCTAGTCCGATCCTTTCGAGGCTATTCATCTTTTTTACCTCGGACCGCACCAGTAATTATATTCAATCTAGGGTCGCGTTTTTCACCCTCTTTGACTGGTAGCGGGTATCTTTTTGGTTCGTCCCAAAAGAAACCCTTCTTGACTTGACTGGAACTTGGATGTGTTTCCAGTTTCTCCACTCGTTTTTGAATATCCTTTAGAATGTCAAGGATGACATCCTGTTTGTGGGATATTTCGTCCACCTTTTGAGGTACTCCATATAGGCTGTTGCCGTAATTTTGCACCGTCTTCTGGATTTCCCGTAAATCCATAGAGATTTTAGCCGGATCTGGCGTAATCTCTACAAAATTAGGGCCAATCTTTGGGTCCATCAGGTATGATCTTGATGGGCCGTTCTCATCAGCCTTCTTAGCTTCCCCTCAAGATAAGCGTTTATCATGAGGCGATCTAAGTAGAACTTGATCGTCCACTCGCAGGCACGGATCTCTCTGGGGTGCCTATTTTCTCGAATTGCTGCTTCGAGACGTTCCTGCCTTACTCGTAGTATAGTAAGGTCACTTGTTTTGTTCATCTCCATAATCTGGAGATATGAACTGTAGCACTCGCAACTCAGACAATAGTCTGGTTCCATTTTAACTTGAATTCTCCTCCGTTAGGTAATAAACAATATATAATAAATGAATATAATTCCCAAATAAACCTAGGGCTCTGATACCATTTTAGAAGCGCGGATCACATCACCAAAATTATGGGATTTTAATCCTCTTTTAAACAAAATAAAGTAAAAGCATGAAAAAATAAAGAAATACTTGTCATTAGCAATTATTTGGTGTGCTCATAGTAAATGGGTATTTTTTGAAGATGTATTTTCAAAATGGGTATAAATCATATACATACCTTAAAAATGGGTATAAATAATTATTAGCACATGCAGATATGCCTTTTTTTTTTTTTTTTCTTCTACTGCGATAAACCATTGACTGTAATTATTAAGTAAAGAAAGAAGAAGAAGAAAATTCCCTTATCCAGAACAATGACCTGCAATCGGTGCCAGAGACAACTTCTGTACGACGCCATCATTATCGACTGCATCGATCTCATAATTTATTTAAAATCAATTTATTAATGTCACTAGTTATACAGTTGACTGTTGACTTGACTGCGCCGTAGTTTATCTGATTTTGAGTGGGGACCAACTCCATGTAAATTACTACCTCCATCCCATTACATTAGTCCTCTTTGCTTTTTGATTATTCGGCACATTTTTCCATCAAAATCTAGTACGGATTTTAAAATATAATTTTGACATATTCATTTTTTCACGGGGTACTATGAGTGTCATAGTACCCCGTGAAAAAATAAATACATCAAAATTATATTTTAAAACTCGTACTAGGTTTTGGTGGAAAAACGTGCCGAACAATCAAAAAGCAAAGAGGACTAATGTAATGGGATGGAGGTAGTAGATTGGAAAATGGGAGATCAAAATAGTAATCGTGTTAAATTTATAAAGTAATTAATGATTTCATCTCACTTTAACTCTAATTTAAACACGGTAAACACGTTTCGTAATGTGTGAGCCACAGAGGAAGCTTCAATTAATATTTGATTCAACATAAAGGGTTTTTTTTTTTAATACAATCATTTTTTAGAATAATATAATCATTTTCTTTTTGGGAACGAATTCTTGCTTCACATAGCATACAATAATATTAATTATAGAAAAAGAATATGAACTAAATTCTTTTTTTTTCTTTTTTCTTTTTGTATTTTGTTCAATACAAATTCAATTGAGTTCATTATATTGACAATTAATAAAACTTGAGAAAACAAAAAATCACGGTACACTAAGAATATACTAACGTGTTAATTTTGATAACTATGCTTAAATGTAATTTATTTAAATTTAGAAGACCGTATAATTAATACCAAGGTTTGGATAACGACTTAATTTGCCCAATGTCAAAGCAAACCTCAAATCAGAATGTTGACAAATATGTTACACTAGAAAATTACTGAAAATTCAAACTAAAATTAGGCATGTTTGACAAAGTCATCCATAATGATGCACGCAATTCGTTAGTAATTTCTTGCTCAAACCAAACACTTTTTTATTTTATTTTTTTCAAATTGCATTCTTAGACTTCTCTTTTATACTGTATGATTCAGTCAATCACAATAGATAAATACTCCCTCCTATTCAATTTATAAGTCGTTCTTTACTCTTGCACACATTTTAATAAAAAAATATTTTGCCCATATTAACCTTATTTAATGACACTTAATTAGTCATACATAACCATTATTTCATAGATAACCGAGAAAATCTCCTTGTCTTCTTCTCTAATTGGAGGAAATGGGTATATTATATAAGGGCAATTATGGTAGAAAATCTCAAAACGTCAATTATATTGCAAAAGATTAAGAATGCTAAAACGACTTATAATATGAATAGGTCCTCCTATTCAATTTATAAGTCGTTCTTTACTCTTGCACACATTTTAATAAAAAAATATTTTGCCCATATTAACCTTATTTAATGACACTTAATTAGTCATACATAACCATTATTTCATAGATAACCGAGAAAATCTCCTTGTCTTCTTCTCTAATTGGAGGAAATGGGTATATTAAATAAGGACAATTATGGTAGAAAATCTCAAAACATCAATTATATTGCAAAAGATTAAGAATGCTAAAACGACTTATAATATGAATAGGAGGGAGTATAAATTTTATTTTTGCACGGTTTCTTCGCGACGATAGATTCTCTTTGGGAAAATCGCTGCATCGCAGCTTGACAAACATGGACAAGGCCGCCAGGGGTTAATTCATTTTATATAATTTGTAAATTCAAGGAAAAATAATAGTAGTATTAGAAATTTATATTGGATAGTTAGAGTAGACTGTACCCTTTTCCTATCAAATACTACTCCATAATACAGTAATAAGGGCCCGTTTGGTAGTAATACCGAGAAAAAGGTAGATAAGAAAATGTGTGATAAGTTGAGATAAAAAAAAATATGATAAGTTGAGATAAGAAATATATTGTGTGTTTGGTATAATAGTTTTAAATCAAGAAAAAATTACAAAAATATGAAATTACCCTTGAAAGAAAAGCAAAATTGAAATTTATAAAAACTATTTTTTTTTTATTTTGCAAAAAGAACAAAATTGAAAATGCAAAATTGATAATTAAAATTGAAAATAAAAAACTTATCACAACTTATCCCAGGCGGGATAATATATGCAAGTGTAACAGTGAATTTAGTCCGGACCAAAACAATTTTGCGGGCCGATGAGATTATATTTTTCGGATACCAAACGCTGAAAAAAGCAAGATAAATTTTCTTATCTAGTCTTTTCCTGGGTTTTCCTGGCTACCAAACGGGGCCTAAGAATATAAGTATCAAGGGCATTCATGGAAATTGAAAATAAGTATGGACTATTATCGAAGAAAATGAAATGATATCATGAATAGAGAGACAAAAAAATTATTTACCAGAAAATGCTGTCCAACGCACTTTTTCGGATAAAACCCATAATTTTATTTTATTTTATTTTTTTTGAGACCCATAACATAAATTTTGAAATAGTGACTGTGAATAGTTGCAGAGATGCTCTGATAAGTTTAGATATCTTGTTTTTCTGTCACTGATTTTATCATAGTAAAAATGCAATAATAACAGGATGTAAAGTGTCTAAAAACAATGATTTGTTTAAAGTAAACTTGTCTTCTCAGAAAAGTACCCAAATAACAATTTTGAAATCAATGGGGTTTTCATATCTTGATTTGAATAATTTTGATTATATCTGCAATTCACCAATAAGGAGTTCGAAATCATTTCCACAATTATTCTCACTGATATAAATAATTTTAGCACAACTTTATCAAACTTTTAGTATAATGGACGTGATTTAGCACTTAATTAAGCAATAATGGACGTGACAACTGACAATTCAATAAAAAAAATTAGATACGACTAAGGAGCACTTAACAATTAGCTGCATACATAATTTATAGAAGAAAATAATTAGCCGTAATATTTTACTTTAACTAATTTGGTACGGCAAATTATATGCTGCATATTACACGTTTGAATCAAAACTGCGCATCTTATTTAATGGTTACACAATTGTATACTTTATACTTGAAACGGACATTATTATAAAAGTTAGGATAGAATACAGTTTTTGGAATAAACTATTTAGACTCGTGAGATTGCATCCTACCATAA
Source organism: Mentha longifolia (assembly GCA_001642375.2). Classification (NCBI taxonomy): domain Eukaryota; kingdom Viridiplantae; phylum Streptophyta; class Magnoliopsida; order Lamiales; family Lamiaceae; genus Mentha; species Mentha longifolia. The sequence continues at coordinate 9,631,739 of CM038115.1, read as the reverse complement.
TTTTCCACACCAATTATAGGGCAGTAAATTTTACTCATCCTTATTTTCTATTTACATGCCTAATATAGGGCAGTAAATTTTATTGAAGATGCTTGATATGTTGGGACAAAAGTAGGTAACAAGTGGGCCATGCTTCAGTATTTAGCTATACAAACAGACAGTCATTCATTGCAGATAGGCAGATAGCGTTTGGCATTCAATGTCATTTTCTTCTCTCAAAACTCTAGATTTGAGTGTTTGACGTATTTATTTTACGGGACACACTTGGGTCAGCCGGAGTCACCGTGCGGCCGGGCTAAAACAATGACACTTTTATTCATATAGATTGACACTTTTCTGTATAAAGATTGACACTTTTAAAAATTGTCATTTTATTCGTAAAATAATTATGTTAAAGATTGACACTTTTATTCATATAGATTGACACTTTTCTATATAAAGATTGACACTTTGGGCCCGGCCGCACGGTGCCTCCGGCTGACACAAGTTTTTGTCTTATTTTACATAGACTATATCGTTTTCAAATTTTGTACTACTAGTAAAGTAATTTAATCCGATACTCCATCCGTCTTATTTTAATAGTTACTATCTCTGTCTTATTTGGCTCGACATGTTTGATTATTTTATACTACTCGCTTGAATAAAAAATAGGTCAAGTCGAGTGGGACGAAGGGAATAATAAAATTGTGTAGAGTGGTGAAATGATAAAATTTGTGAGATAAAATTGTTGAGAGCGAAGGATGAAGTGATGGGTACTGCATGATTTTATTGTAACTATATGATGGAAAGGAAAATGAGGAATAAAAAGATGACGAAATATATTACTCTTATATTGTAGTTCTCCACTTGTTTTATCTTATGTTCTATAAGGTGAAAAATAGTGAGAAATATTATCACTCCAAATAGATGAGAAAATTTATCATGACTTGGAGTGAAAATAGTGATGCCCAAGGATTTTTTTTCTTTTTGCCTGAAAAAAATTATGCACCATAGAGAACAAAGAAAAAATGAAAAAATAGTGAAAGAAATTTCATCTTCCTCCCTTTCCTTAAAAAAATCACACCCTAACGTTATAATTTAAGAGGGTGTTCGAGAATATATATATATTTTTTTTACTTAGCAGGAAAAATTAAAAAGAGTTGCTCCCAAAACTTCAAAAGGTGTTAGAGAAGAATTTTCATTTAAAATAATACTAACATGTATGAGAGCACGTCCGAAGAGGAGAGATTTTTTATTTTTATTTTTATTTTTATTGAGGACCCAAATGAAAAGAGTTACTCCCTTAAAATTATTAAAAGATCCTAATAAAATGTAAGAATAGATAGATATGAAATTTTCATATCATATCTCACAGACCGAATATAAATATTCATAATGTCACACTGGCATGTAACACGTAATAATAAGATCGGGATAAAGATAAACTATAGTTCGGAAAAAGAAATTCCGTGTAGTGATAGAATTAATCAAACACTAATTAGATCGGGAGGAACACCCTATTTATCACGAATTGTAACCGACAATTAGTTGTCCAAGACGTTATATGTACAAAATAATTTGGGGAATAAATTGAAAGGCCAAGGAACAACAATTTCAAAACGAAGTTGCACTTTTCTTCTTTCTATTATTTGATTGATTTGATTTGATTTGATCCACCAATTTAATTAAATGGTCCAATAAAAACATTTATTTGGTCGCTCAAAAAGCGAGCTCGTACTGTGTACTGGCAAAAAGAAACAAACGTGCCATAATTGTGATAGCAAATTCGAAATCGTCTGTCTTAAAATTTTATTCTCTTTTATTTTAATTTTTTTAAATAAAAAAAAAAAAATCGTTTTCAGAAATTAGTTGGTTGCTTTCTTGAGGTCAATTTAGTCTTTTAGGTCACATCTTTTGATTAACATGAACTTTGTTCTGAGAGATTTTTAAATTGGGCTGGGCTTAATTTTTGGGAAGAAATCTGTCAAAATTCATGAAGAAGTTGCACTTTTCTTCTACTCAATGGGCTGGGTCGGAATGGTATTTAAGGGCTGGGCCATTTCTTATATTGGGCCTCACGGACGCACAATTAGTATAATTATCTGTTGCATTTCTGTGATATTTTTATTACCATGAATGGTATGGTTATTGAATACATACCGTTTAATTTAGACCGAACCATAAATAATGCCGATTCGAATCATCTATTACATTACGGTGGTGACATCTTATATTGCACTGTTGAATGTTCACCACATGTTTAAAGTATTTTCTAAATCAATACTCCCTTGTCCCCCATTTCCGTGTGGGAAGGATAGTGGCACATGATGTAAGAAAAAAAGTTGATGAAAAGTAAAAAAAAATAAGATAAAGTGGAAAGAATTAGGTAGAAAGTGAAAAAAGTAAGAAGAAAATAGATAAATAAGAAAAAAGTTGAAGGAAATAATCTTTCCATTTTGGGTATGAACACGAGATGATGAACGTCACACGGATATTAGGGACAAATAGAGTATTTTTTTAAGAAAATGAAATTCCATTATAATTGATGATTTAAAAAATAATTTTAACACGTATTACAACGAAATGCAATTGAGGATCCCAATAACAACATTCAACGCTCGATGCCTCCTATGCTACCATTTACTACAAGTCAAAATAATATCCAACAATGATGGTATGAATGCAGCAATTTATTGTCTCATTATTCTCTTATAGATTATCATAACTAAAATTTACGTACAACTTCATAGATACATTTACACCCTCTCTCAGTATCATATTATTCATAACTGGGAAAAGATTATACATCCTCCTTAATTCTCGTGCCCAAATCTATTGGACGAGAGAGTATCATATTTTGCCCAAAAAGAAAGATGGCGATATCTGTGGGACGAAAAGAGTATGTTATATGCCTCGAGTGAAAGAGTTAAGAGCATGGGATGGCATAATTTGAAATCAAAGTTTAAGGTTCAAATCAAGCACATCATCATCTGGTTTCTCCTCGGACTGCAGATGTCCGAATCGGAAACTTCCCGGCCACGTCACATCTGCTTCGACAGAGGGCTGCCGTTGCCATTGCCATTGCCAGCCCAACCCAAAGCTCGTGCTTCTCTCGCTATATCTCGCCACCTCCACTGTAAATCCATCTCTGCTTGATTCGTGACGGTTTGAGTGCGGTTGTGGGCCGAGTGATCTGGTAATGAACTGTTGGGAGTGATAATGTCTGAGCAGACCTCTCTCTCTCCTGTGAGCATTCTGGTGGCCTCCCAATGCTTGCGAGCTGTAGAACTTTCTCCTGCAAAAGTTGCACGAGTATATCTTTGGCCTTGCTTCTGATGATGAACTGCTCAAATTCACCCACTCTGCTTCTTGATTTTGCATCCTCTTTCTTTCTGAAGGGTTTTAGATAAGGGATGGAATAAGAGTAACAAGAATGGAGATATATATTGAGGTTATGTGTCCCACTCCTCCTCATCAATGGTGGCCACATCAACTTCACCTTGAGCTGTTGTAAAAGGTGAAGGTTGACTATCAATGGACATTTCCATTTCTAGTCAAATCACTCACGAGCTTTGTCTACTGTTATTGCTATTGCTATTTGCTATTGCCTTCTATCATTCTTGTCTACTTATACTACAAAATCACTTTATTGGAACTAACTGTTATTATTGGAGGATTTGATTCTCTCTCTCTCCCTTTGGCTGCTGAGAGCTCTCAACTTTCAAGTCAGCTATTTAAAAATCTAGAGTTTAGGGCTAGTGCTTGTATTGTACTATATGAAAGTGATGAACAATGAAAAGGAAGGATCAGGAGGTTAACATGGGCTCTTCTTTTTTTTGTCATTTATAAATATTAATGTAACATCATATCTATTACTGCAAAACTACTCAAGTTCACAGGCTGGATTATGCAAAAGGCAGACGACAATAGTGTTCCTTTGTTTGATGATTAGATTCTGTTTTATAAGTATTTATCTATTTTGAGCACTAAGAGCTGTCTGGTTTTTAAAGCTATAAATGGAAACACATGGGGAATTCCATTAGCTCAAGGCGGGGTTACCTCCACAGCTTCAAAGTCAGATTTCCTCATCATCAAATCAAATACTACTATTGAACATACAAACTCCTTTAGTTTACAATTATCTTTTGCCCAACACTGCATGTTAATACGTAGAATTTAACCATAAAAAAGAAAGCTATCACACATGGAGACCATGGACCTACAATGGTGGTCATGACACACAACAAGCACTACATGGATAGCTAAAGGTACAAACAGCAACACTTCAAATTACATGGTAAAAGATAAATTATATGGGAAACGAAAAAGTCGAAAGAAAGAGCATTATCAAATAAAACTCAATATACAGTTCTACACATGCACGCATGAATAATGCAGCACCTTAATTTGAGTGTCTCAAAACTTAAGTTAAGACAGTAGCCAATTTAGTCTACAGAAGCAAGGAAGGAATGACCTATCTTTATTTCATTTCCTATATAATGAGGGAAAGTTCCCGAAAGAAACGCCTGCCAATCAAGACCCAGATCTTTAAGCTCCTCTGGCACCAGATCCAGAAATAAATTCAAGTACCTGCCATAATAAGATGAGTAAATTACAATTGCAGATAAACAGTATGAAACTGTGTTAATCTAATAAGACGGAGGATTTAAGGATGTTAAACTAATTTACTCAGAGATGTGCTAGCTGAGCTGTTTAACACTTCAAGGGGCAGTAGCATGAAGAGCCACTAGTCACTTGTGCACTAAGATAGTGGCGGAGAACAGACATTGCAAAAGTGAGAAGAGAACAGACATTGTAAAAGTGAGAAGAGAACTCCAATCTAATTACAACAGAGTCAAAATGGAACTGATGACGATCTTGTCATCTTCTTACATACACGAAGGAATATTGTCAAGACCAGTAAGTTAAGTGAACATAACATGAAACACTTCAATCTCCTTGATTTCAATGAAATATCTTGTGTAAAAGCACATAAATGATATTATGATAAGCAATTGTCAATCCATGCAAATCAAACCTTTTCATTAATTAGCTCGCTACTTATATCTTTAATCTTTAATACTGATAACCAGCAAGTACGGAAACGAAAAGAAAAAACAAGAATAGGTAAGGACATTCACAGCAGTTCTTTGATTGGTACAACCTGAACATTGTTCTATTTCACCACGAGCAATACAAATGTTATGATCATAGAATCAAACCAGTAATACAATTTTCAGAGAGGTACCATAATCAGAAAACCATAGCCATATGTTAAGCATCATCATACTCAGCCGTCGCTCTTATATTCCACATTAAGAGCAACAAATAAAGTTCAAACAGCATATTTTTTGTCTTCAATTTTCTAAGTACAAATAAAAAAATATTGACCTACAAGGTAATGTCAGGGACCTTTTGATTGTTGTGAAGCGCTGCTGAAATCACCCATCTTTTCCATTCCTCCCTATCAATCCCAATCATTTCAAGTCTCGTTATCAACCAAATCCAACAGAGTTAAACACAATTCAAATCCCTCAACCTATATTCTCACAGGTGATTGGATTTTAGTTGACTAAATAGGAGGCATATATGAAAATTTCCGGTTCCTTTAGAAGCATTAATCACGAAGACTATCCTCAAACAACATTATTAGACTCACAAAGAAACTATTAGCGATCTTGACAAGAACGGCGGAAGGTACCGTGGGACAGCTCACAGAAAGCCCGCACATTCACAGCCAAATGTGAAGTAAGCTGTGCTCCCGCCATCGGAAGCAACGACTGCGCACATCCCAGTTCCCCCAATGTCCTGTGTCATCCAAAACTTTCAATAATTCGATAACCAAAACATCCGATTCCGGCAGAGATCAAATACAATCTTTATACTGAGACAATTAGGTAAATACAGCGATGGCAATATAGCAGTGCTGTTCATTCAACAAAATATGTAGAGAGTGTATAGCATTGGAAGAATTAAATCTGACCGGGGGTTGGCGAAGGAGAGGCGGCGGGGACGGAGGCGAGGGGCGTTGATTGGGGAGGGGAGGATGCGGGTGGGGGCAGAGAGTGGCGACGACGAGCGAAAGGCGGAAGCCCTTGCGGTGGAGATGAGAGATCTTGATAGCGAACCACGCCAAGCCATTGTTGCTGCTTTCGTGAGGAATTCGGGGGGGAATCTAGGGTTTTGTCCAGGGTTTAGGAAATGAATTTGGAAATTTTTGATGACGTAATAATAATGAGAGTAATCACGGCCATTTATTTTCTTTTACCTTTTCTTTTCTTTTCTTTCTTCTTTTCACTTTTTCGTTTTATTTTTCTAACCTTTTCACCCTTTTTTTGTTTAAACTAAATAAATTAAAAAATCTGTATAAAAAGCTGACTTGTTAGCAAGAAATACATTTATCTTATTTTCTCTCGTATTTATTAGTCTGTCCCATTTAACTAGATCACTTGAATGAGACGGAAGGAGTAATGATTATATCCAAAAGTAATAACATTAGTGTAGACCGGCTATCTATATATAATTGACTAAAATATATAAATACCTCATGTTTAATGCACAATGATGAAGATAAAATATTAATTTTGGGCTCTAAACTTGGAGCTATGGCTTATTTAAATTAGAATTAAAATGATTTTAATTCCCTATAATGCAAGTATCATTAATCATATTAATATTAAGCATCATTCTATTTTAGCCTCAATACGTTGGGCTCCTTGATTTTTATTCACAAGTGTTTCAAGAAGACAGTCGCTTCCACAACCCGGCCCAATAATAGTATCTTTACAAAGAAAAAGAAAAAGAAAAAGAAAAAGTAGAGAGATTTAATTTGTGAGAAATTGATGCAGACGAAGTCAAAGAAATGTATAATTGGTTGATTCACCACAAAAATGGTATTGCATTGTATTGATATATGCAGTATACCTAGAGCGGTCAAATTTGACCTGAAAAAGCCCGGTTCGATGGGTAGTCTTAGCCCACTCGTAGTTTGGGCGGGCTTGGGCTATGAAATTTGAGGCCCGTTGAAATTTTGGACCAGCCCGACCCCACTCAAGATGCTAAAAAACTCAATGGGCTTGGGCGGCCCAGTCGACCCGATCATTTTTACATTATGATTTTCTCACGTGCTGAGTTTGGGCATTGATTTTTGCGGCCTGCTGGAATTTTGGGCCAATCCGGTCCGACTTTTGTCTCAAGCCCGACAGGCTCGGGCTGGCCCGACCCGAGCGTTTGACAGCTTTAAGTATACCGTATATTGTCCTCATAATAAAATAAATATAATGTATATTGATTATTCAACCTCGTCTCCAAGTAATCCATTTTTCTTAATAAAGTAACCTTACATTACTATGATAACATATTTAACTCATATTTTCCAGTCTATTTTAATATATGCATATAAATTCATACCGCTATATAAGCATACATTTGATCCCTCTTTATAAAGCGGAAGGAAAATCAGAACACACGTATCATAAGTTTGAATGTAGTTTTATTCAAGAAAAAACTTGCAAGACTCCCATCAAATAGTAAGTATATGTTTTCATATACGTATGTATAAATAATATTGGGAAAAGAACAAAGTAAATAATGAATTAAATAGAGAGTGAGGAGGAGCTTGAAAAAATGTGGTCAAATGCATATTTGCTTTGGAAGTTGGAGAGAAGAAGATCGAGGGACGAGGAGAGTCTGTGTATCTGTGTTGAACACATATGCATAGGGGCATGCACCAAAGATGTCTGCTAATGCAATTCCCATTCAATTACAGTAATTTATTGTGAAAAGACTCTTTGTTGTCTCTTCCTTCCCACACTTCAATTTACGCTTCCCCACACGTGTCGCCCCTTTTTGTTTAACTTTCTTTGTTTTCTTGACGATTTTTTTTTTCTTCTTCTCAAATACTCCCTCCGTCCTGTTGAAATGACCTTGTTTTTCTTTTTGGGTCGTCCCACCGAAATGACCTTGTTTCCTAAAAAGAAAATAATTAGTGAATTAAAATAATTAATTAATGCATAAAAAATTAATTAATGACTTTGTTTTCCTTAAAATATTTATTTAATATTAAATATACTCCACCTAAATTATTACTCCTTCTGTCCCACATCAACAGACCTATTTTTTTAGACACGGAATTTTAAAAGAGTGTGTAGAGATAGAGTATAATGCTTAATGTTTTAATGCAAATTTTATTATTTTAAAACTATACCATCATAGATGCATAACAACATATTAATATCTGATTTTAAATGAAAGATCGTATCAAGACCTTTCATTTGGTATAAAAATTAAAAAAATCAGAAAACTTTTAGGATATAAATTATATTGAGATACGTGCTGAGAGGTGAGTGGATGATAAGATGATCAATGGTTCATTTGATCGCTAATTTTTTCTATTTTAAGAAACATACCAATTAATGTAGGACGACTCGATATAGTATAATATGCCTATTGGTGTGAGACGAAGAGAGTATGTGATATATAAAATAATACAATTAGATGAGACAAAAGAAATAAAACATACTATAAAAACATCGTGTGTTGATGACAACAATGTTTCTAACTCAATTTAAAAATTGAGAAATTTTGAGATCAAATATGAAATGAGATAAGAAATTTTATACATTTAAGTAAAAAGTTTGAGTTAAACTTGGATATTAGAATAATACTAATTGTTTGCAATTTTACAAAGTATATATAAGACTTTATTGATTGAATAAAATTAGTCAATTCGACTATATACCAATGTTTTCAGACCCAGCTCAAAATTCGATCTGACATGGCCTTCAGGTCATAGTTCAATTATAATAAAATATAGAATATATATAAAGATATTTAAAACTTCATCAGTCACTCCGAAAATTCATCAGTCATTTAGAATTACGTAGATATAATTAGTAACAAATCAGTTTAATTAATGATATAATATGATTATAGTAACAAATCAGTTTAATTAACTAGATATCTATATATTTATTAATAATAGTAAATGAATTCATAGGTTTAATTAATATCAATTGCTAGCTAGTTTATATTTTTGAAGCTTGTTCACAATTCTAATCCTAGTAATATTGAGCTTTCTCACGAGCATAACAATAGTATTCTCAGACTTAAGCCTGGTTTTATGTATATAGTGAGCTCCAGACAATGTTCTATTGAATGAAACTTTGAATTATCAATTATGTATACATATATGAGAATGGTACACCGAAAAAAGAATAATTAGTTAATATATGATCTATAGGACATAGATTATTTAATGAATTTAAAATGTTTTAAACTATTTAGTTAAAATGTTTTTGGATAATTGATAGGATATGACCCAACTATTAGACTCAATATAAATGGACCCCGATATTAAGCTTGGCTTATCTAAGCTTGGCCCAAGTAAGAGACTTCTTCACCAAGCAAGGAAGACTTTTTGATCGACTACAACTCAAACTCCAATAGAGTGTAGAAGACTCGGATATTTATGATGAAGAGTGAGATAAGCCTAAAGAGTCCTTATAGGAATAGACTTTGTATTAGAACCAAGCTCCATATGAGCATCTATAAATAGGGGTTTAGAATAGAATAAGAGGGGAGAACAATCTTGTAACCAATACTCATACAAGCAATAATATCCATACTCTTTTCGACCCGTGGACATAGATCTATTCCGGTAGATCGAACCACGTAACTCCTTTGTGTTCCTTTTGCTTTCGTGTTCATTTATTCCTTATTGGCGTTTATTAATTACCCACGAAAATAAAGATCGATCACTGGCGCCGTCTGTGGGAAACTAAATTTGTGATTTCCGATCAAAAGTTTTCTGGGTAATCTACCGTCATGACAGGAAGGCCAACTCGATCAACCGCTGCTGCCGCCGCCGCCTAGCAAAAGGAGACTCAGCAAACCGGACAAGGTCCGGTAGCAAATCCACCGGTCCACGAGGCCGAGGCAAGCCAAGCGCAAGATCTGAACCCTGCAACACGCAGACGACACGGGAAGGAACGCGCGAGAGGCCAAACTCCGGACGGACACGTTGAACGCGTGTCGTTGGATAAGCATGGCAATCCAATCTATCCAGAAGGAGAAGGTCACAATAGCAGCCAGGAGGAGGACGACGTCCATCTCCAACCGGAAGAATTCGACGATACTGCCAGGGAGTACCTCGCGCATAATAAGCGAGATTTTCTCCAGTTCGCCAAACAACAAAAAGCTCAAAATCGTGAAAAAGGCCAACCTTCGCCCAGCGATGATAGAGAGCGCGAAGTTACATCCAGATCGCAATAGCGACAGAAATCCCCTAGCGTCAGGATTGTTGGCGCACGAAACGCAGATATTCCTCCTAGACGATTTGGTAACCTTAATCGTCAAGGGGAGGACCATCGTGCCCCACCTCGGAACAACGAGGATGGTTATCGAGGAGGTAGGTTCGGCGTATACGGGAGGATCTCTACCCCTTTCACCAACCGAATACTCTACACTCCTCTCCCAGATAAATATAGGGTCCCGCCGATCAAACCATATAATGGATCGTGCGACCCGCGGAACTTTCTGTCCCAATACCAATACAATATGGCCAACCAAGGACTAGATGACGACGTCTACATGTGCAAGGCATTCCCAGAGTTGTTGATCGACAATGCACGCATGTGGTTTGATAGCTTACCACCTCGCGGCATCGGATCGTATGATGAGCTAATGGACGCCTTTAAGCGAAAGTTTTTCCAGAAAGCCGAGGCAAAAACTACCTCGGCGCATCTTCTCACTATAAGGCAAAGGCGAGGCGAACCCATCAGTGACTTCATGACTCGATTCAACGAGGAAGGTCTAAAAGTCGAGCGCCTGACTGATGAGGTCCTTATCTATGCCTTTCAAAATGTTATTCAGTCGGGGGCCCTATACAAGGAGATTGTAAGGGACGAGCCTCGTACTGCTAAACAACTATGGAGCATAGCGGATCGGTTCGCAAGAGCCGACGAAGCTGATAGGAGAAAGCGCGAAGCTGACAAGGCCGAACCTTCTGATAAAAAGAAAAGAGAAAAGGATCGAGGGGACCGAGGCCGAGGCCGATAAGGTTATGTGTTACGTCGTCTATTTAGGTTATTTTGTTTCATTTCTATTAATAAAACATTCATTTTTCTTTTATGTGTTTGGTCTTGCATATCTCATGTCCTACTTGTGCATATTATTTCTCTCGTAATATAATACCCTTTCGAGGATGATATAATACCCTTTCGAGGATGATATAAACCTAAATTAGGGTAAATTACAAACGCGTGTAAGGGGACCACCCCTATCGACACTTCTCGACAAATAAGGAACCCATTTATACATTAGTTAAATACGAGGACGAACTACCTTCGTTTTAGTACGAGGACGAGCTACGTATTTTTATCGTAGTATATTACAAGGAGAATTGTGAGTTATACCCTTATGAGGACGTACGCATGCAAATAAAACTCCAATTTTATTTCGACAAAGGAGAAGAAATTCTATGGTTACATACACTAGGACGAAGAGGAGCCCGGATGCTGACTAAAGCTAAGCTAATCTTTAGCAAAGTCTTAACATTTAAGAGATTGTCTATACTAATCCTGCCTCTACCTATATTTCCCTCGTGCTACTCCTCGACCTTGGCCAGTTTGAAAACCCCGATCAACAATCCTCGAACTGGAACCGGGATTAGATGAACTCGAAGGCCCAGCGTCCGAAGAAACAAGTTGCTCTATTCTTGGACGACGAGCCACAATCGTCTTATACATGCCGACTAGTCACTTTAGTTCATCCACTTGTTCCCGAAGCTGACAGGATCCCGCACCATATTGTTGTTTGTAGATAGAGCATCGAGCAATGAGCTCTTTTACCTTCCCTTCGACTTCGGAGATGGTCATCCCACCACCTCGGCGGATAATCGCCTCGTATTCCGAGTGTTCCTGGATGACCTGCTCGGCCTCTTCCTTTAAGATCTCCAGCTTCTCTTCCAGCTCAAGAAATCGAGCTTGCAACTCATCATATTTCTCTTGTGCTGCGGTAAACTTAACCTCGGCCTCATTCTGGACATGGCCAACTTTGCCTTTCCAGTGAAGGATTTCGGTGGAGACGATACACGCTCCACTTCGTCAAATTTATTTTTTGACGAGGCAAAGCACTTCAACCTTACCTCGTCTTCGACGGGACGGTACGCATTTGACTCCGTCAAATTTATTTTTTGACGAGGCAAAGCACTTTTCTTCTACCTCGTCTTCGACGGTACGGTACGCATTTGACTTCGTCACATTTATTTTTGGACGAGGCAAGATACTTTTACATCTCTCCTCACTTATCTATACCCCTAAATCACATCCTCATTTCTACACCCTTTTGGGGGGGGGGATGCGATAGGATATGACCCAACTATTAGGCCCAATATAAATGAACCCCGATATTAAGCTTGGCCTATATAAGTTTGGCCCAAGTAAGAGACTTCTTCACCAAACAAGGAAGACTTTTTGATCGACTACAATTCAAACTCTAATAGAGTGTAAAAGACTTGGATATTTATGATGAAGAGTGAGATAAGCTAAAGAGTCCTTATAGGAATAAACTTTGTATTAGAATCAAGCTCCATATGAGCATCTATAAATAGGGGTTTAGAATAGAATGAGAGGGGAGAACAATCTTGTAACCAATACTCATACAAGCAAATATAATATCCATACTCTTTTCGACCCGTGGACATAGATCTATTCTGGTAGATCGAACCACGTAACTCCTTTGTGTTCCTTTTGCTTTCGTGTTCATTTATTCCTTATTGGCGTTCATTAATTACCCACGAAAATAAAGATCGATCAATAATAAATATTCCCTCCGTCTCAAATCAAATGTAATACTTCTCTGAAATCTGTGAGAATTTTTACAAGGAAGTGTTACATATGGTTTGAGATGGAGTGAGTATATGCGTGCATAAATACTCCCTTACCCATCGTGGACACATTTAATGGGTGTGTTAACGACTGATTTGGCAGTGTCACGTCAACGATTTTTTCATTCAGAGTTTTTTTTTTTTTTTTGGTAATAGAGTTTAGTTTGTTTAGTGTTTATTTTTATTAAGTACTGAGAGAATTAACAAATTGAACGCTATTATACTTAGGGGCCGTTTGGTTTGTGTAGGGAAAGAGAAAGGGAATAGGAAAGGGAAAGAAAATGAATGAAATGAGAATGATTCCCTATTTTCCACTTCGTTTGGTTGGGACAGGAAATGGAATCGTAATTCTATTATATATATTCATATATATCTTAATAGCATAATATATTTTACAATTTTATAATTTTTAATATAATTTTATATTATTAAAATAATAATAATATTATTATTAATTTCAGATTTTAAATAAATATAATATAAATATTATATATAGTATATTAATTTAATATTATATTATATAAGTAACACAATATATGTTTGCATGAATCATTATTATTTAAATAATAATAATAATAATTATTATTTTAAATAATAAAAATTGCATAAAATAACAATATTATATTAATATGTAAATAATAACATATGCTTATAATTTTTATATAATTTATATTATTAAAATGTCATATTATAATTTCATTTATTATTATTATTATTATTTATTTTATTATTATTATTAATAATAATTATTATTATTAATTTCAGATTTTAATATATAATATAAAATTATACATAGTATATTAATTTAATATTATATTATATAAGTAACACAATATATGTTTGCACAATCATCATTATTTAAATAATGTAATATTATATTATTTAAAATAATGTAATAATATTTATTATTATTATTATTATTTTAAATATAAAAATCGCATAAAATAATATTAATTATATGTAAATAACATATGCTTATAATTTTTAATATAATTTTATATTATTAAATGTGTCATATAGTATAAATTCATATTATTATAAATTATTATAATATAATAAAATTGCATAAATAACAATATATTATTTTAATATGTAAATAATAATTTATTTTTATATTATTAAAAATATCATATATTATAATTTCATAATATTATTATTACTATTATTTTAAACATAACAAAAATAAAATAATGATGATTATTATTAATATAATATAAATATTATATATATATAATATACTGATTATTATTATTATTATTATTAAACATAATTTTTTAGAGAGAGCATAAGGGAAATAGGAAAAGAGAATCTCATTCCTTGGGTAGAAGGGGGGAATGAAAAGAGAGGAGAATGGGTGATTGAAATATGCAACCAAACATCAATAAAGGGAATCATAACTCTTGATTCTCTTTCTCTTTCCTGATTACCCCGAAACAAACGGCCCCTTAAATGGTTCTACTTTATAAATAATGATATACATTAAAAAAAACATAAAATAACACAATTATCAAAAGATGGTATCATGTCATGAAATAGAAAGATGGCATGAGGAATATTAGGAACATGTATATACACATCATAAGTCCCCTGGGCCTGAGTGATGAGTCATGGCTGCATGCAAGACGAGTGGGCCACATTCAGTGGAACTCAGCCATAGCTTCTGCCACGCCCTACTACCATTCCGAAAAACGGGTCCGGGCCGGGCTCGCGGGTACGGGTTTCCATTATGCTTTGGATAAATAAAGCACGGTTTTCTCGGGTGGCTTTGGAACTTTGACTGTGAGACGACGACAATACCAAAGCTCTCCCTCCCTCCCTCCCTCCCTCCATCCCCTTCTTTCTCACTCTCGCTCTTGCTGTCGCCTCGTCTTCTCTTCTCCTTGAAATGCTGGACACTCCCGTAGAGCACTGTTTCTAACTTTCTAGAGAGAGAGAGAGAGAGGCTACTACTACTACTACTACTATCTATGCTATTGCTATTGCCAATGCTGCAGCAGTTGATTGAAAAACACAACACATAAATAGGATAGCATAGCTTTGCCAGTTGTATATATAGCCCTCTACCTCTTTTCTTTTCTTTTCTTTTCTTTCCTTCCCTTCCCTTCTCTCTTTTTCAAGAAAAAAGGAAGCTTCCTATATCTTCTCTCTCTGAATATCTCTCCTATTCCTATATCTTCAGTCTACATCCATGGCGAGTGAAACTGAGTTCGGCGATGACCCGTTAGCTCCCGGGTGCTATTCGCAGCTTCTTTTCGGCGATGAAATTTCTGGTTTGGAAACAGACGATGGCTGCTTCGGCTTCACTAATTCTTCATTTTCTTCTGATGATAATACCAATCTTAACTCTCCCAAAATGCTGTGTTTTGGTGATTACGCGAAGCAATGCGGAGGGAATGGCGAGAAAACGGAGCAGAAACCCGGACTCACATGCATGGATCCTCCACCCAAAATCATTAATGTCGGTGCTATTCTCCTCTGTAACAATTTCATCATTCCTCTCTGAGTGTGCGCGCGCGCGTGTGTTAATTTTTTGACTTTGACTTTGACTTTATCTTTGTTTTTGTTTAATGATGGTGCAGCAGAAGAAGAGAAGCGGGTCGGGTACTCAGAATGCTGCCGGAGCCCCGGCTGGGAACCAGAGGAATGGTAAGAAGGCGAAATCGGAAAATTCTAGAGGCGGAGGCGGAGGCGGAGGCCAGGGAAAGGTGAATTTGATTTCCTACTAAATTGATGATTAAAATATTTGATTAAGTGGGTCTTGATGATTTATTTAATTAAATTAGGTGGTTAAGAAAGAGAAGCTCGGTGAAAGGATTACGGCGTTGCAACAACTTGTGTCGCCGTTTGGCAAGGTCTGTTTTGAAATCACTGTTTGTTACTTTTCCGTTTTCTTTTATGACCCCCCTTTTTTAAGGGGAGAACCCATTTCCAAGTAAAAATGGTGAATCAAAATTTTTAATTACACAGGTGATGTGATGTCGTCGCCTGATGGGAATATATATATAAAGTCAAATAACTCAACATTACAAAAGTGGTCCCCTTTATGTTTGACATGTCACATGCCTACACATTTATTCTATATTTTGTTGTTCCAAATTTGTATCTCATTTATATTAGTAGATTTTTTTAGTGCAAAGTCGATTCTGCATTGCTCCATTATTGACTATTGCATATATATATATATGTATATTGTGAAGAGTTGAGACATGTATGTATATATATTGAGTAGTGACATATATGGTGGATGAATTGCATGTGCAGACGGATACAGCATCAGTGCTTCACGAAGCGTTAGGGTACATCAGATTTTTGCATGATCAGGTGCAGGTGCTCTGTTCTCCATATTTGCAGCGCTCCTCTTCCCATACTTCTCTAACTGCCGGGGTACGTATACATACGGTATACGCTTCTCTATACGCGTATTTCTTCTTCCTTGTACACTGCTTTTCTACGATAAAAAAATGAAACGAGTAGAGATGAATTTGGCAGGATGATGTAGATAGCGAGAAGAGCGAGAGTGGGAAGGATGATCTGAGAAGCAGGGGATTGTGCCTCGTCCCGGTGGATCTCACCCTCCACGTGGCCGACTCCAATGGTGCCGATCTCTGGTCCTCTGCACCACCCATCATCAACTCTGTTTCCTCAAGCTAGCTTTGCTTTTTTTTGCTTTCACAATTTTGCATCTTGATGAAACAATGTTTGCCGTTGGAGCTGCATTGTTTCTTCAAAGAGAAAAAAAAACCAAATGGTAAATATTAGATAAGGTAACTTGTAAGTAGTAGAAGTGAAGAAAAAAGGTGTTGGGAAATCAAGTGTTCTCTTTTTTTGTATTTTGGCCCCAATTTTCGTGTAGAACCAAACAGTTTCATCGAAGGGGGCAGAACACGAGGGTGAAATTTTTATCATGTCTGGTTTTTCTTTTGCAATCTTTCAAACCAATTAATTTACCGTTAGTAATCTATGTTGCATCTGGTTTCCTAATTCCTAGGGTATCTGTTTATTGATACTTGCATATTGATTTTATTTTTCAAAAAATATGACTTACTATGTACTGTAACTCACAATTTTCTTCAAGTACGAGAACTTACCGTGTACAGCTTTTATTTCCCAAATTAAGTACTACCTCCATCCCACACTATTAGTCCCATTTAACTTTTTGACTTTTTCAGCACGTATTTCCACCGAAACCTAGTACGAGTTTTAAAATATAATTTTGAAGTATCGTTTTTTTTACGGGATACTATGACACTCATAGTATCCCGTAAAAAAAACGATACTTCAAAATTATATTTTAAAACTCGTACTAGGTTTCGGTGGAAATGCGTGCCGAAAAAGTCAATAAAGTAAATATGACTAATGAGGGGGATGGAGGTAGTAAGATTTAATAATTTTCGTTACAACTGCGACTAAATCTCTCAATTTAACGTCTTAAACAACAGCCTCTTCCCTCGCCCCTCCAAGTTCCTCAATTCCTCAGCCATTTTTTTTTTTCATAATTCACACTATCTTTGCGGCAGAGCTAAATTCTAATTCGGCTTCTAATTACAAAATGATTCTAGTCTTAAGGAAGAATACTGCGGTCTGATGGGGCCATGGGGGTTGATGCAGTTTTGAGTGATCATTTTGGTTAGGCCCAATAAACTTGTTAAAGAGCTTTGTTTTCCATGTTTGTCACTTTACACTTGCTGATTCCAAGCAATTAGATTCCATTTATTAGTAACATTGTAACTTGCCTAAAAAGGGAAAAAAAAAAAGAAAAAAAGAAAAGAAAAGAGATTAGCAAACACATTGAAAATGAACAATAAAATTCCGTTGCTCCTTCTATAGTAGAGTAGTGTATTTCTACATAGAATTTTATTGATCTTTTTAGATGTTTTTGTAGTAGAGTAGTGTATTTGCTAATCATTTTTTCTCTTTAGACAAGTACAATGTTCCTGATAAATGAAAGTCTAAATGTTTGGAGTCAGCAAGTGTAAAGTGACGAGAATGGAAAACAAGGCTCTTTAACTAGTTTATCGAGCTTAATACACATGATCATTCAAAACTGCATCAGCCCCCGCCAGATAGTGGCATTCTTCATCTAGACTGGAATCAATTTGTAATTAGTCATATGTCCGATGAATTCAAGGTAAATAATGACACTCTTAGGTCGTGTTCTCTTTGAGGGAAAAGAAAAATTTTCCCTCATTTTTCCATATTTTTACTTGTTTACTATGACATCAAATTTTCATCCAGCATGAGGGAAAATTTTCTCAGACAGCCATTTTTCTTTCATTTTCAGTCTGAACCTATATAATCTTTTCATCTCAAATTGGAATGATAATATTTTTCATCATAGCATCATTGTGGGATAAAATTTTCCATTCTTTTCTTATCCATTATTTTCCTTTTAATCAAAGAGAACACACCCGTATGGTTAATATACTAAACCATGATTGCATATTATATCACCTTAATAACACCTTGTAGAAGTTGAGTTGATTCGCAAAGGGTGAGGAGCAACAAAAATGAATACCCCCATCAAATTTCCCGCAACGGATATGCTAATATTACCGAACAAATCAAGGTTTAAGCCCTAGTTGTTATATATAAGTAGATAATTGAATAATAAGTTTACATTTGTTTATTGATAATTTCTTTTTTCACTCGCTGAAGAATGAACTAAAGGGTGATGAAGACCCTCAGTAGCCATTTTATGGAAGAAAGCAAAGATTGTTTAAGGATGGATAAACTAGCAATGCCATGACGACGGAAGCATTGCAAAAATTGTATGAGCCATAATTAATTTTCTTTTTCACACTTCATTGTTTTTGTTGGCTAAATTTTTTTACTTTATTTGATAATGGTAGGATTACTACTGAAACTTCCTTATTACGTCGACTGCCTCTTTTGCCGCCTCATTTAAATACCCCTCTCGATTTCTCTCAGAATTCCGACTCTCTCTGCGGCAGCGATGAGTTCTAATTCGGCTTTGAAATCGAAGCGCAGTTTGAGATCAGTATCTTCCAACCCTTCTTCCTCCGCTAATCATAACAGCGCCGATGGTAAAAATCCCAATAAGAAGACGAAATCTGCTCAGAAAACGCTCGGGATGGCTTGGGGAGCAAATTCTCGTCCTTCGTCTCGCTCCGCCTTCCGCAATTCTCCCTTCTCCGACTTTGGCAGGTTTGTGATTTCATTGTTTGGATCGAAATCGTCAAGTTATTGAATTAGAGACTTTCTAGTAAAAATTAAGAATGTTTTGAGTCTGTAAGTGTTCATTATTTTTCTTCAAATTCATTGGTATTGCCAATTGTTCAAGGGTCGTTAATGAAAACTATTGGTGTACGTGGTACTTGGTTTAGTTACATGGCTGTGAAGAATCGGAAACTACACGAACAGTTTGATGCCGCTGCTTCAAGCTCTTCCTGCAGCGGGTCCAGTTCCGGGAATATATTTTGTGGGGTTTCAATTTTTGTTGATGGATATACCGTTCCTTCGAGTCAGGTTTATTTTTAACTCTTTTGCTTCTCGGCCTTAATTTTCCACTTCAAAGATGCATTGTTTGTACAACCTGTTTTTTCTTCAGTGACTTCTTCTTTTTGGATTGCAGTATTTGTGAATGTATGTCATCCGAAACATCTACAGAAGCATATACTCTTTCTAGTATTGTTTTCCTTCATATATAGTGTTCTCTTTCTTCCTTCTATTGTTTTTGTTTTGAAACAAACCATGGTTTGTTACTGTGAAATGGTGTTTTCAAGTAACCTTAGACGGATTTCATTTCCCAGGAGCTCCGAGGATACATGTTGAAGCATGGAGGGCGCTTTGAAAATTACTTTTCAAGGCATCGGGTAACACATATAATTTGCAGTAATCTCCCTGACAGTAAAATCAAGAATTTGAGGTTCAATTTTGTCATTTCTAAAGAGTATCATAGTAATGTATTGGTTTTCCTTTTGCTTGCTAAAGATTGTTCTTCATCGATGTAGGGCATTCAGTGGTGGTCTTCCAGTTGTTAAACCTGCATGGGTGCTGGACTCTGTTGCTGCTAATAAACTTCTTAGTTGTAAGTGTGATTTGAAGAGTTATCATATCAGGTTCATATCTGTCTGTCGGGCTAACTTTTTGATACTTTGCTGTTTTGTTTTGTTTTGTGCCAGGGACTCCTTATCTGCTCGATCAACTTGCTGCTGAAAGTTGTAACCAAGCAAAGTTGTCTGCCTTCTTCACTCTCCAAAACAATGAAGCACCTGAGATTGAAAATCTATCTGTCGATAATTGCGATAATGAATATTTGATTAACAATGATAAAGATTGTGCGTCTTTAGAACAAGCCGAGAATTTCAATGTAAAAGAGAGTGAGCTTTTGCAACTTAAGACTGATAGGGTGATGAGCAAAGAGCCATCTTGTAGTGTAGAAAGTTCCTGTGATGTGAAAGGCCTTGAACAGAGTAATTCTTCACCTTTAGATAGGAAGGATTATGATTTGGATTACAACTCTATTTCGTGCAAGGCTTCTGATTCTCCTTGCAGTAATAGGCTAGATAATCAGAATTCATATGAAACTTCAAGCTCAAGAGTCTGTCTGCCGACTAATCAAGGCCACTCAACACTCTCAGATCCCAATTTCGTGGAAAATTATTTTAAGGTGAATATATGTTAATTTTGGTTTTGAGGAATGTCCTTTGAAAGAACTTGCAAAATTTGCATGTTTCGGAAATGAGCTTTCATTTTCTTGCAATTTAAGTCGCTGGGTATTATTCTGATGACCAAGTGCCCCAGAAACGATGCTATTTAACTCATGATTATGTTCCAAATGATCTGATGGGACATGCCTAGTAATCTAATATATGTTACCTCTGTTACAGAGTTCTAGGTTGCATTTTATTGGTACTTGGAGAAACCGATATCGCAAGAGATTTCCCAGTTTGTCTAATGGGTTCAGATCTGGTGGTTCTAGTCTCTATACTGCTGGTTCCAGTCTCAAAACATCTGTAGCTAATGAGAAGAATGTTGTGATACACATTGACATGGTAAGCATGTTAGCAGCAATTGAGACAGAATTGTGGCCTTTTCTCCCTTTCTTTCTTTTTAATTGCTTTGATTGATTTATGTCTTGAATTATGACATTTTTCTCCCTTTACTTCTTAATTAGTTGTTCATGTCCCTTTTCTCCAGCCAAATTTGCATCTTGTTTGCTCATGTATTGAGTTGGGTATAATTGTTTATTTTTCTCTCGATTTTCATAACTGTAAATTGACTGGCCTATAAATTTTACTTTGAAAATGCTTTTCAGGACTGCTTCTTTGTTTCAGTAGTCATCAGGGACTGTCCAGAATTACAGGGCAAACCTGTTGCTGTCTGTCATTCAGATAATCCCCGCGGCACATCCGAAATCTCATCAGCCAATTATCCCGCTCGAGAATATGGTTGGTTTGTCTTCTGTAGTTCATACTCTCGCATTGTTTTCAGTATGCACTCTCATTGATTACATGCGATCTTTCAGGAGTGAAGGCAGGAATGTTTGTCAAAGATGCGAAGATTAAATGTCCTCAGCTTGTAACTGTTCCATATGACTTTGGAGCTTATGAGATGGTATCTACTCAGCTTTTGTAAATCTCATGATTTTCCTTAATGCTGCATGATGTGTCACATTACATCTCTCTTTGTCAATATAATTCTCTCATTTGCAGGTGGCAGATCAATTTTATGACATTCTCCATAATCACTGCAACAAAGTGCAGGTCTAACCATGTAGATGCAGTTGAAATGCTTTTTCTATGCTGCCTTGTTTTTCTTAAAAATGTTGTTTCTATGGTAGGCTGTGAGCTGTGATGAAGCATTCTTAGATGCCTCTGATTCAGAAGTGGCGGACCCTGAGCTTTTGGCGTCGATAATCAGAAAGGAGATTCTTAACACTACAGGATGTACTGCAAGTGCAGGAATTGCAGAAAATATGCTTATTGCTCGCCTTGCTACAAAAACTGCAAAACCAGATGGGCAGTGCTATATTCCTCCTGAAAAGGTACAAATTAGTTGTTTCAATATGTCCTAGGTTTCTTCTCTTTTTTCTCACTAATTTGTGTAATCTTTTCTTGTTTTGTAAAGAGCATCCATCCGATCACAATGGTTCATAATTTCGAAATAAAGCTGCAGAACATTCAAAATTTGTAATTTTAATTTATGCTTATTACCTAATCATGTTCATATCCAGGTGGATGATTATTTATACGGGCTTCCAGTTAAGGCACTTCCTGGTATTGGACATGTTTTGGAAGAAAAATTGAAGATAAAACAAATTGAAACTTGTGGTCAATTGCGTTCAATGGCCAAGGTAATTTTCTACAGTAATTTGGATTAGTTTTCCATTTGGTGTTTTTGCTATCTTAAAAAAAAAACTTTTTCTTATGTATCTCTTCGTCATCACTTGATTTGCCACTTTTTGACACTCCAGGACTCCCTTCAAAAGTATTTTGGAATGAAAACTGGAGAAATGCTGTGGAATTATAGTAGAGGAACAGACAACCGACTGGTTGGAGTGATTCAGGTGAGTTCAATATAGTTCTATTATTTCGCTTTGAATGGTTTCTCTTTTAAGTATTTGAAAAATTTGCTAGTGACTTCATAAGTCATAAGTGTTTCTCATAATGCATATACGTGTAAGGTCCAACTGAATTGTGAAGGTTACACATGATTCGTTGAATATAATTATAAAATTTTTGAAGGGTTTCTCTTTTAAGCATTTGAAAAATTTGTTAGTGACTTCATAAATGTTGCTCACAATACATATACTTGTAAAGTCCAACTGTATTATCATAATGGTCTATTGCTTTCAATAATTTTGGTTCCACTTATTATATCCTGAACTGCTCATTGGTAGATCTTGTTTTCTAGAGATCTGTATGCCATGTTTTAGACTGTTGCATATTTTTTTTCTGTTCTTTTGTTGCAGGAATGCAAGTCTATTGGTGCTGAAGTAAATTGGGGTGTGAGATTCAATAATGCAAATGATGTTAGTGATCCATCATTATTACACTTTCTACACGTGAAAGTTAAATTTGGTGACTGTTAACATTTGGTCTCAGGCTCAGCATTTTCTAACAAATCTATGCAAGGAGGTGGCACTTCGATTGCAGGGATGCGGAATGCAAGGACGAGCTTTTACTCTCAAGGTTATCTCTCATTTCATCAAGTAAAAGCATATATTTTTGATGTAACAGTTACAGAATATGTGGGCCATCAATACGCGTTTCAAATGCTTTATATAAGTGGTCAACCTTTGTTCTAGATAAAAAAGAAGAAAAGTGAAGCAGGGGAGCCAGTAAAGTACATGGGCTGTGGAGACTGTGAGAATATGAGCCATACAATAACGGTAAATATATAATTCACTGCCAGCTTTGCTCATGTTGTCTTCTTGGGGGATATTATCACAATGTTTCTTATACATTAAAGGGTTCATAATACAGATCCCAATAGCCACGGATGATGTGGGCGTGCTCCAGAGGTTGGCAACCCAGCTTTTTGGGCATTTCCATATAGGTACTTTAATGAAGCTTTGGTTTTACTGATGTCAATTTGCTGTTTCTTAATTTTGTTTTTGTCATCTAGACTTGACGTGTTCATATCTTACCCGGTGATTTCCTTGGGATAATTAAAATTGCTATTAGAGGTTATATGTCACATAGAAGTGGGTGATGGTTTCCAAATATCATGGGAATACCAGGGCATCATCTCCATGATAAACTTATTGTTTTGTGTGAGAAACAAATTAGTATATATTTCTTAAATACAATCACTAATCTTTTCCACACCTTGACATATAACGAGTACTATATACTTGTCTATTACAATTTCTATTTTTCCGAATCATTCTTTTTTTTTTCTTACAAATAAAATGCCTACACTAATGCCAGATGTTGGGGATATTCGAGGTGTGGGCTTACAGGTATCAAAACTTGAAGCTGATGATCGCAAATCTGGTATGATGAGACCAAATTTTTTTGGAGAAATATGATCATTTTGGAACAGGAACAAGTCGTTTTTTTTGCTAGACCAATCATTCAACTTCTCTATATATTTTCCTTAGTTTTTGGATAAGTAGATTGATTTGTCTTTCTTTCTCTTTTTTCTTGAAGGTAAGAAAAGAAATTCCATTCTTCCCTGGGTTTTATCCACATCAACAAAGGACATGGACCAAAATCATATAAGCAACCTTTCAAAACGAGGTGAGTCAGGTATACGTATAAAATAAATTTGGTTTAAAAGTTTTCTAAACTCTAAGTAGAATGTTTTGTAGAATTCTAATTTGCTTCAAAATTTGTTTATCCTTCATACTGGTTTGATCTTTATGCTCTATCATGTAGAACTTTGTATTTCCTTCCCTCTGCCTTTTCTTGCAGATTTCCTATACTTGTTTTTCCTCTTGATAAGGATATCTTGAACTTAGTTGATCTTTGAAATAATTGTACTATCTCGGTGGTGGTGCATTTGTTCTCTATATCTGCACAAACTGGTCACTTTTTTCCTAACTGTTTCTCAAAAGTTTCTGGATGTTCAGTAAAGTCTGCCAAAATCTGGCCTAGTATGGGCATGCTAAGTTTACTTAGTCTACCAGACCTGTTTCCTGAAGGTTAAGGTTAAGGATAAGAAGCAGAAGATTTATTATGCAATCTGTCTTAAGGACAGGAGGAATATCATCTGGTAGTTCTTATCCACTTGATAATGGCTTATATTTAGACTTGCCTCATCGTCCTTAAAAGAAGACCTGAAACTCCTGAAACTGTAAATGTTTGATGTTCCCATCTTTATATACTTATCTTAATTAACTCTTTTTTGGTGTAGTCCTTTGTATTCCTGAGCTACTTATCAGTTATAAGTTATCCTGTATAACAGGAGTAGCATCTTTCTCATTAGGGGTAGAAAAAAATCTATCCAAGTCTCTGGATATTTTCTTCCCCATTTAATGAAATATTTTGTACTGTGTTCTTACATTTAGTGGCTCTTCATTTTATTTTAGATACACGGAGACCAAGTGATAGACTGTTGTGCCAGCCGAGCTCCAGCACAAAAGGATCATCAATGCGAGCTGGCTTGTCCAGCTCTGAAACTGGCATTCAAAACTCCACAAGCCTCCCTCCTATTCAAGATCTAGATGTGGCTGTTATAGAGTCTCTACCCCCTGAAGTGGTTTCTGAAATTAATGACATGTATGGTGGGAAGTTATTAGATTTCCTCTCTGAAAGTAAAAGCAAAATCAGCAATAACATCTATGCTACCTCAACGACATGTTCTGAAGGTAAATCTCTTATTGTTGCTTGAGGATATATAGTCAAGTATGATTGGGAAAAATTGCTTGTCACTTATCTTTAGCCTTGTAAATGTTGCTTTTAGATTTAGGTGTAACGGTTGAGAGTCCAGAGTCTCCTCCGGGAACGCATCTTGTTGAATCAAATATGCTTGCTAGTGATAAGGTATGAATATCATTTGTACTTTTCATGCTTGAGAAGATAGTGGTGATACTTCTTATACATTTTTACTTCAGGTGCAAAATCTTTTTCGTATAATGTTCACCTGGATTTTTTTTTCTTGATGATTTTTAAAATACATAGTAATGTGTGTTTCTAAGGTAATGCATTGTGATAAAGAGGAAGTTCCTGATTTTGCTGCACCTGCTACTTTCTGTCAGAAACATTTGATGCCCTCATCTCTAAGTCAAATAGATTCCTCAGTGTTACAAGAACTGCCTGAGGAATTGAGAAAAGATATTATTGAGCATCTTTCCCATCACCAAGAGCCAGAATCTGTGAATGGAGCCTCGAGTAATGTGTCTGATAAACAGACTGAAGTTGATGCTTCTGACTTAAGTGACCTTTGGATTGGAAATCCTCCAAAGTGGGTTAAGAAGTTCCAAATTAGCAACTGTGGCATGTTGACTTGTTTTGCGGGAATATATAAGTCTGGATCTGGTGGTTGTTTGTCTTCTTTACTGCAGTGTATGATGTCAGAGATATTTGTACCTACTGGAGTCGTCACTGACGGATATGGTAATGGTGTAAGTTGGCTGTGTGAGCTTTTCAAACAGTATATAGATCTCAAAATCGCAACAGATGTTGAGGAGATCTATGTATGTATATGCCAGTTGAGAAGGTATGTTTGTTTATCAAATTTTCTTCATACTATGCCTAATGATGTTAATTAACTATTTTTTCCCTTATTATATTCACTAATTACAAGCTTTTGTCTGTCATTGTGAGCCATCTAAAATTGGTTCAAAGAAAGTTTAATTTGAGCATAATATCAGTTAGAGAGGGTAATTTCCTTGAGTATGGTCTGGGGATTCTGCCTGTTCTAGTTTTGACAAGAGGAGCATCAACCTGGTGACATTTATTGTTTCTTCGTCTGATTTGCAATTATGTTTATAGGAGTTGCATGTTCAGTGTGCTGCAAGCCTGCCCTTATGTGAGAATTTTGAGATTAATTAGAAACGCGTGGGATTTTTCACATATCCTTTTTCCTTTCATTTCCAAAAAAATTGTCAAAGATAATTCTATTTGATATGCATTAATTCATGCCTCCAGATCCTGCTGTAACGGAAGTTCAAAAATTCTGTATCAATTTTTCAAGTATTAACATGTTACTCTTTTTTCATCAAAGGTTTATCATCGTATGTCCTTGTACTAATTTGTTGTTGAGATCATATTTTAGTTTCCTTCTGTCAGGTTGAGTGGGAGGTCTGAATTTCTTTTACAAGTCTACAATGCCATACTTCCTCACTTGCAGGTTCTTTCGAATTCTTACCTTCCTCTCCTTTATTCCCCACCTCCTCACAAACACCTTTACTGCCCTGCTCCCGGCAACAGAGTTGGAGTGGTCTCTTCTAGATCTCTCCTGCTTTTGACCTTTTCTTCAAACTTGACATGCTGACTCATTTATTTCAGGCTTCAATGAGTGAAAGGTATGGAGGCACTCTTTGTATTCCTTCTTTGTAGGAATTGATTGTGCGGACTTCAGTGTCATGAGAGCCAGAGCCAGCCGGGCCATGAGGTGATTGAAGCCACCCCATCAGGCCCCCAAAAGAACGGGCGAAACTACCGTTCAACAAGAACATGGTCGCTTGTGTCCAGGTTCGTGAGGTTTACGGCAGAAAAATGTGTTGATTGGTATGTGTTATATTGAACCACCTTGTATTATCCTAAGAAAAGGTTTGATTGCTGGGATTGAGTATCCGTTGCTTACGAAATCATATGTCAGAATATATGGCAAGAACACTGTTCTAGACCTTCCTGATGTACCTGACCGCTACTGTCACAAAAATGAAGGTAGCGTTGTTGATTAAAATTCTCATCATACTATTTATGCCTTGTTTGTCAACTATTTACGAGTTTTTCTTTGTCATTGAGCCATTCTTAAAATGAGTTCAAAGAAAATCTAATTTGAGCTTAATATATGCAAGAGTGGGGGTAGTTTACTAGTTTCCTTATGTTATGGTCTGGGGCCTCTGCCTCATAAGATTGCTGTAATTTCATAGTGAACATATGTATTCTGTTAGCTAGTTCTCCAAAAATTGTCATGTTACCATACTAGTTTTGAGAATAGGAGCTCGCACCTGGTGACATTTTTAGTTGCTTTTTATGTTCATTTTGCTGCAATAATGTGAAAGAACTTTGAGGTTAATTGGAATAGGAGTAGGATTTGTCACATACCCTTTCTCAGTCATTTTTGTGAAAGACGACAATGATAATTTTAAGTAATACGCTCTAATATCATGCCTTCGATTCCTGCCATACTGGAAGTGTTAATTTTTCTGCCAATTTTGGTTTGCACTATTGCCTTCAAGTGTTACCTGATCTTTGAACATATGAAATCCAAGTTCCAACATGTTGATCTTTTTAATTAAAGGCTTTATCATCATATGTCCTTGTACCAATTTGTTGTTGAGATCATATTTTCTTTTTCTTCTGTCAGGTTGAAGGAGGGTCTGAGTTTCTCTTACGAATCTACAATACCGTAGCTCCTCATTCACAGGCTCTTCAGGATTTTTACCGTCAGCTCCTATATATTTCCCACCTCCACCCACACCCCTTTACTGACCTGCTTCCAACAACTGAGGTCGGGTGGTTTCTTCTAGATCACTGTAACTTCTCCTTTTCTTTTCTGGAGTGATTTAGCTCCTGCTTTTGACATCTTTTTCTTCTACGTGACATGTTGACTCATGTATTTTAGGCATCAATGGCTGCGTGATTATTTGGACTTCAGTCTCATGAGAGCCAGAGCCAGCTGGGCCATGAGGCGATTGAAGTTGCCGCCTTGCCGGTATGATTTTTATATATTTATATATAGAGAGATGTTATGCTGATAAGAGTAAAAGATAGTTCAATGTTTACCTCCTTGATATATCTCTACTCAAATTTCACAGGTCTTGTGTTCGAATGCTTCTACTTTTATTCTACCCCTTATTTATTTCAAAATCCGTTCCTAGTAAAAGAAAAGGATAGAAACAACATACTGAAAAAAATAGAATTAAAATCTGAAAAAATAAAATAAAAATATAAAACAATTTAAACTAGGAAAATTTTGAAATTATTGTAAAATTATAAGATTATTGTATTTTTCAGTCTTAAAATTATTTATTTAGAAAGAATGAGGTGTCCAGTATCAATACTTGAGTCATTCAATAATTATTAGAGGAGAACAGTTGCGGGGTGAAACTGAACTCCAATCGTTGAATGAATGGTCAACGATGAGCATTGATTGAGTTCTTCTATTCCGTAGAGTAATCCTATAATCTGATAGCGTATAAGATGATAAAGAGCTAGTTGATGCTTTACCTTATTCACCTTCTTTGTGCTTGAGTAGCAAGGCCAAGGGGATTGGGTGCTTGATACAATATTGTTGCTTTTTTATTAGATAAAATTAAGTATTTGTTCTATTTTAAGAACTCATGCATTCTTTGGCATATAATTAATTGGCTGTTGACAATATATGAGGAGAGAAAGAGTTTACTGACTCTTTAATTTTAAAAAGGTGTATTCCTCATAAAATGATGAAAAGACCGAGTTGATTAAGCATATAGGGATATATAGTGGAATGTGGTGCGGAAACACGCTTAATTTTTTCTACAGTCAAAGCTGACGCAATTTAAATGTACTAGTATTATATATTATCATCATAGTTGAAAATTAAAGATTATGGAGAAATCTTCTAGTGGTAGAAAACCTTATGCACTAAATTTGCAGATGAATGGGTCTAGTCATGCAACTTTACCGATCTGGTGTCACCCTTAATTATTACAGTGTAGATAATTAATCAAATACTGTAGGCGCATTTGACTTGGTACTGCCAAAAAAGCTCGTCATTCCGCTATATATATATATCCATGCAGCTTCTTCTTCACAGCAACAATAAGTAGAGAAATGGCCAGCTTAGTATTGTTCTTGTCTTCTTTGGCTATCCTATCAGCAATAGGAGGAATTGAGGGTGTCGAATACAGCGTGACCAACACCGCAGCCAGTACTGCAGGCGGGGCCCGCTTCGTGAGGGATATCGGAGTCCCGTACACCTTGCAAACCATGAACGCCTCCACGGCCTTCATCTGGAGAACCTTCCAACAGAACATTGCTTCTGATCGCAAAAATGTTCCCAAAGTCACCTTGTTCGTCGATGACATGGATGGGGTCGCTTACGCCAGCAACAATCAGATACATGTCAGCGCCAGGTAGATTTTAATTATTTTGTTTAAGTCTTTTTATTATTATTATTATTATTATTTTTAATCTCAACTGGCTTTGGCATGTGCAGGTACATTCAGGGATACGGAGGCGATGTGAAGAGGGAATTTAGTGGAGTTTTGTACCACGAAATGACGCACGTGTGGCAGTGGAATGGCAACGGGCAGGCGCCGGGTGGTCTGATCGAAGGAATAGCGGATTACGTGAGGCTGAAAGCTGGCTACGCTCCGAGCCACTGGGTGAAGCCCGGGCAAGGTGACCGGTGGGACCAAGGGTACGATGTCACAGCTAGGTTTCTGGACTACTGCAATGGGTTGAGAAGTGGGTTTGTAGCTCAACTTAACAAGAAGATGAAAGGTGGTTATAGTAATAATTACTTTGTGGAGTTGCTGGGGAAGACGGTGGATCAGCTCTTTAAAGACTACAAAGCTAAATATGCTACTACTGCTAAGTAGTTGATTATATTTATAACTAACTTTGGAGTAGTGGATTATGAATAAGTTTATTGATAAATAAATGTCCCAGTATGTATGGATGAAGGGAGTAAATAATAGCGCGCGTGGTGCCCTCAGTGCCCGTTTGTATCCACACCTAATGATACAATATGCATGGTAATTCACTCCAATGAAAAGATGAAGAAACGAGTCTTTTTTTCTCTTTTTTTTTTTAAATTTAATTTAATTTAATAAATATATAAGAGAAGAAACAACGAATTTTTAATTTTTAATTTTTTTAATTTTTAATTTTTTGAGAGTAAGAAACAACGAGTTGAGGTAGGTAAAAGTTGAAATTGAAGCGGAAATTAAAGTTTCGGTTAATTTGACTGAAGCACGAGTAATAATAATCAACATTGTGAAGCGCTATAGGATAGAAACGTGGGTAAGAAAATGATGAAGTTTTTTTATTCCATAGTTGGGTCTTTATTTGTTTTATCCTATTTTCTTTAAGATAAACAAGAGACTTGACATTTCAAAAAAACACTAGATGAGTTTGAATTGAAGTAAGAGGTGGGAAAATGGTTGCTCATGAAAAAAATTGTCCTGAAAAGGAAAATTTATCATCATAGAGAACGAGAAAAAATGAAAATAAATGGAGTTTTTTTTTTTTTTTCATCGAGAATATAAATCAATTAAAGTAATAGTAACTAGTAAGGTAAAGAAATAGTATCAGAGGCATTTTAGCTTCTTCTTTTTCTTTTATTAAGCATTTTATCTTGAAAATTGGTTTATGATAAAGAAAATTTAACACTGTAAATAAATTATTTTTACATATATATATACTTTTTAAAAAGGGACAAATCCATTTGGGTCGGGCCTTCGTATCCCAACTTAACTTCTTAATTATGACCACTCCATTGATTTTTGTTTTTGTTTTTTACTTTTAAATGAGTAGATTCTATGGTTGTCATGGTCGAGATATATCGGAAAATTATGCCTGTTAATCAATTTCCAAATATTAATACCGTCTTAACATAATAAATGTAATATATTATTAATTTCAACGGTTTAAGTAATAATTAGAAATATTCTCATACTAAATGCAGTTCCCCTTTAAAATAAATAAAAAATATCGATATCCCAATACACGTTCCCGGAATATGATAATCAATAGGCCCTCTTAAACCACAATAAACACACAAATCGCTCTAAATGAATTAATCATACGACCATTTAATTACCCTTTGCCTCACTACATATAAATATATCCACACCTTGCAAGAGGAAAACACACACACACACACACAAATCGACAAAATTAAGGAAGTCACCAATAATTAGCAATTCATCATCTAATCATGAATATAAACCTCTACATTTCACTCCCTATTTTCCTCCTCGTATCAACCCTAATACAAAGCATCCATGCAACCAAATACGTAGTTATAAACACCGTCCCAAACACTCAAGGAGGCAAATTCTTCGACCAAGAAATCGGCGTAAATTTCACGTTATCAATCATGCCAAATCTCAACAACATCATATTCAAAGTCTTCAAAGAAAATAGCAACGAAGAAAGAAGAGAAGTTCCCGTTCTAACGGTGTACATATCGGAATTCGACGGCTACGCCTACAAGAACGGCAACGACGTCAACATCAGCCCCCCACATTGGACAAGTTCTACTTCCCTCGTATGAGGTCGAAGTTCTACTTCACGTCCATGCAGGGGCGGAGCCAGAAAATTTTGGTTAAGGGGGCTACACTACGTTTTTTTTTTCTTCCAATAATTCAATCTTTATCAATAGAAGACCACTTCTAAAAAAAATACAGTAAGAGAGATTTTTTTTTTAATGGTTTATCAATGGAAAACCACTTCTAAGAAAACGAGAGATAAAAACGTTGGGGATAAATGAAGTAGCAGACGAAATCGGGAAGCGTGTCTTTTTTTAATTGGATGTATTTGTACTTTTATTCACCTATTTGGTGACTAAAAAAAGCGTGAAGGAAAAACACATTTTAATTTTTGTAACAATTTTTTTACTAATATTTTACTCCTCCATCTTCAACCCTTCGACTTTTCCCCCATTTCCATTCTTCAAAGTTTTATTTCTTAAATAGCTGATCTCTGTCTATTAAATTAGTACAAATCAAAAATATCATTCTTTACAAAATTTCGGAGACTACTTTTGTGAAGGGGCTGTCCACCAATTTACTAGTAATTGTCAAAATATCATAACTGTAATTTTTTTTTTTTTTTGTTGAGGGAAGGCTTCAGCCTCCTCCAGTCCCCCCCTGGCTCCGCCACTGCGTCCATGCTCATCCATGAGATGACGCATGTGTTCCAATGGCACGGCAACTTTGGGGCCCCCGGGGGTTTGACGGAGGGGACGGCCGACTACATTATGGTGAAGTCAGGATACTATGAGCCCGAAAAGTATACGAAGCCCGGGGAGGGGAAGAGGTGGGACGAAGGGTACGGTGTGACGGAGAGGTTTTTGGAGTATTGCGACGGTTTGTTGGAAGATTTTACAGTGAAATTGAATAAGAAGATGAGGGATGTATATAGTGATAAGTATTGGGTTGAGTTGTTGGGGAAACCTGTGGATCAGTTGTGGAGAGAGTATAAGGCTAAGCATGGGAATAAGCCTCAAGGAGAAGAAGAAGTGTATTATGATGGTATGTTTCAAGGTTTGGTGTACTAATTAATGGGGATATCCAGTTTGTGAGAGTCCTAATAGGGTTTAATTTGTTATGTTGTGCTATTATTATCTTATTTATGTATTTGGAACAAATTAAAGACGTCAATTATATATATTATTGAAAGTTGGTATGGGTGAAATAACGTTGGGTAGTATATACTCCTATCTTGGGGTACTAGATTTATAAACGAAGGATTTTCTTTTTCAGTAATTTCGTTTCTTCCTTAAATTTTCATATAGTGTATGATTTGAAGCTCGGCTGTTGTGACGACGAAAATTAGAAGGAGATTAGTAAGCATACATGTATTATACACGTGTAGCTTTTTAATTGGAAGTCTCAAAGCATCAAGAGTATGATGAATCATTTGGATCATTTGTACTCATTTTGGTGCTTCAACCATGTACCAAATTTTAATTTCTATTAGTTTTATACTCTCTCCGTCCACAAAATGTGTGCATACAATCTTATGGTACATTTTTTAATTTTTGTAATAAGTGGTTGATAAAGTGATATTTTAGTTGATTTAGTGTGGACCCAATGTGAATTTTTTTTTGTAAGTAATTGTGAAATATCAGGGTAAAATGTAAACTTTTATGTGGGGTCTACGTCCAAAAATAGCTCTGTACATAGGTTGTGGACGGACGAATGCAGTAATAAGTGCGCATATTTCGTGAACAGAGGGAGTACATTTTTATTCAACAATTTTAATTTATAATAATTTAGTTTAATTTTATGATTATTTTCTAGGGTTCACTCATCCGATTATGGTTTATAATTATTTGTTAGTATTTAATTTTATTAGTTAAAATAGGATCGATAAATCCACAATTAGGGTATGTTATTTTTAAAATTTTCATTTTTAGTTATATATTTTTTATTATACTAATATAAAAAAAATTATTTATATAAAAAGCATTGTAAAACTAATAAAAATTAATGTTTGGTATACTATTGAAACATCATTCATATACTACCATGGTGGTGCTATTGAAACATCATTCATATACTACCATGGTGGTGCCACATGCAACACATTCATATTATTTTCTAAATTAATTCAATGAATAACTAAATTATTTAAAATAATAATCTAATGCGATTATTAATTTTTGTTAAAATCAAATTGTTTAATGTCACAAACTATTGGATCGAGTTAATAGCCCTCCGAGTCAAATCAACGATGACAAATTCCATGCATTGTTGACTTAACTTTCCTCTTTCTTTCTATTTTTCTAAAAGGGTTGAGTTTCCCTTTGTAATATGCACGGCAGACTTTGCAGCACATTATCCTTAAAATATCATCCCTTAAACCAAATAAATTAAATCCCCTATCCAAATATAAAAATTCAGATCCAATCCCCTATTCAAATACAAAAATTCAGAAAATAAAAATCAATCCACTTATCCAAACACAATAACACATTACCCTAATATTCACCTAACGTTTCTCATACCCAAAAAAAAAGAAAAAGATTCACGCAACCATAATATAACATTTCATGCTTATATAATATATAGTAGTATATCCAAACCTAAAACACACACACGCACACACACACACATATTCATAATAAAATCATGAAGAAAATAAACCTCCACCTCCTCCTCCCCCTACTCTTCCTCACATCATCATGCCTATTCCAAAACGCGGATTCAATCAAATACGTGGTGAAGAACACAGTCCCAAACACCCCAGGAGGCAAGTTGTTCGACCAATTAATCGGTACTAAGTACACCCTAGGAATAATGCCTAGCATCAACAGATTCATCTTTAGGGTTTTCCAAGAAGTCAACTTCTCCCTAAGGAGGCGAGTGCCGGTCCTCACCGTCTACATCTCGGAATTCAACGGCTACGCCTACAAGAATGGCAACAACGTCAACATCAGCGCCTCCGCGCTCGACAAGTTCTACTTCCCTCGGAACCGATCCAAGTGGTTCTTCACCATGATGCTCATCCATGAGATGACGCACGTGTTCCAATGGCACGGGAACTTCGGGGCGCCCGGGGGCTTGACCGAGGGGACGGCCGACTACGTCATGGTCAAGTCCGGGATCTATAATAGCACCACGTATACGAAGCCCGGGGAGGGGCAGAGGTGGGACCAAGGGTACGGTGTGACGGAGAGGTTTTTGGAGTATTGTGATACTTTGCTTCCTCATTTTACTGCAAAGTTGAATAAGATGATGAGGGATGTGTATAGTGATAAGTATTGGGTTGATTTGTTGGGGAAACCTGTGGATCAGCTGTGGAGGGAGTATAAGGCTAAGTATGGGAATAAGCCTCAAGGAGAAGATGGAGATGAAGATGTGTCTCTTGGTACATTTCATGGTTTGGAGTATTGATGTATATGGGGTGGAATTGAATAAATGGTGGGGGATTTAAATTTCTTATATATCAACTTGTTCAATTAATTTGCCCTATTTATGCATATGAATAAAATATCAATAGTATTTTCTTACCATAGTGGAGTTTGGTTCTCACATTATATTATACTATAATGTAATAAAATTGTGTCCAAAAATAGAAAATGCACAATTTTCTGCGTACGGCCAAAAAAGAAATTAAATGGATAGAGAAAGTACTATTTTTAATTTATAGTCTTTATAGATTGGTTCACATAAGAATCAATCTTTAGTGTTAGAATTAAGAAGCAATAGATTCTGTTGTGGCTATATTTAGTTTGTTAATGGGTGATGTAGAAATGATATATTTTTTAAAAAATAATATTAATATATTTTATAATAATAAACTCTGCAAAAGAAATTAAACTCTAGTAAAAGAAATTAAACCCTAAATAGAAAAAATTACTGACGGTTACTTTTTGGTGCCGACGGATCTAATATATTTTTCAATATAACATTATTAAACTAATTTTATTAATATTATGCATTGACTGGCTAGTGACTTTTTTCATTATTGATAGCATAAAAGTTTGTAAATTATATAAGTAAATGTATAGATTTCTTAAGAACTATGATCAAATAATTAAAAATCACAGGAAAATTAATTAAGTTTGAAAGAAAAAATGCCTAAAATTAAATTATAGCATAAAATGGTATTGAAGTTTTAGTCAATTTATTCATTGTTGACTATCCCTTTAATTCTCTATAGCCTCTGTATCTCATTGTTTGATTATCAAGATTTTGCCACATTCATTATATATGATTAGTATTATGGCGTTTAATTGTACAAATCCTATTCCTCCAAACTCTATTCAAAATATATGTGGATAACAAAACATAATTCCCCTAATACATAAAATCAAATCAAATATATAATGATTGCGATCCCAATACAGATATTTGGAAAATAATACTAATAGTAATCATTATTCCACTTCTTTAAAACACAATAACAATACGTATCACTCCAATCTTTGACTAGGGTTTTCGAAACACAAATGATTAATTTATTCGACATGCACAATAGCTTTCATCACCTATATATATACATATACATTATCCAAACCCCCCAAAACACACACACATACACACACTAATCAAGAACTTGATAATATTCCATCCACCATGAATAAAAACCTCCACATCTTCCTCCCAATCTTCCTCCTCACATTACAAAACATCGATGCAACGAAGTACGTAGTAACCAACACGGTCCCAAACACGCAAGGAGGAAAGTTCTTTGACAAGCAACTCGGCGTCCAATTCACCCTAGGAATAATGCCCATTCTCAACAGAATCATATTCAAAGTATTGAAGGAAAACGCCCCTTCCGAAAGAAGGGACGTCCCCATTCTCCACGTGTACATCTCCGAGTTCCCGGGGTACGCGTACAAGAACGGGAACAACATCAACATAAGCGCCACCGCCATGGACAGACAGTACCATCCTCGTACTAGATCGAAGTGGCTCTTCACTTCCATGATGATCCATGAAATGACGCACGTGTTCCAATGGCACGGCAATTTTACGGCACCCGGGGGTTTGACCGAGGGCACGGCGGATTACGTGATGGTCAAATCGGGAATCTATGATAAGGCTACGTATACGAAGCCCGGTGAAGGGAAGAGGTGGGACGAAGGGTACGGTGTGACGGGGAGGTTTTTGGAGTATTGTGACAGTTTGTTGGAAGATTTTACTGTGAAATTGAATAAGAAGATGAGATATGTGTATAGTGATAAGTATTGGGTTGAGTTGTTGGGGAAACCTGTGGATCAGCTATGGAGAGAGTATAAGGCTAAGTATGGGAATAAACCTTAAGACTAGCTAATTATGGAAATCCAGTTTGTAAGATTAGTGTTTTTTGATGTTTTCAACAAAGGAAAAAAATAAAAATAAAAGTAGAAGAAGAATAAGAATAAGAGGTATTACAATAAACAATTACATCTCCAATTCTTTCAAATATTGAATCGTGGAATCAGTATATACATGTGGAAAATAATTAATTAAGACTGCGCTATATTTTTTATAATTTTACGATTAAGTTTTATATTTAGTTGGCCCACGGATAATAATACTATATTTTAAATGGTAGACATTCATAAAACTATCTAAATTTCCTTTGTTATAAATAGTAGACACTAATAAAACTATTTAAATTTCATTAACAATGGGAGGAGGTAGCATTGAAATTAAAAATTGGAAATAATACTTTAAAAAATAAAAAATAAAAAATTGCTACCTATAAACATCAAATCACATCCCCTATCCCAGTTTATGTGTGTTCCAATCATGAACTCCCTTCATCTCACCTAAATAGTTCATATTGGTGAATATATATGGATATAAAATAATAAAGATGGACTATTTAGGTAGAACGGAGAGAATATTATATATTAATTTTTATTAGTTTTATAATATTTTTTATAAAAAAAGGGGCAATTATGAAAATAGTCATTTTGATATAGCAAAATAAAAAAGTAGCCAGTTAAATAAATAAAAAAAACCACTTTTAAAGTTAAAATACATTACTACCCTTACTCTTCTTCTTCCTCCCAAAATTCATTCAGGCAGAACACGCACCAAACAAATGCACATGCACACCAACGCATAACACACACAGACACACAACACCTACATACATCACCTCCCTCTCTCTCTATTCCTCTCTCTCTCTCTCTATCAAGCTTACGAAATCAGAAACGCTATAATTTATAAACCATACACACAGAAACGTACGGAAATCAGTGGACTTCAAATCAGCTAATGAAAGAAAACTTCAGTAACAATGGGGAAAAAAAAAAAAAAAAAAAAAAAAAAAAAAAACAGAAAATCTATGACGCCCATCTTGATTTCAACCCTCTCGCGCAATCCAATCAAGGAAAAAGAAAACATTAATTTCATCTCACATCACGTTTAAAACTAAAGTTTTCTGCGAATACATCATTTAAACATACCCAAGAGCTTTTAATATTTCTCGGCACAATCGAGATTGAATCTTCTTCTCAGCTGCTATTTCATTTCTAGGGAAGGCCGAGTAGATATCTCAGAGAGAGAGAGAGAGAGAGGGAGAGTCAAAAAGGCATGCAGAAACGAATAAAAAAATTCGACGTAGACATTTTTTGTGAGTAGCTCATAAATTGAACAAAAAATTCATAAATTCGGAAAATGGCGAGATATTATAGTAAGAGTGACTATTTTTTATCTTTTTTATCCAAGTGGTTATTATTTATCTTTACTATCTCAAAGTGACTATTTTTGCCTATTTCCCCCAAAATAAAAATTGTTATAATATAATAAATCATAGTAATAAACTTTTA
The DNA here is from genome assembly GCA_001642375.2 of Mentha longifolia. Classification (NCBI taxonomy): domain Eukaryota; kingdom Viridiplantae; phylum Streptophyta; class Magnoliopsida; order Lamiales; family Lamiaceae; genus Mentha; species Mentha longifolia. Next base: position 9,593,308 of record CM038115.1, on the reverse strand, counting down.
TAACTAAAAATTGAAATTTTTAAAAATGATATACCCTAATTTTGGATCAACCATATTTTAACTAATAAAATTAAAATTAAATGCTGTAAAATAATTATAAATCCTAATTGGATGAGTGAACCCTAAAAAATAATTATTAAATTAAAATAAATTATTATAAATTAAAATTGTTGAATATAATATATAAAAATAGTATAAATTAAAATGGGGATAGAAAATCTAAGTACTATAAACATATATTTGGAAGGTTACTAAAAGAAAAGAAAACAGATATTTGGAAAACGGTTATCACTCTACTTCCTTTAACGCAGTAACGCATATTACTCTAATCTTAATCCATGGTTTTTCAAATTGACTACCTCAACAATTTTCGCATATATATTCAAACCTCGCAAAGAAACACATACACACACTGATCAAGAACCTGATAAGATAGTCAGCAATCAAATTAATCAATTAGAATGAATATAAACCTCCATATTTTCCTCCACATCCTCATATCATCATGCATCCTTGTACAAAACACTCATGCAATCAAATACGTGGTGAAGAACACAGTCCCAAATACACCAGGGGGGCAGCTCTTCGAAAACGAAATCGGCCGCGATTTCACTTTATCCATTCTCCCAAACATCAATAGATTCATTTTCAAAGTCTTTCAACAAAGCAATGTTGCAGACAGATGGCGACCGCCCGTTCTAACCCTATACATATCCGAATTCGACGGCTACGCCTACAAGAACGGCAACAACATCAACGTCAGCACCTCCGCGCTGGACAAGTTCTACTTCCCTCGTCAAAGGTCCAAGTTTTTCTTCACTTCCATGATGATCCATGAAATGACGCACGTGTTCCAATGGCACGGCAACTTTGGGGCCCCGGGGGGTTTGACAGAGGGGACGGCGGACTATGTGATGGTGAAGTCGGGATACTATGAGCCGCAAAAGTATACGAAGCCCGGTGAAGGGGAGAGGTGGGACCAAGGGTACGGTGTGACGGAGAGGTTTTTGGAGTATTGTGACAGTTTGTTGGAAGATTTTACTGTGAAGCTGAATAAGAAGATGAGATATGTATATAGTGACAAGTATTGGGTTGATTTGTTGGGGAAACCTGTGCATCAGCTGTGGAGAGAGTATAAGGCTAAGTATGGGCATAAGCCTCAAGAAGAAGAGGATTATTCCATTGGTACGTTTCGAGGTTTGAAGTATTGATTAATGATGTTAGCCAAGATTAATTGTGTGAGGTTATTAAAGAGTGATTAGTTTGAAGTTAATATACAAATGAAAATATAAGTAGCTAGCAATTATTATTATCATTGAGGTTTTACTAGTAATTTTCATTTGTAGCCAGCAGAAAATATAATTGTAGACATTTACAATTTATTCCATCATATATTGGAGTATATTACTATTAACTCCAAAAGTAAATACACATCCCCTCCAATATGTAATCAAATAAAAAACCACTACCCCAATACAGATTTTCGGAAAATGATAATAACACAATATATGCAAATTATTCATGTAAACATAATTTTTTTTTTTTCCAATATACATCTAAACATTGCCAGGTACACATACACACACATTCGATAGTTTGCCTTGATAATTATCAAATATGAATAAAAGCAAATACATTCTTCTCCCTACTTTCCTCCTTGCATCATGCCTAGTACAAAACCTTGATGCAACTCGATATATTGTGACAAACACTGTGCCCAATACCCCAGGAGGCCAGTTGTTCGACCAAGAAATTGGGGTTAATTTCACCTTATCAATCATGCCAACTATCAACCAATTTATTTATATAGTCTTTCGAGAAAATAGACCTGAAGAGAGAAGGGATGTGCCTGTTTTAAATGTATACATCTCTGAGTTCCCAGGTTATGCATACAAAAATGGTGATAACATTAATATAAGTGCCTCGGCAATGTTCAACATGTACCGACCTCGGTCGATTTCCAAATGGGCGTTCACTTCAGTAATGTATCATGAAATGACTCGTGTTTTCAATGGCATGGGAATTTCGGAGCACCTGGAGGTTTGACCGAGGGGACTGCAGTCTATGTGATGGTGAAATCGGGTTACTATAATAAGGGTTTTTATACCAAGCCTGGTGTAGGGACGAGATGGGATGAAGGCTATGGTGTGACGGAGAGATTTTTGGAGTATTGTGATACTCTGCTAGAGGATTTCACTGCAAAACTGAATCAGAAGATGAAGTACAAATATAGTGATGTGTATTGGGCTGAGTTGCTAGGGAAGCCCGTGGACCAGTTTTGGAGAGAATACAAAGCCAAGTACGGGAACAAACATGTGGAAGACTCTATTGATATATTTCAAGGTTTAAAGTACTAATGCAAGTCTAGTTTGTAGAATTGAATAAAAGACTATGGAGTTTGATGATGTTATGTTATGAATGTTGTGTTTATGCTTATGCATATGAATGAAACATGAGGTTAAGTTTGCATGATTAGATAATCAGTAAACTAGCAAAAACACAAAACAACCTACAAGTGAAGCTATGCTATAGTTTAATTAGATAATAGTACTCCCTCCGTCCACCATCTTAAGACCCAAAATTTCCAACACAAGTTTTAATGCAATATGGTGATATATTAATAAATTAATGTGTTAAAATGTTAAAGTAGGATAATTGTGGGTCCCTATAAAATTTTTGTGAGTGTTAAAATATTAAAGTGTTAAAGTGTAAAGTGATAAAGTTGTGAGACCCATTATTAAAAAAGGAAAGTGTCTATAGATGGTGGACGTTCGGATATAGTATTAGTATCTAAAGATTGTGGACGAAGGGAGTACTTTACATGCAACATTCAAGAAAAGATAGTGCAAACTGGAACTTTATTTATTTCAAACCTTAGTCCGGACATAGGAAGCCAAAGCGATCTATAAGATTACCTTGAATATGTATCCTATTTGTCGAGATCCTCAATTGCAGTCACAACTTCACTAATGTTGTGGAAGTTTCTCCTTTCCTTCAGAAGGGTCTTAGCGAAGTTCAGAGCTTTGCGCTCACATTCTGCACGCTTACTGGCTTCTTTAATGGATTCGAAATCTTCAACATGAGCAACTCCAACAATTCTCCTATACATCAATCAGAAGCATCATTCAAACATGATTTTCTTTAATTTTTACATATAAATGTAACAATATTCAGTAGTCTAGTCAGCCACAAGTCAGCCAGTGCTGAGACATAGGTGAAGCTAGGTTTCAAAAATGTGGTGGATCATCAGATCCACCTGTATAAGGAAATAATTAGAGATGGGCGAAAATAGTTATAGGAAAAAGGTTATCTGTCCTCTTACAATAAGGCTAATGTGAACTCATGAGTACGAAAAACAGAATGCTGCAAATAGCTTAAACACAGAAACCAAATCACAAAATGAAGAAGTTGTCATCTAACCTTATCATTTTGGCAGCACCAAATCCAAGAGCATCATGGAAAAGATCTGTCATATATTTTTGCTTTACCAGCAACTGGAGTTCTGGATTATTATAAATTGCAGGAAGATAAGCATCACCAGATTCATCCTTGTGTTTATCCCATAGAGCAGTGAACTTTGTGTAGAAAAGGTTCCAAGTATCTAATATTGTCTTTGCAATCCACTTCTTATATTTCTGATCAGATTTACGTAAATATTATGTCAGCAAATAAGATCATTAAGAAAGGGAATAGAGATGGAACTAGGGAACAAAATGCTGGGAAAGTAATTACATTACGATCTGCCCCGTTTTCTGCATGTCCATCTTGTGAGAAATAAGCTAAAATCAGGTTTCCAATAAAAGCTCCAATATCAAATCCCATCGGCCCATAAAAACCAAATTCAGGATCTATCACTTGAGTTGAATCTGGAGTAACCATGATTGAACCTGTATGGAGATCACCATGTAAAAGAGCTTGGGCTCTCTCACAGAATCTAAGTTGAGAAGATGTTGAACAATTGTAAGAGAAAGCATCGCAAACAAACTGAAGAACTTATAAGAGATACGGAAAATTAATAAAAGGTATGCCTTGCACATTACTTAGATTTCAGCTCAGCAACTTCAAGTTTCAAAATGTTATCCTCGCGAACAGCCTCAGCATCAGCATCAAGGTAAGGAGCCGTCCAATGGTTATATTCAGACACTTTGTATGGGTCAGAAAACACAACTTGTTCAGTAAGTCTGCATAGCTCCACATTCCCACAAAATTTAGCAACTGAAAAAAAGCAAAATAATACCAATTAGAACATACAGAAAGGCATTCCAATAACACTAACTTACAGCAACTTAATAATAGTTTCCGGCCATGATTTTCATTAAAATTTTTAATTGTATTCCCAATTCTAAAATTTAAGAGAATGAAATAAAGGGGGAAAAAAGAAGAAGAAAAAAGAAAGAAAGAAAGAAAAAAGATAGCTCTATTGAGGGGGAATTGCTTGAAGCTGAAGGAGAATACAACATGTAAGGATGGGTGTAATCACCTCACAACCAAATAAAAATAGATAGGCAGAGGATTTAGACTCTATACGAGGTGCAGTAACATTCGTAAAAGGATATAAAGTTCAACAGTAGGGGTATCACAACTCATTATGATCAAGTCATTCTGATGTCTCTAAGTGAAAAATGTTATCACAACAATCTATTAAAATTGAGATTCCTGTGAAAACAAGTTCTTACCCCCGTTTTTGTGAATAGTAGTGGTCAGGTACAGCAGGGAGGTATAGAACAGAGTTCTTGCCATATATTCTGACATATGGTCCGCAAGCAATGGATACTCAATCCCAGCAATCAATCCTTTTCTTAGGATAATATGAGGTGGTTCAATGTAACGCATACCAATCAAACACATTTTTCTGTCGAAATGGTAAACCTCAGGAACATGATCTGGACACAAGCGACCGTGTTCTTGCAAAACGGTTGTTTCAAAATAGGCACGTTCTTTTGTCATTGGCCATGACTCCCCAATACAACGAATATATGGAAGAGCCTACATGTAAATACATTCAGTTAAACAAAAAAAATACTTAACGGACTCTTACAAAAAAAAATAATGGCATTATAGGGGGTCTAAACTTTGACAGAATGCATCTGATATGAAAACATTAAAGAGCAGATAGAAGACGTTCACAACTGTCCTCCTTTACATTCCAGGTAAGTCATCTCACACCCTCGCATACTCTACATATTTCACTATTACTTGCATTGGAACCTTTTGGCTTGGTCCAATTCAGCACCTCTTGCCCCCATTTTACTTCACATAAGTATTGCAGATTTCTAAGTCAAGGAGAAAATATTATACTTTCTCCGTCCCCCATGTATGTGTGGTTATTACCCGTTTAGGACGTCCCCCATATATATGTAACTTCCATACATAGAAAGATTCTATTATCAAAATTACTTATTCACCCTCACTTTATTCCTACTTTTCTCACTTTCTCCCTATTTTATTTTACTTTTTTCACTTTACTTTATTTTACTTTTCTCACTTTATACCAACTTTTTCTTAAACGGCGCGTCACTTCTCTCCTCACATATATATGGGGGATTTATTTTACTTTTCCCATTTTACACCAATTTTTTCTTAAACTGCGTGTCATTTCTCTTCCCGCATATATATGGTATGGGAGATGGATACGTGCTTCTATATTCTGCTAGTAAAGATGAACTTAAGTTGCTGGATCGATAATCATAATTTTAATTAGTAGTTGCAAAGATCTAAGTAGAAGCTTAGAGACTATTTTCGTTCTCAGTTCCAGCCTAACCAATTTTACACAACTTCTCTCTCATACTTAGGTAACTCCTACTGTCAACACAAACGGCAAACAAGTACTTCAATCTACACCTCATTTCAGCATACTATCAAAACGTGCAGCTCTAATGCAATAATCGTTCCACGCGGTATCATTCAGTAAATAGCCATCACTTCAAATCTTCAATAATCAAATTCTTAATCCAAGCAATATAAATGTATAACAAAAAAAAAAAAATCGAATGCATCTGTACCTGCTTGATGACAATAGATCCCGACGGTCCAGAGACAATGTAAACGAAGTTGAGGTTTCCGTCGCCGACTTCCTTAATTTCAAGCTTATCGAAGTGATTGCCGAGCTTGGCGGCGAGAGATGGAGTCGCCTTCAAGTACTCCACCAGCAACTTCTCGTTGAGCGGCTGGAACTCATCGGTAGCCATGCTGGCGGCGGCGGCAGTGGATTTATACTGGCGTCTATTGATTTTCTTATTGAGTGTTGATTGTTGGTCTTGTTTAGTAGTGCTCCGAATGTCCGATGAAGGCGTGATAAACGCTTTATTTAGGAAAATAGTAATGTAATTTAGGAATGAAGGGCAAAATGGGAAGAATAATATTCTCCATCTAGACTTTTTGGCGATTGGACGTGGAAAATGTTGAGAATTTGAGATAGGGGAGAAGAAATTTGAAATACATTGAATGTGGACCATTTAGTTAATATTGTTACTCCATCTATCTTCCATCTATTGACCCTGTTGACTTTTTAGATGATTTTGGAGTTTCGTGATGATTGATTTTAAATTGAATTTTTGTAGATTAATTTTTTTTACAATATACTACAACACTCGTAGTACCTTGTAAAAAAACTAAACTCCAAAAATTCAATTTTAAATCCACAAAACTTCAAAATTATTTTAAAAGTCAACAGGGTCAATATATAGAGGACGGAGGGAGTATTTAGATTAGGTTAAATATACAAATCTATCCCAAATTATAATTTTCGATTCAAATCTATCTCGAACTTTCATATTTGATCATATTTCTTGCAACGATTTTTTTTGTGCCATAAATATAATTAGACTTGTTAGAAACTTTTTATAATCAAATAAAGGAGTCATGACTATTACGTCCTGATCAAATAAATAATTTTGACAACATAAAAATTAAAAATTGGTGTGTGTATTTTAATTGTAACGTTATTGAAAATATTTATTTGATTGTAACGAAATATATTTTATTCATTTATTTCATTGTATGAAGTTTTCAACAAGTCTAATTATATTTATGGCATAAAAAAAAGTTGTTTGGGGATATATTTGCATAGTTTTATATAATTTGAGATAAATTTGATCAAATATGAAAATTTGGGATAGATTTGAAACGAAAAATGATAATATGAGATATATTTGTATATTTAGCCAATAGATTATACATGAACCCGAATTTCCAACTTATGAGTCACATTATTTTTCATTTATTTATTTAATGAATAAGTCACATTGTTGGCTAAAATTTCATTTAAATAAAAAAAAGTAAAAATCATTCGATTCATATATAAAGTTAGAAACGTGAAAGGGATCCACGTGATTGTGCATTTACCAAATACTATATATTAATTTTATGTGCGTAGTTCGCGTCTTAACGTGTAATATCATTGTTTCGTACTTATGAAAATTAATGGACCGAATCGAACCAGTTTAAAGCTTTAAAACTCAACTACATATAAAGTCAAACATTAGAATGAATAAAGCAAGCAAGAGGTTAAATTATTATCTGAGAAAAGGCTAATAAATAGGGCCCATGTTTTATGGTTTGAGCCCACGAATTTGCAAGTGAAAGGCCCAATTGTAATTCTACTGGATCATAAGAAGGCCAACCCGGCCCGCCTAGGCCCATTAGGACTTCTTTTTTTTCTTTTTCTTTTTCTTTTTTTTTTTCTTTTTTGAGTGGGAGGTTTTTCCAATGTTTCATTAGCGAAAATTGTCTTAGAAATTATATTAATCGAATGCACCCATTTTTATTTTCATTTTTAATTCTTATAGATCGTTGATTCGCTAGAAATTTTAACCCGTTCGCTGTCAACCGCCAAAGGCACAAAGAGGACGTAGTCAAATTAAAATCACTATGAGCGAACCTTATAAATAAAAAGTAGAAGCTCTCACAATATAATTTTCAGATATTAGATTATACAAAAAAATCGTAAATCTTTAATGTATTATATGCACGAGGATTGGGTGGCCTCATTAGGTGGCGTGGCTTGGCTGTTTGGCATTCTATGTTCTAAATTCTAATATTCATGAATCATGAAAATGTTTGGGTGATTCCAACTAAGATTTTATTCAATTGAAGAAATGTGAAATCATGGATTAATAGTGATCTTGCATATCGGTCATGTTTTCTTGTCGCAACTACTTAAATGATATTATTGTGATTTTTTCGAGTTAAATTATACTTCCTCTGTCCATCATATATTGAGCCGAAAATTTGGGCACAAAGTTTAATATTATGAGAGTAATGTGTTAAAGTGATTCTTTTGGTCCCACTTGTTAAAGTAAATTATTGTGTAGTCAACTGCCAAAAAAAGAAATAGTCTAAAGATGGTGGATAATAGAAAAGAGAAAGAATACAGATATTAAATGGGATAACACATACAAAAACGTATGGTCATTGTAGAATTGATTTGAGTAGCTCCATGCAACTTGATTTTTCCTAAAACCATGCACTCTTGTAATTATATACCAACACCATTTTTGGAAATGGGAGAAATAAAGAATTTGATATGGAAAAGCTCTTCGAAGAAACCACAACCTTTTCTATTTCAAAAAATAATTTCCTTTTGAGAAGTATATTTAATCAACATTAACATGCATGGAAATGTCCAATTAAAGTAAGTAGATCTTATTTAAGTAGTGCCATTGTATTATGGATTAGCTAAACAAATGTCGTTATAGTGCGTTTGATTTAATTGGCATTTCATCCAAGTATTTATTTTAGGTAAAAAGGCACTCCCTTTTTTCTCCTGTTTACTTGTGTTTTTATCTCCATTAAATTCTTTGAACTTCTCGCTAGATCCAAATCATTGATTTATCGGTATATATTATATATTTTCTTTTTAGGTATGTCTGTATCAGTGTATGCGTGGTGATTAGTAGAGCGTGACACCTACTCTTCGATACATACATAATATTCACATGGAATTCATTATTGTGTTTATTTATTAAACCGGGATCTAAGTAAATGTATTGTTTTAAGACTTAATACCCAACTTACCTATTCTCACTTAATAAAATCAAATTTTAACTCTCACATAAAAATGGACAAAATTTACCCATATTTTCCCTAATAGGACTAAATTGCCCTTGTGTATATATACTTATAATCATCTCCCTTCTTCCTCTCAATCTCACATCACAGATTCAAAAAAAAAATTGGAAACATGCTTCTCTCTCTCTCTCTCTCTCTCTCTCTTTCTCTCTCTCTCTCAACTACTTCTTCCCTCTCTCCTCGTCGGCGTCGGCTCCGGCCACAAACTCTCTCTGAGATTCTTCCGTCACCGCCATTGTTGCTGATGAAGAACTTCCGGCGCCTCTCATTGACGGTGATGGCCTTTCGATTCGAAGATGTTGCAGAGCAACCGTACGGTGAAGAGCCCTCATCCCTCCATGGACTGAATCGAGATTTTTTTGGCGTGTAATTGTGAGAGATGAGGCGACGCAGTCGGCTTATGGGGCTGCGGTACTGGGCTGCGGCGGCGACGGCGTTGACGGGGCTGGACGGCCAGCTTCTGGGCGGCGGCGGTGTGACTCGTTTGTGCAACTCTCTCTCTCTCTCTACTGCTGTTGTTGCTGCTCACCGCGGCTGCCCCTGCTATGGAGGAAAATAATGTACGAGTTTTGGTTTCAATTGATGGAGAAGAGGAGGAATTAGGGCTTTTAATTTTAGGTTTGCTTATGTTTTGACCTTTTTTTTTTTTTTATTTTAATAATCTGATTTTTTTGCTTTGGATTGATTAAGCTTTTGCTGCAAATTATTATGTTTGGTACTCTTGATATTTGTGTGTGTGTACATTGATGTGCGTGTGTGTTGTTGTTGTGTGTGTGTTCATGTGCGTGTGTGTTTATGTAATTTGATTATCTGCTTAATTGATAAAAATTCTTGCCACATAATTGGCAAGTGTTGTCATATCTTGCCAAATTTCTCGTAAATAGACAAGATTTAATATTATACTGCCAACTAAGAAATCATTACATTTCTTGCTTTCTGTGGGCAAGTAATTAACGATTTTTTGTCATCAGTAGCTAAGAAATGGTATAATTTATTGCCTCATTTTTTCCGCAGTTAATGGTAGTAACATTACCCCATTGTGTCTTATCAAGGCAAGAAATTAACAATTTCTTGTCATTAGTAAATAAGAGTTTCACCATTTTTGTCATCAATAAGTAAGAGCTATTAGTTAATATTTTGAGATGCAAGAACAAAGGAGAGGATTGTTCAAAGGAGAGGGTATTTTTTTTTAATGGTGATTTAATTCATTTTCTTACTATTCTTGTGTTCTTTTGCATATAACTTGCAATGAATTATCAAAAATTTTGCCTTCAGTAGGTAAAAAATCAGTAGGTAAGAAATCACCTTATGTCTTGCCTTCTGCGGGCAAGTAACTAACGATTTCTTACCATCAGTAAGTAAGAAATCGTATAATTTCTTGCCCCATCTTTTTTGCAAATAACTTTTGTAAGATTTCGTCAATAACTTACCAAATATTTAAATGTGAATGGTAAAAATATCTTAATTACTTGCCTTCTTTGTATTGCATTTCACACGAATGTCACACAATCTCATGGTCTTGCGTTCTTTGCATATAACTTGGCAAGACGTTATTGACATCTTGCCAACTATCTTACCATGAATGGCAAGATGTTATCGATATCTTGTCAACTATTTTACAATGAATGACAAGATTACATCAATATCTTACCAACTATGCAAAATCTGATGGTTACATTCGAAACCCACTTACAATATATTTTGGCAAGACGTTATTGACATCTTGCCAACTAGCTTACCATGAATGACAAGATTTTATCAATATCTTACCAACTATGCAAAACCTGATAGTTTCATTCCCATTTACAATAAATTCGAAACTTAAAATTAAAAAAAAATTAAATAAAAAAAAACGAGATAAGGAAATGAAAAAAGGGAAAAAAAACTGATTTTTTTTTTTAATATACATAGAACAAAAAATAAAATAGAACAAATAAGAAATAAGTTAGAAAAAATAAATGAAAAATAAAAAAGAATAGAAAAAATAAAAAGAAATAATGGATGTGTGTGTGAGAGAGAGAAGCGTGGGGGGGGGGAAAGAGAGATCACGTGGTGTAAGGTGAGGTGGAGGAGAGAGGAGAGAGAAGGGGAAAATAAGGGTAAAGTGGGAAGAAAATTAAAAATATAAGTATATTTTGTATAAAGTTATAGTTGTATTAAAATTTGATTTTATTATCTTCTAATAGGTAGTTTATTTCTTCACTCTTGTTTTAAAGACAATTAAAAATTAAAAAAAAAAAGTGCATCCACCCACAGACATTAGATCTAATATTTTGCTCATGAAATAAACTATTTCTATTATTGTTTAAGGAAAATATATTCAGTCTCACTCCTAACCCAAAGGATTTAAATTTTGAAAAAGAGAAGAAAAAGGATAGATTAATATCACTTCGTCGGTTATGTGCAGTCAGTATTGTCTTGACACGTCTGATCTTCATCAGAAAGTACTGACTATCAGACAGTTCGAAAGTTACAAAAAATGCAACACACGTATATTTCTCTCTATACACGTGTTTAACTCGTTTCGAGACCAACATGACAAAAAAAAAGACCTCTATTGTTGGAACTTCCATCGAGATCTGGGGAAAAGATTACTAGTAAGAAATACTAATGGGTGTTTTTAGTAACAGTAGTGGTGATAAAAAAAGTGAAAACTGCAGCAGCCCAACAGTACTAATTACTGCCTTTGAGCTTTTTTATTTTCTTGGAATACAGTGTGTGTAACGTATGTGTCCACGAAATGAAAGTCATGATTGCAAAACGTAAGACTTTTAGTTATGGGTGCCAATTAATTTAATTAAACGTGTTGCTCTTGCTCTGCTGCATTGAAATTTCACCACCTATATAGTTATTCCATATATGCTGCCATACATTCTGAAAATGACTTCATTTTCTGTATATTTTGATGGATTCATTTTCCAAACCCCAAATCTTTTCCTTAACCACCTGAAAATACTTTTTTTGATTTTGTACACTTCAAATTTGCTGACTACAACCGCCATATACATTCTTCAATATAACTAACTTCAATTCATAGAACAAAAAAAGTTTGTCAAATTCTTGCATGTGGTAAATATATATTTAATACTAGAATTATACTATATACTCAGTATTTAATAAGAATTTCAAATATCTATCATAGCATATGCGCAAGTCATTTTCAAAAAAAAATCGGATATGAAAATGAAGTTCAATACGACAGATTATATGTAAGCGAGATTGCTTATATTTATGTATATGCATTGATAATTATTCTTATGATCAAACATGCATGATTGGTTAATTTACTTTTGCTTGACTTGTTGTTAGATAGCCATCAACAACAAAAATTGCACTTAAAATAAGCAAACTCCAATATCACGTAGTCAAAGCTAGCACATCACCCTCATTACCTCACTTTCTCATATCTATAAATTCATGCACCAAATACTTTGGAAATTGTAATCAAACGTTTTCAAGTAACAAACCAATCCTCAATAGCACACAAATAGCCCAATTTGCACATACACAATATATCATGGCTAAGGCTAAAATGTTCTCATTCTTCATATTCTTCCTTCTCCTCTCTCTAATACTAAGGCCCGATATTAAAGCGGTTGAAGCCCGATCTCTACCCAACAAGCCGTCGTCACAAGAGGTAATTGAGCCCGAACACTCCGGGCCGAGCCCGGGAGCTGGACACTCATTTGGTCGAGAAGAAGTTAGCAAGAGAAGTGTAGTCGTGAATGGGTATTCGGTCCCTAGCCCCGGAGTTGGACATAGATTTGATCGGAAATATTTGACATCGGGCCCAATTGGAAAAAAATGGGGCCCGAGCTTTGGAGAAGGTAACAAACATGTTCCGGTACAGTCTATCGATGAAAATAGTGAGCCGTGAACGATGGGAGTAGCAATCTTTCTGCATGGCTAGTGCAGAATTATAATGTCTATTTATATTAAATAGGAAATTATATTTATGGAATTAATATACTATTTGTGGTTGTATCATGTATGCTAATTGAGTGTAAACGTTACAGTATCTGGTATACATTGATTGAGTTGTATGTTACGGTAGATCGCCGTGGATTGTAATACTAGTGTTGTTATACAATGTTACTTTAATTTAGCAAGGCCTCCATTTATTATTATTTTTTGTATTTATTTTTATTTTATTTTTTTTCTTTTCTGATTACAACTCGTCTGTTATGAATAATATATATGTGCATGCATGTATGAATGAAAAATTGTTCAATTACTCTAGTTCGATATTGAAAACATAGCATACCTATGACGTGATATTGCATGACTCCACTTGGAGTACAACTTTAATTAGTGTGCCTATTTTAGTTTTCTAAATTCGATTTTTTTTTTTAATTTGTAAATTTGTATGCATTTTTCCCTTTAGTTTTAATATATTAAGATTTTAAAATAACTTTACAAATATTTACTAGAGTTCACTAACCCGATTAAAATTTATTAATTTTTTAAATTTAATTTAAATTTAATTAATTAAAACAAGATATATAATTAAAATATAGTTATAAATGTTGATTATAGATTTGTATAATATAATAAATTTTATTATTTTGATTAACACGATTGGAATTAGAAGTAGTTTGGAACGGTTGCAGAAATTGTGATGCTCATTAAACACTGGTATTAATATACGGAGTATTAGATTGGAAAATAATCGGGTCAGATAATTCTATGTTTGGGATAAGATCTAGGCCCATATTAACCTGGATGGTTAGAATTTATTTCCTTATTCTGTAGTTGAACCATCACAAGATGTTATTCAGCTATGCATGGGCCCACAATTAGGCCCATATAGTTCTGGGCTCGTTGTCGTATATTTCAGAGAAATTATTATTTACTCCTGAAAATCTGTATAACAGTTGCACAGACGGAATGTAACTACTCATTTTCTTTTATAGCTAACCGGAGAATTACGAAGCATACAGAACTAACAAAACCGTTAAAAATTGTTAAAACCCGAAATTTCGAGCCCTAAATTATGGCGGTGCGTCTTCTCCTCCGTCGCTGGCAGCCCAACGCCGCCGCGCCGGGTTGCGGAATAGCTTTTAACAAGGCGATTTACGTACGGCAATGCTGTTACTCCGCCGCCGCCGCCACCAACAGCGAAAACAATGACAAGGAAAAGAATATTCAATGGCTGATATTGCCTCCATTCACACCCACAGCCGACGGTTCTTCAATCGGTAAAAAACTGTACGGACGGCCGGAAGAAACGAGTGCGACGACGGCGCTTAAATGGATTCTTAAGTGTTGCCCTCACCTGCCGAGGTCTCTTGTTCAGAAACTCTTCCGCTTAAGACAGGTTCATTTTATTTTTATTTTTTATTTGTAGATGAGAATTTTAAACTATTGAGCAGTATTAAATAATTTGGAGCATGTAAATCCCAGTTGTTGAAATTCTAAACGTTGTGGCATTCATTGCGTGAAAAAGTGGCTTAAAAATCACGTCAATTTGCATGATTATCATCGTCGTGAATATAGTTTTGACTTGCGTTCGTATTCTCTACGAGCTAGTATATATCATCGACGAGCTATAAGGGAGAAAATTACTGAAATGTGGATTGCTACAGGTGCGAAAGGAATGCTCCAGTGCTGAAACTAACGAACAGCGGCCCAGAAGGGTGAAACAGCTATTCACAAGTCTATGAAATTTCATGTTCTTGTTATTTTATTTTCTAGTTATCCCATCCTACCCACCATTCATATTTTCTTATCTGAAGGTGGGAGCCAAGGATTTGATGGGCATTGGTGATAGGATATACCTTCCGAAATCTGTTGATGAAAGGTCTCATCCAACAACTGCTGATAATCAGAGCTTTTCCAGTGAAGAAGACCGGAAGTTTGTCCAAAGCCTTGAATTGTATAAGGTCTAGAATTTTTCTAGCTCTTTACTTTTCTATAGTGCGATTGCACATGACTGAAAGCTGATTTCAAGTATTATAATTTTAGGACTCGGCTATAATTGTCATCAATAAACCGCCTGGAATGCCTGTTCAGGTAGATATTTGTATACAATGCTTCTTCTCTGCCCCTCCACCCCTTCTCTCACCCTCTATGATTTTGCTGAAAGGTATTCTGTTTCACATTTCAAGAATTTTCGTTTCAGGGTGGTGTTGGGATAAGGAGAAGTTTAGATGAGTTGGCTGCCAAGTATTTGAGATACGACCACATGGAGCCTCCTCGTCTGGTGAGTACGAATCGTTCACTGGCTATCCTTTCATACAAACACTAAGCTCACCAGGTGACTGATGTGTGCCAGTGAGGCTGCTATTTAACAGTTTTCAGATATCACAACCACTCACGAAATACTATGAGATATGCGTCATTCCTATCTCTCTTTTAGATATGCCGGCAAGATGTAGTTTATTAATTTTAGGTGACCAATGCCAGAAATTTACAGAACAATTATCATATCTTGTAACCTAAACATTTTCTGTGACTTTGCTTTCCCTTCTCTTGATCATCCAGTTACATACTCCCTCCGTCTCATTGGTTTCGCTTCGTTTCTTTTTTGCCTTTTTTGGCACGCTTTTCCACGCTTCTCTACGATGAGTTTTAAAATGGATTTTTAAAGAATTCTTTCTTTTACGGGATACTACGACTGTCGTAGTATCCCGTAAAAGAAAGAATTCTTTAAAAATCCATTTTAAAACTCATCGTAGAGAAGCGTGGAAAAGCGTGCCAAAAAAGGCAAAAAAGAAACGAAGCGAATTCGGCGAGACGGAGGGAGTATTAAACTTAAAAAAAATGCAATCTAATAGCTTTTGTGGGAGAACTATTGCATCTAAATGTAAAGAAACAAACATAAAATGGTGAAAGAATTACTTCTTGGATTATAGTTGAAAGGTAGAAAACTGATATTCTGCATGTGCTAGTAAACTGTTTGATATTTACAGTGAAGAATATTTATCCTCAAATACACTGTTTGAGTAATTATAGCAAAGATACTTCCTTTTAACGTGCTATATCCATGTTTCTATCAAAAGATAATGTGCTCTATATATGCTTGGTTCTTTAAGACTGGAATGGTTGGATTGGTATATAAAATAGTGAGGTTAATTGATATCACACTGACAT
The DNA here is from genome assembly GCA_001642375.2 of Mentha longifolia. Classification (NCBI taxonomy): domain Eukaryota; kingdom Viridiplantae; phylum Streptophyta; class Magnoliopsida; order Lamiales; family Lamiaceae; genus Mentha; species Mentha longifolia. The sequence continues at coordinate 9,577,147 of CM038115.1, read as the reverse complement.
GATAATATTCGATTTCCTGGTAATTATTCTATTTTAAAGTTTGTTGTAAAATTAATCTGGCCTATTGGTGTCATGTAGTTACCTTTTTGTATTCTGTATATTGTCTTTTTACTAGCTTGTTGATAGGTGCACAGACTTGATAGAGACAGCAGTGGCATATTAGTCATGGGAAGGACACAGTTGAGCACTACGGTCTTGCATTCTGTTTTTCGTGAGAAAACCATTGGAGCTTTCAATGATGTAACTTTTCTTCCTCGTATTAGATAGTGCGTTCCATTACCGATGGCCAGTTCTGCATTTTGTATGCTTCTCAAAGAAATCAATACTTCTTGCAGGTTCTTGGCTGTAAAAATATTCTTCAGAAGAGGTATTTGGCTCTAGTTATTGGATCCCCAAGACGGCGACAAGGGTCAATTTCTGTCCCTTTGATGAAGGTAACTTTACATTTCTCCACCTATAGACTCCCTTTTAGCAACCTTCAAATATTTATTTATTTATTTATCTTCCGGCCCTGCATCTTGTCAAGGTCTTTACGTGTTCCTATAAACTTTTACAAAATTGCAACATGTTATGCTGGGTTCACAGTAACATAATCTAGGTTGTTTTATATGATTTATTGCGGTGTAGGGGCACATAAGCTCAATTCCCACCCACCAAATCTTCCATTCCATCTAGGAAAGTATCTGATTTTCCTTTATCCACTTTATGGCTTTATTTATGTTTGTATCTTTTGGATGTAAATTTTCTTTTCCTAATTCAAAGTTTTATGATTATATCTTTTGTGCTATTCATTTTACATCCTCATCCCAATATATGATACTGTATTTGAGGCATGATTGTGTGTGTATAATCTTTACATGCCTGAAAATTTTATTTCTGGATTCAGCTTCTTTTTTTCCTTCTGATTTCTGAATTTAATTACCACCTTTATTCTATTTGCCCGTGTTCCTCACTTATTCAGGTGGTATTTGATGATGGAAAATCTGAGAGAATTACTGTGGCTGATAAAAGCAACACATTGCCAGGGCAGCATGCTGTAACAGATTATCGGGTGATAGCATCTTCGCCCAGTGGTTTGTTCCTAATGTGGTTTTCAGCTGGTTTCATTGAGTTTAATTCAAGCTTTCTGTTCCCGTTCATGGTTTATTTACTATCCTGTCTGCATCAGTGTTTTGTATAAAGAATTTGGGCATCAGTTGAAGGAATATTGTTTCAGCCATCTCCACCAAATTATACACTGGGCCCCATTTTCTACGGGCTCAATTAGTATCCCCATATCACAAAATGAATAGGTCATGCTTAATATTAATTTAATCTATTTGCGTATGTCAGTGAGATGAGTGGATCAGGGTAGAAATCAACCACACTTGGGACCCTGTATATGCTGTGAGTAGGTAAATTATTAGCCGTATGGTCTGGAATTCGCCTCATACCGAGATTAGGAAGGTTTCACGCCATATTTGTTAAGTTTTGGGAAGAGCGAAGATCTTATAGCTTTTATTAAAAATGAACTTTATCTGCAAATTTCTGATGTGCCACTGGAGAACAAGCAAATATATCAATTGACTTATCTTCGTTGATGAGATGTTACATTATTTAGTTAGCCTTACATTTGAGTGGTAAATGCAGGTTATACATGGTTAGAGTTGTCGCCTCTTACTGGAAGAAAGCACCAGGTTTGGATTACAACTCTTGATTATTCAAAGGCCTCAGCCTTTTCCTTTCCAACCTAATGATGATCAGACTATCTATCTGTCTTGACATTTTCATTATTGAACAGCTTCGAGTCCACTGTGCGGAAGTACTGAGGACACCGATAGTTGGAGACTACAAGTATGGGCGGCAAGCTCATAGGAAACTAGAGCAATATCTCGAGTCTGCTTCAGATCTTAAACTGGGCGACATGCCTTCCAAAGCTGATAAAGATTATTCGGGCCTCGAGTTGGAGAATGGAAGTATATCGGATGAACAATTTTCTCTTCATCTTCATTGCAAGGAAATGATCTTGCCTGATATTTCTGTGGTCTTGCAACATGGCAACGTAGCTGACCTGGATTCTGCACGAATAGGCAGCATTATGTTAAATGCTCCTTTGCCTCCACACATGCAAAGAAGTTGGGATCTATTGAATTCTAATCTTCAGTACCCAAATAGGTTTTAAGCATCTATTACGCTTCCAGCATTGATCTCCATGTTCAAGGTAAGATAATCTCCCATCAGTTTTAATTGAACAGTTTGTGTAAATTTTTGAAGATTAGGTCAGATATTTATTCATTAGGCCATAGGAACTAGGTTATTCTCGAAACATTTATCAATTGTTGTTACTTGCCATTCCATGGCTCTAGATGTAATTGGGAGTAAATCAAACAAATTTTGGTATATGTTTGTGCAGGCTGTGGCTTGGTTATACTCCTGTTGTCCTAATGAAGATGAGACGTTTGTTGAATATATATAAAGTATAAAATAATGAAACATCTCATCTTCGTTGGGACAAAGGGAGTACCTGATTCCTTTGATACTGAACATTGTAGTTGATCCAGTGTCATATTCGATGAGTTATTTTTTCCTTCAGAAGCATACCGACTCCAACTTCCTTTTACAAAGGGGAATCCAATTATTTACCTTTTGATATCCTACTGATAAATTCAATATTGGTGCACTTTAGGGCGACAATACGAAAGCCATTCCTAAGTGTAAAAAGTGAACAGTAATTAAACAGAGAAAATGCATCATAGTGCTCGGTTGATAAAGTGCTACACAAATGCTTATTTGTACACAAATATAACCACAATCAATATAATCTGACGCACCAATGGTGGAAGGCAAGGAATAATTCTGAGCCATACTGTTAGAAGAGCAGCTTCTATTATCAACAATTACTATTGCGAGCCATTGATAGCGAGAGCTGAGTACGAGTCGATCAAGGAGCAAAAGATATTACAAAAATGCTACACTAATTGGCGATCCCGGTTAGGAAGAAACCACTCAAGGCCCCTGCTCGATTCCCACTTTCACTCAACAGTAGCAAAATGCCTAATATAGCTCTTGAAGCATAGCCAAGACAATCCTCTCCAATAAGCTATCCCACGAGGAAAAAAACCAGTATCATCTTGGATAGTTCCGTGAAACCTGAGGAGTTGTTAGTTGACATACTGCCTTTGGCTAAAATACATGTTCATGAAATATCTCGATGGATTGAAGCCACTGAGAATTACTGCAAAGAATAATAGTGAATTACTGAATGTTCTCGGGATCAATATGAAGGCAGGTTACAATCTTTTAGCAAGATGCTTACATATGGGGGAAAGAACTAGGACTGCACCGATTGGATACAGGAATAAAGTTGTCCTCTCCAAGAAGGGTAATACTGCACCATTGAAGCAAGATAAACAAATCATGAAATCGAACCCAGAGAAGTAATTTTGTGCCCCTAACTGCTCAGAAAATGCATAAACACATATTTAAGCATGTTCAAATTTCTTTGCATAAATAAGGGAACATTGTTTTGGAGGGAGCAAATTTTGGGTCAATTGTTCTCACTAAGAAATCATAACAGATCACAGATCTCAGTAGCCTAATAAGCCATTGGGATTCATGATTTCAGCATCTGGATTGATCTATAATGCCCTTTTCATGACCAATCTTTAGCACTTCAATTTCCTACACCCAAGATACAAAAGAGTTCATAACTTCTCATAAATTATTTTATAGCATAATACCCCCTAATTTTACCAAAAGCAAAGGGCGATACAGATCAATCCAGATGCAGGAGTGACAGACCACTCATTTTCAGTAGGTAAGTTCATTTTGTTCCATTTTAATGGGACACCGACCCTTGAGTATCAATGGTCTTTTAAGAAAATCATCACCTCACCCCTGAAAGCTGTCATAATCAATTCTAATTGAAGGTAACACAGTTCTTAACTTGTTCTCATAAAGGGTCAGAATAGTTTTGTAGCCTATTGCAGGAAATGACATGTAGCAGATAACTGCAATCGAACACATTAAAAAGTGTAAATGCTTCACGCAAGACTTAACTCACCGTCATAGCCTAAGTAATTTAGGTAATGATAATAGGATACAGCTACCATGAAGAGCACGTTTGATAGCAGTAAGGGAACAAAACCGTGAGCCACCAGCAGAGGTGATAGGAAATAATGAACAACTGCAAAAACAGACATAAATGTTATAGCTATCTGGATTATTGTTGGAGAGAGTTATTGGCACACACATTTAATTTACACTTACCGTAAAGCAGCACGAACATAGGGAAGAAAGAGTTGCAGTGTACATCAAAGGCATACAACCTTCAGAAGAGTTATAAAAAGTTAGACTAATTTCTCCTAACAAAGAGATATTATGCATATAAATATGAAATAAATGGTACCCTAAATTTCAACACATTACAAAACCATATACAGAAGTAGTAACTGCGGTCACATAAGCATATACAGCGTCACCCAATAGCAAGAGATAGCAAACAAAAGAAACATTAAATCTCAAATAACTTGCCATTCCACCCGTTGCTCCACCACATAACTGTTTGGAGCTTCTTCTCGAAGATAATTGTTAGTGAAAAACCTGGAGAAAATTGAGCAAACAATTTTCAGTTAGACCATCATACATACATCCAAAAATGAACACATAATGCAAACTTTTATGATACAGTTCAGGCTGCTCAGATAGCTGTGAGAGTTAGAGTGAAATGTCATGCAAGAATACCACTAGACCACTCAGGATCCTGAGAGGAATTCGAGACTACTACATTAAAATATATTTAAGCAATTCAAAATGTTAATACATTATAATTGAAAATAGCAAGTTTCTCTTAGAGCTATATATTTGCAGTATGACTGGCCCTATAGCTTATTCTTCACACCAAACTTTGGGTGGAAATGTTAAAAGTTCTAGTAGTTGCAACTTCTTTTTCCATACTTTCCCCCATTTTTATCATACAATTACAACTTCTGCAGACTATGGTAATAAGAGACGTTCTATATGAGGTTCATGATACATAACTGATGCATGACGATATACTTCTGCATTCTACCATTAGAACTTAGGCCCCAGCAGACTAACACACAGCCTAGGCAAGACTTTATAGCGGCCATTTAAATCTAAAGTATATTAGTATCCAAAGTCACATGAAGGCAGTATCACCAATAAAGATTCAGTGACTGAAAGATTAAACCAAAAAATACAACGTCAGAGAAATTGTAGTTCGCTTATTGAAAGCAAAACAAACTGAAGAAGGTATTCAGAAACTCATGTAGTCATAAGAAGCCATATTCTTGATTTTGCTTACCAGCAAAATGTAGCCAAAATTGCACCAATTGCGAACAAGTGGAAGAACAAAGTTGAAATAACTACAAAAACTGCATGCCCTACACTATGGTCATACCTGGAACACATCAAAAACAACGAAAGTATAGGAGAGATCAGTAAATAAGATACACGTTCCCGGAATATGATAATCAATAGCCCCTCTTAAACCACAATAAACACACAAATCGCTCTAAATGAATTAATCATACGACCATTTAATTACCCTTTGCCTCACTACATATAAATATATCCACACCTTGCAAGAGGAAAACACACACACACACACACACACAAATCGACAAAATTAAGGAAGTCACAAATAATTAGCAATTCATCATCTAATCATGAATATAAACCTCTACATTTCACTCCCTATTTTCCTCCTCGTATCAACCCTAATACAAAGCATCCATGCAACCAAATACGTAGTTATAAACACCGTCCCAAACACTCAAGGAGGCAAATTCTTCGACCAAGAAATCGGCGTAAATTTCACGTTATCAATCATGCCAAATCTCAACAACATCATATTCAAAGTCTTCAAAGAAAATAGCAACGAAGAAAGAAGAGAAGTTCCCGTTCTAACGGTGTACATATCGGAATTCGACGGCTACGCCTACAAGAACGGCAACGACGTCAACATCAGCCCCCCACATTGGACAAGTTCTACTCCCCTCGTATGAGGTCGAAGTTCTACTTCACGTCCATGCTCATCCATGAGATGACGCATGTGTTCCAATGGCACGGCAACTTTGGGGCCCCCGGGGGTTTGACGGAGGGGACGGCCGACTACGTTATGGTGAAGTCAGGATACTATGAGCCCGAAAAGTATACGAAGCCCGGGGAGGGGAAGAGGTGGGACGAAGGGTACGGTGTGACGGAGAGGTTTTTGGAGTATTGCGACGGTTTGTTGGAAGATTTTACAGAGAAATTGAATAAGAAGATGAGGGATGTATATAGTGATAAGTATTGGGTTGAGTTGTTGGGGAAACCTGTGGATCAGTTGTGGAGAGAGTATAAGGCTAAGCATGGGAATAAGCCTCAAGGAGAAGAAGAAGTGTATTATGATGGTATGTTTCAAGGTTTGGTGTACTAATTAATGGGGATATCCAGTTTGTGAGAGTCCTAATAGGGTTTAATTTGTTATGTTGTGCTATTATTATCTTATTTATGTATTTGGAACAAATTAAAGACGTCAATTATATATATTATTGAAAGTTGGTATGGGTGAAATAACGTTGGGTAGTATATACTCCTATCTTGGGGTACTAGATTTATAAACGAAGGATTTTCTTTTTCAGTAATTTCGTTTCTTCCTTAAATTTTCATATAGTGTATGATTTGAAGCTCGGCTGTTGTGACGACGAAAATTAGAAGGAGATTAGTAAGCATACATGTATTATACACGTGTACCTTTTTAATTGGAAGTCTCAAAGCATCAAGAGTATGATGAATCATTTGGATCATCTGTACCCATTTTGGTGCTTCAACCATGTACCAAATTTTAATTTCTATTAGTTTTATACTCTCTCCATCCACAAAATGTGTGCATACAATCTTATGGTACATTTTTTAATTTTTGTAATAAGTGGTTGATAAAGTGATATTTTAGTTGATTTAGTGTGGACCCAATGTGAATTTTTTTTTGTAAGTAATTGTGAAATATAAGGGTAAAATGTAAACTTTTATGTGGGGTCTACGTCCAAAAATAGCTATGTACATAGGTTGTGGACGGACGAATGCAGTAATAAGTGCGCATATTTCGTGAACAGAGGGAGTACATTTTTATTCAACAATTTTAATTTATAATGATTTAGTTTAATTTTATGATTATTTTCTAGGGTTCACTCATCCGATTATGGTTTATAATTATTTGTTAGTATTTAATTTTATTAGTTAAAATAGGATCGATAAATCCACAATTAGGGTATGTTATTTTTAAAATTTTCATTTTTAGTTATATATTTTTTATTATACTAATATAAAAAAAATTATTTATATAAAAAGCATTGTAAAACTAATAAAAATTAATGTTTGGTATACTATTGAAACATCATTCATATACTACCATGGTGGTGCTATTGAAACATCATTCATATACTACCATGGTGGTGCCACATGCAACACATTCATATTATTTTCTAAATTAATTCAATGAATAACTAAATTATTTAAAATAATAATCTAATGCGATTATTAATTTTTGTTAAAATCAAATTGTTTAATGTCACAAACTATTGGATCGAGTTAATAGCCCTCCGAGTCAAATCAACGATGACAAATTCCATGCATTGTTGACTTAACTTTCCTCTTTCTTTCTATTTTTCTAAAAGGGTTGAGTTTCCCTTTGTAATATGCACGGCAGACTTTGCAGCACATTATCCTTAAAATATCATCTCTTAAACCAAATAAATTAAATCCCCTATCCAAATATAAAAATTCAGATCCAATCCCCTATCCAAATACAAAAATTCAGAAAATAAAAATCAATCCACTTATCCAAACACAATAACACATTACCCTAATATTCACCTAACGTTTCTCATACCCAAAAAAAAAGAAAAAGATTCACGCAACCATAATATAACATTTCATGCTTATATAATATATAGTAGTATATCCAAACCTAAAACACACACACACACACACACACATATATTCATAATAAAATCATGAAGAAAATAAACCTCCACCTCCTCCTCCCCCTACTCTTCCTCACATCATCATGCCTATTCCAAAACGCGGATTCAATCAAATACGTGGTGAAGAACACAGTCCCAAACACCCCAGGAGGCAAGTTGTTCGACCAATTAATCGGTACTAAGTACACCCTAGGAATAATGCCTAGCATCAACAGATTCATCTTTAGGGTTTTCCAAGAAGTCAACTTCTCCCTAAGGAGGCGAGTGCCGGTCCTCACCGTCTACATCTCGGAATTCAACGGCTACGCCTACAAGAATGGCAACAACGTCAACATCAGCGCCTCCGCGCTCGACAAGTTCTACTTCCCTCGGAACCGATCCAAGTGGTTCTTCACCATGATGCTCATCCATGAGATGACGCACGTGTTCCAATGGCACGGGAACTTCGGGGCGCCCGGGGGCTTGACCGAGGGGACGGCCGACTACGTCATGGTTAAGTCCGGGATCTATAATAGCACCACGTATACGAAGCCCGGGGAGGGGCAGAGGTGGGACCAAGGGTACGGTGTGACGGAGAGGTTTTTGGAGTATTGTGATACTTTGCTTCCTCATTTTACTGCAAAGTTGAATAAGATGATGAGGGATGTGTATAGTGATAAGTATTGGGTTGATTTGTTGGGGAAACCTGTGGATCAGCTGTGGAGGGAGTATAAGGCCAAGTATGGGAATAAGCCTCAAGGAGAAGATGGAGATGAAGATGTGTCTCTTGGTACATTTCATGGTTTGGAGTATTGATGTATATGGGGTGGAATTGAATAAATGGTGGGGGATTTAAATTTCTTATCAACTTGTTCAATTAATTTGCCCTATTTATGCATATGAATAAAATATAAATAGTATTTTCTTACCATAGTGGAGTTTGGTTCTCACATTATATTATACTATAATGTAATAAAATTGTGTCCAAAAATAGAAAATGCACAATTTTCTGCATACGGCCAAAAAAGAAATTAAATGGATAGAGAAAGTACTATTTTTAATTTATAGTCTTTATAGATTGGTTCACATAAGAATCAATCTTTAGTGTTAGAATTAAGAAGCCATAGATTCTGTCGTGGCTATATTTAGTTTGTTAATGGGTGATGTAGAAATGATATATTTTTTAAAAAATAATATTAATATATTTTATAATAATAAACTCTGCAAAAGAAATTAAACTCTAGTAAAAGAAATTAAACCCTAAATAGAAAAATTACTGACGGTTACTTTTTGGTGCCGACGGATCTAATATATTTTTCAATTTAACATTATTAAACTAATTTTATTAATATTATGCATTGACTGGCTAGTGACTTTTTTCATTATTGATAGCATAAAAGTTTGTAAATTATATAAGTAAATGTATAGATTTCTTAAGAACTATGATCAAATAATTAAAAATCACAGGAAAATTAATTAAGTTTGAAAGAAAAAATGCCTAAAATTAAATTATAGCATAAAATGGTATTGAAGTTTTAGTCAATTTATTCATTGTTGACTATCCCTTTAATTCTCTATAGCCTCTGTATCTCATTGTTTGATTATCAAGATTTTGCCACATTCATTATATATGATTAGTATTATGGCGTTTAATTGTACAAATCCTATTCCTCCAAACTCTATTCAAAATATATGTGGATAACAAAACATAATTCCCCTAATACATAAAATCAAATCAAATATATAATGATTGCGATCCCAATACAGATATTTGGAAAATAATACTAATAGTAATCATTATTCCACTTCTTTAAAACACAATAACAATACGTATCACTCCAATCTTTGACTAGGGTTTTCGAAACACAAATGATTAATTTATTCGACATGCACAATAGCTTTCATCACCTATATATACATATACATTATCCAAACCCCCCAAAACACACACACATACACACACTAATCAAGAACTTGATAATATTCCATCCACCATGAATAAAAACCTCCACATCTTCCTCCCAATCTTCCTCCTCACATTACAAAACATCGATGCAACGAAGTACGTAGTAACCAACACGGTCCCAAACACGCAAGGAGGAAAGTTCTTTGACAAGCAACTCGGCGTCCAATTCACCCTAGGAATAATGCCCATTCTCAACAGAATCATATTCAAAGTATTGAAGGAAAACGCCCCTTCCGAAAGAAGGGACGTCCCCGTTCTCCACGTGTACATCTCCGAGTTCCCGGGGTACGCGTACAAGAACGGGAACAACATCAACATAAGCGCCACCGCCATGGACAGACAGTACCATCCTCGTACTAGATCGAAGTGGCTCTTCACCTCCATGATGATCCATGAAATGACGCACGTGTTCCAATGGCACGGCAATTTTACGGCACCCGGGGGTTTGACCGAGGGCACGGCGGATTACGTGATGGTCAAATCGGGAATCTATGATAAGGCTACGTATACGAAGCCCGGTGAAGGGAAGAGGTGGGATGAAGGGTACGGTGTGACGGGGAGATTTTTGGAGTATTGTGACAGTTTGTTGGAAGATTTTACTGTGAAGTTGAATAAGAAGATGAGATATGTGTATAGTGATAAGTATTGGGTTGAGTTGTTGGGGAAACCTGTGGATCAGCTATGGAGAGAGTATAAGGCTAAGTATGGAAATAAACCTTAAGACTAGCTAATTATGGAAATCCAGTTTGTAAGATTAGTGTTTTTTGATGTTTTCAATAAAGGAAAAAAAAAGAAAAAAGAAGAAGAAGAAGAAGAATAAGAGGTATTACAATGTACAATTACATCTCCAAGTCTTTCAAATATTGATTCGTGGAATCAGTATATACATGTGGAAAATAATTAATTAAGACTGCGCTATATTTTTTATAATTTTACGATTGAGTTTTATATTTAGTTGGCCCACGGATAATAATACTATATTTTTTAAATGGTAGACATTCATAAAACTATCTAAATTCACTCATAAAACTATTTAAATTTCATTAACAATGGGAGGAGGTAGGATTGAAATTAAAAATTGAAAATAATACTTTACATACAAAAAAAACGAAAAAAAAGTACTAATTAATTGCTACTATAAACATCAAATCACATCCTCTTATGTGTGTTCCAATCATGCAATGCCTCCGTCCCACCTAAATAGTTCATATTGGTGAATATAAGTGGGGTATAAAATAATAAAGGTGGACTATTGTAGGTGGGACGGAGGGAATATTATGAAAAAAGGGGGACAACTATGAAAATAGTCATTTTGATATAACAAAATTAAAAAAATAGCCACTTAAATTAAAAAAAATAAAAAATAGCCACTTTTGAAGTTAAAATACATTACTATCCTTACTCTTCTTCTTCCTCCCAAAATTCATTCAGGCAGAACACGCACCAAACAAATGCACACGCACACCAACGCATAACACACACAGACACACAACACCTACATACATCACCTCCCTCTCTCTCTATTCCTCTCTCTCTCTCTCTCTATCAAGCTTACGAAATCAGAAACGTTATAATTTATAAACCATACACACAGAAACGTACGGAAATCAGTGGACTTCAAATCAGCTAACGAAAGAAAACTTCAGTAACAATGGGAAAAAAAAATAGAAAATCTATGACGCCCATCTTGATTTCAACCATCTCGCGCAATCCAATCAAGGAAAAAGAAAACATTAATTTCACCTCACATAACGTTTAAAACTAAAGTTTTCTGCGAATACATCATTTAAACATACCAAAGAGCTTTTAATATTTCTCGGCACAATCGAGATTGAATCTTCTTCTCAGCTGCTATTTCATTTCAAGAGAAGGCCGAGTAGATATCTCAGAGAGAGAGAGAGAGAGAGAGAGAGAGAGAGAGAGAGAGAGAGAGAGAGAGAGAGAGAGAGAGAGAGTCAAAAAGGCATGCAGAAACGAATAAAAAAATTCGAAGTCCATAATTCATGAATTCAATTCGTGAATTCAGACATTTTTTGTGAGTAACTCACAAATTGAATAAAAAATTCATGAATTCGGAAAATGGCGGGGTATTATGGTAAGAGTGACTATTTTTTATCTTTTTTTATTCAAGTGGCTATTATTTATCTTTACTATCTCAAAGTGGCTATTTTTGTCTATTTCCCCAAAAATAAAAATTGTTATAATATAATAAATCATAGTAATAAACATTTATAACTAAAAATTGAAATTTTTAAAAATGATATACCCTAATTTTGGTATGCTATAAAATAATTATAAATCCTAATTGGAGTGAACTCTAAAAAATAATTATTAAAATAAAATAAATCATTATAAATTAAAATTGTTGAATAGAATATATAAAAATAGTATAAATTAAAATGGGGATAGAAAATCTAAGTACTATAAACATATATTGGAAGGTTACTAAAAGAAAAGAAAACAGATATTTGGAAAACGGTTATCACTCTACTTCCTTTAACGCAGTAACGCATATTACTCTAATCTTTATCCATGGTTTTTCAAATTGACTACCTCAACAATTTTCGCATATATATTCAAACCTCGCAAAGAAACACACACACACTGATCAAGAACTTGATAAGATAGTCAGCAATCAAATTAATCAATTAGAATGAATATAAACCTCCACATTTTCCTCCAAATCCTCATATCATCATGCATCCTTGTACAAAACACTCATGCAATCAAATACGTGGTGAAGAACACAGTCCCAAATACACCAGGGGGGGAGCTCTTCGAAAACGAAATCGGCCGCGATTTCACTTTATCCATTCTCCCAAACATCAATAGATTCATATATAAAGTCTTTCAACAAAGCAATGTTGCAGACAGATGGCGACCGCCCGTTCTAACCCTATACATATCCGAATTCGACGGCTACGCCTACAAGAACGGCAACAACATCAATGTCAGCGCCTCCGCGTTGGACAAGTTCTACTTCCCTCGTCAAAGGTCCAAGTTTTTCTTTACTTCCATGATGATCCATGAAATGACGCACGTGTTCCAATGGCACGGCAACTTTGGGGCCCCGGGGGGGTTGACGGAGGGGACGGCGGACTATGTGATGGTGAAGTCGGGATACTATGAGCCGCAAAAGTATACGAAGCCCGGTGAAGGGGAGAGGTGGGACCAAGGGTACGGTGTGACGGAGAGGTTTTTGGAGTATTGTGACAGTTTGTTGGAAGATTTTACTGTGAAGCTGAATAAGAAGATGAGATATGTATATAGTGACAAGTATTGGGTTGATTTGTTGGGGAAACCTGTGCATCAGCTGTGGAGAGAGTATAAGGCTAAGTATGGGCAAAAGCCTCAAGAAGAAGAGGATTATTCCATTGGTACGTTTCTAGGTTTGAAGTATTAATTAATGATGTTAGCCGAGATTAATTGTGTGTGAGGTTATTAAAGAGTGATTAGTTTGAAGTTAATATACAAATGAAAATATAAGTAGCTAGCAATTATTATTATCATTGAGGTTTAACTAGTAATTTTCATTTGTTGCCAGCAGAAAATATAATTGTAGACATTTACAATTTATTCCATCATATATTGGAGTATATTACTATTAACTCCAAAAGTAAATACACATCCACTCCAATATGTAATCAAATAAAACCACTACCCCAATACAGATTTTCGGAAAATGATAATAACACAGTATATGCAAATTATTCATGTAAAAAACTTTTTTCCAATATATATCTAAACATTGCAAGGTACACATACACACATTCGATAGTTTGCCTTGATAATTATCAAATATGAATAAAAGCATATACATTCTTCTCCCTACTTTCCTCCTTGCATCATGCCTAGTACAAAACCTTGATGCAACTCGATATATTGTGACAAATACTGTGCCCAATACCCCAGGAGGCCAGTTGTTCGACCAAGAAATTGGGGTTAATTTCACCTTATCAATCATGCCAACTATCAACCAATTTATTTATAAAGTATTCTGAGAAAATAGACCTGAAGAGAGAAGGGATGTGCCTGTTTTAAATGTATACATCTCTAAATTCCCAAGTTATGCATACAGAAATGGAGACAACATTAATATAAGTGCCTCGGCAATGTTCAACATGTACCGACCTCGGTCGATTTCCAAATGGGCGTTCACTTCAGTAATGTATCATGAAATGACTCATGTTTTTCAGTGGCATGGGAAGTTCGGAGCACCTGGAGGTTTGACCGAGGGGACTGCAGACTATGTGATGGTGAAATCGGGTTACTATAATAAGGGTTTTTATACCAAGCCTGGTGTAGGGACGAGATGGGATGAAGGCTATGGTGTGACGGAGAGATTTTTGGAGTATTGTGATATTTTGCTAGAAGGTTTCACTGCAAAATTGAATCAGAAGATGAATTACAAATATAGTGATGTGTATTGGGCTGAGTTGCTAGGGAAACCTGTGGACCAGCTTTGGAGAGAATACAAAGCCAAGTACGGGAACATACATGAAGAAGACTCTGTTGATATATTTCAAGGTTTAAAGTACTGATGCAAGTCTAGTTTGTAGAATTGAATAAAAGACCATGGAGTTTGATGATGTTATGTTATGAATGTTGTGTTTATGCATATGAATGAAATATGAGGTTAAGTTTGCATGATTAGAAAATCAGTAAACTAGCGAAAACACAAAACAACCTGCAAGTGAAGCTATGATATAGTTTAATTAGATAATAGTACTTTACATGCAATATTCAGGAAAAGATAGTCCAAACTAGAACTTTCTTTATTTCAAACCTTAGTCGGACATAGGAAGCCAAAGCGATCTATAAGATTACCTTGAATATGTATCCTATTTGTCGAGATCCTCAATTGCAGTCACAACTTCACTAATGTTGTGGAAGTTTCTCCTTTCCTTCAGAAGGGTCTTAGCAAAGTTCAGAGCTTTGCGCTCACATTCTGCACGCTTACTGGCTTCTTTAATGGATTCGAAATCTTCAACATGAACAACTCCAACAATTCTCCTATACATCAATCAGAAGCATCATTCAAACATGATTTTCTTTAATTTTTACATATAAATGTAACAATATTCAGTAGTCTAGTCAGCCACAAGTCAGCCAGTGCTGAGACATAGGTGAAGCTAGGTTTCAAAAATGTGGTGGATCATCAGATCCACCTGTATAAGGAAATAATTAGAGATGGGTGAAAATAGTTATAGGAAAAAGGTTATCTGTCCTCTTACAATAAGGTTAATGTGAACTCATGAGTACGAAAAACAGAATGCTGCAAATAGCTTAATCACAGAAACCAAATCACAAAATGAAGAAGTTGTCATCTAACCTTATCATTTTCGCAGCACCAAATCCAAGAGCATCATGGAATAGATCTTTCATATATTTTTGCTTTACCAGCAACTGGAGTTCTGGATTATTATAAATTGCAGGAAGATAAGCATCACCAGATTCATCCTTGTGTTTATCCCATAGAGCAGTGAACTTTGTGTAGAAAAGGTTCCAAGTATCTAATATTGTCTTTGCAATCCACTTCTTATATTTCTGATCAGATTTAAGTAAATATTATGTCAGCAAATAAGATCATTAAGAAAGGGAATAGAGCTGGAACTAGGGAACACAATGCTGGGAAAGTAATTACATTACGATCTGCCCCCTTTTCTGCATGTCCATCTTGTGAGAAATAAGCTAAAATCAGGTTTCCAATAAAAGCTCCAATATCAAATCCCATCGGCCCATAAAAACCAAATTCAGGATCTATCACTTGAGTTGAATCTGGAGTAACCATGATTGAACCTGTATGGAGATCACCATGTAAAAGAGCTTGGGCTCTCTCACAGAATCTGAGTTGAGAAGATGTCGAACAATTGTAAGAGAAAGTATCGCAAACAAACTGAAGAACTTATAAGAGCTACGGAAAATTCATAAAAGGTATGCATTGCACATTACTTAGATTTCAGCTCAGCAACTTCAAGTTTCAAAATGTTATCCTCGCGAACAGCCTCAGCATCAGCATCAAGGTAAGGAGCCGTCCAATGGTTATATTCAGACACTTTGTATGGGTCAGAAAACACAACTTGTTCAGTGAGTCTGCATAGCTCCACATTCCCACAAAATTTAGCAACTGAAAAAAAGCAAAATAATACCAATTAGAACATACAGAAAGGCATTCCAATAACTAACTTACAGCAACTTAATAATAGTTTCCGGCCATGATTTTCATTAAAATTTAATTGTATTCCCAATTCTAAAATTTAAGAGAATGAAATAAAGGGGGAAAAAAAGAAGAAGAAAAAAGAAAGAAAGAAAAAAGATAGCTCTATTGAGGGGTAATTGCTTGAAGCTGAAGGAGAATACAACATGTAAGGATGGGTGTAATCACCTCACAACCAAATAAAAATAGATAGGCAGAGGATTTAGACTCTATACGAGGCTGCAGTAACATTCGTAAAAGGATATAAAGTTCAATAGTAGGGGGGTATCACAACTCGTTATGATCAAGTCATTCTGATGTCTCTAAATGAAAAATGTTATCACAACAATCTATTAAAATTGAGATTCCTGTGAAAACAAGTTCTTACCCTCGTTTTTGTGAATAGTAGTGGTCAGGTACAGCAGGGAGGTATAGAAAAGTGTTCTTGCCATATATTCTGACATATGGTCCGCAAGCAATGGATACTCAATCCCAGCAATCAATCCTTTTCTTAGGATAATATGAGGTGGTTCAATGTAACTCATTCCAATCAAACACATTTTTCTGTCGAAATGGTAAACCTCAGGAACATGATCTGGACACAAGCGACCGTGTTCTTGCAAAACGGTTGTTTCGAAATAGGCACGTTCTTTTGTCATTGGCCATGACTCCCCAATACAACGAATATATGGAAGAGCCTACATGTAAATACATTCAGTTAAACAAAAAATACTTAATGAACTCTTACAATGATATGGTAACATAGAATGATGCATTATGCATCTGGTATGAGAACGTGAAAGAGCAGATGGAAGACGTTCGCAACTGTCCTCCTTTACGTTCCAGGTAAGACATTTCACACCCTCACATACTCAACATATTTCACTATTTCGTGCTTTGGAGCCTTTTGGCTTGGTCCAATTCAGCACCTCTTGCACCCATTTTACTTCACATCAATTCATAAGTACTGCAGATTTCTAAGTCAAGGAGAAACTCAATATTATATTCAATATACGTACTTCTATATTCAGCTAGTAAAGATGAACTTAAGTTGCTGGATCGATAATCATAATTTAATGAGTAGTTGCAAGGATCTAAGTAGAAGCTTCGAGACTATTTTCGTTCTCTGTTCCAGCCTAACCAATTTTACACAACTTCTCTCGCATACGTGCAATTCTCGGAGGTAACCAAAAGGCCAAACAAATAATTCGATCTTCACCTCATTGCAGCAAACTATAAAAAACGTGCAGCTCTAATCCAATAATCATTCCACGAAATATCATTCAGTAAATAGCCATCACTCCAGTAATCAAATTCTTAATCCAAGCAATATAAATGTATAACAGAGAAAATCGAATGCATCTGTACCTGCTTGATGACAATAGATCCCGACGGTCCAGAGACAATGTAAACGAAGTTGAGGTTTCCGTCGCCGACTTCCTTAATTTCAAGCTTATCGAAGTGGTTGCCTAGCTTGGCGGCGAGAGATGGAGTCGCCTTCAAGTACTCCACCAGCAACTTCTCGTTGAGCGGCTGAAACTCATCGGTAGCCATGTTGGCGGCGGCGGCGGCAGTGGATTTATACTGATGTCTGTTGTTTTTTTTATTGAATGTTGATTGTTGGTATTGATTTAGTGCTCCGAATGTCCGATGAAGTCATGATAAACGGCTTTATTCAGGAAAATATATACTCCCGTCTAGACTTTTTGGCGATTTGGGCGTGGAAAGTGTTGAGAATTTGAGATAGGGGAGAAGAAATTTGAAATACATTGAATGTGGACCATTTTGTTTTATTTTTTAAGAAAATGTTACACTATCCTAAATAATTAATATTGTTATTTAGATTAGGTTAAATACACAAAAATCTATCCCAAATTATAATTTTCGATTCAAATCTATCTCGAATTTTCATATTTGATCAAATTTCATGCAACGATTTTTTTTTTGTCATAAATATAATTATACTTGCTATAAACTTTATATAATCAAATAAAGAGGTCACGACTATTGCGTCCTGATCAAATAAATAATTTTGACGACATAAAATTTTTAAACTAGTGCGTGTGTTTTAATTGTAACGTTAATGAAAATATTTATTTAATTCTTAACAAATATATTTAATTCATTTATTTGATTTTATGAAGTTTTCTCAACAAGTCTAATTATATTTATAGGGAAAAATTTGCATAAACTTTATATAGTTTGAGATAGATTTGATCATATATAAAATTTGGGATAGATTTGAAACGAAAAAATGAAAATATGAGATATATTTGTATATTTGGACTTTAGATTATACATGAACCAAAATTTCCAACTTATGAGTCACATTATTTTTCATTTATTTATTTAATGAATAAGTCGCATTGTTGGCTAAACTTTCATTTAAATAAAAAAGTAAAAATCATTCGATTCATATAAAGTTAGAAACGTGAAAGGGATCCACACACACGATTGTGCATTTACCAAATACTATATAGTAATTTTATGTGCATGTGCGTAGTTCGCGTCTTAACGTGTAAATACTGCACGGGGAGACCTATTTGTAAAAAATCCAATAAATTTTAGACTTATTACTAAAATATAGTTATACGATTTTTTATAATAAAATAAAGTGTACATCTAAACCAAAACAGTATAAGTAGAACGGGTTACATTTTGAACCAACATGAGTTTTTGTTGTTTTATGTTATGTCATTTCATGATTATCTTTCCCTTTTAAAGTGATTTCATATATAAATTAAATTCTTTCTTTTACCAATTAGATGCATATTCTTTAAATAGTCATTTTTAAGTTAGGGGTAAGAGAGAAACTTGAGATAAAATAACACGATAAATAAAATAACATCATTAAATAAAATGTAGAGAAGCAAGCAACCTTTGGAAACTGAACTATTAATTTTATTTTATTTTTGTTTTCCACCAAAACAACATTATTTATTTTATTTTATGTTTTTTGAAAAAAATCATGCTTCTACTTCTCTAAAATCGAGCAAACAAACATAAAAATAAATCGATAAATGTAAAATCAATAACATTGAATTCTTTCATAATTTTATAAAGCAGTATTAATTTATGTGCTAAAGTTTATTTATAGAAGTTCAATTACTCCAAACTACAACAAAGCGCACATCCTACACATTCCAAAGTGAAAGTGAAATCTTAAATTGATTTGAGAACTTTCATTTGCATAATTTTACTCTCTTTTTTTTCTAGATAATAGATGTAACATTACAATTTTTGGATCTTAGTATGTCAATAGTAATGTCAGAATGGATTAAAAAAAATGCAAATTGATAAAAAAAAAAAAAGAGAAAAAAAGAAGAAGAGAAGTGTACCCTCGTCTCTCTCAATGCCACACATCTATTCTCTTCAATTTATTCTGTCAGCAAATGTCTTCTCTGTTCCTCCCCTCTTCAATTCCTAGTTTTCAAACTGCTTGGTTTGAAAAATTAATTGACCTTCGTGCTCTACCAATATCAAACTGAAATAAATAAATGTCACTTAGTGAGAACATAAGCAACGTTTGTATCCATATTGTACATTGTATGAAATTAGTTGGTGTTTTTGACTATACAATATTATCTCTCTCTATATATATACATATGTATTTGATTTTTTCAAAAAACTTACCTGATAAAATATAATGTAAAATAGTCATTTAGGATAGTGGATGAAAAAAACTAGTAACTAACTTATAAATATATAAAAAATAGCCAATTTTCATTTAATAGACAAAAATACCCATAACACACTCAATTCTAATTTACTTCTTTGGAAATTCAAAAAAAAAAAAAAAAAACACACACACACACATATACATACACACACAAACACACGCACACCATCACCACCGTGAAACCCATTCGTTCTCTCTTCATTCTCTATATATCTCTTCTTCATCAACCTCCCAAGCTCCATTAATGGCCGCCCCACAGACACACAACACTCACACTAAGCCATAGCTCTCTCCCTACTCCACCATCCGCCACCGTCGGCCACCGTCGAGTGCGCCACCTTGATTTTCTAGATCATCTTCACCACATCCGCCATCATTGGCC
Organism: Mentha longifolia; assembly: GCA_001642375.2. Lineage (NCBI taxonomy): Eukaryota > Viridiplantae > Streptophyta > Magnoliopsida > Lamiales > Lamiaceae > Mentha > Mentha longifolia. Next base: position 9,556,978 of record CM038115.1, on the reverse strand, counting down.
TCTTCTCCGGCTGCGGCACCACGTGAGCACTCCGGCGATGAGACTCCTGCCGGCGATTACAGACCCAGAACTCCTGTAAGCATGGGATCGAATGGCTCGATTGGGAACGATTGAGATCTATTCGATCCCTATCACATATAGTCGCTGGGCTCGATCGATCCGGCACGTGCTCGATCGACCCCTTTGTTCTTATGCGTGTAGGATCGATCGACCCCTCTGTGTTTCTGTGTGTTGGCTCGATCGACCCCTTTCAGCTTCTGATATAGGCTCGTTTTGGCTCTCGATTGAGCTCGGCGGGAATGGATTGATTGAGCCCATGCGTTCTTGTTAAATCTCGTTCGATCCTCGTGTCCAAATCTGTTCGCGCCGAACAGCGGCGGCTGTGGTTATGATAAGGGATAAATTCCCCTATCGGCGATCGGCGAACGAGTTGTTCTCCGATGAGGAAAAGAAGACGGCAGTCGCAGGCCTTGCCTGTCGATCACACCAATTTGCAGCAAGAATGAAAGCAAACCCTTCTAGGGTTGGAAGGAAATAAACGTGCAGTAGAAGAAAATAAAAGGAATACAATAAAGAAGATAACTTTGATTTGGTTAATTCTTGATTATGATTTCATAATAAGGCATCCCTATTTATACTAAACATCCTAGGGTTGATTCGACTCTCTTTTGCGATACGGGAAAGAATCAACTAAGAAAACCCGTAAAGGAGCAATAAGCCCAATATTCCTAATTAAATAATAAATAAATAAAGATAACTATGGAACTAAATTAATATGGAGATACTCGTATCAACTCCCCCTCCCTTAAAAACCTTCTTGTCCACAAGGAGGGAAGAAAAAACACGAAGCAACCCCTTCCATTAGGTACTTCGGCTTGCCATGCTCATCCAATTCCCTTTCTGCAATCAACCTCGTCTTCACCACATTTCCCAGACATATCGAGGGCGGAGCTGCCCATAAACAAATCATGATCGAAGCCGACCTTCAACAACCGCTCCGCGATCATCTTGTTTTCCCACAAACCCCCATGTTGCTCGAGCATTGCATCAAACAGGTGGCGAGCGACTTGACCAGGTAGCACAACCCTGACAGCACCCGTTTCCACAAGCTTCGCGCGTGCACTACGATTGTCATTCCGTTTTGCTGCAAAAGTACCCATCCAAACTGCGCTAGCCTGCTCCAATTTCTCAACGGTGGAAGCTTCAACACTCCCATGTTCAATACTACTAGAGTGTTGCACAGAATCATTATTTGCAATGTCAGTATCCGCGCAAAAACTCACCACAACCGCAGGGTCCTCTAACACGGTGGTAGTATTCGAAGCAAGCGCTGCATCGTTGCTGACCTCCGGCACCCAGTCCAGCAGCGGCTGCTCTGAAAGATAAAGGGTGGTGTCGCCATACGCCGCGGCCGTCTGACCCTGCTGCTGCTGGTAGTAGTAACCCGCGGTCGGAGATTGTTGCGGGGGAGGAACCTGGTACTGCGTCATCCACAGATGTGACGGCTGCTGCGGTGGATGTTGCTGGTATTGCGGCGGAGGGGCCATGGAAGGGGGGACGATGGAGTGTGCCGGTGTGGGATCATGGCACCAGGCGGATGTTGGCCGAGAGAGACGCATCCCATATGGATCAGGCTCCCGCCAAGGCAGTGGCTGCGCCATGGCCAAGCGATGTTCATACGCATCGAGACGGGCCTCCATCCGACGCATTATGGAGATGATGGAGTCGAGGGTGTCAGGCGGCGGATCCGGCGACCGAGAAGTCCAAGCCGGCGGCGGCTCATAACTAGGGAAGTTGTTGTCCGGCGGTGGAAACACGTACGACGGCGGCAACGGCGGAGGGCTGGATGAGTAGCAGTCTGACTCGTGAGTGTTGTAGGGCCACGGCTGAGGGTTGTCGGCATAGAAATCGTTGTAAAACTTCCAGTACCCTTCGTAGCTCCCCTCCGAATACGGCGGCGGTGGAGAACTCCACACAGATGCGTCCGCTCGACTAGGGATATGGACCGATGATGAGATCATGATGTTCACAACAATGAAAGCACCAATTGATAAGGGATAAATTTCCCTATCGGCGATCGGCGAACGAGTTGTTCTCCGATGAGGAAAAGAAGACGGCAGTCGCAGGCCTTGCATGTCGATCACACCAATTTGCAGCAAGAATGAAAGCAAACCCTTCTAGGGTTGGAAGGAAATAAACGTGCAGTAGAAGAAAATAAAAGGAATACAATAAAGAAGATAACTTTGATTTGGTTAATTCTTGATTATGATTTCATAATAAGGCATCCCTATTTATACTAAACATCCTAGGGTTGATTCGACTCTCTTTTGCGATACGGGAAAGAATCAACTAAGAAAACCCGTAAAGGAGCAATAAGCCCAATATTCCTAATTAAATAATAAATAAATAAAGATAACTATGGAACTAAATTAATATGGAGATACTCGTATCAGGTTATGGGTTGCGGCTACTGCAGGCATGGGGGATGGGGCAGCCGGCGGCTATAGTGTTGGTGTTGCCGGAATGAGGTGGGTGGTGCTGTCGTCCTCTCTATTTTCGTTCGATCCCGCCGGAGAAAATGGCAACAATTAGCAATCACCATTGAAGCAGGGGAATAAGGCACTGGTTGCCGGAGTGACGGTGGTGTGGTGACTAGTATCGGAGATGATATGAGAGAGAGAGAGGGAGATGATATGAGAGGAGAGAGAAAGAGATGATTGCTACTAGTATTGGAGAATAACGACTTCGGCGGAGGAGATGGGGCGGCGGCGGCGCCGGAGGTGGCGATGCAAGTGCTGGAAAGCATGTTGAGAAGCTGCCGGCGTGTGTGTGCGTTGGGAAGAAGAGGGGAGAGGGATGGAGAAAGAGAGAGAAAATAGAGTATGGGGTGTGTGTTCTTCTTTTTTCTTTTTTTAAGTTTTATTAATTTTTCATTAAGGATAAAAATATCAAGGTGGCTATTTTTTATATATTTATAAGTTGGTGACTATTTTTTTGTTTTTGTTATCTTAAGTGGCTATTTTGTACCATTATCACCTTGATGAATACTCCCTCTATCTCATTTCAAATGTCCCATTTTATTATTTCATACCTCACATATATTCAAAATATGAGACGTTTGAAGTGAGACCAAGGGAGTACAATTCTTGCATGGCTTATCAAAACTCCATTTGCTATTCAAAACCTGAGGATAGAAAAGGAAGAATTAAGCTACGTGCAAAATGGAAACAATAAAAAAAAAATGAAACAATCTTGAAATTGTTAAGTAAAAAGAGTAAGAGAAATTGGGGAGTAATTTGAGCATGTGTCTCAAGGAAATTAATTCGGATGGTTGAATTTATCATTTAAATAGAAAGAGAATTCACATTTGAAATTTTAATTTGAATGAATGCTCTAATCTCGAAAATGAAAACATGAAGTAAATGGAAGATTAAGAGACATTCCATTATGAAAGAAGCATGCGCTTTCAGTGAAAGTCATCATTAGGCGGCTACTTCAATAAAATTTTTGCAAAAAAAAAATTAAAAATTAAAAATTAAATAATAATAATAATAATAATAATAATTTTTGGTGAAGAGGCATTTAGGCGGGAAAATGAGTTTTGCTATTCGGTTTTGCTTTTATATATACTGGAATTGTACACTCGCGATGCAGGGGTTTTATCTATAAATAACATGATAAATATTTAATGCTTACTTTTTATTTTAATTAATAATTTCTATTTTATTTCATAAAATGACAAAAGAAAAAATTATTTCTATATACATGTGTACTCTCGTATGTTGTGTTATAGTATTTGATTATATGTTTATACACATTTTATAAGCATGTGTAAATTTATAGCTCATTTTCAGAGATTATTTGATTAAACATTTAAATATGGATCAACTTCATAATTATAATTTTATAAGACCCCTGACATAATTAATTGAGTTATCTAAGTTCACTATCAATTGTTGTATTATTTGTGTGTGTAAAAATGAAAAATGAACATGCATATACTAATATATTTTCAATTTTCATAGCAAAGAATAAAAAAAAAACAAAAGATTGAGAGTTGTTAAGACAATAAAATTGAGATTCACTACTTAGTTTTATATTTAAATCGATTATTCAAAATTACATTTAAAAGAAACAAATGAGAAGAAATTAGTTGGTCAAATTAATATTTATACTTGAAATTTAATTAAGAGGCAAACATTAGAACAACCACTTTTATAAGAGAAAAATCTTTTTTTGCCAACAATAAGACAATGGTCTAATTTTAGTCATTTTTATGTGCAAAGACTATTATACCCTTAATGAAATTTAATTTAATAAATAAAAAAAGTTAAAAGCGAATCCCTAGCCTCTACCCCATCAATGCCCCCAGCCTCCACCGTGGATTCCCATTTATCTTTTTCTCTCTCTTCTCGCGCGCCTTCTACCTAATTTCAACCATTGCCGCCGCCGTCACCGATCACCGCCACCGCCACCTACCTTTTTCTTTTTCTGTCTCTCTCTATCTTCCTTCCTCCCTCTCTCCCTATCTTTTCCTGCAAATTTGCACCAGCCACCACCTTCCTCCGCCTCTTTCTTCATTCTCGGCCCACCCATCCACGCCGATGCCGCTGCCGCCACCACTCGCCCCTCGATGATGCCACGCACCTCTCCATCCTTTATATTCTCCATCTCTTCTCTCTCTCTAGATTTATCTCTCATGCCTGCAAATCTCGTAACGCCAAGTGCTATGGCCGCCTCAACAAATATGAGGGTTACATGATTTTATAGTTGCTCGTATTCGTGCACATGAACATGCTTGTTTTCTTCATGTTCGTGTGTACGACTGGACTTCACGATCATTTTCTTTGTGTTCGTGCACACGAACATAAGCAAAATGAGGATTGATCGTGAACACGAACACGAGTAATTGTGAATTCGTGCAACCCTAATCGTATTTGTTGTGTTTGTTGTTGTGTTAGTCGCGACTCGTTGGAGACCAAGATCAGATACAAAGATCGATGGCAATGATAGTGATGGGCGAGATGCAGCAGCGGCGCGACGAGACGAGACGATGGCTTAGAAGATGGAGAAGAGAAGAGAGGGAGGAGATGAAGTGGCGGCAGCCACCGTCGGAGGAAACGTAAATTTTTCATATATTGTAGATGATGACTATATTATTCTGAAGAGAAATGAGATCTGCGAATGTTGTTGCCATGGGGATATCCATGTTTGTTTTGTGGAGTTAAGTGAATAGAATTATGTGTTTGTTTTGTGTCCAGTAGTTTAATTAGTAGCTAAATTATTCAGATATTATCTTCTTCTTCTTCCTAATTTTTCGACAAAATGAGAGAGATGGATGAGAATGGCAATGGATGGATGAGAAAAATGTATATTTATTGAGTAAGAGCATAAATGTCATGAAATTCAAAAAATGGCTAGAATTAGACCATTTACTTATTTGTGGCTAAAAAAGACTTTTGTCTTATGATATGACTACTTATGAGTACTAGCAGGGATAACGTGCGTTGCACGTTGATTCACCTTTTAGTATGAGAAGAAAATATTAAATTTATCATTAAACTCAATATTTCCATAATGGTTCATAAATACACATATATGATGAAAAAACGATGATGTTGTTGATATTTGGAAGTTTAATTACTTAAAAAAAAGAGTGAATAAAGAAACTCTCAAAGGAATATATATAGTACGGAGTAATGATGAAAAATATTTTATTTCGAAAAATTTACTTTGGAATGCATAATTTACTGTTATTTTTATATAATGATACTTTATTAATGATTACGTGCGTTGCACGTATAATCTCTATTGTATATGAGTAATTTATTTTAAATTGTAGTAATATAATGCGTATCAATTTTTTTAAAAAAATATTATTATATTAACTTCAACAATTTTGGCAAGTAAATGTGAAAAGTAGACAAAAAATGAGCCTTAGTAGACAAAATATATTTTCCATCGTATAACTCTCTACTACTTGAGCTCTAATGCAAAATAGAATTAGGGTTCAAAATCTAACATGTCATCTAACTTTATTAAGTACTATAATTGAATCAGATGTAATTCTTAGTTTAAAATTTATCGCATGGAAAAAAACACAAAATCTAATTTCTAATAAATTTAATATGAGAATTTAAAAATATCTATTATATATATTTTCAGATAACTAATAATTCTATGATTTTACTGAACTTTAATTATTCTGCGATCATATTCTATATCGTAAATTATATCATCTTAGTTATGTCTTCCTAGTGATAGATGACTATATATAGAGATATGTATGAGTATGAAATAAAAATGATTATATTTATTAAAATATAAATATTTTAAATATTTTAAACTATAGAATAATCTATTGAATAAATAAGAATATGATAATTTATAAATAACTCACTCATTCCTCGAAGATACTATGTGTATGCCATAATTTTTTTAACTATAAATATACTTCTCAGTTCTCACACTCTTAGTGAACAAACCAAAATGGTTAAAATATCACACTCTTAGAGGACGGATGGAGTACCATTTTACTAATATAATATTGAAATTTAAGATTCACTTTTTATTTTCCAATTTCTTTTTATCTTACGTCTTCATCATGTTTATCAAGGTTGTTTAGCTTAGAATATTGGAATAATGTTAATATATTCATATTTTTATGGTCTTAGTTAGCAAACATTTTCGAAGGAATAAGAACTTATATAATCAAAATTTCGAGATACAATATAGATAATTATTCAAAATATTAAATTTTATTTTATTTTATTTTTACTAATAGATGAATATCAATTCGTGTGGATGCGAATTCTGTTGGAAATAGAATACTATTAACATGTAACACTAATGATTTTTAAAGACCTTATAGTTATAGTATACTACATCATTGCCCTTAAATTGAAGACATAGCCAAGGAAAAGAAAAACTATATTTGAAATTCAAATAAGAAATATAAGGGAAAATATAATTTAAATTCCAATATATCTATTATTGAGAATATGATAAGATGGATATTTATTGTCACATTATTATCAAAATAAATTTTTTAATAGTGGCAAGAGAAAAGTTTTGAAGACTTTAATTTAACAATCATTTATTTTGTGTTCAACTATATTTTTATAAGCTATATATACATATTTGTAGAGGCCATATTTATTTAAAAATTACATTGTCGGATCCTTTAATTTTTGTGGCGAGAAGTCCAAAAATACTGAAATACCTAACTTATTATGTCCAAACGTTGAAATAGCTATTTCCTTCATTTTTTAAATATCTTCCTCATCAAATTATAGTCCCGACTTGGACATTTGTAAAAAATCATCAAATTCGATAAGATAATAAGATAATATTTTTTTTTGAAAAATCCCTTTATAAATATTAGATTACATTAAAACTCTAATTAATAACTCATAAATTAATCAATTACAAATATTATGGTAATTTGCTAAAATATGAATCTATTGTTACTTGATTTTCTTAAAAATTTAATCTCATTGGATTTCATCAACCCACTCTTGTGAATCTTTTTGAGTGCATGTGAGATGATCTCTCTTATACTCATATAATGTTTTACGTGTGATCATTCATGAATGATTTTGCGATGCCTTCTAGATGAGAAGACATGGCTGGGTGTTACAAATTGTTTTATTTCTATATTGAGATTAATATAGTATGTGTTTCATTCATCATGCATGAATATATTTAATTGACTATAATAGTTATTTAAGTGCAATAAATTAATGTAAGTATGTATATTTAAGTAATTCTAATGAATTGTAACATGCGTCCATGAAAATTATAGTTAATTATATACAATGAGTTGATATTGTACATGAATATATTTAATTAGTTACAAATAATTAGTTGATGCATGAATATAATCAATGAAACATATATGAATTCATTTATTTTCAATACATATGTACTAAATTTGTTGAATTGAAAAAGTCTATCTTTTAATTAATAAAATATTAATTTATCGATATATTAATATCTCTCTAGATTAATAAAAATTCAAGGTCCCAAGGTTATTAATTTATAGAGATTTTACTGTACACATACCAAAGAAGTGTGTAAATTTATTTTTGTAACATTATTTTATTTTTATGAGCACCAACTTATATAAAACATTAATTATAAGCGTAAAATGGGAAAACAAATAGCTATTTTATTATCAAATTCCGAAATGAAATATTTAAAAGGAAACAAAAACAAAAACTAAATATGACATTTGAAAAAGAAAAAAAAAACGGAGAGAGTAAACAATTACGTCCAAACGTACAAAAGACGGTTTATTTATTATCAAGAATTTAATGTTTTTTGTTATGAAAATTATAATATGCATGAGTACACTATTGATATGATTATATTTTAAAAATAATAATTGAGTTGATTATTCGTTGATTGATATGATTATATTTTAAAAAATAATAATTGAATTGATTATTATTTGATGGAGTATTAAAGTATATAATTTTTTAGTGTGTACATATATAATAAAGACAAATTAGATAAACTAAAATTTGTTAAAACAAAAGGACTCTTTGTAATAGGTATATAAATTTTACTCTATATTATGTGCATGGATTCGATGTATAAATCGTTATATTTTATTATAATTAACCTCAAGAATGTTGATCGTCAATACCCGTCCTAGTGCCTCAAGTAATTTTTTTTCACATCTTAGAATTAAATAATATTCTATCATAATACGGATAGAGTTTTACTCCTATTAAAGTACTTAAGATAATAATAATTATTTATAATGTTATATTACAATATTGCCCTTAGTATTAAATATATAATAAGGATATAATAGGTAATCCAAAATTTGTAAAACAAGACACTTTTATAATAGGGTATAGATTAGCACTTTAATTAATGTGTTAAACTTTAATGAATAAAAATGAGTTTTCATAAAAATAAATGCATTAATTAAGGAATTGTATAGAAAATAACATAATATATTTTAAAATGTGTATAACTTAGTTATACATATTTTAAAATATGTATAACTTAGTTAATTACAAAAATTAAATGAGGCTCAAATATCAAAAATATTGGAGGGAAACTATTCTACTTTCTTATATTAATATAGATATAGATAATAGATATCATTGTTTCGTACTTATGAAAATTAATAGACCGAATCGAACCAGTTTAAAGCTTTAAAACTCAACTGCATAGAAAGTTAAAAATTAGAATGAATACAGCTAGCAAGAGGTTAAATTACTGTATTATCGAAGAAAAGGCTAATAGGGCCCATGTTTTATGGTTTGAGCCTACGAATTTGCAAGTGGAAGGCCCAATTGTAATTCTACTGGATCATAATAGGGCCAGCCCGGCCCGCCGACTTCTTTTTTCTTTTTTTCTTTTTTTTTTTTCTTTTTTGAGTGGGAGGTTTTTCCAAGGTTTTATGACAAATTGTCTGAGAAATTATATTAATTGTATGCACCCATTTTTATTTTCATTTTTAATTCTTATAGATCGTTGATTCGCAAGAAAATTTAACCCTTTCGCTGTCAACCGCCAACGGCACAAAGAGGACGTAGCAAAATTAAAATTACTATGAGTGAACCTCATAAATAAAAAGTAGAAGCTCTCACAATACAATTTTCAAATATTAGATTATACAAAAAAATCGTAATCTTTATTGTATTATATGCACGAGGATTGGGTGGCCTCATTAGGTGGCGTGGCTTTGCTGTATGGCATTCTATGTTATAAATTCTACTAATATTCATGATAATGTTTGGGTGATTCCAACTAAGAATTTATCCAATTGAAGAAATGTGAAATCGCGGATTAAAAGTGATCTTGCATGCATGTCGGTCATGTTTTCTTGTCGCAACTAGTTAAATGATATTATTGTGATTTTTCCATAACTTAGCCAAAAATTTGGGCACAAAGTTTAATATTTTGAGAGTAATGTGTTAAAGTGATTTTTTTAATCCCACTTGTTATAGTTATTATGGGTTCAACTACCTAAAGATAAATGGTCTAAAGATGGTAGACAATTGAAAAATAAAAAAATATCTACAGATGATGGACGGGAGAGTATTAGTTGCGATAACACCGATATCACGACAAAAAAGTATGCTCCTTGTAGAATTGATTTGAGTAGCTCCATGCAACTTGATTTTTCCTAAAACCATGCACTACTTGTAATTATATACCAACTCCATTTTTGGAAATGGGAGAAATAAAGAATTTGATATGGAAAAGCTCTTCGAAGAAACCACGACATTTTCTATTTCAAAAAATAATTTCCTTTTGAGAAGTATATTTTAATCAACATTAACATGCATGGAAATGTCCAATTAAAGTAAGTAGATCTCATTTAAGTAGTGCCATTGTATTATGGATTAACTAAACAAATGTCGTTATAGTGCGTTTGATTAAATTTGCATTTCATCCAAGTATTTATTTTAGGTAAAAAGGCACTCCTTTTTTTCTCCTGTTTACTTGTGTTTTTTATCTCCATTAAATTCGTTGAACTTCTCGCTAGATCCAAATCATTGATTTATCGGTATATATTATTTTCTTTTTTTTATGTATGTGTGTATGTTTGGTGATTAGTAGAGCGTGACACCTACTCTTCGATACATACATTATATTAACATGGAATTCATTATTGTGTTTATTTATTAAACCGGGATCTAAGTAAATATATTGTTTTAAAGACAATTAAAAATAAAATAAAAAGTGCATCCACCCACAGACATTAGATCTAATATTTCGCTCACGAAATAAACTATTTCTATTATTGTTTTAAGGAAAATATATCCAGTCTCACTCCTAACCCAAATTTGTTATTTGGATTTAAATTTTGAAAAAGAGAAGAAAAAGGATAGATTAATATCACTTCGTCGGTTATGTGCACTGAGTATTGTCTTGACACGTCTGATTTTTATCAGAAAGTACTGACTATCAAACAATTCGAAAGTTACAAAAAATGCAACACACGTATATTTCTCTCTATACATGTGTTTAACTTGTTTCGAGACCAACAACAAGACAAAAAAAAATACCTCAACTGTTAGAAGTTCCATCGAGATCTGGGAAAAAGATTACTAGTAAGAAAAACTAATGGGTGTTTTTAGTAACAGTAGTGGTGATAAAAAAAAGTGAGAACTGCAGGAGCCCAACAGTACTAATTACTGCCTTTGAGCTTTTTTTTTTTCTTGGAATACGGTGTGTGTATCGTATGTGTCCACGAAATGAAAGTCATGATTGCAAAACGTAAGACTTTTAGTTATGGGTGCTAATTAATTTAATTAAACGTGTTGCTCTTGCTCTGCTGCATTGAAATTTCACCACCTATATAGTTATTCCATATATGCTGCCATACATTCTGAAAATGACTTCATTTTCTGTATATTTTGATGGATTCATTTTCCAAACCCCAAATCTTTTGCTTAACCACCTGAAAATACTTTTTTTTTATTGTGTACACTTCAAATTTGCTGACAACAACTGCCATATACATTCTTCAAGATAACTAACTTCAATTCATACAACAAAAAAAGTTTGTCAAATTCTTGCATGTGGTAAATATATATTTAATACTAGAATTATAATATATACTCAGTATTTAATAAGAATTTCAAATATCTATCATAGCATATGTGCATGTCATTTTCAAAAAAATCAGATATGAAAATGAAGTTCAATACGACAGATTATATGTAATCGAGATTGCTTATATTTATGTATATGCATTGATAATTGTTCTTATCAAACATGCATGATTGGTTAATTTACTTTTGCTTGACTTGTTGTTGTTAGATGGCTATCAACAACAAAAATTGTACTTAAAATAAGCAAAATTCCAATCACATAAGTCAAAGCACATCACCCTCATTACCTCACTTTCTCATATCTATAAATTCATGCACCAAATACTTGGGAAATTGTAATCAAACGTTTTCAAGTAACAAACCAATCCTCAATAGCACAGAAATAGCCCAATTTGCACATACACAATATATCATGGCTAAGGCTAAAATGTTCTCATTCTTCATATTCTTCCTTCTCCTCTCTCTAATACTAAGGCCCGATATTAAAGCGGTTGAAGCCCGATCTCTACCCAATGAGCCGTCATCACAAGATGTAATTGAGCCCGAACACTCCGGGCCGAGCCCGGGAGCTGGACACTCATTTGGTCGAGAAGAAGTTAGCAAGAGAAGTGTAGTCGTGAATGGGTATTCGGTCCCAAGCCCGGGAGTTGGACATAGATTTGATCGGAAAGATTTGAAATCGGGCCCAATTGGAAAAAATTCGGGCCCGACCCCGGGAGAAGGTAACAATGAAAATAATGAGCCGTGAACGATGGGAGTAGCAATCTTTCTGCTGGCGATGAGCAGAATTATAATGTCTATTTATATTAAATAGGAAATTATATTTATGAAATTAACGTATTATTTGTGGTCGTATCATGTATGCTAATTGATTGTAAACGTTACATCAGTATTTGGTATACATTGATTGAGTTGTATGTTACGGTAGATCGACGTGGATTGTAATAATAGTGTTGTTATACAATGTTACTTTAATTAAGCAAGGCCCCATTTTTTTATTTTTTTATTTTTTTCTGATTACAACTCGTCTGTATGAATAATATATATGTGCATGCATGTATGAATGAAAAATTGTTCAATTACTCTAGTTCGATATTGAAAACATAGCATACCTATCACGTGATATTGCATGACTCCACTTGGAGTACAACTTTATTTAGTGTGCCTATTTTAGTTTTCTAAATTCGATTTTTTTTTAATTTGTAAATTTGTATGCATTTTTCCCTTTAGTTTTAATATATTAAGATTTTAAAATAACTTTACAAATATTTACTAGAGCTCACTAACCCGATTAAAATTTATTAATTTTTTAAATTTAATTTAAATTTAACTAATTAAAACAAGATATATAATTAAAATATAGTTATAAATGTTGATTATAGATTTGTATAATATAATAAATTTTATTATTTTGATTAACACGATGGAATTTGAAGTAGTTTGGAACGGTTGCAGAAATTGTGATGCTCATTAAACACTGGTATTAATATTTTAGAGCTCCGAACTGGAAAATTATCGGGTCAGATAATTCTATATTTGGGATATATCTAGGCCCATATTAACCTGGACGGTTAGAATTTATTTCCTTATTCTGTAGTTGAACCATCACAAGATGTTATTCAGCTAGGCATGGGCCCACAGTTAGGCCCATATAATTCTGGGCTCGTTGTCGTATAATTCAGAGAAATTATTATTTACTCCTGAAAATCTGTATAACAGTTACACAACGGAAGGTAACTACTCATTTTCTTTTATAGCTACCGGAGAATTACGAAGCATACAGAACTAATAAAACCGGTAAAAATTGTCAAAACCCGAAATTTCGAGCCCTAAATTATGGCGGTGCGTCTTCTCCTCCGTCGCTGGCAGCCCAACGCCGCCGCGCCGGGTTGTGGAATAACTTTTAACAAGGCGATTTACGTACGGCAATGCTGCTACTCCGCCGCCGCCGCCATCAACAGCGAAAACAGTGACAAGGAAAAGAATATTCAATGGCTGATATTGCCTCCATTCACACCCACAGCCGACGGTTGTTCAATCGGTAAAAAACTGTACGGACGGCCGGAAGAAACGAGTGCGACGACGGCGCTTAAATGGATTCTTAAGTGTTGCCCTCACCTGCCGAGGTCTCTTGTTCAGAAACTCTTCCGCTTAAGACAGGTTCATTTTATTTTTATTTTTTATTTGTAGATGAGAATTTTAAACTATTGAGCAGTATTAAATAATTTGGAGCATGTAAATCCCAGTTGTTGAAATTCTAAACGTTGTGGCATTCATTGCGTGAAAAAGTGGCTTAAAAATCACGTCAATTTGCATGATTATCATCGTCGTGAATATAGTTTTGACTTGCGTTCGTATTCTCTACGAGCTAGTATATATCATCGACGAGCTATAAGGGAGAAAATTGCTGAAATGTGGATTGCTACAGGTGCGAAAGGAATGCTCCAGTGCTGAAACTAACGAACAGCGGCCCCGCCCAGAAGGGTGAAACAGCTATTCACAAGTCTATGAAACTTCATGTTCTTGTTATTTTATTTTCTAGTTATCCCATCCTACCCACCATTCATATTTTCTTATCTGAAGGTGGGAGCCAAGGATTTGATGGGCATTGGTGATAGGATATACCTTCCGAAATCTGTTGATGAAAGGTCTCATCCAACAACTGCTGATAATCAGAGCTTTTCCAGTGAAGAAGACCGGAAGTTTGTCCAAAGCCTTGAATTGTATAAGGTCTAGAATTTTTCTAGCTCTTTACTTTTCTATAGTGCGATTGCACATGACTGAAAGCTGATTTCAAGTATTATAATTTTAGGACTCGGCTATAATTGTCATCAATAAACCACCTGGAATGCCTGTTCAGGTAGATATTTGTATACAATGCTTCTTCTCTGCCCCTCCACCCTTTCTCTCACCCTCTCTGATTTTGCTGAAAGGGATTCTGTTTCACATTTCAAGAAGTTCCGTTTCAGGGTGGTGTTGGGATAAGGAGAAGTTTAGATGAGTTGGCTGCCAAGTATTTGAGATACGACCACATGGAGCCTCCTCGTCTGGTGAGTGTGAACCGTTCACTGGTTGTCCTTTCATACAAACACTAAGCTCACCCGGTGAGTGATGTGTGCTGATGAGGCTGCTATTTAACAGTTTTCAGATATCACAACCACTCACGAAATACTATGAGCTTTGCGTCATTCCTATCTCTCTTTTAGATATGCCGGCAAGATGTAGTTTATTAATTTTGGGTGACCAATGCCAGAAATTTACAGAACAATTATCATATCTCGTAACCTAACCATTTTGTATGACTTTGCTTTCCCTTCTCTTGATCATTCAGTTACATATTATACTTAAAAAGAAATGCAATCTAATAGCTTTTGTGGGAATACTATTGCATCTGAATACAAAGAAACTAACATAAATGGGGAAAGAATTACTTCTTGAATTATAGTTGAAAGGTAGAAACTGATATTCTGCACGTGCTAATAAACCGTTTGATATTTACAGTGAAGAATATTTACCTCAAGTACACTTTTTGAGTAGTTATATCAAAGATACTTCCTTTTATTGTGCTATATCCATGGTACTATCAAAAGATAATGTGGCTCTATATATGCTTGATTCTATTTTAAGACTGGAATTGTTGGATTGGTAGATAAAATATTGATGTTAATTGATATCTCACTGACATGATAATATCCTAATAGATTTCCTGGTAGTTATATCCCATTTTCAAGTTTGTTGTAAAATTTATCTGGCCTATTGGTGTCACGTAGTTACCATTTTTATTCTGTATATTGTCTTTTTACTAGCTTGTTGATAGGTGCATAGACTTGATAGAGACAGCAGTGGCATATTAGTCATGGGAAGGACACAGTTGAGCACTACGGTTTTGCATTCTGTTTTTCGTGAGAAAACCATTGGAGCTTTCAATGATGTAACTTTTCTTCCTCGTATTAGATAGTACATTCCATTGTTGATAGCCGGTTCTGCATTTTGTATGCTTCTCAAAGAAATCAATATTTCTGGCAGGTTCTTGGCGGTAAAAATATTCTTCAGAAGAGGTATTTGGCTCTAGTTATTGGATCTCCAAGACGTCGGCAAGGGTCAATTTCTGTCCCTTTGATGAAGGTAAATTTACATTTTTCCACCTATAGACTCCCATTTAGCAACCTTCAAATCTTTATTTATTTATTTATTTATTTATCTGCCGGCCCTGGTCTTTATGTGTTCCTGTAAACTCTTGCAAAATTGCAACATGTTATGCTGGGTTCGTAGTAACATAGTCTAGGTTGTTTTATATGATTTATCGCGGTGTAGGGGCACATAAGCGCAACTGCCACCCACCAAATTTATCTTCCATTCCATCTAGGAAATTATGTGATTTTCCTTTATTCACTTTTTGGCTTTATTTATGTTTGTATCTTTTGGATGTAAATTTGATTTTATATTCTTTTTCTAATTCATACAAACCTAGGTTTATGATTATATCCTTTGTGCTATTCATTTTACATCGTCTCCCAATATATGATACTGTATTTGAGGCATGATTGTGGTGTATAATCTTTACATCCTTGACAATTTATTTCTGGATTCAGCTTCTTTTTTTTTTCTTTTTTTTTTTCCTTCTGATTTCTGAATTTGATTACTATCTTTATTCTATTTGCCGGTGTTCATCTCTTATTCAGGTGGTATTTGATGATGGGAAATCTGAGAGAATTACTGTGGCCGATAAAAGCAACACATTGCCAGGGCAGCATGCTGTAACGGATTATCGGGTGATAGCATCTTCGCCCAGTGGTTTGTTCCTAATGTGGTCTTCTGCTGGCTTCATTAATTTTAATTCAAGCTTTCTGTTCCCGTCCATGGTTTATTTACTATCCTGTCTGCATCAGTGTTGTGTATAAAGAATTTGGGCATCAGTAGAAGGAATATTGTTTCAGCCATCTCAGCCAAATTATACACTGGACCCCATTTTGTACGGGCTCAATTAGTATCCCCATATCACGAAATGAATACATCAGTATTAATTTAGTCTATTTGTGGATGTTAGTGAGATGAGTGGATCAGGGTAGAAATCAACCATACTTGGGAGCCTGTATATGCTGTGAGTAGATGAATTATTAACCTTATGGTCTGGAATTCACCTCATACCGAGATTTGCAAGGTTCCATGCCATATTTGTTAAGTTTTGGGAAGAGCAGAGATCTTAATAGCTTTAATTCAGAAATGAACTTTATCTGATGTGCGGCGGGAGAACAAGCAAACACCTCAATTGACTTATCTTTGTTGATGTGATGTTACGTTATTTAATTAGCCTTACATTTGAGTGGTAAATGCAGGTTATACATGGTTAGAGTTGTCGCCACTTACTGGAAGAAAGCACCAGGTTTGGATTACAACTCTTGATTATTCAAAGGCCTCATCTGAGCCTTTTCCTTTCCAACCTAATGATGATCAGACTATCTATTTGTCTTGACACTTTCATTATTTAACAGCTTCGAGTCCACTGTGCGGAAGTACTGAGGACACCGATAGTTGGAGACTACAAGTATGGGAGGCAAGCTCATAGGAAACTAGAGCAATATCTCGAGTCTGCTTCAGATCTTAAACTAGGCGACATGCCTTCCAAAGCTGATAAAGATTCTTCGGGCCTCGAGTTGGAGAGTGGAAGTATATCGGATGAACAATTTTCTCTTCATCTTCATTGCAAGGAAATGATCTTGCCTGATATTTCTGTGGTCTTGCAACATGGCAACGTAGCTGACCTGGATTCTGCACGAATAGGCAACATTATGTTAAATGCTCCTTTGCCTCCACACATGCAAAGAAGTTGGGATCTATTGAATTCTAATCTTCAGTACCCAAATAGGTTTTAAGCATCTATTACGCTTCCAGCATCGATCTCCATGTTCAAGGTAAGATAATCTCCCATCAGTATTAATTGAACAGTTGTAAATTTTTGAAGATTAGATCAGATTTTTATTACATTAGGCCATAGGAACTAGGTTATTCTCGAAACATTTATCAATTGTTGTTACTTGCCATTCCATGGCTCTAGTTGATGTAATTGGGAGTAAATCAAACAAATTTTGGTATATGTTTGCGTAGGCTGTGGCTTGGTTATACTCATGTTGTCCTAACGAAGATGAGACGTTTGTTGAATATATATGAGGTATAAAATAATAAAATGTCTCATCTTTATTGGAACAAAGGGAGTACCTGATTCCTCTGATACTGTACATTGTAGTTGATCCAGTGTCATCATATTCGATGAGTTATTTTTTCCTTAAGAAGCATACCGACTCCAACTTCCTTTTTCAAAGGGGAATCCAATTATTTACCTTTTGATATCCTACTGAAAAGTTCAATATTGGTGCATTTTAGGGCGACAATACGAAAGCCATTCCTAAGTGTAAACACTGAACAGTAATTAAACAGAAAAAAAATGCATCATAGTACTCAGTTGATAAAGTACTACACAAATGCGTATTTGTACACAAATATAACCACAATCAATATAATCTGACCCAGCACCAATGGTGGAAGGCAAGGAATAATTCTGCGCCATGCTGTTAAAAGAGCAGCTTCTATTATCAACAATTACTATTGCGAGCCATTGATAGTGAGAGCTGAGTACGAGTCGATCAAGAAGCAAAAGATATTACAAAAATGCTACACTAATTGGCGATCCCGGTTAGGAAGAAACTACTCAAGGCCCTCTGCTCAATTCCCACTTTCACTCAACAGTAGCAAAATGCCTAATGTAGCTCTTGAAGCATAGCCAAGACAATCCTCTCCAATAAGCTATCCCACGAGAAAAAAAACCAGTATCATCTTGGATAGTTCCGTGAAACCTGAGGAGTTGTTAGCTAACATACTGCCTTTGGCTAAAATACATGTTCATGAAATATCTCGATGGATTGAAGCCACTGAGAATTACTGCAAAGAATAATAGTGAATTACTGAATGTTCTCGGGATCAATATGAAGGCAAGTTACAATCTTGTAGCAAGATGCTTACATATGGGGGAAAGAACTAGGACTGCACCGATTGGATACAGGAATAAAGTTGTCCTCTCCAAGAAGGGTAATACTGCACCATTGAAGCAAGATGAACAAATCATGAAATAGGACCCAGAGAAGTAATTTTCTGCCCCTAACTTACTGCTCAGAAAATGCATAAACACATATTTAAGCAAGTTCAAAGTTCTTTGCATAAATAAGGGAACATTGTTTTGAAGGAGAGCAAATTTTGTGTCAATTGTTCTCACTAAGAAATCATAACAGATCACAGATATCAGCAGCCTAATAAGCCAATGGGATTCATGATTTCTGCATCTGGATTGATCTATAATGCCCTTTTCATGACCAATCTTTTGCACTTCAATTTCCAACACCCAAGATACCAAAGAGTTCATAACTTCTCATAAATCATTTTATAGCATAACACCCCCTAATTTTACCAAAAGCAAAGGGCGATACAGATCAATCCAGATGCAGGAGTGACAGACCACTCATTTTCAGTAGGTAAGTTCATTTTGTTCCATTTTAATGGGACTTCAGACCCTTGAGTATCAATGGTCTTTTAAGCAAATCGTCACCCCTGAAAAGCTGTCATAATCAATTCCAATTGAAGGTAACACAGTTCTTAACTTGTGGTCATAAAGGGTCAGAATTGTTTTGTAGCCTATTGCAGGAAATGACACGTAGCAGATAACTGCAATCGAACACATTAAAAAGTATAAATGCTTCACGCAAGACTTAACTCACCGTCATAGCCTAAATAATTTAGGTAATGATAATAGGATACAGCTACCATGAAGAGCACATTTGATAGCAGTAAGGGAACAAAACCGTGAGCCACCAGCAGAGGTGATAGGAAATAATGAACAACTGCAAAAACAGGCATAAATGTTATAGCTATCTGGATTATTGTTGGAGAGAGTTATTGGCACACACATTTAATTTACACTTACCGTAAAGCAGCACGAACATAGGGAAGAAAGAGTTGCAGTGTACATCAAAGGCATACAACCTTCAGAAGAGTTATAAAAAGTTAGACTAATTGCTCCTAACAAAGAGATATTATGCATATACATATGAAATAAATGGTACCCTAAATTTCAACACATTACAAAACCATATACAGAAGTAGTAACTGCGGTCACATAAGCATATACAGCATCACCCAATAGCAAGAGATAGCAAACAAAAGAAACTCTAAATCTCAAATAACTTGCCATTCCACCCGTTGCTCCACCACATAACTGTTTGGAGCTTCTTCTCGAAGATAATTGTTAGTGAAAAACCTGGAGAAAATTGAGCAAACAATTTTCAGTTAGACCATCATACATACATCCAAAAATGAACACATAATGCAAACTTTTATGATACAGTTGACTAAGAGGCTGCTCAGATAGCTGTGAGAGTTAAGAGTCAAATGTCATGCAAGAATACCACTAGACCACTCAGGATCCTGAGAGGATTTCAAGACTACTTCATTAAAATATATTAAAACAATTCAAAATGTTAATACATTATAACTGAAAATAGCAAGTTTCTCTTAGAGCTATATATTTGCAGTATGACTGGCCCTATAGCTTATTCTTCACACCAAACTTTGGGTGGAAATGTTAAAAGTTCTAGTAGTTGCAACATCTTTTTCCATACTTCCCCCCATTTTTATCATACAATTACAACTTCTGCAGACTATGGTAATAAGAGACGTTCTATATAAGGTTCATGATACATAACAGATGCATGACGATATACTTCTGCATTCTACCATTAGAACTTAGGCCCCAGCAGACTAACACACAGCCTGGGCAAGACTTTATAGCAGTCATTTAAATCTAAAGTATATTAGTATCCAAAGTCAGACAAAGGCAGTATCACCAATAAAGATTCAGTGACTGAAAGATTAAACCAAAAAATAAAACATCAGAGAAATTGTAGTTCGCTTATTGAAAGCAAAACAAATTGAAGAAGGTATTCAGAAACTCATGTAGTCATAAGAAGCCATATTCTTGATTTTGCTTACCAGCAAAATGTAGCCAAAATTGCACCAATTGCGAACAAGTGGAAGAACAAAGTTGAAATAACTACAAAAACTGCATGCCCTACACTATGGTCATACCTGGAACACATAAAAAACAACGAAAGTATAGGAGAGATCAGTAAATAAGATACAGGCTATGCACATTAATGCATAATGAAAGAAAAAAAGAAAAAGAAAAAACAACCAATCATTTGTCCGATAAGGAGCTTGCTAGTAATAGAAAATGCTTCAATTGAAGCAAATAGTGATAAGATATAGTTTTAAACAAACATATTTCTTTAGGAATGTTAGGGAGGGCTAGTCTATCACACTGATCAATAACTACGACAGCAGGTTTGATAGAGAAAACGTATTAGAAGCTTACGCAGCGCAATATGCAATTGTCGAAACTGATAAAAGCAGACTACATATGACAACAAATGCAGGATCATCACGTGCCCATTGGTTCTTTGTTTCTGCAAAAGAAAAGAGATATCTCATTTAAGGAATTAGTGCAGTAGTAATTAGCAAAAACTTGTTATAGACCACAGCAAATAAAGCACAGTGAAGTGAAAAGGGTATGGAGAATTCTATAAGCAGGAGAAGATAAGCTTTAAAAATTAAAACACAAGTACTGAAAGAGATCAAATAGAGGAGACTCACGCTTGTGATACTTGGTGTGTTGATATCTGCAACCGTAGTTCACATGTAACAAAAAGGAAACAAATGTCATCAGATCAAAGTAGATGGAAAATAGTTTCATCAAGCCACTTGATTTTACATTAAATATCTTTGAAGGATGGTACTGCCAACAGTACAACATGTTATTCAATTCGCGAAGCATTGCTTGATGATTGTTTTTATTCCCAAGGTAACAATAGATATGTTTTTCTCTCTCTCAGCATAGAGAAAAGAAAGTTTGTATGTAATCCACATATAGAACTCCATATATTGTTCGCAAATTGTAATTGTAGAAATCAAAACCAAATGTATGGTAGTGTCCAAAAGACAATTGGCAGATGTAAACTGCATCTATCTGTCTGAAGTGCTTTTTCAGCGAAGGAAAAATATGATGAAAACATTGTGAAGATCAGATTTACAAAACACAAGAAAATATACAGAACACCAAGAATAATATACAGAGGTTGGATACCCACACGACTTTCGGTGAAGTGCATAGGTTAAGCATTTGCCAGAAAGTGTATTCAATATCCATCTGTTGCCACTGCATTTGACCACAAAATAATTGGTGTTACTGAGAGAACAACTGAATGCAATAGCATGTCAGCATAGGAACAAGTGAAAAACAAGCAAATCCCAAAGATTTTATCACACTAGTCAAACTTTTGCTAATCGTGATTTACGAATAGAACGATAATAGCAAAGTTCTAGCACATCCTTATCCACAAAGGCTACACACTAAGGCAAAATTCAGCGATGGGACAGTTTTACTTCTTTATATTGGAGAACGAAAAAGAGATTTCAACATTAAGCACATAAATCCAGCAATTTGGAAAACCGACAAGTGTCAAGAAATAATTTAAGCAATTTAGGAATTTTCTTTGAGCAAATTCAGCAATAGATTCCATATTTCAGCAATAACCTTAAGTATTCAACCACAGTTTCACAAGTCTAAGCAAATATGAGCTCTACTTCTACAACGATTTCACCAATTATAAACTGTCATCGCAAATCAAATTCTGAAAATCAACACTAGCTCAAATAACCAAGTCTATCCTATCGTTTGCAACAAACTAGAGCTAGAGTACATGTATCGAAGCATCAGCTGAGGACAGTCTACTCTTGAAAAAACCCTACATCCATTAACACAATAACAATAGCTCGCATCAACCGAAAGAAAAAAAGGCCACGAACAACAGTGAGCATTGTGTTCCTCTCTCCATTTTATTAGTCAGATAAAGCATCACGGCCTAATCAGGCCACAAACTCCTCATCAAAATGCAATGAGGCAACAATTAGGAACCCATCCATCAAAGTTCATTAAGAATGACGTGATTAGATCTGAGATTTCCGCGAAATTTTCGAACACAAACTCATACGCGTGAGAATTTGAGAGGAAAAACGCAAAACCTTGACTATTCTGCGTAGGTATGGGAAGAACGAATTCGGCCGGGCTTGCGGGCCCGATCGGCCCTTTGTTGTTGAAGCGGTTGGCAACATCTTCCTCTCCCAATTCCTCTCCTCCGATTTCTGCGATTGCTTGATCTTACTCCAGCTGATTGATTTGTGATCGATAGATTGGATATGAAGATCTCTTCAATTTCAAGTTAGATTTCTGTTGCTCCCACCTCTGTATTCTTTCTACTTCTGGTCGACTGTAAATGCTAAAGCGGGCTGGGATTTGGCTGCGGGCCAAACGTACGGCCCAATGGACTTATTTTTGTTTATTTTATTTCATTTTATTCTATCATTATATATGTAGCATAACCGATCCAATAAATTATTTGGGCTTTGAAGTGGGCCATAGAGTAGTAGCCGTCTAATTCTGTAATCTTTGCACAGAAATGGAAATCCATAATCTTTGTAAAGGATAATTAACAATTTCTTTTTTTTTTTTGAATTATGATTGGAATTTTCTACTCCCTCCGTCCCCCTTCAATTGTCCAGTTTGACTTATTGACTTTTTGGCACGCATTTCCACCGAGTCGGGAAACGAGTTATAAAATATAATTTTGAAGTATTGTTTCTTTTACGGGATACTATGAGTGTCATAGTATCCTGTAAAAGAAACAATACTTCAAAATTATATTTTATAACTCGTGTCCCGGTTCGGTGGAAATGCGTGCCAAAAAGTCAATAAGTCAAACTGAACAATTGAAGGGGGACAGAGGGAGTACTTCATTTAATAAAAGTGCAACGTGAAATAGAAATATATCATAATTGAATACAGATAATTTTAAGTGATGCCCCAAGTGCTTTCATCTTTTTATATACATCGAAGTGCTAGCTTACTTATACTTTCTAAGAATATAGTAATAAATACTGTAATAAGTAAATTCGTTAAAAATAAAGTAATTTTTGATTAATTGTGATAGGTAAATGAAATAGAGTGAAAAAGGAAATAAGAAAAAACCGCACCTGGTTTGGACTGCACAGTAAAATTGGGAAATCGGCAGTCACACCCTCCTCTTCAAATTCTCCCTCCCTCGATTTCCTGAATCTCTCAACTCCCTATTTTGATTCTCAAAAACCCTAATCTCTATGGAAGAATCTCCTCGATTTCATGTTCATCGCGCGTTAGGCGGTGGTGCAGGTATATTCAGATTGTAATTGAACATGCAAAGAATCTGATGTAATATGTCATTGGATTCCAGTATCAATTCCTTCCAATGATCCAATTATTCGTGGACTGTTTTTGGCTTCGCTCTTGATCTGATTCTACCCATCTTTTGGAATTTTCCTATTTTTGTGTCGCAGTTGCTGATGTGATATTGTGGAGAAAATGGACGAGCAGCACCGCTTTTCTCGTGGGTTCGACTGCGCTTTGGTTCTTATTCGAGAGGGCTGGATACAATCTACTGTCGTTCACGTCTAACGTTTTATTGTTGCTCATCGTGATATTGTTCTCTTGGGCGAAATCTGCATCCCTTCTTAATAGGTAGATCAGTAGATGCATCGAAATTTATCGGCTTATTTGGAGGGTTTTATTCTTTCCTAGGATTGATAAGTAGTGATCTTGTATATGAACCAAAGCGAACTGCACGAAGCATTATATGTTTGATCGTATCTTCTTTTTGGACAATGGATACAATTTTATAAGTGCTTTGATCGGACAACAGTTTCAATGAAATCATAAGTGGTTTGTTAGTGTTTTTGTTTCTGCATTAGCTGCATTAGTCACTTTTACATTGGTTGTTTTCGGTCTTGATATGGAAATTTGTATATGGATCTTTATGGTGAGTGTTTCCGGATTGGTTTGGTGTTCCGGAATTTAATTGAGGGGTTTCAGTTCATCAGATATTTCATGGGATTTACTTTATATGGCAGTATAATTTAATAGGTGATTGATGAACTTTGGAAACTGAATGAATGAATTATTTCTGTGATTTTAGACCTCTGCCGCCTCTCCCTAATCTTGAAATTTCCGAAGAAGCTTCTATAAAGGCTGCTGATGAGATGCGAGTGTGGGTAAACAAAGCATTGTCAATTGCACATGACATTGCAATCGATGGAAACTGGAGACTTTTTTTGAAGGTACTTTACTTAGTTACCTGACTTATGTTTTGGATTGTCAATCTTCGTTGAGCAAATACTGATTGTGGAGATTTTATGGTATATTGGCCATGCTCACTAGGTTGCTACATTGCTATGGGTAATTTCCTACATTGGCAGTTTCTTCAACTTTCTCTCGCTGATTTACATTGGTAAGTATGAATCATGTTGTCTGTTGTATTTGTAGTTTATGTTCTTTCATTAGTAATAAATTTCTCTTTGGAATTATATTTCAACAGGCGTTCTTCTTAGTTTATCACTCCCCGTGCTGTATGAAAAGTACCAAAATCCAATTGATGATAAGCTGTGTGTTGCACACAAAATTGCTCGGACACAGTACCAGAAGTTTGATAGCCTGGTACTTCAAAAGATTCCTTTGCCTTCAAAGAAGGAGAAGAAGACCCAGTAGACTCATTGTAATTTCTTATCTCCCTCTGTATATTCGTCCATCTGTCTCCTAATGCATAAATGCTCGAGTCTACTTTGACATGGCTGCATATTTCATTTCGTTGGACATCCTTATTTGATTGATGTACGTGGTTTTTTGGTCAAAGTTGTTTTGAGCAATTTATATAATTATTGTTGCCAGTGAACTGCTCCCCTTTGCTGCTGGGAAAGATGTGCAAAACTTAAAAGATTACATGTTACCTTGAAAGTATTTTCTTTACAAAATACATGCTTAATCAACTTAGTAGAATTGCTTTTGGAGCAGGTAGAAATGACTTGAGTAGACTTGCTTACTTGTAGCTCAATACATTTACTGATTTTCCACTACTAGTTATCTCCTGACCACATTGAAGATCTATTCAGTATTTTTTATGAGATGTATTGATTATTGGAATCTTTGCTACAAGATGATGCTCCGATGTCTCAAAAAAATAGTTCACTCTTTTTCCCCTGAACATTTTTATCAATTTGGTTCAGAATTGGATGGAGGAGTGCAGAAATTAAATTTTAAGCTCAAGTCTGAGCAGTTAATGTGCACTTGAGGATGATTTCAATTCCTATCATTTCATCTTTTAGTTGTATAGATTTGCATGTGCATGGATTAGATGAATTTGGCAACTGGTTTAGGATTATATATTTGAACTTGTTACAACCCTAACTTCTACTGTTTACTTTCTTAATGCATATATCATCCATCAACATAGACATATGATTACCTAACCTCTTGTATTTTTTGCTATTCGAATGTGATTTATTATAGAACACGTCTCACTAATATCTTGGTTAATTTCTGAAATGCCAATGCTACTTACAGGTGCCTTCTGCTTGGCTGCTTGGCATCTAATTCTAGCAAACCAAGTTTTGGAGAACATCGTTGAATGAGGATTGTTAGTCTATATAGTAACTCATGGAATTATTAACCGCATGCTCTTTAGTTTCTTGTTTTCGTTTCAGCTATCCATTATGTGGTGGTGCTAGCCGTTTTGTAGCCAGCTTAATAGCTACCTCCACCCTCTTATACCCATGAATATCGAACGAGTTTTAGTTGGCTTTTGAGCAGTCGAAACATTGACCTCTGCAGTTTGTGCAACTCTGTGTATACTATTTGCGGGTTGGTGCTAATTTCAATGAAAATTATAATGAACGGTTTCTGGCCTATGTTCAGTTTATCCATCTTGCTTTTGCTTGCATTAGAATAAGCTGAATTTGCAACTCTAGGCGAACATGAATGATATGGTGTATGTTCCAAATTAAGCCAGTAAATTCAGCCTTCAACAAATTGTAACGCCCATATTCTAGTTGGATTTTTTTTTTTTTTTTTAAACATTAAACATGAAAATTTAAGATGCACGCAAGTTTCAAACCTTAAGACATTTTGCCACTGAAGATTCAGGCATTAACTTCAAATCGCTAGAGTTGACACATGTGTAAAGCAAAAATTGTTCCAAAATGCACAATTTTTCTTCAAATTTTGATCTTGCACAAGAGGGTATTGTTTCTAATTTTGCACACATGGTCGATTTTTTTCTTCCTAATTTCTTCATATTCCATAAAAAATAAAAAATAAAAAATAAATAAACAAATCATACTAAAAAAAACTAATATCTAAATGAAAAAAATACAGTATATATTAGCATTGTACTACCACGTCAGCATGAGTACATTAAGTGTGCCAAGTAATGCTTTCCTACCCACCGTGGGCATGCTTAATATGCCCACGGATGAGGTAGCAGCATTATATTTAAGGAAAAAAATAATTAGTATACCTTATAAAAATAAATTTTATCAAAAATAACTAAACCCTAACAAAAATAACTAAACCCTTAAGGGAAATATTATTGACGTGACAGTGACACGTCAGCCGTGGGAACATTAAGTGTGTCCACGGTGGGTAGGGGAGCATTTCTCTAAGTGTGCCTCCAATCATGAAATTGAGATTCTAACTTCTAGGGATGGCAATGGGCCGGATCTTGTTTGGTCCAGATCCAGATCCGGAATTTTAACTCGAGGTCCAAATCCGGCCCAGATCCATCGGGTCTAAAAAAATAGAATCCAAATCCAGATCCATCAGATTTAGCGGATCTCGGGTCTAGACCCGAATCCGTAGTTATCACCTAAAAAATACCATAGAAAAAGAATCGAAAAAGAATAAAAAATTTAACTATAAATGAATTGATTTGCACCAAAATAAATAATTTTTCATACACTAACTGTCAAGAATTTTCCACACCAGTAATCTACTTGCTAATAGAGAATGTCATTCACTTAAACATATCCGAAAAAAATATGAAACATATCCATATTTTAGGCATTGAATTTTCAGATTAAAAATAGATTTATTAGGGTTTGAGATTTAAATAGAATAACTAAGTAAATATAGATATTTATTAGTAGAATATTATAAAATAATATATATTATAAATTATCCGGGTCCTTGGGCCGGATCTGGATCTCAAAAATAAAATTCCAGATCCAGATCCGGAAATTAAAAGTGAAGTCCGGATCCGACCCGGATCAATCGGGTCCAAAATTTTAGCACTCCAGATCCTAAAAAATGGATCTGGACTCCCGGATCTGGACCGGGTCCAGGATCCACTGTCATCCCTACTAACTTCCAAATTAACACATCAGCTTTGGAACTCACATACATTTTTCTCTCTCATTTCCTCCAACAATAAACGAGTTTCTAACTTTTTGTGGTCTCATTATAATATTCAATCCTTTTAATGTTTTTTTGGTCAGGATTCTCCTAAAAATATGTTTTTCAATAAATTTTATTTATATTATTATTTAGATATTATTTACATAATTATAAATAATATTATACCTTTAGAAATAAAATTATACTTATATTATTAAAATTGAAATGATGATACTGAAATTAAAATTGCAATGCTAAAATTAAAATTACATTACTTAAATTCAAATTGTATTACTAATATTAAATTACATAACTTCAACTACAACTACATTGCTAAAAATAAAACCACGCTAATTTAAAGTACATAAACACATTAAGTATAAGAGAAAAGAAACTTAGAAACATATAAAAACTAGCCAATTTTTATTTAATTAAAAAATTAAATAATACAAATTGTTGCATCTCTTGCTTTTTCCTCATCTTTGACTCACTACTTTCTCTCTCTCTACGCGCACACCACCTTCTCTCTCTTTCCGCCATTGTTCTCTCTCTCTTCGCCAACATTCATTCCCGCCGTCGGAGCCGATAGAAGCGCCAGGAGCCACCGCCGGAGGATGGAGTTTTCCATATCTGCTCTCTGCCTCTCCATCGACAAATCCAGAAAATCACCATCAACAAAATCCAGAAAACCCACCACCATTAAACCACCGACAACGGTAAACTGCTCAGCCACGAATAACACCGTCAGTCGCGCCCATTGCTACCCATTCTCGCCGCCCATTCGCCGTCCAATCGAGCTGCATTCTCGCCGATGTCACAGCTAAACGAGGCCAATTTGCAGCCGAATAAGCACACAAAATTCGCCGCTGGTGCTCACGAACGAGCTCGCCATCACCGCCGGTGCTGTGCATGATTCATTAATGTCGACATAAGGCTCGAATAGATTGGGGGATCGATTGAGATCTATTCGAACCCTACGCCATTTCACATGCTCGATCGAGACGAGCTGCATCGGATTGGGTCGATCAAGCCTCATCGGGCTCGTTCGATCCTAGATCGAACGGATCTCGTTCAGTACAGTGGTTGGCTCGATCGAGGTCTGTAGGCTAGCTCGATCAAGCCTAGTCTCTCCGTCGCAACAACCATTAAAAGCTCAACAGACTCGGACACGATCGAGTCCGTTCGAGCACGATCGAACAGCTCAAAAATGGTCAAACAATGGTGGATGGTGGATTGCCGTGAGCATACGGAGACTACGGTCTGCAACGACGGAGATGTCTTGGTAGAGAGAGAGAGAGAGATTGAGGAGAGACATACCTGAACGCGGCGGCAGTGGTGTCGAAGTTGCCGGAGTTGGATGGGCAGCCAGGCGGCGGTAGAGTCGGTGTCACCGGAGTTGATGTTGCCGGAGTGAAGAAGAAATGGGTAGATGAGAGAGAAAGATGGAGGAGAAACAAATGCAGAGACGCGTGAGGAAGAAACAGAAAAGGAAAAATACAAATTAAAAGAGAATGACAAAATAAAATCATTAAGACTAAAAATGTCAAAATTATTTTTTATATGTTTATAAGTTAGTGGTTATTTTTTTATTTTTTTAATTTAAGTGGTTAGTTTACGCCATTACCATAAAAGAAAATGTCATAAATTTTAACTATGGGGCCCAGTGCACCAAGGTGCAAGCTTGCGGCTGGTTTCTGTATGCGAGCATTTTCCCAATTAGTAATGTCTCATATGCCGATTTTTAATGGTCGAGGTGACATTATGAATATTACAGTATTATTAATAAATGATAACTACATAATGATAATAATATGCTAGTTATCTCATGTGGGCACTACTTGTATTATGGTTATTTTATCACAATTTTTTCTTATTTTTTTCATTGATCTTTATTAAAAATACCCTAAAAACTATTAAATTGCATTATTACATTCACAAATTATATGAAAATCAAACTTCGATTGTTCATTCTACTC
Organism: Mentha longifolia; assembly: GCA_001642375.2. NCBI lineage: Eukaryota > Viridiplantae > Streptophyta > Magnoliopsida > Lamiales > Lamiaceae > Mentha > Mentha longifolia. The sequence goes on along the minus strand of CM038115.1, from coordinate 9,527,066 downwards.
ATTTCTTTGAATTTAATGGATAAAAAATAAATTAAGATTTGATATGTATGTAGTTTGTGAGTGTAATGATTCAATTAATAGTTTTTGATGTATTATAATTAAAATCTATAAAAAAATAACATGATAAAATAGTCAAAACGCAAGTGGTGCCCATAAATGATACGCATGAGTGATGACTAGAATATCATTTCTCATTATAACTATATATGCAATTTAAGTATTGCTTAACGAGGGATGATATCCCTTATCCCAAAAACTATGTTCCAATGGTGTCTTAAAATCTAATTTCTATTAGTTTTATATTGTTTTTTATAAAAATAAAAATACTATAATTTAGTAAATCATAATAGACATTTATTTATAAGAAAAAAAAGGAATTTTTTTTAAATTGTATACTTTATTTTTGAATTTATCAACTCTAAAATACTAATAAAGTGAAATTAAATGTAAAAAAATAATTATAAACCCTAAATAATTATAAAATTAAACAAAATCATTATAAAATAAATTTATTGAAAAACATGAATAAAAATAATAAAAACTAAGTTTTGGGACACCACCGAAACATAAGTTTTGGGATAGAGGATACTAAGTGGCATAGCAATAAAGAATTTTCAAGTTGCAATAAAATTATAAAAGGAATGATCCCATCCAATGGAGAATATGCCACCATGATTATCAAGATATCATAAAATTTGCAAAAGTCAACTAGAACGTTTCTCAGCTACAAAGTCAACTGATCTATAACTCAAATTTTACACTACTACAGTATTCTTTAATCCATCAAAATGATTTTTTAATCAATCAAACAAACAATTAAAATGGCTGTCAGCTGATTGGTTAGCATGCATTAAGTCAACTAGTAAATTAATTTTCTAACATCTATCATGCTCTTATAAAACACGTCCGATAAAATAAAACTTTCTTCGCAGTTTCAGCAAAGAACAAAACCAGGAAAAATTTAAAAAGTAGAAGATGGAGCTTTCAAGCCCGACCAAAAACACCGAAGCCCGGCCCGCCAAACAAATCTTCATCTTAGCCGGCCAGAGCAACATGTCGGGCCGGGGCGGCGTCCGGAAGCAGCAATGGGACGGCGTCGTCCCGCCGGAGTCCGCCGCCGACGGCGAAAGAATCTTCCGCCTGAACGCCGACCTCGAGTGGGAGGAGGCGCGTGAGCCCCTCCACCAGGGAGTCGACGCCAACCGAACGTGCGGCGTGGGGCCCGGGCTGGCCTTCGCTAACGCGCTCAAGGAGCGCGTGGGAGCGGTGGGGCTGGTGCCGTGCGCGGTGGCGGGAACGCAGATCAAGGAGTGGGCGAAAGGGGAGGAGTATTACAGCAAGATGGTGAAGCGGGCGGAGGCAGCGGCGGCGCGCGGCGGAGAGATCAAGGCGGTGCTGTGGTACCAGGGGGAGAAGGACACTTTCTTCAAGGAGGATGCTGATTTGTACAAAGACAATGTGGAGAAGCTTATTCTCGATCTCCGGCATGATCTGAATCTGCCATCACTTCCGGTGATCGTGGTCAGTTTATTACAACTAAAACTTGAATTAAAATATTTATATTATTCCAATTTTTGCATAATACTTAAAATGGAAATATGAATATACTGCAGGTTGCGCTTGCATCAGGAAGAGAGTACCTAGAGAAGGTAAGAGATGTGCAGAAGGGAATTAGTCTGCCGCATGTAGTACACGTGGACGCAATGGGTTTGCCTCTTGAAGAAGACAACCTTCACCTCACTACTGAGGCCCACATTCAATTGGGCCGTCTATTGGCAGACTCTTATCTCACCCATTTTCTGGCCCAATAACCACTAGTACTTTCTTCTGGGCAATATATAATTAATAATAACGTCAACTGTATTATTGTTTTCCTACTGTACCTTCATCGTATGATACGATGACATTATATGATTTCTTATGTGTGGTTTCTTGGCAAATAAATAAAACTTGTGATAATAATCAATCAAAAACAGGGGAACCAACTGCAACTTTATTTAAAAGTCGAGGCAAAACTGAATCAAAATGTTTTGAGGAATAAAAGAATTGTAGCACAGTAAAACCTCTATAAATTAATACTTTATAAATAAATAAATTCTCTAAAATAATAAAATTTTCTGGTCTTAATTTGGGCTTTTGTAAAAAATCGTCAAATTCGATAAGATAATAAGATAATAATTTTTCAGAAAATCCCTTTATAAATATTAGATCCCATTAAAATTCTAGATTAATAATTCATAAATATTTGTACAATTATAAATATTATGGTAATTTGCTAAAATATGAATATATTGTTACTTTATTTTTCTTAAAATTAAAATTTAATTGGATTTCATCCCTAACTTTTTTAATTACAACCAAGAGTTCCGGTGTCGAGTTCTCTAGCTGCAACAAAAAAATTGTGAAGGGTTGTTGTCGTGCTCAAAGCCTCCTCTCTCGTGACTAGTTCCAACGATATTGAATAATCTTCAGCTTCATTAGTAATAGGATCTTCAATAATATCAGCAATAATTTCCTCTAAAATTTGAACAATTGAACATTCATCATTTTCACGCGGATAGTCCACCAATTTATGGACGATAACCAACATCCTTGATCATATTCTCAAGCTTTCGGCATTGCAAAATCCGTTCAAATGAAGCATTGACAAGCGACTCAAGTGAGATAAACTTCGAAGAAAGCCTACATGAGCTCTCATGTAGGCTTTCTTCGAAGTTTATCTCACTTGAGTCGCTTGTCATTGCTTCATTTGAACGGATTTTGCAGTGCCGAAAGCTAAATTTGCCAAATTTAAAAAGTCTATTTTTTAATTAATAAAATATTAATTTATCAATATATTAATATTTCTCTAAATTAATAAAATTTCATGGTCCCAAGTTTATTAATTTATAAAAGTTTTACTGTAGTTTTTTTTTTTTTTTTTTTTTTTTTTTTTACCTGGGACTTCGTACGTGGTTAAAGATGCCTGCATTGCAATTTATACTTATGTAACCGAATAGAAATTCGTAAAGAAATTGCAAGCAGACATAGAACGAACCATCTCAAGATAATGAGATGAACTACAATAATATAGTATAAAAATAAAAATAAAATACTCCCTTCGTCCCTAATTTAATGAACCAAAAATTTTGGCTCATGATTTTATATAGTTTGATGATTTATTAATAAATTAAAGTGTTAAAGTGGAATAATTGTGGGTCCATCTAATATTTTTAATTGTATTAAAATGTTAAAGTATTAAAAAGTGAAGTGATAAAGTGTTAAAGTGATTGTGAGGGCCTATGACCCAAAATGGAAAAGTTTAATAAATGGGGGACGTCCCAATTTAATAATAGTGTCAGTAAATGAGGAACGGAGAGTATGCAGTAAACAAAAAGATCTCATAAATCAAGGATCAAATCTAAACTATACAAGAAAAGAATATACATAAAAATAAAAGAGATATACTCTATGAGATATTCTTAACATATCCTTAATTATGTGGATTCCGACAACAAAACATCTATAAATACACAACGCTCGCTCATACAATTTAATTTCCATTGAGAGAGAGAGAGAGAGGGAAGGGTCATCGTTGCCATGATATGATATTCGAAATTCTGAGCCGATCATCGTTAGAAACACGGCAACGATGCAAGAAAGTTTCGAAGTCAATGATGATGATGGTGGTGTTTTATTGGTTTTTGTGGGAGTTCAATTTGTAATCCTTGAAGAATAAGGTGATGATTATAAAGGTTTCTAAGCAATATAACGTCAACTTCAAGATAGCATTCAAAGCACAATTAAAACTGTCTACTAACAATTTCACCACTTCTATAAAAAGTATGATCCAACACGCTTATTCCTTCCATGACGAGCTACTATATATAAAAACATTGCAACAATCTCTTCTAAGAAAACAATCGTGCCCTATCCAATAATATGATAGAAACAATTGCGTCTAATTCCTTGTCTTGCTAAATGCAAAGATGAACATTACACCTTTATAGAGATAGAAGATTTAAAATGAAAGAACAATTGCTCCCTAATTCTTTCCTTTGCTATGCAGAGATGGACATGACAACTGAAGAGATAGAAGAAATCGATAGAAATTTTCTTAATAATTATGATATATTGGCTTTTTTTTTTATCATATATCAATAGTTAAAATATCTAAAGAAAAAGAATTTATTCACGGTTAAAAATATGTCTCAAACCGTAGTTAAAAAAAAAAAACTTAAAGGGAGTTAGCTAAAAAAAGGGTTACTGGCCTCTAAATACACGAATTTTAGGGGCATGTTGTATTTTTCCACCACCTTTCAAACTTGGACAGAAAATACACCACCTTTCAATTTGTTGCAATTTTTCCATACGCCTATTTCTGGCGAAAACTTATCCAACGTGGAAGCCGGATTTATCTAGGTGGCATATATCGACGATGAGCTAAACAGTGTCGTCTAAGAAAAGAAAAAATGACGTCGTTTCTTCTGAATTCCACTATAGGGTTTTATATATCCCAATCTAAGAATTTTCATTCTTCATCAAATCGCGAGAATGTCGTCGTCTGGAGCTATTGGGTCGTCTTCCAACAATCGTTCGAGAGGACATTGGGCCCCTTCAATGCCGTTGTGCGCCCATGGATTGGAGGCTCACGTACTAACATCTCATACCGATGAAATCAGTCAATTGAAGAGAGTTTAGTATGCTTTAAGTTTCAGTACCTGTCGAATTTAGGTTATAATTCACGAGTTGAGACGAGTTTGATCTAACTTCATTCTGAAATGTCAATTTGAATGTTGTAGTGGGATGATTGCGAATACTTCCAATGGGTTGATATGCCGGTACCCCTAAAATTTTGCCAGAATAACTGTGCTCGTCGTTTGAGGGCTGTTGAAGACATGTATGAACTGGAACTCCAAAGCAAAGCTATGGTCGAGGCTGTGTTGACAGAGAAGTTCAAGACGAAGACTGAGAATTTGGGAATCGAGGGTTTTGGTTTCTACCCTTTTCGATTGTATGTATTTTAAGTTAATTATTACATAATTATGCTTAATTAATTTCAAAACGACGCCGTTTCAGCCCAGTGGACCCATGACGGCATCGTTCATAATGTTTTCATTCACGTATGCGTGCCACGTTGGCTGATACTTACCACGTCAGATAAATCCGGTCGCCGGGAAATAGGCGTATGGAAAAATTGCAACAAATTGAAATGTGGTGTATTTTATGTCCAAGTTTGAAAGGTGGTGGAAAAATGCAACATGACCCCAAAGTTCGTGTATTTAGAGTCCAATAAGCCTTAAAAAAATCAATCAAACATCAAGTACGAGTACGAGTGGACTAAATTCCCTTCCCCTTTTCTGCAGTTCAACTTCAACCTACGCACGTTACACTGTCCCACAAAAAGGGAAATTCAAAAAACGTGATTAAATTTGGAAATCTGGAAAATATAAGCAGATCGCAAGGCAAGCCATTGCAATACATCGATTCCATCAAATCGTAAGAAAAAATGGAAGTTGTGAATGCGAACTCAACCAACAGCAGCGAAGCGAGGAAGCTGTTCATCCTATCGGGCCAGAGCAACATGTCGGGCCGCGGAGGCGTCGACACGCACAAGGTTTGGGACGGCGTCGTCCCACCGGAGCGACGGCCAGAAAATCTTCCGGCTGGACGCTAACCTCCGGTGGGAGGTGGATCGCGAGACTCTCCACCACGACATCGACACGAAGAAGACGTGCGGCGTGGGGCCCGGGATGGCGTTCGCCAACGCGGTGAAGGAGCGCATGGGGCCGATCGGGCTGGTGCCCTGCGCCGTCGGCGGTACGGCGATCAAGGAGGGGGCAGCTCTACGAGAACATGGTGAATCGGGCGAGAGCGGCGGCGGCGAGCGGCGGCGAAATCGCGGCGCTGCTGTGGTTCCAGGGGGAGAGCGATACGTCGTCGCAGCAGGATGTCGATGCGTACAAGGCAAAAATGGAGGAGCTCATCAACAACGTTCGCGCAGATCTAAATTTACCCAATCTTCCCGTTATTCAGGTTATTTCCTCTGATGGATTGCGATGCATAAATTGTTTCTGAAATTTAAAACCTCCATTAAAGAAGAAATTAATTATTTGCAGGTTGCGCTGGCATCTGGAATTGAAGAGAAATATGTGGAAGAAATAAGGAAAATACAATTGGGAATGGAAGTTCCGAATGTGGTATGCGTAGATCCAAAGGGATTGGAGCTGAAAGAAGATAATATGCATCTAACTGCTGAGTCCCAGGTTAAATTGGGCCGTGACTTAGCTCAAGCTTTTCTCGCCAACTTTATGAAGGAGAAGTAGAAGAAGTCTCTTATTCAAGTTAAAGTTAAGCCTTTGTTTTGGAATGTCGGTCGGTCTATCCATAACTCTTGTACGATGTTGTATTTTATTTTAAAATAAAGGCTATGTCACCTTGGATTCCAAGGTTCGACTATTTTATGTGTGTTCGGGATTGTACTTTTTATATGCTTATGATTGGATTAAATTTTCTAGTGATTTTAAATTTCAATTCTCATCGTCCCTCGAATCATTGTTCTAATAGAAAAGTTTTCCAAGCCCGTCGAAGCCCACTTTTAATTTATTCTGACAAAAGAATTTCCCATCCCGTCGATACCATGAGAATTCAAATTTAAAATCACTAGAAAATACTCCAATCATAATAGGATATACTCACTCCGTCTGCGAAATATACATACTTATTACCGTATTCGTCCGTTCACAATATATGTGTCTACCTATTTTTGGACGTGGACTACACATCACTTTATCAATTAAATCACCACTTTATTCAATTACTTTACCCACCAATCATTACAAAAATTAAAAATCGAACTACGATATTTTAGGCATAGAATTGGTGGACGGAGGAAGTAGAAAATAAAGCTAAACCTTACTATCATAATATCATAAACTTATATATATCACAAACAGGTTTCAAAGTTTTTTCCATTACATATTTGTAGATTTATAATACTTAAATTAAATTAATGTGAATAGTATACATTATAGTTATTCTTAAAAATTCATATACATATTTTCGAAGAATGAAAACGAATGAGATCCTCTATTGCTAGATTCTATTACATATTCTATTACATAAATAGATTAATGACATGTGACAAATTATAGGGTTTAGAAATTTCAAATGTTAGGGTATATATTTTCCGTATATAAATCTTAAATTCTAAATCATTGATTATACCACATGTCCATTATCCATAAATACAATAGAAAATATCACATACAAATACAATAGAAGATCCGAACTGGAATGAAAATGGTGACCAATAGTGTCAGTTACAAATTATTAGATATATAAATCATGAAAAACTATCTTATACACGATATGTATTGAATATCGAGATCTTCAAATCATTTTAGCTTTTAATTTGTTAAACAACGTAAAATTGACTCCTGAGACAATATTGGTTTCTATAAAAATTGGTCATGTGTGATAGTAATTGTATTTGACTCTTGTTGATTGTCAGGACATACGAAACAATTAGAAGAATATATATATATATATATATATATATATATATATATATAAATTGGATCATATGAGAATCTTTTTTATTCATGAGAACTATGCTTATTTAGATATATTTTTATGCTTTTTTATATGTACAATTATGCTTTTTTGCAATAGCATAATTTTATATCTACAAAATAAGTGGGATTCTCACGTTCTCACGAATGAAAGTGTTCTCATATGGTCCAATTTTTATATAGGGAAAGGATCTCATGAAAAATCATTATTTTATAAAATGAGTAATAGCACATATAAAAAAACATGAAAACATCTATACCTATATAAAAAAGAGCATTGTGGCAAAATATGTATTGTCTATTATATCCCTCTTATAATATACTTGTAATACACGAAGTCAAATATTCATTAATACTACCTCCATTTCATGGAATTTAACCTATTTGCTTTTGGCACTTGCTGACACGTTTTTCCACGCTTCTTGATAATGAGTTTTGAAGATTTCTTTCTTGTACGGGATACTACAACAGTCGTAGTATCCCGTAAAAGAAAGAAATCTTTAAAAATCCATTTTAAAACCCATTATCAAGAAGCGTGGAAAAATGTGCTAGCAATTGTCAAAAACAAAAGGGTCAAATTCCACAAAATGGAGGGAGTATATGCATAATTTATTAGATTTCTTCAAATTTTCTATATTATACGCCCTAGCGGCCTCTTGTTTATTACGAAGTATTATTTTTTTTTATCGAGCAAAATAAAATTTTATTGCCACATAACCGGCACCAGCGGCCTCTTGTTTATTAGTATATAACTTAAATGATTTTATAATACTAAAACTCTAAATTTAAGTTTTATATAATAATTAATTAGGATTTGTTTATAAGTTCTATAATACACGCAACTTTTGTTTCCTAGCTTCCATAATAGGTTTATAATCTCTCATTCTAGCTAATTAATTATAGCTTCATGTTTAGTAATTTATAGAGGTAATGAACAAATTTATTTATTGTAGTTTAATTCATATAGTTGACGGAAGTTTAAAACTTATAATGTCAAATAAATAATTAAAAAATAAAACATGAAAACTTGAATTTTAAAATATCAGTGAACTCGAATTTAATTACGAACTAAACTTTTACCTTTTACTTCGATTATGAATCTAAACATGAATATTCTATCATATCAACTCTTATTTGAAAGTTAAAATGTTTATGATGTAATTCAATTTTTTAATTTGTTTAAAATAACAATTATTATTGGTATATTTTTATGGATAATTCTTTCCATTAATTAATATTTCATCCATCTTGTCAGACAATGGACAATTTTTTCGGCAAGTGTTTTAAGAAAAATATGGGGGATATGATATTATAATAAATAAGTTAAGATGATAGGAGAGTAAAGATAAATTCATTTTTGATGGGATACAATAATTTGTTTGGAAGTACAGTATTCAAAATAGAAAGCGTATGCTCTTTTGGGATGTCTACAAAATAAAACTTCTGCATATATAGTCTAGCGGAAGAAAGGAGTATGTATATAGGAAGTATTTTGAACAAATTAGATAAAGCATGAAATTATTTATATGAATAAAAATAAATTTGATATTTATAATCGATTAGAATAATTAATTTCATAATTGAAATAATACCAAGAAGAAGAAAAATTGACATGAAGACTCAACCCTACGGACGGAGGAGTGAGATATGGAAGTGTATAATTTATCTTTTATATGCAAATGAATTTGAAAATGTATGTAAGGTGGTAGATTTCTTTGAATCAGAAACTCTAGATATATGGGTCTAGGTTGGTGAGATTTTGATATCATGGACAATATAAATTCCATTAAGTCGAGAAATATAAGTACTATTTAGAATGTTGTTGAGGGTGAGATTTTTCGAGAAAATTTGTACTTTCCTTTGGGACTTATTAGCTCCCTTCTGAGATGTTTTATGGTTCATGAAAGGTGTCGATTTGAGAGATAAATCTTACTGATAATTCAATTTGTCTTTGCAAAAATAAAAGTGAAGAAAATTAGAAGTAGAAAAGGTAAGTCTTGGCAGGAAACTTAGTTGCTAAACTGAAAGAATTTTTGGAAAACTCTAGATATATGGGTCTAGGTTGGTGAGATTTTGATGTCATGGACAATATAAATTCCATTAAGTCGAGAAATATTAGTACTATTTAGAATGTTGTTGAGGGTGAGATTTTTCGGGAAAAATTATACTTTCCTTTGGGACTTATTAGCTCTCTTCTGAGATATTTTCTGGTTCATGAAAGGTGTCGATCTGAGAGATAAATCTTACTGATTATTCAAATTGTCTTCGCAAAAACAAAAGTGAAGAAAATTAGAAGTAGAAAAGGTAAGTCTTGGCAGGAAGCTTAGTTGCTGAATTGAAAGAATTTTTGAAATCGTGGTACTTTTTTTGCAAGTACAAAATGAATAAGTGAGAGTCAGATTCCTTTACATGGAAAAGCTTGATGTTTGTTTTTTTAATTAATAAAATGTACATTTCACTTTTTAGCGCAGTCTCTATGAACGGAGATGTGAATTTGATCAATCAATCTTAATAAAGCTCAACATCACCAATTCACCATCATACAATATCATAAATTATTTGTACACAAGATATAATATGCAAGTAAATAATATAGTTATATGTAGATTTGCTTATTTTGAAGATGTACCTTTTACATTTATTTTCTAACTTTTTATAGAAGTCCATAATAACTAATTAATTATTACAATTTATAAATTTTTTTTGTTTATCTTGAAGTATATTATTATTTGTAATGATCTAATAGTTTTAAATTAAAGATAATACGGGCAACACACGTAATCACTACTAGTATCTAAATAAGCATGGTTCTCACGTTCTCACGAATGAAAGGGTTCTCATATATATATATATATAATTTGGACGGAAGACGTGGATGTGAAGGAGATAATTCTATTTTTGAAATTAACATCTTCTAACTATAACTATTTTTTTTACCAATAAATAACAAATATCTCAAAGGAATTTTCATTAGTCATTACTTTAATTAGTCATGGAAGATATTATTGAAGTCGATTTTAGTTTTTAGTTTTTAGGTATCTATGGTTATTACTCCATATAGATAGAGTCATAGAGATCGGTGGTTAGTTGTTCTTCTTCCATCCTCGGTCAAACTCGATCGGGCCGGCCCATCTTCTTCTTCACCAAGAATTTCTTTTTATTATTGAATTTTGCACCATTTGTAAAAATTAACAAACATAGCAACATATAAAAATTTCTCCCGCGGATTGCGTTGGCGAACTACTAGTATTAATAGATCTTTAGGCGTTTTATTAGTGTTTGTGGGAGTTCAATTTGTAATCCTCGAAGAATAAGGTCATGATATATGTTGAAATATTAAATTGAAGCATAATTTGCAGAGAATGGGGAAGAATTGCAGAGAAGAAAATCGGTAGAGGAAGAAACAGAAATTGGGGAAATTTCCTTTTACTGAATATCGACTACATTGTGAAAAATTACATAAAAAAAATACAAGAAAGACACCTATTTATACTAACGATGCCACATAGGCAACTAGCAACTAAAACTAGAAACGTAAACAGAGAAGTGTGATTCTATATTTCTTCATACTCCCCCTCAAGATGGGAGCAAAAGAAATGGCGACCATTTTGAAAAACAACAGCACCAACGAGCAACAAACTACTCCAAATCTAGCAAGAATATGAGAAATATGCACAGTGATTTGAATCTCAATCATCGAATCCTTAAAATGAAACCTGTGAATGGATATCGACTCGAACAACAAGCTAAAACCAACTCAACAAGAGTAGGTGTACAGAATCATAACCACGATAAATTGATTTTAACTCCCCCTTAGTAGAAAAATCATCTTGAAACGAACAAAAACACATTCCTAAAATGAAGCAAACTACTTCAAAACCAGCCACAAGTGCAGATATATGTCTCAGCTTCAGAACAACTTCAAACAAGAGTGCTATGAATCCCAATACTCATCACTGAATCAACGAGATAAGAGCTGCAAACTAATACTAAACCAGAGCTGACCAATCTTCACCACAAACTGATGTAACAACCAACAAAGATACAGAAAATTCTCCAACCAACACCAACAAACCATCAAACTTTCGCACAACAATTCCACAAAATCAGAACTAACAATCAAGGCTGAATGTACTCATCATTTGAGCCAATCATCATCACATGCAAATATAACACCAAAACTAAACGAAAAAATGAACTGCCATAGCTAATCTGCACTCCCCCTTACAATGAAGGCTGCAAACTAGAGGAAATCAAACCACCAGATACAAACCAATACACTTGAAAACTTCACAGCAGATACACTTCCAATAGAACAAGTAATTATAAAATCAGCAACATAGATGCTGAAACAAACTCCAAATCATTTGGAGACCAGAAAGATTTCATTCAAAGTGAAAAGACTACCGAAAAGAAGAACCTAAGATCGAATCGATCGAGAGAGACAGAGAGGAAAACTGAGAATCAACTCATTCATGTGAGTGATAGAAAATCTGCAGAGAATATGCAGCAGAGAGAGAATATATCGTATCTCAAATAGAGACAAAAGACATAATAAGAGAGACTCTAAATCTAGATATTGATAATCTTCGATTAGAGAAGAGAGAAAGATCGCAACTCGCGATTTGAAAAACAAACTGAGAAAGAGAAGCTTAGATTCTCACATGAGATCTAGCCAAAACACCAATCAATCATAGATTGGGAACTGAAATTTGAAAGAGTGAAGTCGCAACACACGATTTGAGAAAGAGAAGTTCGCAACTCTCGAAACAAACTAGAGATAGAAGATCCACACAAATCTGAAGACGAGAGCAAACATCACAACTTGCGATTGAGAAATTGAAACAGAGAGAAATCAGAAATTCACATAGAGAAATCACAACTCTAAACAAGAGAGGCATCAAACATCGCAACACACAATTTGGAAGAAACTTTTATAACAAAAACAGAGAGAACCAGAACTCGCAACTTGCGAAACGTGAGTAATTTTCATAACTATAGACAGAGAAAAAAGATCTAAACCTTAAACAAGAGATGCAGAAGAACATATCAATTAATCAAAGGAAATGAGATGGAAATTGCTTTAAATGACCATGGGAAAAAGCAGAGAGATTAGAGACGAAAAACTTGAACTAGAGACTGAAATCCGAACTCGCGAAACTTGAGACAAGGAGAGACAACACCAAACGATTTAATCTGTAAGAAACAGAGATGAATGTAGAGAAACCCTTTTGGGAAAACGAGTTCCTCCTTGAGAAGAAAGTGAAAACAACAGATTGGCGCAGAGCGACGAGATCTACAATTTCTCCATGAAGAAATCAGACGGATAGAAACAAAACAATTGATGAGAAGAACACAGCGGCCACCCTGGGCTCTTGATACCATGTTGAAATATTAAATTGAAGCATAATTTGCAGAGAATGGGGAAGAATTGCAGAGAAGAAAATCGGTAGAGGAAGAAACAGAAATTGGGGAAATTTCCTTTTACTGAATATCGACTACATTGTGAAAAATTACATAAAAAAAATACAAGAAAGACACCTATTTATACTAACGATGCCACATAGGCAACTAGCAACTAAAACTAGAAACGTAAACAGAGAAGTGTGATTCTATATTTCTTCATAATATACTTCGACCTATTATCGTTGCAATCTTCTATTTATAGGTGAGGTTTCTGAGCATAATAATGTCAACTTCAAGATAGCATTCAAACACATGTTAAAACAGTCCACTAACAAATTCACCACTTTTATAAAAGTATGATCCAACATGCTTATTCCTTCTGTGACGAGCTACTATATATAAACATTGCAACAATCCCTTTTAAGAAAATAGCCGTGCCCTAGTGTGCGTGTGTTGCCTATCGGTAGGGGGTTAATATCTTGGACCAAAGGTTTTGGGTTCGAGTCATCTGTGACGCGACTTATAAATTTCATGTTAATTTAGTTCAAAAAAATAGTCGTGCCCTATCCATCAAAATGAATGAAACAACTGCGATATAATTCCTTGTCTTGCTATGCAGAGATAAACATGACAATTAAATAGATACTCCTTCCGTTCACTTTATTAGTCTCAATTTTTAATTTTTTATTTTTCGTTTGTTCCATTTATTAGTCCCAACACGACAATTACACTCTAATTCCTTGTCTTGTTATACAGAGATGGACACGACAACTACAAAGACATAAGAAATCAATAGAAAATTTCCTAATGTTTATGATATAATGACTTGTTTTCAGATATCAATATACGTTGCAACAAGAAGTTAAAAGAAAATGAATTTATTCACGGTTAAAAAATACTACTCGCTCAGTTCAATTTCATTAGTCTATTAATCTCATTTGCTTTTGACACGATAATCAATGTCATGTGAAATGAAGGGTTTTAAGAGGCATTATCCACCACTAATTCATTTCTTTTTATGGAAATGAGACAGACAAAAAAGAAAAATAAAAATAATGAAATGAGACGGATGGATTATGGCTCAAGAATAGAACAAGATGCAATAGAAGCAAAAAAAACCAACAAAACCGTAATTAAAACAAAAATGCTTGTGTTAAATATACCAATTTAACTTTTTATTTATTCTTTAAATCCACGAACTGAAAATGAGAGAGTTTAAAAAATCAATCAAACATTACAGTTCAATTGCCTTTTGCCCTTTTCTACAGTTCAACCTAACCCACGTTACGCTGTCGCACAAAAAGGAAAATTCCAACAGATCGATTCCATCAAATCGCCAGAAAAATGGAAGTTGTGAATGCGAACTCAACCAACAGCAGCGAAGCGAAGAAGCTGTTCATCTTATCGGGCCAGAGCAACATGGCGGGCCGCGGAGGCGTTGACAAGCACAAGCGCTGGGACGGAGTCGTCCCACCGGAGTGCGCACCCGACGGCCAGAAAATCTTCCGGCTGGACGCTCACCTCCGGTGGGAGGTGGCGCGTGAGACTCTCCACCACGACATCGACACGAAGAAGACGTGCGGCGTGGGGCCGGGGATGCCGTTCGCCAACGCGGTGAAGGAGCGCGTGGGGGTGATCGGGCTGGTTCCCTGCGCCGTCGGCGGGACGGCGATCAAGGAGTGGGCGCGTGGGGAGCACCTCTACGAAAACATGGTGAATCGAGCGAGATCGGCGGCGAGCGGCGGAGAAATCGCGGCGCTGCTGTGGTACCAGGGGGAGAGCGATACGTCGTCGCAGCACGATGTCGATGCGTACAAGGCAAAAATGGAGGATCTCATCCACAACGTGCGCGCAGATCTGAATTCACCTAATCTCCCCGTTATTCAGGTTCACACTTTGTGTAATTATTGTCATCTCCACTGATGGATTGCGATGCATAAATCGTTTCTGCAATTGAAAACCTCCATTAAAGAAGAAATTATGGCGGTGATATTTGCAGGTTGCACTGGCATCTGGAACTAAAGAGAAATATGTGGAAGAAATTAGGAAAATACAATTGGGAATGGATGTTCCAAATGTGGTGTGCGTAGATGCAAAGGGATTGCAGCTGAAAGAAGATAATCTGCATCTAACTACTGAGGCCCAGGTTCAATTGGGCCATGACTTAGCTCAAGCTTTTCTCGCCAATTTTATGAAGTAGAAGTCCCTTATTTAGTTATGCCTTTGAGCTTGTTCTGTATCATTCTATCAATAACTCTTGTACGTACGATGTTGTATTTTTACGATGGCGTATCGATCAATGTCTAATAAGAACGTTATGAAATCTGGACGAATTTTTAGTGCAAAATTAATAAATGAGAAAATTAAAATATGAGTAAATTTGCTTTTTAAAAAAAATATGTTTAAATTTGATCGTGGAGATTTAAAAGTTAAATTGAAGTTATATATATATATATATATATAGGTAGTAGATTATATGAAAACTAATTATTACGTGAAACCTACAACCCATCATAAAATGTTGCATTTTATGCATAAAATGATGCATTTTGTGCATAAAATGTTGCATAATAAAATGTCTTAATAAATTAAATTGCTCCTTTTGTAAATTGGAATGTAATTTATATACCTTTTTTTTAATGTGTATGTGAAAACTACCCCTTTTATTATTTTAAGATATAAATTTGAGCAAATCAACATCAACCGATCAATTCACCTACCAATAACAATAATTGGTGACTCAACAAAACAAATGATTCAATGCGTAATAACTTATCCACCTCCGGCAAAAGTGGCCGGATCTCTCCCTCCGCCAGCAACCTTGTGTCGCCGGCGGTGGGAGAGATCCGGCCACTTTTGCCGGCGGTGGATATAATATTATTGCTTATTGAATTATTTTATCTATAATTACATGTTTAATTTCCATAGTATATGCGGCGTGCAAATCCCGGAATCCCGAAAATTATTTCTTATAAGTACTAATCTACTGATTTTTTATGTGATTAATTGTGGTAATTAATCTTAGTATTTGTTACAAGTAATAATTAACAATTACTAAACTTGTTCCCGAATGCAATTGGTACCAAGTACTAATCTAATTTGTTTAGTAAATAATATCATTATCTAGTACTAATCTAGCTAATTAGCAATAAATACTTCTTGCATGTGCATAGCTACACAGCCTACACCACAATTTATTTTTCAATTAGTCAATTAATTATGAAATAATCAACTAAAACTAACCTAATTAATTCGAAAAAACTAACCTAATTAAATCGAAATAATTAAGCATGCCAAATTAAGAAATTTAACTAAACAAAACAATAAAATACATACCCTAATTCTAATTAAAAAAATAGCATTGTTACACCGATCCACTGCCGGCCGCAGACTGCCGGAGAATTCCCACCGCCAACTGTATAACATCAACGGTAGTGGGACTGTTCCGCTGATGGCCACCGGCGGTGGATAGCTCAAACCCCCAAAACAGAAACAAATAAACATTAGGGCCGCCTCCACCGCCGGCTTTAAAACTCTGGAAAGTTCCCACCGCCGGCAGCCGTGTAAAATATTTCCAGCGGGCGGTGGGCAGTTTCCGGGCACGGTGGTGCGGCGGTGAATGAGCACGCATTTTGTAATTTTTTAACTTACCAATATGTCAGACATGAATTCTTCCTCGGTATCAGATTCATTTGCCATTGTCTTTTCCGACTAAGAATGCTCCGGCGACGTTAAAAAAATCTCGGGCGTGCTCTTGGTGGTGGTGGCGTGGTTGGTCGAGGGGGAAGAAGTTGAGTGAGGTCGGAATTCGTCTAGGGTGGGAGATGAATTTTTGCCGAGGGCTATGAAAATTTTGGTCGAGCTCGGCCGTGGGAGATAAAGCTTTGCTTTCTGTGTATTTGTTTGGTCAAAATATTCTTTCCATACACTCTAGGTAAAAAAAGAATACATTAAATTACAAAATTTATCCGACCAACACAATTTCCGAAGCCCACTCATGTGAAAAATGGGCTCCACATAATTTATTTATATCTTATTTTATTAAAAGGGATATTTATCACATACCTATTTAAAAATGGGTATTTCTTACATGTCTAGTTACAAAAGGGGTATTTAAAATTTTGACCCTAATAAAATATATTATTTTATATTATTTTTATGCATATAATGTATCTTAATGAGAATTTGCATAATAATATATATTATTATTTATTATTTTATATATTATTTTATGCATATAATGTATCATCATGAGAATGTAACATTTTATGATAAAAATGCAACACTTTTGTTCATAAAATGCAATATTTTATGATGGTTTGCAGGTTTTACGTAATAACTAATTTTCACCATAACTCATCCCATATATATATATTGTAGCGCCCAAATATTTTAGCTACATTTCTCCTATTTATTTATTCATTTTATTTTATTTATTTTATTTTATTTTTATTATTTATTTACGTGTGATTAAATTGCTAAGCTCCGTAAATCGCGCCTCTAGAAAAGAATAATTTATGCATGCATGATCACATATTTCATTTTAAGCATATTTACATTTATTTCATTTACTAACCATCTTCTTCTTAATTTTAGTCCAAGTATTATTTACCTCAACCCATTTCCTTTAAGTTAAGCCCAATAGTATATCCATCAATTAGGATAAATATATTCGTAGATTTTAATTTTCAAAAGTCAAATCCTCAATTAGTCTCCTAGCATGATTTTAGGATTTTAGTAAATGCTCATTTTACCTTATTTTAAGAAAACCTTTCCTTCTAAGAAAAATGATCGAGCAAATCACTTCATTATTCCTAAACTTTAGTGCTAAAATTATTCTCCTTCCTAAACTCTATTGCTGAAAAAGCCTATCCAACTTTTTCATCTTCTAGTATAAATAGAGCCTTCTTTCCCCTCATTCTTCACACCGAAAAGAAGAAAAATTCTTTAGTAGTATCATAAGAGGTACAATCCTCCTCCTCGTTGTTCTTTTAGTGTCATAATCAAGTTTTGATGGCGATAGACGATCTATATGTCTCATCGTCGAAGAACCGAGAATAAAAATAAATCATTCTGTTTGCTTCTTCTATCAAGACGAGTGTGCTTCAAATTCTTGTTGAGTCAAACTCTATTCCTATGATTTTTTATTTTTATTTTATTTTATTTTCTCTCCATCGATACGTGTCAAAAGATCTTCATCTTTTTTTTCTTTTCAACAAGTTTTGGTTTTCCTTATTTCAATTCATGATTATCCTCTTTCCACCGATCGGCGACAAGATATGAAACACTGTGATAGGATATGGCCTAACTACTAGGCCCAAGCATCAGACCCAATATAATTGGGCCCCGACAGTTAAGCTCGGCCTACGCAGTTCGGCCCAACTCGAAATAAGAGACTTCTACACTCCTACATCGATTACAACTCAAGCTCTAAGAGAGATCTAGAAGCTCGGTGTTTATCCATAAAGGAGGAGATCAAGCCAAAGAGTCCAAGTCCAAATAGGAGAAGACTTTGTATTATAGTCAAACTCCATGTAATTACCTATAAATAGAGGCTTAGAATAGATTGAGGAGGAGGACAATCTTTGTAAAGCTACACGCACACTAGTAGTAATAGCCATACTCTCTTTTGCTCTGTGGACGTAGATCTATTCCAATAGATCGAACCACGTAAATCTCATTGTGTCCTTCTATTTTCTGCTTTGTTAATTCTTTGTTTTCGTGCATAAATCATCCTTGAAAAGCAAGTTTCATCATTGGCGCCGTCTGTGGGAAGCCGCATCTTGAATTTGTGAATTCCAATTAAACATTTTCAAGGCAACAAGTCACGATGACGAGACAAACACGAGCGACTGCTGCTGCCAACAAAGAAAGGGAGAATCACCGGACCAGTCACGATGTTCCAGCGGCTGAAACAAGCCAGATGCAGGACCAGAATCCACCGGTGAACAGACGACCCGAGAAAGAACCTGAGAAAGACAAAACCCCAGAGGGTCACGTCGCTGATGTCTCGGTGGATAAGTTCGGCCGCGAAAAAGAAGGTCGCGGCAGCAGCAAGGAGGATGACTTTTCAAACTTCCAACAAGAGTTTGATGATGCAGTAAAGGCGTATCTAGCAAAGAATAGGCATGATTTCTTAAAATTTGCTAAGCAGCAAAGAGATCGCGATTGTGAAGGAGGCCAACCTCCGCACAGCGATCGTCGAGAGCACGAGGCGACATCCGGATCGAAACACCGGACAAAGTCTCCCAGTATTCGAATCCTAGGCACACGAGACGCCAGATTTTCCCCCAGGCGATTTGCTGATGATCGCCAGAAGAACCAGGATCGCATCTCACCTCGGCACGATGTGGTCTCACCCCATCGCCGTGTTGATTCACCTCGTCGTCAAGCTGAATCACCTCGGCGCGACTTACTTCCACCTCATCGGGACGAGGCCAATTACCACGGTGGAAGGTTTGGCGTATATGGGAGAATCTCTACGCCCTTAACTAACCGAATCCTCTACACTCCTCTCCCGACTTCGTATAAAGTTCATCCGGTTAAGCCGTATAATGGGTCATGCGACCCAAGGAACTTCTTGTTTCAATTTCAGTACAACATGGTCAACCAGGGGCTCGGTGATGATATTTACATGTGCAAAGTTTTCCCAGAGTTGCTGATAGACAACGCACGAATGTGGTTCGATAGCCTGCCGTCTCGCAGTATTGGGTCCTACGACGAGCTGATGGAGGCTTTTGAAAGGAGATTTTTCCAGAAAGCCGAGGCAAAAACTACCGCGGCACATCTTCTCACGATTAGACAAAGACGAGGCGAGTCTATTAGCGACTTCATGACCAGGTTCAATGAAGAAAGTCTAAAGGTCGATCGCCTGACGGACGAGGTCCTTATCTCAGCTTTCCAAAATGCTATTCAGTCAGGTGCCCTATTCAGGGAGCTCGTCAGAAACGAGCCCCGCACTGCGAGGCAACTATGGAACATAGCTGATCAGTTCGCTAAAGCTGATGAGGCCGACAGGCGCAAGCGCGAAACTGACAGGACCGAACCGTCAGATCGGAGGAAGGAAGACCGTAATGACCGAAGTCAAGGTCGACGAAGCGCTCTCGATAGACTTCAGCGCGCCCCAATTGAATCCAGACTTGGACCTAGGCCGAATCAAGAAAAGGACCGATTTACCCCATTGACAAAGCCGAGGACGGAGATCTACGAGCTACATACCAACATGTTTGAGAAGCCTCAGCCTATGTCGAAATTAGGGACGAAACGCTGATCCAGGAATAAATACTGTCGATTCCATGAAGACTATGGCCATGACACAGAAGAATGCTGGAACTTAGCTGAGGATATTGAGACCTTGGTGCGCGATGGTACGCTTAAAAGGTACCAAAATCGCAACCAGAATGAAGGCCGACCCCAGAACAACAAAAGAAGAAGACAAAATAGGGGGGGGAATAACTGCGGCCCCCAGGCCGACAAAAAGCCGAAGCGAGAGGAAGGCGAAGACGAGGACCAGCCTCAGTATGATGGGATCGTACAAGCTATTACTGGACTCCCACAGGGAGCTACAAAGTCGTCATTAAAAGCCGAGGCTCGAAGTCCGCAACAAGGCGAACCTTCTCAAAAAAGGTTCAAGAAGGACGAAGTGATTACTTTTTCGGATCAAGATCCAGTGCCACCTATTATGCCCCATCAAGATGCAATAGTGATTGAAGCCGGGGTGGCCAATAAGCTCGTACGACGAATTTTCGTCGATACCGGAGCCTCGGTCAGCATCCTCTTCAAGAGTTGCTTCGACCAGCTCGGAATGGAGAGGACGCAGCTCGCACCAGCACCAGTCCCGTTAAAGAGCTTCGTCCAACAGGAGACGCAAACGGAGGGGGTCGTACAGCTACCCGTAACAGTGGGGATTCACCCTTTATCAACCACTAAGGTCATCAATTTCTTCGTTGTTAAAGCGGATTCTCCATATAATGTTATACTCGGAAGGGATTGGCTGGTGGGGGTGAAGGCGATTTGTTCGCCATATCACTTAACGATCAAAATCCCGTCAAAAAACGGGGTGATCGTGGTTCGAGGTGACCAAAAGCGAGCAAAGGAGTGCATGCAGATCGCACTACGAGGTTCCAGGACACCTCAGCACTCCCAAGCATAGCAATTACAGCAACCCGAAAAGTTGGAGTCGAAGCAAGAATCTGCATCAAATGAGCCGGTAGAACACATTGTACTCTACAAAGACGACCCGTTCAAGGTCGTCAAAGTAGGTTTCGCAGGAGGAGCCGAACTCCATATGCAGATCGTCCAACTTCTTCAGGAATACAGAGATGTTTTTGCCTGGACACCCCTTGACATGACCGGAGTGGCGCCCAACATTATCACTCACCGGCTGAATATCGACCCCGAGGTGAAGCCAATAAAGCAGAAGTAACGAGTCTTCGCGGCAGAACGAAGTCAAGTCATTCATGACGAGGTGCAACAGCTCCGAAGAGCCGACATTCTATTTGAAGTCAAATATCCGACGTGGATAGCTAACCCGGTCATGGTCAAAAAACAACAAGGAGGTTGGCGGATGTGCATCGACTATACTGACCTTAACAAACATTGTCCAAAGGACTGCTACCCTTTGCCCAACATTGACAAGAAAGTAGAAGCCCTGGTGGGTCACAAGGTCTTCAGCTTCCTAGATCTATACAAAGGATATCATCAAGTCCTGATGAGCGAGGAGGATGCACCGAAAACAGCTTTCATCACGGATTTTGGCGTCTTCGCCTACAAGAAGATGCCGTTTGGGCTTAAAAACGCGGGAGCAACCTATCAAAGGATGGTCGACAAGATATTCCAACAACACATTGGAAAGATTGTGGAAGTCTATGTTGATGACATTGTCGTCAAAAGTAGGGAACCAGCGACTTGCGTTGAGGACCTCAAAATCGTCTTCGGCTTACTTCGGAAAGTGAATCTGAAGCTCAACCCCGAGAAATGTACCTTTATGGTTCGATCAGGAAAATTTTTGGGGTGCTGGGTATCGCAGGAAGGTTTGAAGGCCAATCCCGCAAAAGTCCGAGCTGTCCAGGAAATGAAGATCCCAAAAACTATTCACGATGTGCATCAACTAACGGGATGTTTGGCAGCGCTAAGTCGTTTTTTATCTAAAGCCGCCGAAAAGCAACTCCCATTCTTCAAAATCCTCAAGAAAGCACCTGACTTCGAATGGAATGGCGAGCACAGATCGGCATTCGAAGAGCTGAAGAAGTACCTAGCCAAGCTCCCGACTCTGTCTGTCCCAAAAGATGGAGAGGTCCTCTCCCTATACCTCGCAGCGACGGATGAAGCCATAAGTGTTGTGCTAGTTCGGGATGAAGGACGTCGGCAGCTTCCTGTTTATTTCATTAGTCGAGCTCTGAAAGGACCGGAGACAAGGTACCAGCCATTGGAAAAGGTCGCTCTTGCACTGGTAAATGCTGCTAGAAGATTGAGACCATATTTCCAAGCACACACCATACAAGTTTTGACCGACCTGCCACTTCGCCAAGTATTGACTAAACCTGAAGCCTCAGGTAGAATCGCAAAATGGGCAGTCGAACTTGGTGAGCATGAAATAAATTTCTGTCCTCGGCAAGCCATAAAGGGACAAGCCCTAGCAGATTTCCTGGTAGACACCAAATTTTCCGAAATACCAAAGAAGGACGAATTCCCCTCAAGCAAAGCCGAAGTCGAACAGCCTAAAAAACCTCCAACAGACTGCTGGAAAGTCTATGTAGATGGTGCTTCAGGTCATACCGGCAGCGGAGCAGGAGTGATGTTACTCAGTCCGGATGGAACGGAGACAACGTATGCACTTTGGTTTAGCTTCCCAACGACGAATAATGAAGTCGAGTACGAAGCGTTAATTGCTGGACTCCGCCTGGCTCAGTCATTGCATATACGAGCCGTCCAAGTTCATAGTGACTCCCAAGTCATTGTGAGCCACATGCTAGGCAGGTACGAAGCAAAGGAGGAGAGAATGAAGAAGTATCTGAAAAAGGCAAAAAGTCTGCAAGAAGGTTTCGAATACTTCGAGCTGCGGCGGATTCCTAGAGGGGAAAATAACCGAGCTGACGCCTTAAGCAAACTGGCTTCATCCTCAACCAACTCGCCTGTAGAAGAAGTCAAACTTCGAAGCATTGAAGAAGCCGAGCTAAACCTCATACAGGAGGACGAGCCGAACTGGATGACCCCCTACCGAGCTTATCTAGAAAAGGGGGAACTGCCTCACGATAAGCTCGAAGCTAGGAAACTCCTCAGCAAAGTCCCAAAGTACACCCTGGAGCAAGGAGTGCTCTATCGGAGATCGTATCTCCAACCCCTTTTACGATGTGCCGGACCAAATGAAGCAAATTATGCACTAAGGGAGGTGCATGAAGGAGCGTGTGGGAGTCACATCGGAGCTCGAGCACTAGCACGAAAGATAATGAGGTGGGGATACTACTGGCCTACAGTGTTACAAGATGCAATCGACATTGTCAGAAAATGCCCGAAGTGCCAGATCCATGCGACAGTGCCGAAGTTACCACAGGCCGACCTTGTAAGCATGCAAAGCCCCTGGCCATTCGTGCAATGGGGAGTCGACATCGTCGGACCATTCGACAAAGCTCCTGGACAGATCCAGTTTCTCATCGTAGCTATCGACTACTTTACTAAGTGGGTCGAGGCTGAACCCTTGGCGAAGATTACGAGCAAGAATGCCTTAAACTTCGTCTGGAAGAACGTGGTTTGTCGTTTCGGCGTACCTCACATCCTCATCTCGGATAACGGAACGCAGTTCACGGACCGAGTATTCAGAGAATGGTGCGAAGGGCTTCATATCCAGCAAAAATTCACTTCAGTTGCTCATCCTCAAGCGAATGGCCAGACCGAAGTTACAAACAGAACAATCCTGAAGGGACTCAAAACTCGTCTTGACAAAGCCAAAGGAGATTGGGCAGCAAATCTACCCCAAGTCCTATGGTCATACCGGACAACTCCCAAGACCTCGAATGGAGAAACACCTTATAGCTTGGTGTATGGAACCGAGGCAGTGATCCCAGTAGAGATCGGCTTGCCGAGCCATCGCACACTTAACTTCTCAACCGAAGCCAATGAGGAAGGGCTTCGAGCCGACCTGGATCTGTTGGAAGAGAAGCGAGAGCTAGCTTACATAAGAGAAGCTAAGTACAAGCAGCAAGTAGCTCGGTATTACAACCAAAGAGTGAAGTATCGGCAGTTTCAAGTAGGCGACCTCGTACTTAGGAATAATGAGGTCAGTAAAGCAGAGAGGCTTGGCAAGTTGGAAGCCACATGGGAAGGACCTTACCGAGTCGAGGAAGTCCTCGGAAAAGGATCATACAAGCTCGCCCATTTATCCGGTGAGCTAATACCCCGAACATGGCATATTTCTCATTTAAAGAGATATTTCGCATAAGTGGAAGGGATTGAGTTTAAAGTTGGTTAGTTCATATGGGTCTCGGGTCAGGTCGTCCTTTTATTTTATTTTTAACTTCGTTTTCTTTTCATTAATAAAGTTTTCTTTTTCCTTAACTCTGGTCTTGCATATTTCATATAGCATATTTTCTTTCCACTCATGCAAAATATCTCACTTCTTTTTCAAAACCCTGACGAGGGTAATTCAATATCCTTTTAAGGATAAAAGTAAACTCCAATCATGGAGTGATACCTAAACGCGCGTAAGGGGACCACCCCTATCGATAAATTCGACAAATAAGGAACTATAAAAACCCTAACCTCGCCTTTTGACGAGGACTGGGTGTACAAAGCAAAACTTCGTCAAAAGACGAAGTAAGCTATGCAAGCAAAACTTCGTCAAAAGACGAAGTAAGCTATGCAAGCAAAACTTCCTCAAAAGACGAAGTAAGCTATCAAAGCAAAACTTCGTCAAAAGACGAAGTACGCTATACAAGCAAAACTTCGTCAAAAGACGAAGTACGCTATACAAGCAAAACTTCCTCAAAAGATGAAGTAAGCTATGCAAGCAAAACTTCCTCAAAAGACGAAGTAAGCTATGCAAGCAAAACTTCCTCAAAAGACGAAGTACGCTATACCAGCAAAACTTCGTCAAAAGACGAAGTAAGCTTTGCAAGCAAAACTTCCTCAAAAGACGAAGTAAGCTTTGCAAGCAAAACTTCGTCAAAAGACGAAGTAAGCTATTAAAACCAAACTTCGTCAAAAGACGAAGTAAGCTATTAAAACCAAACTTCATCAAAAGACGAAGTAAGCTATTAAGGCAAAAACTTCCTCAAAAGACGAAGTGAACTATTAAAGAAAAACTTTGTTAAAGGAAACCTTCGCCTTTTAATAAAGTAAGTCAAATCTATCTATCTTATTCCATATAAGAAATGATTACAATTATAAGGACGATTACATCAAGGAGGTGCCGTTGAGCTCGAAGGCTTGCTACAGTTAAACCATCTATCGGCAAAACTCTGTCTAGCCGGAGGTGAAGGCAAACCCATAATGTAATCAATAGGAGCAATACCTCGGCCCCTAAGCGCAGAAAAGCCTCGACCTCGGCCTCGACCAGCCAAAACCCGGGTTCCTTGCCACAGAACCTCGAGCTCGTCCTCGTCCTACTGAAACTCTATTACCCGGGTTTCGAGCAGGAACTCGGGATACCCCTTGAAAGCGAGGTTGCTCACACGGACCTTCCAAGAAAGCCCTTGAGGCTGTATCTAGAATTCCCGGATTCGGATCAGAGTTCGCCGAACTGGAAGAGCTCGTATCAGCGGTTAAGTATTGAAGCAGTTTAGGCCGACGAGCTTTTACAATCTCATACGAGTTGATGGCTTCGACTATCTCGTCAACCAACCCCCGGTACTCCCAAGAGTCCTCGCCATAATCACACCGGAAACGCTGCAGCCACTCTCTTTTTCCATCCACCTTGGCCAAGACCTCGGCAATAGTAGGCTTCCCGCTTCGGCGGATAATTGATTCGTACTCAAGGAATTCTTCTTCGGTGCGCTTGGCCTTTTCCTTAAGTCTATTATGCTTCTCCTTCAGCTCGAGCAATTGAGCCTGCAACCCATCCGATTTAATCTGACTGGCTTGCAGCTTCACTTCGGTTTCATGTTCAATATGGCCCACTTGGTCTTTCCAATGAAGAATTTCGCTATTTTTGGCTTCAAGAGTTCGAAGTAAATTATCGATTTGTGCTATGTAAGGAGAGGCGTCGAAAAGTTTCGGAGACGGAAAAAACTACAAAAAGGGAAACAAATTTCTCATAAGAAATAAAGTTTTCATTAATTCAGCAAAATGCGCCATCCTATTGATGACGAAGTACATGCTACAAAAAAAAAAAAAAAGACGAGGAGGCGATCAACTGACCTCCTCCTCGTTTTGAGATGCACCCTCTGGAGCTTCGGCTTCCAACTCAACATCGTCACCATCTACGCCATCAGCCTCGGTTCTTTTCGGGGCGGCATTCAGTTCGGCAACGATCGCATCCATGACTGGATCACGATCTACCGAACTGTCCCTAATTACTTCGGCACTTAGCAGGTCAGTAGAGGCCGCCAGGTTCTCAAGGAGAGGAACCGCCTTCAAATTTTTCAGGACGATTTCCGCGAAGCCGCGGTTGAGTTCCTCCTCGGACACCTCCTTGTGTCCGTACCTCGCCTTATCGAGGTCCGGAATGTCCTTGGCAACGGCCTCCACCATCTCGGCGACACATCGATCTGTCATTAACTCCGCCACGTCGCCGCAAAAACCCGAGAAGAACTCAGATAAGAAGAGCCTCTCAGTATAGGCTCGGAGAACGGACCCTTGGCGAGCCACAGCATCAGCCTCGGCCGATTCCAATTTGGCCTTCAGAACGGCCACCTCTTTCCGAGCCGCCTCAGCTGCGGCAACAGCATCGTCCGCCTTCTTTTTCGCCTCCCTGGCCTCCAGCACAGCAGCATCGAGCTTGCTCGTCAAGCTAGCCTTCTCTTCCTCCAGCTGACGACGAATGCGGTTTGTCTCATTGAACTTCGAGACCCCATCGTTTACATAGCTGGTAAGGGTGGACGCACTCTTCACCAACCCGTCCACCCAATTATGGAAGCTCGCCGTCACCAGGTCGGCATCCTGCAGATGGTAGCAATATCAGCACATACATCACATAAAACCCAACACAGAGAAGGTTAAAGTCCTCACCTCGGGATAATCCCGGTGTTGTTCTTCCAACTCGATCACCGGGCAGGTTGCACTAATCGAGGGCTGGCCAACGACTAGAATCTTGTCGCCTGTGGCCGAAGCTTTCTTGTTCGGCTTCGGTACCTTCGACCGACGAACTAACGGTTGTGGAGAGGGCGATCTCAATGGAGAGGATCCCGGTACACTAGCAGTTCGTTCCGATGACACCTCGGAACCCGCCTTCTCCAGCACTACAGCGTCCGCGGACCTCGGCCTCTTCCTGTCTTTGACTAGCTTCACTGCAAAAGAAACAACGCTAGTCAAATGATATTCACATTAAGTACACAGTAAAAAGAGAAATGTAGCCTCACCCTTCACCGGCTCTTCCATCGAAGCGGGATCATAAGGGCTCAGCCCTGCAAGAGCCAGATCGGTCTCGGAAAACGCTTCTCCAATATGGCCATGGAGTCTTTCTTCCAGCTCACTAAAGCAAAACTCTGTCTTCTGTTTCCCTAATTTCCCCACCTTCCATATAAACTCAGGTACTTCACCGAACCGGCAGAAGAAAAATTTTGACTGCCAGTTCGTCACCTTCGACTTCGTCTCAACTTTGAAGCCGAGACGGGGGGAAAGATAAAACCAACCACCGGATGCCCTAAGTTGGAAAAATCTAAGAATCATATCTACACTAAGGTCGTACCCGTGTCGCTTGACCATCACACCAAGAGCACATAACTGACAAAAAGAATTCGGAAACAGTTGACCTAAAGGAAGCTCACACTTTCTCAGAAGTTCGGCGAATACTGGAGGTAGGGGAAGACGAAGACCGTGATGCAAACAGTCCTCGTAAACAGTAAAAAAGCCATGAGGAGGCTCCGAAGCCCTATCCTCAGCCCGAGGAACCATCCATTCCACATAATCGGGAAATAAATAATTTTGAGCCAGACTAAGAATTTCTGGGCCCTTAAGGACCGACGAAAAGCTAAAAGCTCTATCCTTCGACTTTAATGGCCGTGGAAAAACTACCCTATGCTTAACCGGACAAGGAGATTTCACGGAATATATATCTACTTCCGCTTCCCCACCCCGATTGGAAGTCGCCGGCGGCGAATCGGAAAAACCCATGGACCTATCTTCACTAGCGCTAGGAGACGAATTAGCAGACATAGTCGGATTACTTACTTGTAGATATTGACTGCAGTGGCCAACTGAAGGAATGTCCGGTTGAAACTGTGCCAAATCGAACGGAAAAACGACGGTAGTGCGCGACAAGCGGCGGCAAGGTTTTCTCACTCTCAATTTCCCGAAATTAGGGTAAAGTGAGGGAGAGTGGCGTACAGTGGAAGTTTTATTCAAAAAACTTCCGCCCTTTTCAACTCCCACTACCGCAACACGACACGTGTCCCACTCACTTGGGACTCCAACTGTCGTTCCATTCTCGCTTTCCCCTTCTTACCCATCTCGTCCTAACGAGGTGGTACACGCTCGATGTCGTCGAATTTATTTTTTATGGGGCAACGTATTTTTCTTCGACCTCGTCCTACCGAGGCGGTACGAACTCGACTTCGTCGAATTTATTTTTCATCGGGGCGAGAAGTTTTTAACCGACCTCGTCTTAACGAGGCGGTACGAACTTTAGACTACTCCCACCTCAACTATTTCCCCTATGTTACACCCTCGCTTCTACATCTTTTTGGGGGGGGATGTGATAGGATATGACCTAACTACTAGGCCCAAGCATCAGGCCCAATATAATTGGGCCCCGACAGTTAAGCTCGGCCTACGCAGTTCGGCCCAACTCGAAATAAGAGACTTCTACACTCCTACATCGATTACAACTCAAGCTCTAAGAGAGATCTAGAAGCTCGGTGTTTATCCATAAAGGAGGAGATCAAGCCAAAGAGTCCAAGTCCAAATAGGAGAAGACTTTGTATTATAGTCAAACTCCATGTAATTACCTATAAATAGAGGCTTAGAATAGATTGAGGAGGAGGACAATCTTTGTAAAGCTACACGCATACTAGTAATAATAGCCATACTCTCTTTTGCTCCGTGGACGTAGATCTATTCCAATAGATCGAACCACGTAAATCTCATTGTGTCCTTCTATTTTCTGCTCTGTTAATTCTTTGTTTTCGTGCATAAATCATCCTTGAAAAGCAAGTTTCATCACACTGCATAGTCGTAGTTGTATCCCTATTTTTTTTTATTTTTTTTTCCAACTGTATCGCATGCAGCCAATTTATATATATATATATATATATATACACATTGCATGTAGAATATATAGGCTATCTACTTATACATATACGTAATGCATGATTCAAAACTTATTATTTAATTAAAGTATAGCTATAATATGTGTATATGTATATTCTAATCAGTTTGGTGCATATATATTATGATTTTAATTCATTATTTTGAGTGTAGAATTTTTACGTAAAGAATACGATTGTTGTTAGTTATTAATTGAAGATTTTATTCTATTTTCTTAGGCGAGGCGCGTAGGACTTAACGATTTAATTGCAGATTTTGAAGAGTCAAGTCAAGAAAAGTTAAGGTGGGGGAAAAAGTTACATTTTTGTGTTTATCCTTATTAAATGTTTTGCTCAATTGATATGTGTGATATGCAGCTTTAGCTTACGAGCTAATGAGAATAACGAAGTTTCGTCTTCGGACGTAAAATAAAGGAAGTGTCGTCTTCGGATGTAAAATAAAGAAAGTTTCGTCTTCGGACGTAAAATAAAGGAAGTTTCGTCTTCGGACGTAAAATAAATAAAGTGTCGTCTTCGGACGTAAAATAAAGAAAGTTCGTCTACGGACGTAAAAATGAGAATAAGAAGAAGAACATGTTTACATATATTCTTTTGTAGAAATTCTTATAATATGGATAAATGCAACCCACTGAGTTTATAGTACTCACCCCAAAATTATTTTATCTTTTCAGGAGCAGATTCGGGCGATGAGCGGCGTGGTGGATGATGATGGAGTCGGGATTAATTTTTAATAAGCTAGATTAATTCCGGATTAATGTTATTTTCATGTTAAGACTTCCGCTTTGATAGTTTTATTATTTTATTGGGTTTTACCAAGACTTAAGTTGGTTTTTAATAAATGGAGTTTTCTTTTTAACAAACCAATTTATTTATTTATGAAAATTGGGGCGTTACATATATATATATATATATATATATATTGAAAATTACTACTACGTTGTATACAATCATGTCATATCGAATATATTACAATTCAATTCAACAAATATATCACAATATCAACATATTACAAAGAATATCAATATCAATCAAACTATAACAAATTCACACAAACCCATATAAATTGGACCAACTTACACTTGGTATGATTTAAACCCAAAACCTCTCGAAACTTGTGGCGCCTCTTCCTAACCACTTGGACTAGGCCTCGGCAAATTAAAGTTATAATTTGAGAAAGCTAATAAATGAGAAAATTAAAACATGAGCAAATTTGAACGTAAAGATTTAAATTAAAATTACAATTTGAGAAAGCTGACGATTTAATTTCAACTCCCGCTTCTATTGAGAAAACTTTTGACTTTTTTAACTCTTGTTGATCGTTATGATGTACGAAAGTAAATTTGGATGGAAGGCTTGAATGTGAAGAAGCTACCGTAATTACATTTTTGAAATTAACATCTTCTAACCAAGAATTATTTTTTTTTACCAATAAATGACAAATATCTCAAATAAATTTTATCACTTTAATTTGTCACTGAAGGCATTATTTCAGCTGATTTTACTTTCTGGCCATCTAAAAGTTAAAAAAGTGGTGAAATGTCTAAATGATCAGATAACACATTTTATAAGCATATAGCGATATAAAATAAATAAAGAAATTAATATTTTCTCATAATTATTGTTTTTGCAATGTTCCTATTAATTTGTTAATTAAAAGTTATTACCATAGAGATATCCGCGGACCACGGCTTAGACTTAGTTTTTCTTCCATGCTCGGCCAAACTCGATCGGGCCGGGCCAATCTTCTTCTTCTTCTTCTTCCACACAAAGAATTTATTTTTATTACTGAATTTTGCACCATTTGTTCGAAACTATTCTGCAATATTTTTTCGATGAATTTGTAACTTTCTATTAATTTTACAGTTTATCCGAATCACCTAAAAGCCCTCGATTTGGATATTTTGGTTGGGCAAAATGCAGTCTCTCCCAACCCCATTTTTAAGTATGCAGAATTGATTTATTTTCTGCGAAAAAGAAAGAAATATAGTTCCATTCCCCCATTCCTTCCCTCAATTTTTATTAGGTTAAACAAAACACACACAAGAAGTTGTCTTGTCCATAATGAGGGTTCGGTGGGTTTTGGGCATTCTCTCATACTTGTAAAGCTGCTCTGGTTTCCTCTTCTAAGGTGCGTTTCAGCAAGCACTTTGTGTGCGTGCGGTATTTTGCTCTTGGCTTTAAACTATACACATTCTTTTTCGTTAATTTAGTCAGGTAATTTTGTTGCTTTTTGAGTAATATTTAAATGTTCACGAATTGGTTTGGAACGGCAGCAAATTAGTTCCTTTGTTTAAATTTTTAAATTGGGAAACAGATTTATGTAGATACTAGTTGGATTGATGGTTCTCATCTTCAGTTTCTATCAAGAGTCTTCATGTTGTGAACATCACCATTTTATCTGGCAATTTACCTTTTATATTTCATCAAAATAAAACTTTTGATATGAATTGGGAAATTCTGTTGTATGGCACTCTTCAGCCTTTCATCATGAAATCTTGGCTTTAGCTGTTTGTATGGTGACTGCAATATAGAGTTTTATTGTATGGTGCTGCTATTTGTATTGTTTTGGTGCAGTTTTGACATCTCTAAGATTATCAGACTTATAATTTCCCGGTCTCGTTTCTGCAGCCTGTTGGAAATCGAGCTATGACGAATGCCTCCGTTGCTAGATTCAGTGGAATCAACAGAGCAATGCCGCCACTTCCATGTAGAAGAAAGTTTGAAATCCTAGTATTTACGAGAAATTTTTCGACCTGCGCTTCACCATTCGCTTGTTCATCATCATATCTCGTTTGTCCCCCCACTACTTTTGTGTTGAATGGCCATCTTGCAGCATCAAACGTCTCTCAACGCTCCGAAGAATGGTTCACACTTCGAAAGGACAAGCTAACAACGAGCACTTTTGGCACAGCACTAGGAATGTGGAAGGGCAACCGCAGGTCTGAGCTATGGCATGAAAAAGTTTTTCCTTCAAACATCCAATCAGCTGAGCCCTCCAAAAATAACAATGCTATGGAATGGGGAGTTCTTAACGAAGCTGCAGCCATAGAGCGTTACAAAAGCATTACCGGCAGAGATGTAACTTCGTTGGGTTTCGCCACCCATTCAGAGTCCCGACTGGATTGGATCGGAGCTTCCCCAGATGGGGTCCTCGGATGCTCTCATGGAGGCGGAATTCTTGAAGTGAAATGCCCCTTCAACAAAGGAAAGCCGGAGAAAATGCTGCCATGGAAAACCGTACCATTTTACTACATGCCTCAGATACAAGGCCAAATGGAGGTGATGGACAGAGACTGGGCAGATTTGTATTGTTGGACACCAAATGGAAGCACTATATTTCGTCTGTACAGAGAGCGTGGCTATTGGGAACTGATACATGGAGTTCTACGAGAGTTTTGGTGGGAGAACGTTGTTCCAGCAAGAGAATCCCTTCTCGTGGGAACAGAGGAAGAAGCCAAATCCTTCGAGCCAACATCAACACATAAATTAACCGGACTTGTTATAGCTAAAAGCTTAAATTTGGCTGGGCAAGCAAAGTTGCTGTGCAAGGAGATAGCAGGTCACGTCGAGTTTTTTCGATAAGTTGGCATTTAGGTAATTTAAAATATTCAAATTTGCTCACATAGGTGATAGATTGGTTCATGATCTTATCATTCTGTAGTTTTGATTATTGATACCTTGTTAACATTTATAGTGGCTCGATGCTTATATTAGGTGTCTTGGCAATATATAGTGCACACTATTCTCTATTTATTCCTTTATTTTTCATAAAACTTTTCGTGATGAGCAATAGTATACTGTATGCATCATCTCTAGATCTTGAGTAATAAGGACCTCTTACACATTGAGGCTACAATGTGATGAGAGTGTTTTTCTCACTTTCCTACAATGGTAGCTTCATGTAAGGAGTTGATTCTACTAAACAATATTCGCTCCGTCCCCAAAAATTTTATTCCGGTTTACTGCTTTTAAAAAGGATGTAATTGACTTGTATTGTTTATTAATATTAAAGATTAAGTCTCATGTTTATTGATTGTATTGTTTATTAATAGTAGAAATGAGATCTTACACTTATTTGTGTTGTTATAGTGGTGTGTTATGTAGCTATTATTGTCTTGATATGTGTTGCAATTTTTGGTTTTAGGTCTTTTTTTTTAATTGGGATGTCTCATTCATCTTGAACTCTAAATAATTAGTGGCTTATCATATTAATTTAACTAACTTATTATTTTAATTTACCAATTATCCATTTACTATTTTTTCTATTTGCAATATAATTTAAAATTGTACATTTTTCAAATTATGATAGTATACTCGTTTGTTTTTCAATTTTTACAAACGCGATCTTTTATTTAAGATTAATTATCAAAACGTTTTTATGAATCTATAATATTCTAATAAAAAAACAATAAAATTTATATTGAAATGTTAAACACTATATTCTACTTCTAATTAATACTATTCCCGTCATTTTCAAGTTGTTACATATTTTTTCAGCAATTGTGACAAGCATTTTCCAGCGTCTTGATGATGAATTTTAAAATAATTTTTAAAAAAAAAACTTTTACGGGATACTATAACACTTGTAGTACCCTGTAAAAGAAAAAAATATTTATATATTTTTTAAAAAACTCATTATTAAAACGTTAAAATGTTTGCCACAATTGTCAAAAAAAAAATATAACAACTTAAAAAGGACGGATGAAACGAAATATACTTTGTTAAAAAAATTGTCCACTTAGAAACTCAAATAAAAAGGAGTTGCAAATGTTATAGATATCCGTCGCGGAAGCAAGTTATTTTTGCTATCGAAATAAAAGATTTTACACGTGTCAGATTCCTCATTTCTTCCTCACCTCTCAAATTTCTCGAATTTCACTTGGCTATTGGCGGAGCAATCGGAAAGAAGGTATTCGGTGGAGATAATGGCTACCGCCGTGATGTTTTCTTCTCGTCTCTGCTGCTACTCCTCCATTCGCGGTACAATTCTACTTCCACTCTCGTTCTCAAGTACAATTAGTGAAGCGTTAAGTACCACCATTCTAACTTCTACTTTCCAGATATTCGTATACCTCATCCAGCAAAAATAGCTCCTGCTTCTCGAGAATTCAGAACCGCATTCGCCACTGGTTCTCCTCTCTGTAAGAAATCTCCGTTTCGTAAAAACTTGATGCTAAATCTGTGTATGCGTGTGTGTATTTGTGCATTTTGGAAAGTGATGCAACTCACAGAGTGAAGAATGTTCAGACCGACATATTTTGCGAGTTATCTCAAATTTCTACTGTTTGGTAGGAGGTGTATTTGTTGTGGTTGTGGAAGAAAACTTGCTTGTTCCTAATTGTGGTTAATTTCTGCACTGACTTTGATTTAGCAACGTTCATTGGTAATTTCTGCTCGGGTTATTGGTTTTTAAAGTCGATAGGTGGTGATTTCTGTTGCTTCTCCTTGTTTTCCAGTGATTCGGACACCAATCCACAGGGGAAAGAGTGCTCACAATTCAACATCAGTGTCTATAAGATGTGAGCAGAGTACAAAGGATGGCAATGGTTTAGATGTATGGTTGGGACGATTCGCTATGGTCGGTTTTGCTGCTGCTATTACTGTTGAAGTTGCCACTGGCAAAGGGCTCCTAGAGGTAATGCCATTCATACCATTTTGTGGGAGGCTATGCTTATGATAATGACATACTCTGTATTTCATATGAAAGATGTGCCAACTATATAACCTTTTGATTAATGACTATTATGGCTACTGGCTGCTTATTCCGCTGTCATTCACTTTTGGTTTTGGGTTCTAATAGTAACTAAAGTTAGAGAAATTGGGGGTGGTCTTAGTGATTAGTGTAAACCAAGGAAACTGTAGCTGAAGGTATTGTAGGAGTACACGTAAAGAATAGCTTGTTTCTACAATGCCCCTGGACCATGGGTGATATCTATTTTGATGGTGTTTCTAAAGCCTTACAATAGGCCTTTGGGAGATGTAAAACTTTTTGTTCTTTTAGAGACTTCTTATGATCTAGGCTTTCTATAATATATGAAAGCCAAGCATTTAGCTGGCGGTTCAATGTAAGTTTGCTGGAAATTATTCAAGTTTTACGATAGCATTAAAATGGGATCAGCTTTTCGCTTCGCCCCCTCCTTGTTGATGAGGACATGATCTCTCTTGAGGATGTATAGACTTAGAACTTTGTTTCTTTTATTTCTTCTAGATTCTTTTATTTCTTCTAGTTCTTGAATCATCTGTTTTCTTCCACTCGCAGAATTTTGGCCTCACATCACCTCTTCCAACAGTGGCATTAGCTGTCACAGCATTGGTGGGAGTTCTTACTGCCGTCTTCATCTTTCAGTCTGCATCAAAGAACTGACCAGTATACATAAATTTGAATGGTGCTTGTAAAACTCTTCTTTTTTATTTTCTTTTTCTTGAAGATGTTCTCCATTTTGTATAATGCTACTCTTCTTTGTATTTACTTCCCTGAAAGGTTTATAGCTACTTTCAACATGGCGCCATCACTTTTTTTTTTACAGAAGTGTAAAGATACTCCAGATGTTTATCTCAAAATTATGTTTCTTTTCCTCATCATTTACATTTCATAAACCATAGCCATGTTCTTTTTTTTATTCTTTTTTCTTTTTGGTGATTATAGCCCTTGAAAGACACTTGATTAATAACTCAGATGTGATGACAATAATTCTTTAGTTTGGTGATTATTCAGTGAAGCAGGTAGACCAACATTCTGCGCGAATAACCACACTAGTTGCTCACATCGCCAAAATCCACAATACATAAGTAATCAGTATGGAATCGATGGATGTTCTCAAAACATCCTGAACAAATATGGTCTCAAGATTGAAAGGTGTTACAATTAAAATCCCATACTGCAAGAGCAGATCATAACACTCTGCTTTATGCATTTACATCTTTGAAACGAACAAAGGTTTTCAGTAAAAGATAGCCAAATTGTCGTACGCTGATGAATTCAAAGAAAGAAACAACCTTCACCAAACAAGGTTCCATGAGCAGATTCCAAGAACCACAACCCATTCCTATATCCAGGTAGATCTTTTTCACTTTCTCAGTCATTGCAACAAAGGTCTAACAAATAGAAGCTGCCTTCACTGCACCCATTACATACCATGAAATCTGAAGTAGTATGAGGAGGGAACTCAAGTACGTTCAAGCCATCGTTTGCTAATTCATCTTGCAGTATATTAAGGAATACAAGTCCAAGCATTTACGTATCCATCGACTCCGTGGTTTTGGACTTTTTCTTTTTAGCTTTATTTTTTTTAGTTTTGCCATCCTTCTTCTTGGGCTTCTTCTCCATAGCAGGCTGTGTCAACTCCAGATGCTGATAAATGGCAGCTAAAGGATCCGACTGATAAACCGGATGGTTAATAACCATCTTCAACTTATCACTCTCTTTCAGCCTGAGAGAACAGTAGCATTGCAATTAAGTCATCATTATGCAAAAACAATAGTGTCAATACATAATCTTCCCCATACTCACACTAGGTCATTTCTCCTTTTGCAATTAAGTTTTAATTTAGCTGGTTCTGATGCTGAGGGAGTTATTAACTCAGGGAGGCACTCTGTAAGAGAAGATAGATCGTATGCTTTTAGCTTCTTTTGCCTACTCCGTTTCTTTTGCTTAGTCTCCTGTTGCAGAAAAAGATTTAACCCGGAGATTGGATAAGCAAGCAGATCTTTATGTAGACAAACTAAGAACCATTATTATAAGACAATATCATTATACCCAAAAGTAACACTTAGGAAGATGATCAAAAGGAATTTTACATAGTTCATGAGCCAAGAACCATACCTTACTAATAGCTTTACTGACAACTGCTGCTCTGACCTCTAAAATGCCAAAATAAACCACATGATGAGTTTGGAATTTGTTAATTTAGAGATTTCAATTAATTTCTAATACATATTTTGGGGTGGATAAATTCAACAAAAAGGTTTGCAAGCACAACACTGTAGCAAATCAGGACGATTATAATCGACCGAAAATGTAGTTCAACTACCATTGCTACAAACAAGTATCCAGTGATCGATCAACTGATTTTGCATTCAATACTAATGGTCAGTGAAATATTCTAAGCATACATAACGGCGAAAAATGAACTTAAAAATACAAAATTCATAATGCTTACTCTCGTAAAATTGCAATTTTTTATCGAGCTTGCGCTCTCCAGTTGTTTTCCCATCAGAACTGAAATTCACGCAAACAATGTAAATATAAGTAAATAGTCCGCGAAAATAGAAATCATCCTGAAACAATTGAGAAAACTTCCGAATTTCTTTACCGCGCGCTGGTTTTTCCCATCAGTATAACTGAGTTTCAATCCTCGTAATACAAATGGAGAATCAAACACATTCGCTCGCGAGAAGGAGATTATCAGGAACTCCGAACTTAAAATTTAACTGAGCTAAAAAATCATAGCATGAATTATTAGGGTTTGGAAGGGAGGAGGGGAAGAGATCTGGGTTTAATGCTATGGTTGTTGAGAGAGAGGCCTCGCTTACTTTTACATTTAAGGCCCATTAAAATGGCCTTTGATATTCGGCCCAATTAGAATATCGGAATTTGGGCTTCTAAAGAAGGAAAAAGTACAAAAAGTAAAGAGCAATGTACAACTCACTTTTGCAGAACGTTTTTTTGCCCCCAATCTTCGTCCTGAGAGCCGAAGAGGGTTTAATTCAAAAACCCTTTGAGAGAGAGAGAGGAGAGAGGAAAAATCGAAATGGAGGGAGCTACGTACCAGAGGTTCCCCAAAATCAAAATTCGGGAGGTGAAGGATGACTACATGAGGTTCGAGCTGCGAGAGACCGACGTCAGCATCGCCAACGCGCTCCGCCGCGTGATGATCGCCGAAGTCCCCACAATCGCCATAGATTTGGTGGAAATCGAGGTGAACTCCTCCGTCCTGAACGACGAATTCATCGCTCACCGCCTTGGCCTGGTCCCTCTCACCAGCGAGCGCGCCATGGCCATGCGCTTCTCCCGGGACTGCGACGCATGCGACGGCGACGGCCAGTGCGAGTACTGCTCCGTCGAGTTTCATCTGCGCGTGAAGTGCATTAATGACCAGACGCTTGATGTCACCTCCAAGGAGCTCTACAGCTCGGACCACACTGTTGTTCCCGTCGATTTCTCCGATGCTTCACTTGATAACACGGATAGTCGGTACTTATGCTATTCTAATGACGATGTTTTGAGTGCTAGTTCGTCTTTTTTTGCTTTATTCTGTGAATGTTTGTGTGCCGTTTTCTTATTGTGGTTGGTTGTATGGGACTGATTAATTGCTATGGATGATGAATTTGTTTGAGCTCATGTTTCTTCACATGGTGGTTGAGAAGTGATAAATTATGACCGGTGCTTTACTTTGGGGAAATGGATTTTTGCTTGTTCGAATACTTCTCGTAGGTATTTTGAAGCTTTACTTAGTTTGTTTGTTTGTGTAATTTCGGTTATTGATGCTTTCTTTCAGCTGGGAACATGTTCTCACATTTGCATAAAAACATGCATGCAGGAATTAGGAATTCTGTTTCTGGTTTTAGGGTTTTCTTCACTGTGTATAATATGGGGAACACAAATAAGCTGGGCAGGGATATTGAAAAGGAAGGGATTTGGAGGGAAATGGCACAATGTATTTGAAGTGAAGGGAAAATTGATAAAAAAGAATTCACATTGCATGGCCTTCGGCATAATTGAAGATCCTTGATGATGAAGAACTTTATCTAGAATTAAAGGATTAATCATTGTGTAGGCTTTGTTTCATGAATCTGGTAAATACAATCTGTTGGTAAAGGTATTTCATCCAAGCATCCCCAAGGCAATTTGGTCTATGCGTCATTGGTTATGCCCAAGTTTCATGATAGCATATGTTTGTTGCATTACTAGTGTAGTATATATTTTCTCAAGTATAAATGGGTGATGCTGTGTTCTTATTGTTGTCTTACGTCTGTTCTTTTCATTCTTTATATTCATCTTCTGACTTTGTTTGTTTCCTGGAATACTTTTCCGAGTATATCCATGATGACATTGTACTATATACGTGATCAAGTTTTTTCATTATGTAGGGGAATCATCATTGTAAAGCTTCGTCGAGGTCAGGAGTTGGCTTTGAGAGCCATAGCACGGAAAGGGATTGGCAAAGATCATGCTAAATGGTCACCTGCAGCAACCGTCACTTTCATGTATGAACCTGATATCTATATCAATGAAGAGTTGATGGAAACCTTGACCTTGAAGGAGAAGCAAGACTTCGTTGAAAGCAGTCCCACCAAAGTATTTGACATCAATCCCTCTGGGCAGGTAGATCATTCACCATGTGTAGCCTCCTTTTACCTTTAATTTCTCACATTTAATTGCTTGTATTTTCTTGCTGAACTTGGTTGTTTAAAGTGCTCTATCCCAGAAATCTTTTGGGTGTCATGACAGCCCAAACAAGCTATGACTATACATGTTTTCCTGTGGAAGTGTTCATTATGATATTTGATGCTGCTTGATGTTGGCTTTATAGGTGAAGAAGTTAGTCTATATTATTATGATTAATCAGCGTACATTTATTTGATTGTCTCCGTGTCATAAAATGGCCATTTCTAGATGGATGGAAATAAATCCGCGACTTCATCTTCATAGTTTTTTTTTGTTATTTATGTTGAACTTCTTTGTGGGTGGCTCTATATCTAGCTCAAACTTGAATTTTGTGAATTGTTCCTGTAAAAAGTAGATTCAGATCATCATTATCCTCTAGGAGTTATTTTATTCAGATTAATGCTAATTTTGTTGTTTGTTTTACCTCCTTATTCTTTTTTTTTTTCCAGGTTTATGTTCATGATGCTGAGGCTTATACATATGATGATGAAGTGATTAAGAAAGCAGAAGCAATGGGAAAACCTGGGCTTGTGGAGATCCATGCAAAGGAGGACAGTTTCATTTTCACAGTCGAGACGACTGGTGGCGTAAAAGCTTCTCAGCTGTTCCTCAACGCCATTGAAATCCTCAAGCAGAAGCTCGATGCTGTTCGCCTCTCAGCTGACACTGTGGAAGCTGACGAACAGTTTGGCGAGTTGGGAGCACATATGCGAGGAGGCTGATTTCATGTTTTGACTTTGTTTCAATTAACTCAAGTGTATGAATTCTGATACTAAGCTCTGTAATTACTTTGTATTTCTCTAGACTTGATCTTCTCATGTAGGGATTTCTTATGATGCTCAAAAACTTTGCTCGTATTTTCTGAAACTGTAGATGCATTGTCCGTATAAGGATTAGGGGCTGCTTCAGGTTTTTCTTCACCCGGTGGTGGTTAGGTTCCATTAAATTTTGGTGAATCATCTTTGATCTGAGCTTCATTTTTGAATCTTGATACTAAAGAAGCAGATTTAAAGTAACATAATTCTTGTGCAGTTTTTTATATGAGCTTCATTTTTGAATCTTGATATTAAGGAAACAGATTTAAAGTAACATTTGTCTTGTGCGGTTTTTTAATGTGGTTTTCTGGGGCAATTTCATTAGTTATCAAATTGGTTCTCACTAGACAAATTCCTATAAGCTCCATTTG
Organism: Mentha longifolia; assembly: GCA_001642375.2. Taxonomy (NCBI): domain Eukaryota; kingdom Viridiplantae; phylum Streptophyta; class Magnoliopsida; order Lamiales; family Lamiaceae; genus Mentha; species Mentha longifolia. The sequence goes on along the minus strand of CM038115.1, from coordinate 9,486,116 downwards.
CTTCTCAAGTTATTGTTTGAGTTTTTTAAAATTTTCTTATTCAGAGAATAAGAGATACACCGTATGATTTGGTGTTGAGCATCTTGGAAGTTGGAAGAACGGTTATAGAGAAATGTACAGTATTTTCACGCAAAACTACAATAAAATCAAGTTATGTACATATGCCCCAAAGGATCTTTATGTGACTTTATATGAAAATAAAATCAAGTTATGTACATATGCCCCAAAGGATCTTTATGTAACTTTATATGAAATTTAAATGGCAGTATATGTAATAAGTGAAAAGAAAAAAATAATAATAATAATAAATAAAAAATAAAAAACAAAAACACACAATCAAACTCAGAACAGTAACAGTTTTGGACCACCTGAATCAGAAGATGGATAGCACTGGACTGAGCATCATCACCTCACATTCAATGCCTATCAGTCCTTTTTATTCACGAATCAAAATTTGAAAAAGATTATTCAAAACTCCTTCTAAAAAAAAGATTATTCAAAATTCAAATGAAATACTATCCTCAAAACAAAAACAAAAAAGTAACCAATTCTATTATGATGTGCTGTATTAAATTATTACAATCGACTTAGGAATGAGCTACACTAAACTTAGGAATGAGTTGCACTAAACTTCTGTAAAACTTCATACAAAACTACAAAATGTCTTTTAAAACTTAACCAATAAATTATACAAGTACAAAAATCTTGTTCTTTTAGTGAGATACACATTGTCTATGTTGGCATCAGAAGCCAGAACCCTCACTTCACTTAAATTATACCCTTTTTTTCGTTACACTTAATGCGTCCCTTTTTTTTTTTTTTTTTTCCCGGCATTGATAGTTAAAGAAAATGTATAAATCGTGAAAAAGTTATAGGTTCAACCCTTTTTGAAGCTTTAATTTTTTCCTAAAAAGAAAATGAAATGCCACATTTCGAATGAGACGTCTAAAAAAATATATAACAGCTCTATATGAGATCAATAGGACTTTTTATTAAGAAAAAGTCATCGTACTACCTACAATGATACACTAATCATATTATATGTCCGTCCCGTTTTATTTGGCCTACATGTTGGATATATACGAGATATAAAATGTACAAACAGACTGAACAAAATGTGACGGAAGGAAATAATTCCCAACATTGTATGGGTGGGTGATTAAATAGAAGCGTGTGTACGTATAGAAAAGAAGTAAATGCGATAATTATATATTGATTGACTCACCAGTAAGCATGTTGTGTGTAACACAAACAAGGAGAAATAGACAAAGTAATTTTGGGCGGGGGCTTCATAATTCGTACACGTACTGAGAGATGGCGTCGGCCCCCGATTCCTAATTTACTTTTTTCATTTTCGCCTTATTCTTCTTCCTTTTCCTTTTTTTTTTTCACTTTGGATTTTCTTTGAAAGGATAATAGACTAAAACGGTCCTATTATGAAATAAATCATGATATATTACCTTTTCTAATTTACAAATTGGGAAAGTGGGGATTAAATCAAAATCCTCAACTGGGCCGAGAGATCCATGCGCTTTGATTGGTCCACTTCAACAGAGCCACACTCAGCAAATGAGAAAATGAGAGTGACTGACAAATTTAATGAATTACCAAGTTTACCCCTTGAAATGCAAATAGCGTATAACGAAATAGAAATTTTGGGAAGAAGTGACAAAGTTGGAATTATTTTTGGGAGCATTTCATTCTGTCCCTGACGTCTTTACAGCTGTAACCACAAAATAAACCAAAAGGAATGTCAAACCAAAGTAAAAATATCAAAATACTAGTACTGCTATTTTTTGTATATAATCTTTACATAAATTCATTTACTTATGCAAAAGTCTTATAAAAAATACTAAAATGGATAATAATAAGTAATGACCAAAAAACGTCTAGCCTAGGAACGAAGTTAGGAAGATCGACGGAGAAAAAATCCGATTTCGACCATTCCTTATATAAGGGCTCCAACGCAACAATAATCAATTTATATGGATGAGTAACGCATGCAATATGATATAGATAAGTAAAGAATGAGATATGTGCAACATAAAATAAGTCAAGAAGTGCCTAGGCCGCTGTTTTGGGGAAAAATCGGAAAGCATCAACGTAGAGAAATTCCGATTTCGACTATTCTCTTATGTTACCCATTAGGGGTTTCGACAAAACAAGAATTAATCTAGATATATAGACGAGTAACAAATGAGATATCGGTAAAATAAAACGAGTCAAAAAGTGTCTAATCAGCTGCATAAGAGCAAAATAAAAAAAAAAATCGACATAGAGAAATTTCGTTTTCAACCATTCCTTCTTGTTCTTAAAAAAAAAAAAAAAAAAAAAAAAAAAAAAGTAGTTGCAGGGAAGAAATGAGGAGTTTGTGACAGCTGAAATGAAAACACACATATTCAACGCCACTAATTTAGGAAGCATAACAATATGCTTTGATTGAATTAGACATGGACTCGGACAATCGTGGTATTTTAGCCATAAATAGAATGACAGACTCGGACTGCACTTTCTACCTTTCTTTCTCTCTCTCTCTCTACATTGGTGCATGTGTGTGTAGATTGGCAGTTCTAACACTCTGTTTTCTTTCTTGGCTTCTCCCAAAATAAGAACTGTTGATAAAAGTAGCTTTAACTTTTACTTCACTTCCAGTATGCAGCAGCAGAAATTATTGCACTAGCTTTACGCAGAGAGAGAGTGAGAAAGAGAGAGGCTAATTAAGCTCTTGATTTCTTGAAATGAGGGTGGAGGAGAGGCGATGATGAAGACGAATGATTTGCAGTGTCTGAATTCATAGTAACCGTTTTATCATCAATTATTACCTCTCTGCAAATGCTGCTCGATTCCCAGATTTTGCGTTTTGATGAACTTGTACTAATCTTCGTGTTGCTTGAAACTACGTTTGAGATTACTGCATAGCACTCCTCCACTTCCTTCTGTTCAATTTCAACACCCGGGAATTTGAATTAGATTTTCTATTGCAATTTCGTGATACAAACTTACATCATACTGCAACAACGGACGATCGTCACGTGTCATAAACATTTCCTAAATCAGCAATAATTAAGGTTTTTCACAAACAATTATTGCTAGTTTTAGAAATGTGTATAATAATAGCGATCATCCGTTGTTGCAATAAGAGATGCTGATGCAATATGGAACTACAACTCCGACCATCTTAGACAGTGTAATTTTCTATAATAAATTATGTTCAGTTTCCTGTATTAAAACACTATGTTTAGAGGGGATTTTTTCAACATACTATAATTTAATCAGTTTTAAACCATTCCCCCAATTAACATAATTTATCATATTTTTCCATAGGATAGATATATGAGGCACTAAAACACGTCCAAACATTCCCTTACTGCATTATAATAAGTCCAAGTCACTCTCCATGTTATTTATACACAAATACGTATCCAACACGTGCATGAAGTTAAAAGTCCAACACTACTAAAAATAAACAATTAGTCAATCACCCACCCTCTTTAAGTATTCTCCTAATTAAAAAAATAAATATTCTATTTCATTTCATTGAAAAAGTACTTCTAGTTAGTAAATATTGAATTACTAATAAATTAATAAATTGACCGACCTCGTTGATTTTGAGCACTTGAAACATGGTCTTCTCAAAGTCAACCGCATCAGTGCCGAAGTACTCTACTTGATGAACAACATAAAGCATCGTCGCAGTCGCCAACACAGATGGATAATAACCCACTAATCTTGAATCTGTATTACACATTATTATATAGTATATTACTAACGCATACATCATACATATATACATGTGTATACTAGAGAGAGAGAGAGAGAGAGAGAGAGAGAGAGTAGTGACCGACCGGAGATGAGAGAGAGAATGGTGTTTTCGCAGCTTCTGAGAAATTCCAATTGAATGGCATTGCTCTTTAATCCAAGTACTCTTCTTGTAATATGATGAATGAAGGAAATGGGAGTTACTGGATTCATCCTCCATTTCAATGCAGAAAGAATCAGAAGCTCCATTCTTTGAATGGTTTTCGCCTCAAACAAATATTCTGCATCCTCCACCTAATTATATAATTAATTAATTAACACCAACAAAAAACATACTTATATAGTAATTTCAAGAAAGTTAAAACCCAAATTAGATAAATGTATGTACTTGGAAATCTAGTAGAAGAGGAACGTGAGTTTCTTCAATTTTTGCAGCCAAGGAGAGAGAAGCAACAGCAACGAGCTGCATCAACCATGGCTTATCTAATTTCTCATCATCAGAACTCAAATAATCGAACAAGAATCTGTCGAGGAAATCAACAGCAAGAATGGCGGCGGAGGCCGAAAACCCACGAAGCGAACTGCTTCTCAGAACCATTTCAACACCTTGTTTCCTCGCAATCAAAACATTTGAAGGAAATCGTGTGGATCTGAGAGAGGTAATTTCTCTCTCTTTGCTGAAAAGAGACTGAAGGTGTTCGTCAAATTCCGATATTAGCGGAGGAGGAGGAGGAGGAGGAGGAGGAGGCACAAGGGAGGAAGCAGAAGAAGAATGGTTGATGAATTTGTTCTGTTTTAATGAGGAGGCGATTTCACTTTTACTTTCTTCCTCTTCTTCTTCAAACTCTGCCCTTTCATCCCCTTCTTCTTCACAGTAAAGAAACAATGGTTTTGGTGCTCTGTGGTCCACAGCCATGCTCGAAGTCGAAGGGCTGCTTCTTTTCATTATGCAGCAAAAGAAGAGAAAAGTAAAGCAATCTCCATTCTCTCTTTCTATAAGTACTCTCTCTCTCTCTCTCTCTCTGAATGTGAATGGACGCTACAGTATTCTTGATAAGAGAGAGAGAGAGAGGAGATTTTATACTAGGAGCTTGTGTTGGAAATGTACATATATGATAGTGTAATTAGTAGTAGATCGTCATAGTATTTAATTTGGAACAAATGTATGTATGTTTTCATTCACTCTATCTTTATTGTTTATTTATTGAGTGAAGTTGTGGCATTAATAGAGGTTGAGAAGTGATGTGGTTTAGATTATGGCTGGAGATGAAGGTGATATTCATATACTAGTTTTGTATTTTATTGATGATATTTGCTTTTGGAGCGTGCTTGTGTACAAAATTGGAACGCATTTTGCTTCTATTCTTCATGGCGGGAAAATGGGGCACAGACTACCACCTGGGACCCACCCCTCGATAACGACCTCCTATCAATATCAACACCCTACATTTATTTACATTTTCTGAATAAATCAATATATTCACTCCCAAAATCTTTTTTTTTCTTTTTTTTTTTTTTTTGAGAATTTTCCATCCATCCCATATTTATACCGCATGATGATGCGATATCCACCGCATCGTAAAGTTACATTTGGGCTTCCATAAAGCCCAAAAAAAAAAAAAAAAAAAAAAAAGGGATTGGGCCGTGTTGTGACCATTATAAGTGTGGTTTACCTCAATCAAGTGGGCTTTCCGATGTAGTCAAGGCCATAAAATATCTTGATTTTTCTTTTTTTTTAGCTGCACAAAAAAAATTGGTTTGTATTTTTGTATTGATAATTAAATATATATTCATACATATGTATGTTGTTTACATCACATATTATATACGGAGTAGTATCTTGAATAAATCAATCATCAAAGAGTGGAACAAAATCCGGAGCCGTTTCTAGTGTCGTCCATTTTCCCAACCACAAAATGGCCCAACTTATCAATTTTCTCCACCAAATTCTCCAGGCAAAGAAACAATGCGCTGCACGTGTTCTCCGCTTCCCTCTCGACTTCATGGACAAACACATGCGTTCCGCCGCCGCCACTCTTACTCCTCGCCAGAACTCCGGCGGTGAATATCGTCGCCATCCTTCCGGGCTCGTTCGGCGAGTATCCAGCCGGACCGTCGACTATGATCACGTCCCACGCCACGCCGTAGATGTGGTTGGGCAAATCGTTCACCGCCAGTACGCAGTCGGAGAAGAGCAGGTTTTGCACCGGCCGGCACTCTCTCTGGATCTCCGCCTTCACTTGCTTGATCAGATCGGCCAATTCGCTCACCTTCGTCGTGAATTGCACGTCGTACGCCTCGATCGGCGGGTGCTCCTCCTCGAGCTTCGTCACGAGGTAGGCCCTCTCGTCGACGAACACGGTGCGGCCGCCGTTGTTGAGCGCGTTCCAGAGGAGCGTCTCGTGCGTGAGGCCGAAGACGAGGAGGTTGCACGGGGCGGCGCAGCGGCGGAGGACGGAATTGACGTATTTCGTCTCCGCGGAGGACATCCGGGCGGGGGTGACGTCTTCGGCGGAGGCGAAGTGGAGGAGCGCGTCGACGATTGGCTCCGGCAGCTGAGATTTGGCCGCCTCCGCCGCCGCCTCGGCAGCGTCTCTGGTGGCGATGAGGACGAAAGTCAAAATAAATGTGAAGACGAAGAAGAAAGCAATTACGGCGACCCGCGCGCGGAGGGCGCCGCCGCCGGACTTGTGTACTGCCTTCATCAGCTGGTAAAGGAATCAGTGAACAATCAGAGTTTTCAGATCGAATATTTATATACATGAGGAGGTGCACATCTAATTTTCATTCTCAAACTTAAATATACATAATTGATCACTTAATAAATTATGAGAAATTTCATTTCATACGGAAATTTAATTTGAGTCTCAATATAAAGACAGTTTGAAAGAAGAAGAAGTGTATATATGGGTTTCCGAAAGTGATACGTTAGTTATCGTGTCATGCATGATTCTAATTTGGTGAAGTAATTAAATAAGCTTAGTTCATAAATTGGACTTCTTTATTTTCTTTGTTTTCATGTTGCAGTGGTGTTCGTTTTGTTTTTTTGAAGTTAGTGCAAACCATGTCTTCAAAATGTATTAATTAATTAATATCGATGTTAATTTATAGTAGACAGTAGACAATCAAAATCTCATTATGATTATCATAAAATAAGTAACACGAGACTTTACACGCCACTGCCACTAGTTAATTTTACTTATATCAAATAATCGTAAATCAAATTGTACGAGTTACCGCATTCATTTATATTCTCTCTTTGGTGGTTATACTTATAGCTCGAGATGATACGACTTTACTTCTCTACTCACAGTGAATATGTATATATGCCTACAGATGACATAACCATATTTAATATGCCTATAGATGATATGGCGTATTGACGATGATATATTCAAAAAGGTACATTATAATATTCTAATAAAAATAAACTATATCAACAAAAAATTAAATTCTATTAAATAAAACTAAATCCTAAATAAAATATCTATTATACTATTATAAAAGAGTCAATTCTTATAAATTTGATTTGTCTAATATGCCCTTATTCTAAATCTATAATTTTAAGGTAACAAAGTAATTCTGAATGTAACTTTACTATTGAATTAAATTTATATAAACTTCTCCTACTTCAACTACAAATCTACAATGCTACTTCTTCGCTTTTATTTATCTTCTCAATTTTCCAAAAACATTATCCATCTCTTAAAAAATCTATTGTTTCCTACGTGCTATATCGTAACACTCATAATAATAAATAATAAGCATGATATAAATAGTGAGATATAAGGAAAATTATAGAATTATTATTAATATATTTTTCAAAATCAATAAAAAAACGTACTTATGTGCAGTGCACGTAATCTCTGCTAGTTATTAACTAAACGAGTAATGCTCTCCTACCCACCGTGGGCATGCTTAATATGCCCACGGATGAGGTGGCAGCATTATATATAAGGAAAAAATTAATTAATATATCTTATAAAAATAAATTCTACCAAAAATAACTAAACCCTAAAGAAAAATATTATTGACGTGGCAGTGATACGTCAGTCGTGGACACATTAAAATGTGCCCACGGTGAGTAGGGGAGCATTTCTCTTAACTAAACTTACAAATATTATTGACAACTAAATTTTATTAAATAAAACTAAACCCTTAAGTGGAATATTATTAACTAAACTCGGAAGTATATAATCTTAACGTAGCAGCACTGCTATATCAGCAGGAGAGCATTCCTGCTTGTTTATAAACAATAATTTAGGAACAAGATAGAATGGGCTCACGCCCTTTAAGAAAAAAGGGCTTTCGAAAGCACATTAATTAATATAATAACTCAATTTTATTTATTTATTTATTTTATTATTATTATTATTATTATTATTATTATTATTATTTTATTTTATTTTGCAAAATAATAACGCAATTTTGGTATTGCATGCAATATTTCTTCTTTTCTTTTTCTTATGAGCAAATAACGAAATTTGTGAAGCATGGCGCGAGTGCACATATAGTACTCCGTACATTATTAGATCTTCATAGTAATATACAAACTTCGATTTTCATACTTGTCTTGACACGACATTATTATTTATTTTACGTCGATTAATCTCCCATTCATTCAGATTACTACGCCGTACCGGGAGGAACAAAGGCGGCGACATCTTGAATGAGAGCAGTGACGTCATCATGGGACGACCCCCCTTCTTCCACCGCCTTCCTCGCCATCTCCTTACATTCAGCTGCCCTCTCCCTCATCTCCGCCGCCGCCTCCCCCACCATAACTACCTCCACGGCCCTCGCCACGGCTTCTCCGCCCACCCCCTCGTTAGCCCCCCTCTGCCACTTCTTATTCCCGACGGAGACTCCGACCCTCAAAACCTCCACCACCAGCTTCTCGTTGAAGAACTGCTCCGCGAAGAGCGGCCACGTCACCATCGGCACTCCCGCGCACACCCCCTCCAGTGTCGAGTTCCACCCGCAGTGGGTGACGAAGGCCCCCACCGCCGCGTGCTCCAGGATCGCCACCTGCGGGGCCCACTCCCTCACCATCAATCCCCTGCCTCCCGTCCTCTCCTCGAAATCCTCCGGCAGCCACTCCTCCTCGTCGCCGCCGTTCCTGACGACCCAGAGGAAGTCCTGGGCGGAGGCGTCGAGCCCTTCCGCGATCTGGTTCAGCTGCGACGGAGTGAACTTCGCCATGCTACCGAAGCACACGTAGACGACGGAACTCTCCCTCTTCGAATCCAGCCACTCCAAGCACCGGCCGCCATTGCTCATAACTTGAGACTTCCCATTAATGCCGCAGAGGGAAAGAGGGCCTATACTCCACGCCTTCTTCCCCAGAACTCTCCGGTAGTGATCGGCGTAGTCGGGCTCGAGCTCGTAAAAGCTGTTGACGGCGACGCCGTAGCTTCTGGCGTCGGACTCCCTCATCTGCTGTATCCACGTCGTGAAATCGTCGTCCTCCTCCTCGTTCAGATTGTAATCGGAGACCTGAGTCTTCACCAGCTTCACTTGGTGGGGGAGGTTCGGCACCAGAAACGGCTCCGAGTCGGAAACAACCTCCTTGAACGGCTTGTGCCGCCGCATTTGCTCGGAAACGCACAGGGAGAAGTAGCTGGTGCCGTGGAAGACCAGGCGGGGGATGCCGAACTTTGCGGCGGAATCCGCCGTCCACGGCAGGAACATGTCGGAAATCAGACAGCTGGGGTTGAGTCGCTCGATGAGCTCCTCGACCGGTTCTTGGATGAGCCAGAGGGCTTTGAAGAACTTGGGGAGCAGCTTCTCGTCGGAGGTCACTTGATCGAGGCTTACGATGTTGTCGGGTAGACCGGATTCTCGGTGCGGGAACCGGATCGTGACGAGGTCGATTTTGAAACCGGAGTTTTGAGCGGTTTTGACCGGTTCGGAAAAGGCAGGGGTGGAGATGATGGTGGTTTTGAGGCCGCGGGAACTGAGGAGCTTGGCCATTTCTATCGCCGGAATCATGTGGCCGTGGGCCATTAGAGGAAGGAAGAAGATGTGAAGCTGTTTCATGGTCATGAGTTGGAACTTGTGTTGTTTTGAATTTAGGGTTGGAGATGAGTATTTATAAATGACATTAAATGGGGAGGGGAGTGACAGTTGTCGCTACATGATCGTAGCGCATTCTGCTGCGAACAGCATGACGCATACGTGTCGCGACACGTGGCTTCGGGTTATTCTAAAAATGATAAAATGAAGAAAGAAATCGCCCATTCTTCGGCATTTATGTGTTTCGAATAATTGCGTCGCGCTTGGGTAAATTATTATCGGTCGCAAATGCCGATGTTTCTTGTTTTAAGGAAAGTATATAATATATAAATCATACTATTTTCTTGTATTTGAGAATATACCTATGTATAATATTAATTAATATGATAAAAAAAGAAGTTTTATTTGATATAGTTATTACTGCAGAAATTATTACAGTTCGATATTCACAAATTCGTGTTAATTTTACTGTAATGCACGCTTCTGAAATGAGAGATTCCGTATTAGATAAATAGTCACTGCGTGTTAATTGCCCCCTCACTCTACTAATAGTATGTGCAAAAGCTTCTTCCAACTTTAAAAAAAAAAAAAAAAAAAAAAAAAAAAAAAAGAAGAGCTAGGACTAAAGTTGGGACACCGTAGATGTGGTTAAATATAATTGAGGCAGTAATATCATCTTGATTTCACGGTAGGTAAAAGTTATGTAGAAGTTGAGAGAAGGTTTCAAATTAATTAATTAATTGTTGCGGATTAACGAGGGTAAGTGACGAAAGCAAATTAATTTACTCCAACTCGAAGGGGGATTCTGCATCTGGAAGACTGTAGTGTAGACACTTGGTCTCTCAAGTAGAATGCATCAGTAGTTACGCAGTTTATACTGATTTAGGTATATACCAAAAATACGTGACCACAAAAGTAACTCAAGACTATTACTCTCTCCGTCCTCCATTTACTGACCATGTTAATATTACATAATTTTAAAGTTTTTTGTGATGATGGATTTAAAATTGAATTTTTGGAGTTTAGTTTTTTTTACAAGGTACTACGAGTGTTGTAGTATCGTGTAAAAAAAACTAATCTCCAAAAATTCAATTTAAAATCCATCATCACGAAACTCCAAAATCATCTAAAAAGTTAATAAAGTCAATAAATGGAGGACGGGGGAATACATATTACTTGATTATTTAATTAATGCATCTTAGAGATTGGAATTTCAATGGTGTTCTACCGTGTGCGGCCCGATTTAATTGTCATTTTTTATTAAAAATAAAATAAAATTGTCACTTTTAGAATCACCCCTTTTGTTTGTTTTGGGTAATTCTATACATAACCCCCAAATTATTATTCATAACCCCATATTAATAAATAAATAAAAATTAATATCGATTGTACAACATTACCCCTTACTCCTCAACTCTAACTATACATATAGCCCCCGTTCGCAATCTAATTCTAATAAAACTAATAATAGCCACAAATAACTACAACTTAACCCCCATCTTCTTCCACAAAAAAAAAAAAAAAAAATCACTTTAACCCCAAAATAATAACAATCCACGTTATTATCTATAGCCCCCAATAGCCATCGATCTATCGTAGCCTCCAACGTTGTTCATCTGTAATTGAAGATAGAAGAACGAAGTCAACATAAAGAGCCTAGTGTCTGTGCAATTGAAGATTATAACTATGAAGTGCTCTACAAAATAAGTTAATCTGATACTTGGTGAAGACGGAGATGGAGGCCAGGCAGATCCTTTTCACCAAACCAATTGTGCAGTACCGATCATCACTGCCATATCAGTTGATTCCAACATGAATCCTAGTATATCCATGGTGCGGTTGTGCAACTTGAGCTAGAGCCACCATTTTCAAAGTCGGCGGTCGATTCCTTCATGTAGTAAACATTGCTTGGATAGTTAAATGAATATTTATCTATAATCTAATTAAGATAATTAATGATGGCAATCATCCTGAATTCCATTCGTCCGAGCGGAGGTAAAATTCATAAATTTAAATGCGATATTTTATATTCATCACGCAATTGTAGTGATTCGTCACTATGAATCGAGATATCGAACTATGGAAATAAAGGTAGAATAGGAGACTGAGAAGGAGAAGGTGGTGCAACAGTGATTGGCGGCTGCGTTTATGAGCTTCCACCGATCGGGGCAACAAACTACTACGGCAACTTATTCTTCGTCAAGCCACTGCACCCATTTGATGAAAACGATCATAAGAATTTTAGGTTGTATTAATTTATCTAATTTTGGTTTCATTAATTTGGGGGCTATTATTAATTTATTAGAATTAGAATTAGAATTAGAATTAGAATTAGAGTTGCAAGATGAAGATGGGGGGCTACACGTTTAGTTAAAGTTAAAAAGGCTAAGGGGCAATATTGTACAATCAATATTAATTTTTATTTATTTATTAATATGAGGGCTATGAATAGCAATTTGGTGGCTATGAATAGAATTACCCGTTTGTTTTTAATCTTGATTGTCACTTTTACTCCCTCCGTCCCATTTCAATAGACCTATTTTTCTAATCGGATCGTCCCATACCAATTGATATGTTTCTTAAAAGGGAAAAAATTACCCATATTTATTCACTCAATAATCCACTCACCTCTCAACACGTATCCCAATATAAATTAAATTTTTTTTTTTCGGGAAACAAACAAAATTTATTAATCACAGCAAAATGAGGTACAAGGAGTACCAATACATATCATCAGCCATCTCCCCACAGATTACAGAGTCGAGCATTCGACCAATTCTCAAAGCTCCAATTCGCCCCCACTTTTCCCCGAACCAATAAATTAAATCTTAAAAGTTTAAACTATCATAGCTTGCTCGTTTGTTCTCCGATTTTTATGATTTTTATATCATATTAAAGGTCTTCATACGATCTTTCATTTAAGATCAGACATCAATATGTTTTTATGCATTTATGATGATTTAATTTTAAAACAATGAAATTTGCATTAAAATATTAAACACTACACTTTATTTCTACACATACTCTTCTAAAATCTCGTACCGAAAAGAAACAAACATGTTTAAATGGGACGGAGAGAGTATTTATTATAATATATTTTATTTTATTTTTTTATGTATATTGTCAATTTTTATTTGGCTGCATGATGGTGTCAGTCCTACTACCCAAGTTTTTTGTGTATAATTTTTGGGCTCGAACTCACCAATTTCTTTGAATGTGACTATGCAAAGGAACATGTGTTGATCGTGTGTATATTAACACAAGGGTATGTTATCTTTAGGGTGTGTTAACTTTGATGAAAAATGCAAAAAAAAGATAAGAAAAGAATGAAGATTTTATCTCATAATATGGTCTCCACTTACTCTATCATCATATGTTATGTGAGATGGTAAAACTTATAATTTCAAATGGATTGAATTTTTTTATTATGATTTGAAGTGATGATAAGATAATAATGAAAATTTTCTCTCGACGTGTTCTTTGATAGAAAAGGAAATGATGATAAGAAAATGATAAAAAAATTTATTCTAACGTCTTTTTTGCCATTTTCGCGAACTTAATCGAAAGTCCAGGTTGATCCATGATTACAACCATGATGATGTAGTTTTTGATAATACAAAAAAAAAACTATTTGCAATAATGCAGAAGAGAGAATGAAGGCTTGAAAACATAGGAGAATTTAACTTTAGGAGGGGGGAAAAAAAAAAGAAAAAAGAAAAAAAAAGAATAACTAGTTCTCAATCCATGGTTTGTTGTAATGGAGGGCGATAGGCATTCAAATCTTGTATCAAATTAGTGACATCATTATACGACGACCCCCCTTCTTCCACAGCCTTCCTCCCCATTTCTCTGTACTCCGCCGCCCTCCTCCTCATCTCCCCCGCCGATTCCCCCTCCGTTACTAAACGCACCGCCTTCGCCACCGCTTCCCTACCCACTCCTCCGTGCCCCCTTCTCCGCCACTTCTTATTCCCCACACTAACTCCGATCCTCAAAACCTCCGTCACCAGCTTCTCGTTATAGAACTGCTCTGCGAAAAGCGGCCAGGTCGCCATAGCCACGCCTCCGCACACACCTTCGAGAATCGAGTTCCACCCGCAGTGCGTCACAAAAGCCCCTATCGCCGGATGTTCTAGAATCACAGCTTGCGGCGCCCATCCCCTTATAATTAGGCCACTGCCTTTCGTCCTCTCCTCGAAATTTTCCGGCAGCCAATCCTCGGCGTCGTTCTCGCCTTTCCTCACAACCCAGACGAAATCCTGGCCGGAGGCGTCGAGTCCGTTGGCGATCTCGTTCAATTGAGCCGAATCGAACTTCGCCATGCTCCCGAAACACACGTACACAACGGAATTCGCCTTCTTCGAATCGAGCCAGATCAGGCATTCGTGAACATCGATAGTAGGTTTTTCCCCCCTCTCTGCTTTCCCTCCGTCGCCATTGTTGCAGAGCAACAAGGGGCCTATGTTCCAAGCCCTTCTCCCCAGAGAATTCCGGTAATGATCGGCGTAATCGGGCTCGAGCTCGTAGAAGCTGTTGACGACGGTGCCATAGCTTCTTCCATCCGCCTCCCTCATCTCCTTCATCCACCTCGAGAAACCGTCGGCCTCCTCGTACAGATCGAAATCGGCGACCTCCGTCCTCACCATCTCCACCCGATGAGGAAGATTGGGGATGACGAAGCGATCGGAATCAGTGGAGACGGCGAGGAAAGGCTTGTGCCTCCTCAGCTCCTCGGTTGCGCAGAGAGAGAAGTAGCTGGTCCCGTGGAAGACCAGGCGCGGGATGCCGAATTTGGCGGCGGAATCCACCGCCCACGGCAAGAACATGTCGGAAATGAGGCAGTCGGGCTTGAATTCTCGAAGCAGTTCCTCGAACGGTGGCTGGATCAACGACAAGGCTTTCAGAAACTTGGGAACGAGGGCATCGGCATCGGAGAGAACTTGATCGAGGCTGGTGATGTGGGGGGGAAGATCGGAATTAGGGGCCGGGAATTCGATGGAGACGAGGCCGATAGGGAAGCCTAGATCTTGAGCAATTTTGACTGGCTGGGAGAACTGTGGAGTGGATATGATGGTGGTTTTGAAAGCGCGGGAAGAGAAGAGTTTGGCCATGTCTAGCGTTGGAATCATATGGCCGTGAGCCACCATAGGCAGAAACATAATGTGAAGCTGCTGTCGTTCCATTCTCGTTCAACGCCAATTTTGATTCTGTAGTACTGTATTAGTATTAGAGAAGATAGTTTGATTTCAGTGTTGCAATTATGCATCTACATATATTATTTATATTTAAGTAAGTGGCCGAGAAGATCACAGAAGCTGGGAGTTGGCTCTAGTAGATGGCGATGGGTGAAAATGAGCAAAGAAATGTCATAATTATAATAATATTAAATTCAAGCTATCAAATATGAGATGATTACACGTTTCGTGATCGATATATTTTTTAATTCCTAATGAAATAATAATGGAGTAAATTTATTGATTCAAATCAAGGAAAAATATGGTTTTAGTTGAGTAGATGTACTTATGACTTGGGACAAGTCGTACAGTGTTATCAATCATGTGAGATCCAAGCCAAGGTATAGATTTAAGTTGAATAACCAAAAATAAATAGGGGCGAGGATCATTCTTTCCATACCATTATCACTTTATTTATTGTTATTTTCTCATCCATCGCAATAATTGCATGAAAGGTTATGTCCGCGAAATCTCTGGAAATTCAAGAGTCCAAAAGAAAGAAGCCAACTTAACTTAAAAGGGGAATCTACTTTGGTCACACACACTAGATATATAAACATACTAATATTAATATAATTAAACATCTCTGATTCATTCAGATAGAGATCAACCACTAACCATTAGTAAAACAGAGAATATTTGAATCGAATGTTCTTCATATAATATAATGAACCTAGTAAATGTAAATGCGTATAACAGCAACTAAGGGCAACAAGAAAAAGCCCCTTCCAAGTATAAAGTCTCTCTACTGATCTAAAATCTCACTAGCATTCTAGATTCTCACCACCACAGCATCATGCAAAGAAGAGAACAAAATTTACACACCATTTGAACTCCCTTTCTCTGAGTCGATAGTCGATAAGCATCACTATCGTTCCACCAATAATATAGCCACAAAATAATATAGTTTTCTGCAGCTAGCTCGAACAAAACATGAAACCTTGCTGTGTAAACAAGAGCAAGAACCATAAAGAAGTAGTATAAGGGAATGCATAATGCTACAGATGCTAAAAGTGTGTCCTTCTTCCATAACCTTAGATTTGATGCTAATAAACAGACCTTACACTCTCATGCAATCGCCAGTGTGATCTAGGTTCTCTATGATTCATTCTTCAGTCTTAATGGCTTATATCTTCCTTATCAAACAAGTGGATGGGCGGGAAGGTAACTCATTATCTGAGATGCTGTCCTATTAGAATGACTTTAGCAGGCTCATTTCTGAGTATATACTCATAATCTCATATAGTGTACTAAAACGAAATGTACAAAAACACAAAGAAAACTGCTAGTTTCTGTCCATAGGAGTAGAACTTAGCTAAAATAACGTAAATTAAATTGGTTTAAAAAATACAAAGATACCTGAGATGGAGTCAAGTGCCAACAAATCATAGTCAGAAACCACACCAACCTACAGGCTACAGCAACATCATCCAGATTGTCAAGATTTATAGTGAACAATAATCAAAATGACTAATCCTATGCTGCTCTCTTGAATGCGGAAGATACTCATACAGGATATGTAGCCTTACCAACTTCCAGTCGTCATCAACCACAGGAAACCCCGTAATTCTTTTCTCAACAAGGATGCCCAGAGCTGAGCAGTACCACAAATCATAAAATTAAATCATATACTAATATTCATACCCTTCACCTTCTCTTTGATGGAGGCTAGCATCACAATACTACATATTCTACCACAAGCATTGCTCAATCAGAGGCAAGACATAAACAAAAGGTAACATCACGCATTCATGAATATAAACCTTATAATAATTCTCAAGTAGAACGAAATGTACATGCGTCAATATAAACAAATTAACCACCAATTTGTATACTGTTTTCAATCTATGTTACATCATCACCATCAAACTTTATACTTGTGCTCCACAGTGGAGAAGTCCTCATCGGCGCAGACGAACTACAGCACACCTCCAACCTCTCTCGGAATCGAGCTTCGGACAACTTCAACATAGTCGGCAATTTCAAGCACACCCCTTTTTCTACACACATTCTGTGCCTCGGCTTTATCCGGTTCTCTAAGCTAAAGGAGAAATAATGGGGAAACGCCACCAGTTCCTTCACATCCCTCCCCATTTCCACCACGAAATAGTCGAATTTCGGCTCAAAGTTCTCTTTAATGCTGTAGCAGAACAACGAGGGGAACCTCCTGAACATGACGATCGTGTTCATGTACGAAAACCCTAGCTTCTGCAAGTACTCGATTCTCGGGATGAACTTCGATTCGACGGAGCACGAGAGCAGGGAGGTCCATTTGCGGACGTCTTCGATGCCGATGGTGCCCTGGAGGAAGTAGAGAGTGGGGCGGAGCTGCCGTTCGACGCTGCAGGTCAGAAGGCGGGGCCGGCGGTGGATGACGTAGCGGAGGTCGGCGGCTTCCACGCGGACCTCGCGGAGGAGGAAGGTAGTGGCGGCGATTACAGTCGCGGAGGTGGAGGAGGTCAGGAGCTCCGGACACATGGGGAAAATGCGGCGGAGGTCCTGAACGGTGATGCCGAGAGAGAGGAGGAAATCGACGGTGGACCTGATTTGGGCAAGGGGAGTGGAGATCAAGGGCGGGTGGGAGTGTAAGCAGTAGAAGGAGTCGACGCCGAGGGAATCCAAGTAGAGTAAGATCTCATTGGTTTGGGAAGTTTCCGGTGCGGCGGGAGGAGGGGTTTGATTCGCCGGCAACTTGACGAGGGGGGGGAGGGAGATGGAGGGAGGAAAGTGGAGGTGCTTGGGGCGGGCAATGGAGGGGAAATTGGGATTGTTTAGGGGGAGAGGAGCGGCGCCGGCGGAGGAGGAGGAGAGGTGGAGAGTCTCTTGCATAGTTCCTACATTGCTTGGAGAGAGAGAGACAGAGAGAGAGGAAGAAGGAGATAAGGTGAAGAGGGGCGTGTGTTATCTGGAAATCTCCAGTTTGGAGGATAATGGAATGGTGCTTCACTACTTCCTTTCCTTCAAATCGAACCCAGTTTTGTCTTCTCATCATGGGCCTGATCCTGGGCCTTTTTCAGTAATATATACGTTTGGGCTTATTTGCAATTTTATCAGCGATATAATTTATTTTTTCAGTAATACTATAATGAGATAAGATACAAATACCCTCTTAACGTTTTTATGAAAAAACAAATTGTCCCTTGAACTTTGTTTTGGTACGAATAAGACCCTCATCTTCATTTTTAGGTACAAATACCCCCTTAACATTTTTATGAAAAAAACAAATTGCCCCCTTAACTTTGTTTTGGTATAAAAAGGACTTTCATCTTCATTTTTAGTCATACTATATATCCCTTCCATAACAAACTGTCCCATAAATCTTGAGAACCCTAATTTTCAAAAAATGAAATCCTTAATTGCTCACCTTTCTCTCTTGAAATGACGATGTCATCGGTGACTTTGCTATCTCAATGTCGGCACCGCCTTCTTGTTGTACCTCAAACTCATCATGTCGACCACTTCTTGCACGAGCTTGGTTGTTGGAGACGGAGAGAGACGCTCGGTCCTCATGCCTACCGTTGTGCTTGCTTGTACAAAAAAAAAAAAAAAAATCAGAGACAACTGTGAGTGTTCTTAGGTTTGGTGAATTGTTCCTAAAAATGAAGATGATGGTCATTTTTGTAACAAAACAAAATTCGGGGGCAATTTATTTATTTATTCGTAAAAATATTGGGGGAGGGGGGTATTTGTACCTAAAAATGAAGATGATGGTCCTATTTGTACCAAAACAAAGTTCATGGAATTCATTTTTTCATCAATACGTTAGAGGGGTATTTGTACCTTATCCCTACTATAATATATTGTTCTTTTAATTATGCTGAAATTCCAATTCTAATGATCAGACATTGCAATAGGAGATGCAACACGAAATTGAAAATACAAATCGGTTCATTCAGCTTCGGCTAGAGAATCGGTTCATTTAGGAATATAGAGAATGTTTGAATCGAGTGTTCTTCATATATAATATAATCAACCTAGTAAATGTGTATAACAGCAACTACAAGGGCAACATGAAGCCCATTCCAAATATAAAGTCTCTCTACTCATCTAAAATCTCAACTAGCATTCTGGATTCTCACCACCACAACATCATCATGCAAAGAAGAAGACAAAATTTACACCCCAATCGAAGTCCCTTTCTCTGAGTCATCACTATAGTTCCACCAACAATATAACCAGAAAATAAACCAAGCTCGTGTTAAATTTCACTTAGCAACCAGTGGTGGAGTGTGGTCACATTTTTTCAGCAGCTTGCTTTATCTGAAGAGCAGCTCTCACAACATCTCCCCTAGTAAGAATACCAATCTATCACATAGCAATGAAGAAATTTTAAGAATTGCATTCGGCTGATTATTTGTAATGTGCCAATGCTATGATAAGTGGAGTAGAATCACATTACCAGCTTTCCTTCAACATCTACAACTGGTAGCCGACGATACTTTGTTTTAAGCAGTAACCTGCATCGTATCACCATCCATTCTTGTATGTTAATTTATATGAACTGGACAACTATAAAGTATAAACACTTACATCCCTGGGTACCTCTTCATCGAAATTGGATTGATGTGGAAAGGAATTTAAATTTCATAATCATAGCAAAGCCCAATTCTAACAATGCGAAGTTCACATTTCTAGGTAATGTTTAGTTCAAAAGATATTTAATTTTTGCACTCGTTTGGAACAGAAAAGATTATATACCTCGCAGCATCCTCAAGATTGGTGCTCTCACGCACGACAAGGGGAGCGGGAGTCATTAGGTCACCCACAACCTTCCCATTAGTTTTGCCGAGTAACTTCTGAATTTCGTTGAATGTCTGCATATATAGTGTATTAGAAACTAGCAGACAGGCAGAATGTAATAAAGAGAGGAAGTTTATGTCAATCAACTGATATATATTGCACAAAAACATTAGTAATCAGGTTCAGCTCAAGTTGATTCTCACTTCAATATCTACAACATGAGAGTATTATTCCTCTTTTATCAACAACATGAAAAAGAAAAGAAAAAATCCAGTGTAGAAGAAGTCTGTAATTAAGAAACGAATGCCACTTATACTAGTATAATTTCTCTTTTATCTAGAACTAATACATGGATTCTCAGAGTATCAATTGGGTCTGCATAGAGAACCTCATGAAAGCCAAAGTTTTTTAAACTAAAATGGCAAAGAGATGCACTGAAAATTGTGGAAGTCGACTTGCACTGCAACTTCAGGAACCGCTTCAACATTGTGTCTCATTACATTATATTTCTTTCTCTTTAGAAATTGCATCGAACTAAAAATATAGTGGCAAAAGTGAATAGATAATGTTTTCACTATTCTAAGAATTTGATTAAAGGGAGAAAATCAGAAATATAATTTGTACATCTCCTAAGCCAAAAAAACATTTTTCTCTCCGTTGTTTATGCAAAGATGGGTCAAATTATAGGATTCTGTGAAGACAAGAACACATCAGTCAAAGAAATTAATGGATTTTCTACTCATGAAAGAAAATGTTTATACATACCTTCCAAGTGCTATCGACAACCGGAAACAAATTTGTGTCTTGTTCACCAGTACCACCACCTAATTTTGACAATGAAAAAAGTAACATAATTATAAATCAATGAGGTAAGTAAGGTATTGTAGTTATCAAGATGAAACTAAAGTAACCCCTGGAAATAGATGGAAAGCATAAAAATATGATGAACTTATTAATTTATACATAAACAAACAGGAAAACACAATATAGTCCACATAGGTCTTATATAGTTTTCTTTTTTTTTTTAAGCTTGAACAAAACATGAAATCTTGCTGTGTAAACAAGAGCAAAGTTGAATGACTTCTCCTTTTTTTGTTAGTGTTCCCTTAGCAACAACCATAAAAGATAGTAAGGCAATGCATAATGCTACAGATGCTAAAAGTGTGTCCTTCTTACATAACCTTAGATTTGATGACTAATAAACAGACCTTACAAGTCTCATGCAATCGCCAGTATGGTCTAGGTTCTCTATGATTCATTCTTCACAGTCTTAATGGCTTATATCTTCCTTCTCAAACAAGTGAATGTACTGGAAGGTAACTCATTATCTGAGATGCCGTCCTATTAGAATGACTTTAGCAGGCCCTTTTCTAAGCATATACTCATAATCTTATATAGTGTACTAAAACAAAATGTACGAAAACACAAGAAAACTGCTAGTTTCTGTCCTTAGGAGTAGAACTTAGCTAAAATACTGTAAATTAAATTGGTTTCACAAATACAAAGATACCTGAGATGGAGTCAAGTGCCAGTAAATCATAGTCAGAAACCACACCAACCTACAGCAACATCACCTACTTTGTCAAGATTTATAATGAACAATAATCAAAGTGAGTAGATTCATAATGAACAATAATCAGTCAACATACTCATACAGGATACATAGCCTTACCAACTTCCAGTCGTCATCAACCACGGGAAACCCAGTAATTCTTTTCTCAACAAGGATGTCCAGAGCTGGGCACAAAATTTAAAAAGTTGGCCAAGAGAATTAGCAAATTGAGGTATTCTCAACAAGAAGATGTATGGATTTCAGCAATACCTTCATCTACGGTGGTTGTTGGCCTTACAACATGCAAATGCTCTTTGCTTGTCATAAACTCACCTACATTGTAGAGTCCCTCTCTTGCCTGAAAGGTTAAAAACATGCAAGTACAAGAAAGGTGAAGATTGCCTATATACTTACTATATGTTCTAAACGCTTTTGGTACAATTCCAGAGTCCTTGATATGCTTCAACAATATCAAAACCATAGTTAAGCAAATATGTCGCTGACATCCGTGATATTTAGCTTGGATAGAAATATTACCCTGTGTTTAAAATGGAATATGGATCAACTAATCATACCAATGACAAGATCGTGTGGAATATCGATCGTGTGACAAGAGAATTCAGATGAAATAGGAATCGGATTTTTCAGACTGACACAGAAATGTATAGCTCTTGCCTCTTGGTGTGGAAGATTGTAATTCGAGTATGTTCGTACTACTCTACACTGGAACAGCTGAACTGAACAAGGATACTAGCAAAATCATCCTCTATTAATTCTTTATGCAACTCTAATATACACAATTAACAACATTAAGGCTGTGATTATTTAAGCAACTCCCATAGTATTCACTTCAATTACTCAAATAAACAATACATACTGCGAGATTACTTACGGGAGCCGAATTACTGGTGCCGGCGATGGCGAGAGGAAGAGAAACCGGCCGTCGGAATTGCGGAAATTGAAGCCGCCAGCGTTGGCTGGCGGATGCGGAGCAGCTAGTAACCGCTGGCTTGAAGAGGGAAGAACGACTGTAATACGTAATGATGCAGGGGAAACTGCGGCCATGGACGGCGGAAATTGCTCCTGCAAGTGGAGAAACAGATCGGAATTCTGCCAAAGTAATGGAATCCATGGATGTGGAGAGATGATGCAAAAAAACAAGCAAACAATGATTTTGAGTGACAGATGATATAAAGCGCTTGTGCGGGCGAATGAGGACTTGTTTGGCCGAAACCAACCAATTCTCGAAATATGAAAAATATAATAATAGCTAAAACTATCAAATAAAAATATAATAATAACTAAAACTATCAAATATGAAAAATATAATAATGAGTACATAATTAAGTGGGTAGTATGTTGATAAAATATAGGGGTGAGCAAAGATCGGTTAACCGTCCGTTTAGCATATAAAAAAATTGACAATGCGGTTTTTAAGCTGTTCGATTAATCGTGAAAAAATAATAAATCAAAATCAAAAACCTTTCGTACGGTTAATCTAAAAACCAGTTCGGTTAACCAATTATTCAACGGTTAACCATAATCAAAATATATATTTAAAATTCATGTAATGAAAAAGTTTTAAATTATAAAAGATGAATATGTATCACACACAATTTAGAAAAGTACATAAATCACGTGGTTAAGAAAATAAAATTATAGTTCAAGTAACAAATACATATATATAAGAATAGAGTATATATATGCAAAATGACATGTGAGTTGTGGAATGAAAACGAGTAATACTTTAGAAGAACAAATATTTTTGGATCGAAAAAAAGTTTAAGAATAGTAAAAGAGCATAAATAATTAAATAAAACTTATATGATAGTATCTAATAAATATAATTATAATTATTTAATATATACCGGTTCGGTCTGGTTAACCATCGGTTTTTTGACATAAAAACCAAAAACCAGACCGTTAACTCGGTTTTTTAAAATTAAAAATCTAAACCGTAACCATCAGTTTGGTTAACCACATTTTTGGTTCGGTTTCGGTTTGGTTCAACGGGTGGTTCGGTTTTTCGGTTTTCTATGCTCACCCCCTAATAAAATCCAATATTTATATATATATTAAATTATAAATATAATAATTGATCAACAGATCAAGGGCACCATATCATAAATTTCCCAATTCCACTTCCAAACCCTTTTTGCGTGCCGCCAAACAAGCCCTAAGGATGGTAGCAATTTAAGGCGGCATTATGGACCCGCCAAAATATATCGCGGCTGCTGAAACGAGTGGTTCAGGATTAATGTGCAACTGCAACTTGAATTACCGTTGTAATTTCTAGAATAATCTTTATTTTTTTCCTAAGAGTTCGTATTTACTTTTTTCCTAAGAACTGCAAATGATGCACCATGCACGGTGATATTCTATTGTGTTGCCTATGGATATTTAATGTTCTTACGGGGTAATTTTGACGAAAAAAAATACATATCCACCAATTTCGCCACTTTATTTAACATTTTTTTTTGCAATTTTTACGCTATATCCTCTGCCATCCATTTTTCAGGTTAAACATTACTTTTACTCCAAGTTTTTCTACAATTTTCATATCTTGATATTATAAGGTACGCCTAGTAACTCTAATTTTTGTTTCCTTAATTATTTGGTTGTCCTAATATTTCGTACTCAAGCTGCTATTTATAAAAGTGGTATTTCAAATTACAAGTATTTACAATATACTCCATTTATCCTACATAATTAGTCCACCTTTATTATTTTATACATCACATATTAATATAAAGATTGACTAATTAGGTGTGACGAAAGTAGTAATATGTTAGAGTTATAAAGAGGAAAGAACTACAAAATGATGTAAATGGCGTTGAATTATGCAATTAACTTTTTAAATTATGAATTGATATAAAAAATCTAAGAACACTATAATTCCCAAAAAAAATTAAAATAAAGAGAAAGAAAGAGGTAGAGTAGTATTTTAGGATTTATGTCCATTCACATAAAACTAAGGTCTTGTGAAATATGTTCTATGAGTTTGTCTGATTGAAAGTACGAGATAAAACTTGATATTTATGATCGATATATCTATATGACATAAAGATCTCAATACTATATTCTGGCTAGAGGCATTAAATCATTTGTAATATTTATATATTATCGTAGGAGGGTGAAATTAAAAAAAAACTTATAGATAGTTGATAAATTAAACTTTTCATAATTATGGCTGTTATTATTTATCTTACATAGGAGTTAGATATGTAATCATGTATTCTCCCAATTGCCGCCCTCCTCGTCTCCTATATATCATTGTCGCCATCTTCATTGGTTATAAGAAATTTAACGTGATCGATAAAGGTGACAGCGTCGACAAGTACCATGGCCACACCTAACTCTGTCGCAGCCCGATTTAAATTAAAGGACATTTAAACCGAGTAACATGCGACTAAATAAATAAAATAAAATAAAATGAACGAAAAGCTAAACGTACTTCGGAATAGAACATGAATGAATCGGCAGCCATTATACATTCCAAATAACAACATAGATCCTACTTCAAGTCCTCATTAATAATCAAGATACGAGAAACGATCAAGGACCTGAATATTCGAGACTTTACAATCAAGTGGACCAAAATTTGGAACAAGATCTCAACAAAAATTCTCAAATGAAGTAGACCAACAATTTCCTCGAGGAAATTGTAATTATAGGAAATATCACTTGCCTATTTTTAACAACTACAAAAGAGTATCCAAAGGTAACCCCAAAGGAGATGTGCCAGATTGATACTACAATCCATAAGCAAAAAGAGATTAGAATGTTGCAGCAGAAAACGTGAACATATTATATGTGTGAAGACATATAATCCAAGCTTAAACACCTATTTACAGAATATTAACAACAAAAGCTCTGCTCGCACACTCCAATCTGCATCCAGCCATCCACGCTCAAACTGCACATTTTAGAAATAACATGCAGGGCTGAGTACAAAATACTCAGTGAACACGTGCCCAAAGCATTTAAAAGCCGCTACTTAGAGCTATATATTGAACTTGCCATTTAAGCTGAGAACAATAATTTTTCTTTATAACTTATATCATGTGCCTGCTAAAATATTTTAAGCTCATAGACTGCAGTCAAATCATATCATCATTCTTATTATGTATGCACCCCCACTACTATCATATAACCTTATGTGTTGAGAGGTAGGCCTCCCTCTCAATCACTATGATCAGCTAACTAAATAAATAGGAAGCACACAATCACAACGTGTACACAAATCCTGCATCACACATGACCGATATCGTCCTTCTTCAGTAGGTGGTATCACACACAAACATTAAACATTGGCAAGTCAATAGTTTGAAAGCCAAATCCTCATATAAATAGAGGCACATTCATTTTGTTTTAGTTCGAAAGCCCACCTTATTTTTCTTGTAGTTCGTACTGGTTCCCGTTCGTTTCTTCCTTCACTTCACATTCCCGCTCGTACCTTTATCAGTTGAAGTTCGAATAAGAGTGAGAAAAGAATCGGAGAAAGAAAGGTAGATAATTTTCTAACTTTAATTTAAAATTGTTCTCAGCTAATAGTCTCATTTTATAAGTTCTTAGGCTGACTTAATGTATATATATAACCTTAGCTTAATTATAAATCCGTTAGCCTCTTATCACAACTATCTGTTATAAGTTTCTGCACTTAAGTCATCATAAATTCCCAAGTACAACTTATGTCAGGTGCTGCACATGTTTAAAATTCTATATCTAATACCCTCTGGCCGGAAGAATTAGTAACAGAAAGGAACCAAAAGTAATACTAATAAATAAGAATAATTGTAATTCAAATCATTGGCCACCAACCCCTTTTACGAAAACTACACAAGTTCTTTTAACTATATATAATTTCACCAAAACAGAACATGGTGTTAAAATTTTGGAGTAAAATTATTTTATTCACAAACCATAATCCGATTAGTTTGAAAACGATTAACACTTTACCAATGAGAAGGATTTCAAAGTTAATCTAAATACTAACTGTATCACCTTTCACAAACAAGTCCCAGAAAAAAAATCAGAACAGATTTAATAATCGATTCCCACATGAAGCCTCACCTTAAGCTCTACAGTTCTTCAACATAAAAGGGAATTGAAACTTAGTCTCGTTCTAATTAAAACCCCAATATCATTCCTAGTAAGTACGAGCATCAGGAAATAACAAAAATCAAAACAATTTCCTCTTTTCATTTCCATAAATTTCGAAAACCCACAGCAATTTGAATTAGAGGGGTTTACCTTAGTTTTGAGAGTTATTAGCAAGCTAAAAGGAACTATCGGTGCTCGATTCCAACCTCTTGCCTACAGTTTATTTCTCTCCTTTCTTTTTTTCTCTGTGTTTTTTTTTTAAACATCAAAGGCACGGAATGTGTTTTGAAGTCAATGAGCTACGTGTGTGTTGAGGGAGAAGAAAGGAAAATAGAATTAAAAAGGGGGCGGTGGAAATGAAGGAAGAAAAAGAAAGAAAAAAAAATAAAAAAAATTGCTAACAACTATCTTAATTCCTATTATTATTAATATCTATTTTCTTTTCTCCTTTTTCTTTCTAACTTGTTCATCTATTAATTAGATCTCAAATCTCCTTATTTTCTTGTCTCCAGCATAAATGAATATATCATAACAAACATATTAAGTCCTAAAATTTATAAGGACTAATATTCTTTATCTCAACTGTCAAGAATTTAAACGGAAAATAAATTGAGTTAAAATTTGTAATAAATATTCTACTCTATATGCATAAATGTGATTTTCTCTCACAATATCTCGTTTCAAGTCAGAAAATAAAACGAGAATGAGCTCATCGATAATTAATAAATTCCTAAGAATTTTTTTTTATTTTAAATCTTCATCTTCTTCCTTATTATCTACTAATATAAATTATTATCATAATCTTTGATAAGAGTTAATTAAACTAGAGAAAATACGGGTATTACAACACCGCCAACCACCATGGCCATCAAGATCATGTAGTCGAAAGTTTAGACGATGTTGTGCTTGTTGATGCCGTCGTATTTGTCGATGACACTGTACTTTTTATAGCTAACAAATATGGCGAAAGTGATATACATGAAGAAGATCGTGATTGTCACATGATTTGGGAGAGAGACGATAGAGATATAGTAGGAGAGAAGTAGTATTGTTTGTTACATCATTTTAAAAAATACTACCTCCATCCCATATATTTAGTCCACTTTACTATTTGACACGTATTTCCACCGAAACCTAGTACGAGTTTTAAAATATAATTTTGTAGTATCGTTTTTTTTACGGGATACTATGACACTCATAGTATCCCGTAAAAAAAACGATACTATAAAATTATATTTTAAAACTCGTACTAGGTTTCGGTGGAAATACGTGCATAAAGTAAAGTGGACTTCTTACATGGGATGGAGGTAGTATGGTATAAAATAAATAAATTAAAAATTTATATACTCTTTCCGTCACGCTGAAAAAACCTTATTTCCTTATGATGTGAGATTTAGGGAGTAAGTTTTTAGATTATAGTAACAATTAAAAATTTACGTGTAAGACGATTTTGAGGAGATAATTAAAATCAATATTTTGAAAATTGAACCGGGTGTCGAATCGGCAAGAAACCCGATTCCAAATTTTTGTGATTGAATCGCAGTCAATCTGGCCAAAATCAGACAAAACTACCAAATCAAAATCATAACCGATTTCCAATTCAACTGGCCGGTTCGGTCCGATTCCACCGATTGAAACCACGTTTACGTAATAACAAGATCTTTTCTCACAACAGTGAATTACGTGACGGTTACCGTCATCAGACAACTAATAGTCGCATTGACTATCGTAAAGTTCACAAATTGCCAGCTAATCCAGTACACGACCACGTCGGAATATGGGCCCACATTCCCAACGGACGGCTGATATCTCGTATCAGATTATCTAGGGTTTTGAGTGCACGCAGGCATAATCCCTTACCCCTCGCCCTCATATAAGTATCGCCGCCCAAATTCGAGCACTTTGGCTGTGTCACTTTATCCCTCCCTTTTTTTAATTCCTCTGCCCTTTATCGGCGTCGCCGCCGCCTGTCGTCGCTGGCGGTGTTCGTGCCTTTTCCCCGTCGGATCTCCGACTTATGAACCCTTCCCTCTCCTCTCTTTATTGAAAACAACCAACAAAAAAAAAGAAAAAATTAGAAAATCCAGCGAAAAACCCTAGAATTCTTAGTCCGATTTTCTTATCGTTTTCGGTCTAGTTATTGAAAGATTCTGATTTATTTTCCATTGATTCCGATAATAAGAAGAGGAGAGGGAAGTTACAGAAAATCCCAAAAAAATTGAAAAAATTCGAAAAAAGGAAAAAATCTATTTCTTTTTTCTCTTTCTATTTGTCTTTTCCTTTTTTATTTTTGAATTGAGATGGCAGCCCAGGTTCAGATGCAGCCTCAGGTGCCGGTGGTGAATGCGGCGGCTTCCGGTGGCGCGCCGTTCGTGACCTCGCTGTACGTCGGCGATCTCGAGGGGAACGTGACTGACTCTCAGCTTTACGACCTGTTCAGCCAGATGGGCGAAGTGGTTTCGGTTAGGGTTTGCAGGGATTTGACTAGCCGGCGCTCCCTCGGATACGGCTACGTCAACTATGGCAGCACTCAGGATGGTTTGAGCCCTGCCTTCTCACTATTCATTTACGAGTCTGTGTTTGGCGTTACCTTTTAACCGCTGCTTTATTTCAACACCATTTTCTTATTACGTTGATGTCACCACTAAATTTTTTAGATGAAAAATGGGAAAGTATTATCCGATTTTTGAACTTTCTGTAGATTAATCCAAGTTTGTTGTTCTATACTGTATTGTAATTTTACAGCCTCATAATTGATTGTTTGATTTAGGGCTTGTTTGACAGGCTTGATAATTACGTGGGAAAATTAATATTTACTATTAGTATTTACGAAACCAGAGGATTAAAAGATAAAAAAAAATATATTAATGGAAAGGATAACCTCATGCAGTTATTATTTGATTTTGGTGCAATATTTTTGTGATTTATAGGTTTCTGTAGACGTATCATATCCTCAATTCGACATTTTTACTATGCTCTAGGAAATGAAATGACAACACAGATTAATCTAATTTTATAATTAAAAATGCTAATTTAAGATAATATTGAAGATGATATCAAGTTAATATTTTTAAAAAAAAATTAATATAGAAAAAATCCATCTGTTGACAGATGCCGCTTTAATTCATTATTTGAATATAATTTTGAATTTGAAATCATGGTACATAATAAGTTTAAATGAAGGTGGTAGTCTAATCAGTGAGCATGTAATCTGTTTGCATTACTTTTAATATAACGAGGATGAGTCATACTGATACATCATTTTTTTTTTTTGTTTTCTAAAAGACCTATATCTTGCGAATCCGAATTTGCCCTTATACCATAGTTAAGGTTGGACCACCCCAAATCTCAAGTGCCAACTCTTCTCTTACCTGACATTTTTTCCTTTTCTTTTGGTTCATTGTAGCCGAGAGGGCATTGATGGAGCTGAACTTCACTTCTCTCAATGGGAAACCCATTAGGGTTATGTATTCTCATCGAGACCCAAGTGTACGCCGAAGTGGGAATGGGAATATATTTATTAAGGTATTGTTTCCTGTCTCTTTCAAATTTGCAGTTGGATGTTATGTTATGCAATTCCTGTTCTTGCAGTTTTAGAATATGAGTTTCTTTGGAGCCTTCTGTTTATATTGATATATGTTTTGTGGGTAGAATTTGGACAAGGATATTGACCACAAAGCTCTGCACGAGACGTTTTCTTCATTTGGTGCCATCCTCTCATGCAAGGTTGCGACTAATTCTTCTGGTCAGTCCCTGGGCTATGGCTTTGTGCAATATGCTACTGAAGAATCTGCTCTGAAAGCTATTGAGAAGCTCAATGGAATGTTGTTGAATGGGAAGCAAGTTTATGTCGGACCTTTTGTCCGTAAGCAAGAAAGAGAGATGTCAGTAGACAAGACAAAATTTACTAATGTGTTTGTCAAAAATATGGCTGAATCAACAACTGAAGAAGATCTTCGGCAGATATTTGTTGAATTTGGGCAACTTACCAGTGTAGTGGTGATGAGAAATGAAGATGGAACCTCAAAATGCTTTGGATTTGTCAACTTTGAAAATGCAGATGATGCTGCCAGAGCTGTTGACTCTCTAAACGGTAAAAAGATTGATAACAAGGAATTATATGTTGGCAGAGCTCAGAAGAAATCTGAGAGGGAGGTAGAACTGAAGAACCGGTTTGAGCAGAGTATTAAAGAAGCCGTTGACAAATCACAGGGTTCCAACCTGTATGTTAAAAACCTGGATGATGGCATTGACGATGATCAGCTTAAGGAGATGTTCTCGTCATATGGTTCAATTACGTCATGCAAGGTTGGTTGATGCTTTCTTCCTCTATTTGATGATATTCTGTCACCATCATTGATAATCAAACATGTTTTTGTCATATAAGTTGCCTTATCTGCTATGATACTTCATTTAGGTGATGCGAGACCCCAAAGGAATTAGCAGAGGATCTGGTTTTGTTGCATTTTCATCTCCTGAAGAGGCTTCTAGAGCTGTGAGTCTACTTTGTTTATTCTATTTATTATGTCTTTTAAACTGGTTTCTTTTTATGAAGAGTGATTTTATATTTATTATTATGGCCTCTTTATTGTATTTCAGCTCTCTGAAATGAACGGCAAGATGATTGCTAGCAAACCTCTCTATGTTGCACTTGCTCAGAGGAAAGAAGATAGAAGAGCAAGACTCCAGGTCAGTGTTATCTGCTCTTTAATGCATGTCGATACCCTTTGATAAGTGAATGGCTGAAATGTGATCTTGTCTAGGCGTTCTGATAAGCAGTTGCTATTGATTATCTTACTCCTCTTCTGGAAATCTTTCTTATTCTTCCTTGACCAAGTATCACTGGAAATCTTTCTTATTCTTCCTTGACCAAGTATCATTGGTTTTAAGTAAATGGAGCATGGATCGTATTATTTATCTAATATCTAATGAAAATTCTCTTTTATGCTTCTATGCAGGCTCAATTTTCTCAGATGAGGCCAATTGCAATGGCACCTACTGTTGCTCCTCGTATGCCAATGTATACGCCTGGCGGTCCTGGTCTAGGGCAACAGATATTCTATGGACAAGCTCCTCCTGCAATGATTCCTCCTCAAGTAATGGTGTTCTTCACATGATATTTTTTGGTTCCACTGTTGATTTTGATCTTGAATGTTGAGATTATGTTCTTGTATAATATAGGCCATTTGCTATCTCTATAGATGGTCAAGCTAAATACTTTTGTTCTTTGACAAATGGATGGTTTACATGGATAGGAAGAGTACACTTTAGAATGCGTCTTGTTTATTTTAGATGAAATGAATCTCTTATGAAAGATGTTTATGATGTGTTCTATCTGCAGCCTGGATTTGGGTATCAGCAGCAGCTTGTACCTGGTATGAGGCCTGGTGGGCCTCCGATGATGCCGAATATGTTTATGCCTATGGTTCAACAAGGACAGCAAGGTCCACGTCCTGGTGGAAGGAGACCAAATGCTATGCCAATGCAACAGGGCCCACAGCCTGTTCCTGTAATGCAACAGCAGGTCGGTGGCACACTTTCTTTTGCCTTGGAAGACATTTTGTGTATGCTAATGTATTTTTCTTGTTAACAGATGGTTCCTAGAGGTCGTGGCTATCGCTATCCTCCTGGACGTGGCATGCCTGATGTTGCGATGCAAGGCATGGGTGGAGGTATGCTCTCTGTCCCATATGAAATGGGTGGCATGCCTATGCGGGATGCTGGAGTCTCTCACCCAATTCCTATCGGAGCTTTGGCTTCTGCACTCGCAAATGCTTCGCCCAGTGAACAGAGGACGGTGAGACTTCTTTTTATCCTTGGATTTACAAACTTTCTTGACGTTGAAAGAGCTGCCTTAGGAGCACATGCGCCTATTCCTGTCTAAATCAACTTGTGATCTTAAAAATCAACATTAAATTATGATGAGAGGACTAACACCTACCATGGTTTTCTTATTGGTATGCAGATGTTGGGAGAAAATCTGTATCCGCTGGTTGAACAGTTGGAGGCGGAGACGGCAGCCAAGGTAACAGGAATGCTGCTGGAAATGGATCAGACAGAGGTTCTGCACTTGTTGGAGTCGCCAGAAGCTCTAAAAGCGAAGGTGGCAGAGGCTATGGAGGTTCTGAGGAGTGTGTCCCAGCAGCAGCCTGCCTCCCCTGCTGACCACTTGGCTTCCTTGTCATTGAACGACTGATGCTGATCTCTCACTAATGCTGCTGCCGCTGCTTCAAATCTACCTAATATTTTAAGACACAGCTTGCTTTTGATTCTGTATTTTCCCGCCAGATATTTATGGCACTTATCGAAGAATGCAGTTCTTTTTTTTAAATTCCGGATCTTCGTTTTGGCTGTTGTTGGCACGACTATATTCAAGTCATACGCTGTCATGTGTATTGGGATGCATATTTTTTTGAATCTTTTTTATCGACTTGGTTTTTGAACATTTTTCATTGTTTTCTTTTTCTTTACTCTTATCAAATCTTTTGGTTAGGCAGTTAAATGAAATGGGTCATTTTGGTTCACTTTATATTTGTTTGTGAATGTTTTTCTTTCCGGTCATTTAGCTTAAATTTACCAAGGTGCGTGTTTTAGAGTAAAATTGAAGAAGATCAATTGTGCTTCAGGACATACATTCGAGTGAAGAAGATGATGAAACATGCATGCAGAAAATATGAAGAAAAAGAAGAGAAAAGAAGGGAAGGACGATTAGGATATAATTAGACAAGCCATTAGCCATATATTTTGATCGAGTTTTTCTGGAGAAGGCAAGCCACGTGGAGTTTAAATAAAAAAAAAACCCGGGTAGGAATGTGACATTCTCCTTTAGATTATGTAATAATTTTCTAGGAAGCTTAGCTAAGGAACATTATTTACACAAAGATCGCGTTGTTTCTTGGTGTTTTAGTATATGACTATATGATACGAACTCTTATTTTTAGTGCACATATTGTATTGATTGTGGCTGATGCTAATCAACTCTGCGGCAAGTGTATTGGTCCACTCTTCTTACTTGCTTGCTTGGGGAGAAAATTAGAAGAGGGGTAATTGGCTTTGATTTTTTTATTTTTATTTTTATTTTTATTTTTATTTTTATTTTTATTTTTATTTTTTATTTTATTTTATTTTTATTTTTATTTTTTTTTGAGAATTGGAAGCTGATACTGAGGATATGCATATTAGTCTCTTTTTTTTTTTGGTAGTTTTGATGGAGAATATTAACTATTGAGTGGAAATATATTGTGCATGAGAATAACCATAAATGCCCTCTACCCCACCGTTGACACATTTAATATGTTCACGGATAACGTGATATTGTTAGGTCATTGATTTTTCTTTCTAGTGTTAAGTTTTTATTGTAGGGTTTAGTTTTTTTTATAAGATTTATTTTTATAAGGTAACTAATTAATTTTTTCCTTAAATATAATGTTGTTATTTCAGCCGTGGGCACATTAAGCATGCTTACGGTGAGTAGGAGAGCATTACTCTAAGAATAACTAAGTGAGATAAAATCTTGAGAGTATAAAAATTGTGATTATTTTTCATCAAAAACAGTCAAATTGATAAGACTTCAAAACTTCAAAGTGGGAGTTCAAACTTGCGATTTTTAGTAAACATTGCCTTTCACATCGTGACCATGATTCATGATTCTTGTCTAATATATGGAAACACCCTCTTAATTATTTATTCTTCCTTTTTCTTTTTCTTTTCTTGAAATAACCTTAATTATTTCTACACAGAAGGGATGTTAAATAAATTTCCTACTCCAGGTCGTTTTCTAGGGAATATCGGGTTGTAATTTCCTACTCCAATTCATCTTCTTACGAACGAAGCATACGGATTCGTCATCCAGTGGGCCCCGCTCCCCACCACCTATATATATATATAACCCTCGCGCTTATCTCCGCGTATTTCAAACTGTCTTAAAGCTTCTCTCTCCCATCTTTCTCTCTCTCGGTCTCTCTAGCCACGCGCCGCCGGCCACTTCCTCACCTCCGAGTACGCGCCACCGGATCCGCTCGCCTGGGCCTCTTCTTCCGGTCTCGCATCCTTCTCCTATATATATATATATTTTTTTTTCCGTTACCAGAAAATCATGAAAAAAAGGAGCGAATTCATGCAATCGGCAACACTCGTTTTCCATGTGAAGCTTAATTTCGGATTTTAACCGGTTTACAGTTGTTTTAATTAATCCTATATACAGTTTTTCCCCCGGAATAAACCGATATGTTTCTCTAATTTACTGTATAATCGGTTCTGATATCGGAATTATTAGTGAATAACGAAAAAAAAGAAAAAGTGATCGTATACTAATTTACAGGGAATATATAATCAATGGCGGCGGAAGCGAATGCTGTGGTGGCGGAGTTGGCGCCGAGTTTGGCGACGGCACTTTACGTCGGAGACCTTGACGGCAGCGTGACGGAGGAAGAGCTTTGCCGTTTGTTCAGTCAGGCAGGCGACGTCGTCTCCGTTAAGATATGCTTCGATGAAATCAGCCAGCGTTCACTTGGCTACGGTTATGTCAACTACAAAAATCCTGACGATGGTAAGTATTTTCTCTCTAATAAATTTTATTTATTTTTTGTTAAATGGAATAAATTGATTGTATATTTTCTTATGAATGCTTTGTTCTATTGCTCAACTTCGATTTAATTTGCAAGTCTGAGTTCGATTATTTGTTTATTTCTGCTGAAAATTGTTGAGTAGAATTTGTTTGAGCAAAGGCGAAATTTGTTCATTACCTTGGTGAACAGTGGCGGATGCAGAATCTTGACTAAGGGGTGTCAAAATTATAAAAAAAAATATATTATTCTTATAAATCATAAAAATATAATTTACAACATGCCGCGTCGATGCATATCCTGAAACTATGAATAATAGCTTCATTAGATACATGATTAAATATATGTTTCTCAATAGACCATCAAATTATTATTCATCCATTCATCCCGCATTTCGTTGTGAAGCTAATTCTTTACAGTCTTCATAATCGAGAATACACTTTTTGCAAAAGCCGTTTCAATTAATAATACTAAAAATCTATTTATATATAAAAATAGTAACTACTAAAGGTATAATATGTATTAAATCTCAAAATTTAAGGGGTGTCAATTGACACCCCTTGGCCAAAGGTAGCTCCGCCGCTGTTGGTGAAACAATCTAGGTCTAACCGGTCTATTTTAAAAATAATTTTATATTCTATATAGAGTTTGATTCATATAAAAATAATATTATTTATACTTTAAGTCATATGAATTCTAATTTTTTTAAGAGTTATTGATTTAAATCTAATTTAGTGTAAAAGCTTGATGAATCGGATCCTTTATTACATAATCGAGCAATAATGATAAATCTATCGAAAATTTACGATAACGGCAATATTTTATAGATAGAAAATAATTATGAGTATTCATTAATGAAATTTGGTAGGTCTCTCGCTTCCTTTGACACGTAGAAATTACTCGTATAAGTATATAATTATGCAAAATAGGATCCGACTAATGTTTGTATGTGCGTAGCTGTACGTATTTGTCGTTTGTCAAGGCTCTTTTCTCCAGTCAATTACTTCCGATAAACCAATGACCGATTTTCCGGATGGGATGTGGTTCTCTGTGCCAGATAATTTGGTGCACCAATCATGTCTCAGAACCAATATCTTCTTTTTTGTTTCAATTTCAATATATTTATAATTTAAATTAATTTAAAAATTATTTAGCATACATAATTACTTTGATTAGGGATTATAATTATTTTCATAAATTTAAGATTTATTTTTTAACTAATAAAACTGAAATTAAATGCTTATAAACATAACCATAAATTCTGATTGGAATAATGAATTCTGACTAGTGATTTTAAAATCAAACTAAACCATAATTTATTAGAATTTGAAAAAAAAAAGAAAATGACAAAGAAAATGAAGAAAAATTATTTTGGTACACAATTTGCATATTAAGTCGTTAGGCAAATATGAATATTCAGGAATAATATTCTATATCATGGGAATGTAACATGATTTTACTGTAGTAATAACTGTCAAATACTGTGATTAACAACAAACTTAAAAGGGAAAGTAAAACTGAATTCCTAACTGTAGTACCAAGAGTTCCTTCTAATTCATTTTCCTTTTATTATAACATTACTTGTAACGTGTGTGTGTGTTTTTATAACAGCTGAAAAGGCGTTGGAGCAACTCAACTTCACTCGTCTCAATGGGAAATGCATTCGAATTGCATATTCTAACAGAGAGGGAAGCCACCGTAAAAGCGGGCAGGGCAACATATTCGTCAAGGTAAATATACATATATGGATTCATCAAACTGAATTTATTATTAATTAATTACATTTGAGTTAAGCTAATTAAACTTGCAGAATTTGGATAAAGCAATCGACCACAAAGCTCTGCATGGAATCTTCTCTCCCTTCGGAAAGATAATCTCATGCAAAGTGGAAGCAGATGCTCGCGGCGAATCGAAGGGGTACGGCTACGTTCAGTACAAGAACGAGGAAGACGCTAACAAAGCTATGCAAAAGCTCCACGGCACCATATTGTACGGAAAAGAGGTGCAGGCAGTGCCGTACGTGAGCAAGCAGGAGAGGGAGATGTCGGTGGACAAGACCAAGTTCACCAACGTGTTCGTGAAGAACATGTCGACGTCGGCGGACGAGGCCGACCTGAGGTCGGTCTTCGGGGAGTTCGGTGCGATCACCAGCGTCGCAGTGATGCGAGACGTAGAAGGCAAGTCCAAGTGCTTCGGATTTGTGAACTTCGAGAGCGCAGAGGACGCGGTGAGGTCGGTGGAGGTGTTGAATGGGAGAGAGTTTGATGGGAAGGAGTGGTATGTTGGGAGGGCGATGAAGAAGTCGGAGAGGGATCTGCAGATGAAGCTTGAGCGAGAGCAGATCGCGAAGGAGGCTCGTGAGGCGAAGAAGAACAATTTGTACATAAAGAACATTGATGATGGTGTTGGGAGTGAGAAGCTCAAGGAATTTTTTTCTCCATTTGGCACCATTACCTCATGCCAGGTTAGTTCGAAACTATGCTTATAATGCATTCAGTGATTTACATTTACTTGTGTTTTTGTGATTATTATTAGCTAACTGTGTTGTTTGTTATACTACTAGGTTATGGTTGATGCAAAGGGAATAAGCAAAGGATATGGTTTCGTCGCCTTCTCTACAGCCGAAGAGGCTTCAAGAGCAGTAAGTTATCGGTTGTTTATATTCATTCTACTCGAGGCCTCATTTTTTAGTCGAAAATGGGAGTGACCGGTGTCTTTTTTTGTAGATTTCGGAGATGAATGGGAAGATGGTGGGCAGCAAGCCTCTTTATGTTAACATTGCAGAAAGGAAGGAAGTTAGGCAGCAACGTTTCCAGGTATTTTATGTGAAGAAAAGTGACTCATAGGCCTATATATGAATGTTAATATAGAGAACTAACCAAAGTTTCTGATGTATATATTTCTTACCAGTCTATGTTTTCGAGTAATATGCACCCGGCCATGATGGTGTCTCCGGTTGTTCCTCCTCAGATCCCTCATCCACCACCGGTTGTCTATGGCAATATTCCCCAGCCTGGATTAGTATTTGAGCCGAGATTCGTGCCTCGAGTACCTCTCCTTCCAAGTTTCTTGTTTCCCATGAATATGAATATGAATATGAATATGAATATGAATGCGATCCCGGGTCATCAGATCCAACCGCCACCACCCTTTCCTGTGATGCATCACCAGGTAACTAACTTACTGTTATTTTGAGTAATTAATTTGTATCTTCTTCTCCTTAAACTCTGCATCAATAATCTTTTTTTCCTGCAAAAAACAGATGCCTTTAATGGGGTTCAGAAGCTTGAATGCCTCTACTTCACAAGGTGCTACTAGTGGTTCTCTCCCTCAGGCGTCTGCACTCGCGAATGCTTCCCCAAGCGAGCAGAAACGCGTAAGGATTTCTTCCGACTGATACTTGAAAAGATGATTTTTTTTTTGGGAGTTTTGGAGCACCTTTTGCAATAGGCTTCTTGTTTGTTCATTAGTCCTAACCTTAGTATTTGGATTGCAGATTTTGGGAGAGAGTTTGTACCCTCTGGTTGAGAAGCTGGAGCCAGAAATGGCGAATAAAGTGACCGGCATGCTTCTGGAAATGGATCAGACCGAGGTTCTGCACTTGCTCGAATCACCCGAGTCTCTTAAAACTCGGGTTGAAGAGGCAAAGAATGTCATCGCCAATGCTAGCCCCTCTCAGAGGATGGGGTTCTTGTCCCTGAATTAGTGATTCAGCCTATTTCTAGACATGGAACTTCTTAATTGCTTGGTTTTGCTTTCTTTCTTTTACTTTTTCTTTTTCTTTTTTTTTTTTTGAAATTTTGATTTTTTTTGTCAAGAGTTTTATCATAAATTTGTTTTGGCAGACTACAATGAAGCTTGAGTCTTTCTTGATCATGAACTACAGAAAATCTTCTTTTTTAATAAAGAAAACTGGTAACTATGTCATCATCATCATATCTAAATTCATGCAAAACTAATCTTCGCTGACCTCTACATGATCTATAGTAGTGAATATGAGTAAAATGTACTATTTCCCTCAAGATTTGGTTGCAGCAGCCTCAGATGCTTCCTTCATTTCGCGCAACGCGTCTTCGAAACAGTTTGCTAATGTTTTGGGGTCTGGTATAATATCCTTGGCAACTAGGATTTGCAGCTCAGCCATTCCTGCATAACTCACCATATGCATTGTGATTGCCTGTACAACACAACAAAAGTTACTCTTCCTAACTTAATAATTAAGTCTTTTTGCATAAAACTGTAATAGAAGTGAGAAAAGTTTACATGAGGTAGGCTGCTTGAAGTCACCCTTATGCCCTTCACAGGGTTGCCAGCGACTATGATCCGTTCGTTGGGGCCCACCACGTTCGACATGGTGAAAGTCGTATGACAACATATCCTGTAATTCAGAAGGCAAGCAATCTGCAAGGCCAATGAACACATGAATATTTTTCCACAAAAGCAACTTATAAGTTGTAGTGTTGTCCAAATTAAGAGTGAAATTAATCAATCAAACTCACTTTTGCTCCGAAAAGAGACATGACTAAGTTGCCAACACTGTAAGAAAAGGGGGCTTCTAAAGAAAGCTTCTTCCTATCAATCATAGCCTTAGCTCTCTTCACAAACTGTATTGCATCCGAATTGCCTCTGTGGTAATAAACTGGCAGCAAAAGCATCCCGAATTTGTTGCCCCAACGCGTCCCAGAGTCGCTGTTCATCAGCTTCGACAAATCCTGAAACGAACCAATGGTTGAGATTCAAGATCAAGACTATGCCATCAATGGCAGAGAGCCTAGAGTTAGCTAAAGTTACCTGCAATCCAGATTGTGGCCTCAAATTCACCATTGCAACACCAGTAATCCGAAGCCCCTCGGGCAGAGCTACACCAACACAAGAATATCAAATAAACATTATGAAAATTCAGTTTCATATAAGCCTTGTTTGATGTAAAATGTCATCAATGAGTGTTTCTTACGTACCTTTAGGCGATCTCATGTCCAAATAACGCGACAGCCCGCATGTTATTACCCCGAAAAGAACATCGTTAACGGTCTGCACCAATAAATATAGATTGTTATACATCTTATTCTGGTATCAATAGTAAAATGGTGAATTGCACTTATATCAGTTATTGTATACTTGTTGATTACGCTGAGAAGAATGCATGATTAAGTATAACACTAATATACAAGATTTAAATTCTTATTGTAAGATTAATAATCTACTAACTAAAGGTCTAAGATCAAAATGCATATTTGTAGGGAGAAGGTGCATAATATAAAGTAGCAACAAGCTGTGATCATCATCTCAAGACATTGATGATATAGTACATGAAATGTATTCGAATTTAATAAAATACTACTACATAATAAGACATCCAAAATTTTAGAGATAAATGTTAAGGTTTGGGAAAGAAGGAAACAATCAAGAAAATTAAGGTCTTTTTCATCTTCCTAATGGTGCGACTTTTATTATAAGAAAGGAAAAAACAAAACGAAACATCGTGAAGAATTGAATATTTGTCATAAATAAAAATAGGTATCTGTTGGAAATGTAGAACTTGCCGGGCTTACAATTACAATAGATAAATCGAAGATTACAAGTGAAATGAGAAAAAACTACGAACAAAATGAAATTTGAAGTCGAGTCGAGAAAACTCTCTTTCCGCAAGACGAATTACGCCCCGGGTAGTGCTCACGGATTTAGCGCTTTGTCCCCAAAGATAAAACGACTTCTCGTCTTCTTAATAGCAGCACCGCAAACTAAGAAACTCCGGCGAACTGGAAATAAAAGGCGAAGGAACTGAGCTCAAAAACTGAATGCTGTAGAAGAGATGATGCAAAATGCTTTGAGTTGTGTGTCCTAGAATGGCCTGCAGAGCCTTCTATTTATAGGTTGCTCATTCAGTAGGGACATCAATGCCATAAAGGCATTAACAGCCACTAAGGTAGTGGGTTAGTGGTGGAGTCAGAGGCTGACTGTTCAGCTGAAGAGACACCTTCCAGAGTCTTCTTCCGGATGGGCCACGAATTGGGCTGGACAGGTAGGCCTCATTCGAATTGGGCTGGGCAATTGGGCTTCCACATGGCCCAAAACACTATATATTTTGTGG
Organism: Mentha longifolia; assembly: GCA_001642375.2. Lineage (NCBI taxonomy): Eukaryota > Viridiplantae > Streptophyta > Magnoliopsida > Lamiales > Lamiaceae > Mentha > Mentha longifolia. The sequence goes on along the minus strand of CM038115.1, from coordinate 9,445,058 downwards.
TCCAAAAAATATAGTACACAAGACCCCAAGCCCAAGCCAAAGGCCCACCCAAAGGACCAATTGCCAAGATCCAAGTCCACGGCCACGAAACCCGAACCCGAACCCGAACCCGAACCCGAGGCCGAGGCCCGATCCCGAGCCCGAGCCCGAGCCCGAGCCCGAGCCGTCCGTGCCGTCCGGCACGGACGGCGGGGCCGGATCGAGTGTGTGCTCACGCGAGAGCCCAACCACACACTTATCCACTTACTTGGCCCACTTGTTATTAAGCCCACATGTTTAAACACTTTTAAACAGCACACCACATTAATATTTAATCAATGTGGTATAACTTACACTTCATTAACTAATGAAGTAACTCTCCACCAAACTTTGAACATTTATATCTCACTCACCGGAAATCAGTTTTGAGCCTATAAATATACCACGCTCATCTACTCCGCGAGTAGAACAATAATCTAATATTTAATTTAAGTAATAAATTAAATATTTGTTATTATTTATTTGGTCAAAAACCAAATTTCCAACAATCCCCCACATGAGTGAGATAGCCATATGCAAATGTATGCAAATGCAAGAGCTCAGTCCTTACGAGGTATAAAAGTATTAGGATAGGTAGTTTGTGGCTTTGAACCTTCCATAGTCAACACCATCGAGTACACAGGCGGCATAGTAGCTCAATGCTTTGAACTATCCCTCCATGGCGTGCACCGAGACAACGATGTTAACGCTTATACACCTCAACCTCATCTGTTCTCACGTTTTGTGTCCATTTCGGCCTTGGACACCCCTTTGGTTTCATAAGTGTATCTTAACAAAGCGGCCTCACTTCACACTTACATAGGTAATTCTTTACCGAGTATCTTGCCATACTCAACCTCCTCGAGTTATTTAGGAATCATTAAAAGTCATAGACTTATCCTCACCACTAGGCAAGCTTTCAACACTCAAGCGCTTTCTAGGGAATAGATAAATGTGAGTGTTTTCACCCGAACTTTCACAACTTAGTTTTCCCATTGAACCAAGTTCTTGGGGTTTCCAATCATCATGGTTGGGTTACCACTATGATAGTTCTTAATTTGTGGATTTTACTCTCATTCCCTCAAGCAACTTATTCATTTGATCACGGTTTAACCCTTTGGTTAGTGGATCCGCCAGATTATCCAACGACTTCACATAGTCGACTGAGATAATCCCAGTTGTGATCAAATGTCTCACGGTATTATGTCGTCGACGAATATGTCGAGACTTACCATTATACAAACCACTTTTTGCCCTACCAATAGCCGCTTGGCTATCGCAGTGAATCATCACCGGAGGCAATGGTTTCTCCCAACATGGTATGTCCTCAAGAAAGTTTCTTAGCCATTCGGCTTGTTCACCAGCTATATCTAAAGCTATGAATTCGGACTCCATGGTGGACCGGGCTATACACGTCTGTTTTGTGGATCTCCAAGTTACAGCTCCACCCCCAATAGTAAACACATACCCACTTGTAGAAAGTGAATCTTTCGTGTCCGAAATCTAATTCGCATCACAGTACCCTTCAAGTACCGGGGGGTATCTCAAAAAATGTAGCCCATGACTTTGAGTATACTTCAAGTATCTCAAAACTCGTACAAGAGCTCTCCAATGCTCCTTGCTTGGATTGCTCGTGTATCGACTCAATTTATTCACGGCACATGCTATGTCGGGTCTAGTGCAATTTGTAAGATACATTAAACACCCTATGACACGAGCATAGTCTTCTTGAGCAACCGACTCACCTCAGTTCTTGCTCAAATGAACATTAAGTTCAATAGGAGTTTTAGCGGGCACGCTTTCAAAAGCGTTAAACTTCTTGAGCACTTTCTCAACATAGTGAGATTGTGACAAGACAATCCCATCGGATTTCCTTAGTATTTTCATACCAAGAATAACATCCGCTAAACCCAAATCTTTCATGTCAAAGTTCCTCTTTAACATGTTCTTAGTTTCATTAATTACACGGATATTACTACCCATGATTAACATGTCATCTACATAAAGACACACAATAACATACCCGTTATTCGTGTTCTTAATGTAAACACATTTATCACACTCGTTTATCTTAAACCCATTTGACAACATCACATTATCAAATTTCAAGTGCCATTGAAGTGGCGCTTGCTTCAATCCATAGAGGGATTTAACCAGTTTGCAAACCTTCTTCTCTTTACCAGGTTCTACAAATCCTTCTGGTTGTTCCATATAGATTTCCTCCTCTAATTCTCCATAGAGGAAAACAGTTTTCACATCCATTTGATATATCTCGAGATTGTGCAAAGCAGCAATTGCGAGAAGCACCCGAATGGATGTAATCCTTGTTACAGGAGCATAGGTATCGAAATAATCGTACCCTTCTTTCTGCTTAAACCCTTTGACAACCAAACGGGCTTTGTACTTGTCAATTGATCCATCAGCTTTGTATTTCCTTTTAAGGATCCATTTGCACCCCAAGGGTTTACACCCTTCGGGCAAATCAACCAGCACCCAAGTGTGGTTTTGCCTAATGAACTCAATTTCACTTTGTACCGCTTCTCTCCAAAACGGACTGTCCGATCTAGAAAAAGCTTCTTTGATCGTCGTAGGTTCTTGATCCAACATGAACACTACATAATCCGGACCAAATTGCTTTGGTTTCCGAACTCTACTACCACGTCTCGGTTCACTATCTTCCCGATTAGACCTTTGTCGTTTGCGTGACTTAGGTTCTTCATCCTCGGATTTAGAACTCGTGGCTTCACCTTCAATTCTATTGCTAGAATTTATTTCTGCATTACCCTTGTCTTTACAAGGATATATGTGTTCAAAGAATATTGCATTCCTTGACTCGATCGTTATACCCACAGTCATGTCGGGTACTTCCGACTTGTGGATAACAAAGCGATAGGCGCTGCTGTTATGTGCATACCCAATAAAGATACAATCAACCGTTTTAGGGTCAATTGTAACTTGTTTAGGTAGAGGCACTTCAACCTTCGCCAAACACCCCCACACTTTAAGGTATTTGTACGATGGTTTCCAACCTTTCCATAACTCATAAGGAGTAACATCTTTACCTTTGAGTGTAATCTTGTTTAATATATAGTTGGTTGTCAAGACAGCTTCCCCCCACATATTTTGGGGCAACCCTGAACTAATCAACAAAGCATTCATCATCTCCTTAAGAGTTCGATTTTTACGTTCAGCAACGCCATTTGATTGAGGTGAGTATGGAGCCGTCGTTTGATGAATTATACCACTTTCGTTGCATAATTCCTCAAACGGAGCGACATATTCGCCACCTCTGTCACTTCGAACACTCTTAATTCGACCACTTAGTTGATTTTCGGCTTCATTCTTGAAGTGTTTGAACGCTTCAATAGCCTCATCTTTACCTCTTAAAAGATAAAGATAACAATATCTCGTGCAATCATCGATGAACGTGATAAAGTACTTCTTACCACCACGAGTTTGCACATACTTTAAATCACACACATCGGTGTGAATTAAATCAAGGGGTTTCGTGCTCCGCTCAACCGAATGAAACAGTGGTTTTGTCATTTTTGCCTCAACACAAACTTTACATTTGTTTTGAGTGTTAACTTCATTTAACTTTAGTAAATCTAAATTTACTAATCGTTTTATAACATTTAGATTAACATGTCCTAATCTACAATGCCATAAATTAGAGCACTCAACAATGTAAGAGGAAGTAGTAGCATTTTCATTACTCTCAATAGATTTTGGTACATGGCGTATATCCAATACATTTAACCTAAAGAGACCATCAGAGAGGTAACCCTTTCCAAGAAAAGTACCACTCTTTGACAAAATAAACTTGTCAGACTCAAAAACTAGTCTAAACCCCTTACTAACTAGAATAGAGCCCGAGACCAAGTTCTTTCGGATGTCGGGAACATGCAGCACGTTCTTCAAAGTTAGAGAATTCCCGGATGTAAGCTTTAGCACCACATCTCCAACTCCGACATCCACGGACGAAGCTTGGTTCCCCATGTTGAGCTTCCTCCCCTCAACAGTTTGATAGGTAACAAACTTGTTCCTATCAGCACACACGTGCGCAGTAGCGCCAGTGTCGATGAACCAGCCTCCCGGCTTTTCGACTTGGTTGACCTCCTCGGTGACCACAGCCATAAAGTCTTCTTTCACCCACTCGCCATCTTTTTCGGCGACGTTGGCAGCATGTTTCTTCTTCTTCTTGTTCTTGGGCTTCTTGCAGTCCTTCGCAGTATGCCCATGCTTGCCACAATTGTAGCAATCACCATCAAACTTCTTCGATGGTCCCTTCGCCTTGCCTTTGTCTTTGGCATTTGGGCGATCACGCTTGTTAGAGGGACCGCCCTTCTCCATCAAGTTCACCTTAGCATCAGACGGTGCCTTTGGTTTGTCTTGATCGCGCACATCCGACTCGATGCGTAGCTTCACAATCAAGTCTTCAAGAGTCATCTCCTTTCGCTTGTGCTTGAGGTAGCTCTTGAAGTCTTTCCAATTTGAGGGTAGCTTCTCGATCATGGACATCATGCACAATGAGTTGAATCTCTTGTACTTGCTCCATCATTGGTCGAGAATCGACCATCTTGTAGTCCAAGTATCGGGCTACAACGAACTTCTTCGTACCCGCGTCATCGCTACGGTACTTCTTGTCTAACGCCTCCCATATTCCTTTGGAGGTGTTGACACCAGAGTATACATTGTACAAGCTATCATCCAAGGCATTGAGAATGAAATTCTTGCACAAGTAGTCTCCATTTCGCCAATTGTCATACAAAGCACGAACATGGAAGTTCGCCTCATTGGCATTTGGCGCAGCCGGCTCATCTTCCGTGAGGAAGTTTGCCACTCCCAATGTTGTCAAGTAGAACAACATCTTTTGTTGCCACCTTTTGAAGTCAGCTCCGCTAAACTTCGGCGGCTTCTCGGCGGGTGGCATCACCCTTGATGCCGAGTTCGCTCCCATAAGGGAGCCACTTGGGTTAGGCCCATAGGCCGCCCCCACAGTCGAGCCCATGAATGGCGCTCCAACAGTTTCACTAAAAGTGGAACCCACGGTGCCGCTTGAAGCGGAACCACCGCTTGACAAAAATGGGTTATTCCAAACCCACGAACTTGAAGGCATAGTCGAGCCTCCGGTTGAACCGCCAGTGTTGGAGTTCATTGCCAATGCAGTAGTGAAGGTTGGCAACGGCGTTGACATGGTTGATGGAACAGTTGACGACATAGTAGATGGCAATGTCGAAGCTTCAATGGACGAGTCGGTGGAAGCTGCAGCACTTGTCATCTTCGAATAGTTGATTCAAAACTCCTTGGAACGGCAAGTATAATTCCTCTTGCGATTGTTGGAAGTGTAGAACTTGCCGGGCTTACAATTACAATAGATAAATCGAAGATTACAAGTGAAATGAGAAAAAACTACGAACAAAATGAAATTTGAAGTCGAGTCGAGGAAACCCTCTTTCCGCAAGACGAATTACGCCCCGGGTAGTGCTCACGGATTTGGCGCTTTGTCCCCAAAGATAAAACGACTTCTCGTCTTCTTAGTAGCCGCACCGCAAACTAAGAAGCTTCGGCGAACTGGAAATAAAAGGCGAAGGAACTGAGCTAAAAAAAAAAGATGGAGAATGAAAAAATGCAGAGATGCTTTTCGTTGTGTGTCATAGAATGGCCTCTGCAGAGCCTTCTATTTATAGGCTGCTCATTCAGTAGGGACATCAATGCCATAAAGGCAATAACAACCACTAAGGTAGTGGCGGAGTGGAAGAGGCTGACTGTTCAGCTGAAGAGACACCTTCCAGAGTCTTCTTCCGGATAGGCCACGAATTGGGCTGGGCAATTGGGCTTCCACATGGCCCAAAACACTATATATTTTGTGGTCCAAAAAATATAGTACACAAGACCCCAAGTCAAAGGACCAATTGCCAAGTCCAAGTCCAAGTCCACGAACCCGAGGCCCGAGCCCGAGCCGGAGCAGTCCGTGCCGTCCGGCACGGACGGCGGGGCCGGATCGAGTGTGTGCTCACGCGAGAGCCCAACCACACACTTATCCACTTACTTGGCCCACTTGTTATTAAGCTCACATGTTTAAACACTTTTAAACAACACACCACATTAATATTTAATCAATGTGGTATAACTTACACTTCATTAACTAATGAAGTAACTCTCCACCAAACTTTGAACATTTATATCTCACTCACCGGAAATCGGTTTTGAGCCTATAAATATACCACGCTCATCTACTCCGCGAGTAGAACAATAATCTAATATTTAATTTATGTAATAAATTAAATATTTGTTATTATTTATTTGGTCAAAAACCAAATTTCCAACAGTATCAAGTCCCTTTCATTTATTTAAAGATTACACATGGTTGGGAGTTGCATATTTATCATGGTTGGAGAGAAATTGTCCCCCATAATTAATTTATTATTATCTGAATTTTGGATTTTTTTTTCTTTAGCTAATTAATTCGATTCACTCTTCCCCACTAGCATGAACGTGACACTACGACTTTTTTATTTGGCGTTTTGTATCATTATATTTTATGAATACACTATGATGCCTACAAAGAATTGATGTAGACAGAAACTTATGTTCGGCTATTTATGAAAACAATGTTACTCTGGAAGTTATTGTTATTTGAGTAATAATAATAATAATAATAATAAGAGTTATTTGAGTAATGAAAATGCTACCCTATCATGTGATTTGATAATGCACCGAAAATGAATTTGAGTTTTAGGTGATCATAAAAGACTTATCACTAATTTATCATAGTAAACACCAAAAAGCAACCTATACGATAAAGATAAAAATAAAAATAAAAATAGGCATCTACATGCTTGAACATGGGAATAGTGGACCTTTATAATTTAATTAATTAATGGTTGGTCCTATATTTTACTAATTGATTGAAATCGGGGCCCCCTCCTAAGTTCAAATTTTTGAGGCACCGTCCATGTATATCCCCTATATATTTGGTTATTTTATTATATTTTATTTCTTATTTTTTTCATTAATCTTTATTCTAATACTTTAAAAAACTAGTATTAATAACGATATTACATTCCCAAATTCTACAAAATAAATCTCAATCTGTTCTTGATTCCTTGAATTTTTTAAAAAATAATTTTAAAAAAAATTATTTTTATATAATTTATGAATATAGTGATACAATCGATAGTTTTTAAAATATTATAATAAAGATCAATAGAAAAATAAAAAAAATATATAATAAAATGACCAAAATGTTAATAGTGAAAAAAATAAAAATGATTAGGATATCATTCCTCGTATACACAAACATTCCTCTTTATTATTTGTAGTATCCAATATCAATGTCATTAGTTTCCCCCTTTTTTCTCGAAAATTCAATGGCAATAAGTGAGAGACTGAGAGACAATTCATGTAAACTCATTAGCAAATATTGAAGAAAAAAAGTGGTATCGAATTCAACGGGACACGTGGTAAACCGTCATTTATTGGCCGACAAAACAGAAGTTTATGAGCATTTTCTGGAATCTGAATTTAGAAAAATCACTTGAGCTCCATATATTTCCGGGCAAAATCAATCCAACGATGATAAATCGAAACTAATTGAAATCCATCGGTTTTTAGAAAACTCACCGCCTCAGCCACTGCTCGCTTCACCATCTTCATGTCGTCGAGCCGGAACCTCGCCGTCGCCAGCTTCCGCGGCCAGAGCTCTACCCCCGCGCCGCCGCTCACGGCGGTGCTCCTGTCTCTCAACCCCACGGCTCTCAGCACAAACTCCGCGACGTAAACCAAGGAATACCATACCAACATCACCAAAGTCCACGCGCTCCGCCGCCTCCTCTGCGCCGCGCCGCCGACGCCGCCTATCGCCGGCAGCTGTGTCGGATCGTCGGCTCTCCTGCAGCAGGTGAGGAGCATCGACATCAGCGAGATCCCGTCGCCGAGGGCGTGGTGCACGCGGAAAATTAAGGTCCTGTGCGCGATTAGCAGGTGAATTTCCCACAGCGGTTTATCGGCGGCGAGCGGCGAGGAGACGGCGAGATCGGCGATGAAATCGTTGACGGCGTCTTCGTCGGAGACGGACGGATCGTCGGCGAGCGGCTGGTGGCGGACGATTAGGTGGCGATCGACGTCGACGGCGGTCCTCCGCCAGTGCTCGCGTCCGGCGGAATCTCGAATCATTAGGCTGCAAAACCTAGGGTGCTTGAGCATGATTGAGCTCTGGACTTCGGCTCTAAAGCTGTCGACGTCGAGGGGTGATTCGACGGCGAGGGCGGCGCTGATGACCTGATCCATCTGCGGCTGCAGAAAGAGGCGGCCGGCGGGGGTCAGTGGTTCGTCTCTCTCTACAGCGTCCTCCATGAGAGAGAGAGAGAGAGAGATGTTGACTTGAAAATGAAAAAATTGAAAAAAGGGGAGGATGTAATCGAATGGAAGTCAGAGTAGGCTGCTAATAGAAATATCCGAATGGACTAAATATAGTTCCAATTTTTTTGAGAACTTGGAATCGAAATTAAAATTGAGTAAAAGTATCGTTGAATCTCTGTTAATTAAAAATAAAATAAGGAAGATAGAGAAGGAAGCCACATACTACCTCCATCCTACTATATTATTTGATTGATATTTTCGATACGCATTTTCATTAAAATTTAGTACGTGTTTTAAAATATAATTTTGAAATATTTTTTTTATGGGATACTATGAGTGTCATAGTATGCCGTAAAAAAAATACTTCAAAATTATATTTTAAAACTCATACTCCCTCCATTTCATATATATTGACACCTTTCTTTTTGGCTTTTCTGGCACGCTTTTCCACGCTTCTCGATGATGGGTTTTAAAATGGATTTTTGAAGAATTCTTTCTTTTACGGGATACTACGACAGTCGTAGTATCCCGTAAAAGAAAGAATTCTTTAAAAATCTATTTTAAAACCCATCATCGATAAGCGTGGAAAAACGTGCCAGAAAAGCCAAAAAGAAAGGTGTCAATATATATGAAATGAAGGGAATACTAAATTTCCATAAAAATACGTGCCGAAAATATCAATCAAATGAATAGTGCCTAATGACGGAGGTACTATTATATACTATCAGTATTCAGTACAAGAATTGAACTCACTTTATCTCAAAAAAAAAGAAAAAAAAAAGAAAAAGAAAAAGAAAAAAAAAAGTATATTCAGTACAAGAGCCTATGTCAGGTCAGAAAACTGTTATACAATAACCAATGAACTCACTGTCATTCGTCAGCAACTATTAGAAAATTCTATCTCCTTCACACACACACGATGAATGGACATCGTCAAATTTTTAATCATAAAATTTCATTATCGATAGTTTCTAGTCATAAAATATGCGCTTGCTATAGTTTCTAGTGTATATGAGTATTATATAATAGGTAGTAGCTACTGATTCTATATTTAGAAATACTTGTACCACATCGTGGCGATGTGGCGATACATGAGATATGATTTTAATTTTATTTTAGTATAAAAAAAGATCTTATAAAAAATTTATTATATAAGCACGTGGATATAATATTATTTTAGAATTTTAAATGTATATATATCTCATATCTCATATATTTTATAGAGTATTTTTTTTAATGCATTTAGAGATTTGTAGTAATGCTTAAATCAAATTAAATTTTTTTAGAAGAAAAATCAAATTAAATTAATACTACGTTCATTTCACAAATTTAGGTCTTGGGGCAGGGGAACAGATGTTAAGAGGATACTAACTCCATCCTATTACATTAGTCCTCTTTGTTTTTTGATTGTTCGACACGCTTTTCCACCGAAACCTAGTACGAGTTTTAAAATATAATTTTGACGTATTCATTTTTTCACGGGTACTATGACATTATATTAGAAGGCCCAAATGATTGGACATATCTATCTAACACGCAAAAACCTTTACTAAATCGGTATATATATATATATCAATCAAAAATCTCTCTTGGTGTGAGAGGGGACTTTTATTAGGGGACGGAGGGAGTACAAATTAATAATTATTCTTATTTTAGGTTCCTAAATGCATGATTGATAAGTTATCAATTTTCAACAAAATCAGGCATATTCAAATTTTCTTTCTCCTCCTCCTTAGCAGCTGTAGCAGACTAGTCCATGGCACATACCCAATTCGCAAGATTCAGCTTCAACGCTTTATTAAACACTAATGTGGAGAATCAATGTCAAATAAATACAGTAGATTTTTGTTTATTACTGTACTAATGAAAAAAGACAAAATATTAATAGAGTTGGTTTTTTGAGGGTATATCAATAATAATAGAGTTGGAATATCAGTAGCATTAGACAGTTTGCACAAATATGGTGGCCCTCGTCTCATCAAGAGATTTGAAACCTGCGCAGAGACAGAGTATGCCTACATACTAATTCATTCACATACTGTACATAAAAATGGTTTATGCTTGTCATGAAGCTCAAACTATAGGCAGGAATTTAATTAATGTCAAGTACTCCATATAATTAAATTAAATAAACCAGCTGCAGCCAATATTGATAAAAGTATTAACAACCACCTAATCATCATCAGAAAATTACTCTTATGCTTCTTCCAATTCCAAAATTTGAACATTTCTGCCTCCATTTCTTTTTCTCAGTATGCTAGCTCTTCATCAATTCGTACCTGAGCATAATTGTAATATTATCATCATTTCTCATTTTCGCAATCCCAAACAAAGATGAAAACCTGAAATATATATATATATATATATAATGGTTCTACCTCTACTAATGTAGATTAGCAACTAAGTTATCCATGAAAGTGGTTGAGCAAGAATCATCATCCGAAGCAACATCCGAATGCTTATTTTTATTTTCTTCTTCATCATCGTCGTCGTCGTCACTGATGATGATGATCACATCTTCATTATTAGCACCAGAAGAAGTTGAACACTTTTGATCTTTGTTGCTACTACGCACTTTTGCCCTTTTAGGCTGTGGAGAAAGCTCTTCCACTTCCTCTTTAATACCATCCACCACCTGTACATAATACATATACATGAATTAACATTGTTGTTATACTTAAAACAAACAAACACAGAGTGTTGAAAATCAAAGAAATTTTACTCACCAAATGCCCTCCATCATCACCAGGTGCAAAGAATTTCTTGAGATTTTCGAAACGAATCAATCTTTTCGGAGTAGTCCAACGCAAAATTCTTGGGTGCAGGGTGCTGTTTACGATGCTATCTGCACAATATTCGGCGAGAGAAGGCATCACCTCATAGCACCAAATCTGAAGAGCAAAAACAAAGCCGTGTACGAACAGCCAAGCTTGCATCTCCTTTCTCCTTCCTTTCTTACTGCAGCTGACGGACTCTAGAGAATCCATGCTACTTCGGGCTGAAAGCACAGACGAGACGAGGAACTCATACGACACTCTACCCCAACAGAACGCGTTGAACTCCTCCACATCCTCAACCAAATGAAGATACCGCGCCTCAATCTTGTCCGTGTGCGGCTGCTTAGGTAACAAAATACCGAAGACGAAGTAGAGCAAAGACAACTTTAGAGTTAGCTCGCCTTTCCCCTCGTGTTCACGGCTAACACGTACGAAGGCTTCCTCGAAGTCCTTCAACGTGGTCCTTTGCTTACCCCCAAGGACATTCATTTGGATAGGCGACGAAAGTTGTGACGACGTTGTTGCTGATGCTGATGATGATGACGTGCCAAGACGAAGCCCCGTTATGAGAGCAAACTCTTTAGCAGAAAATGTAACTCGAGAGTTTCTTATGTTGAAAACAAGCTGCCTCTCGTTGTTGGAGGCATCCATGTCCAGATGCATCAATAGTTGTGCAAAAACTTGGCCTTGAAATCTGAGGTCATTGCTATTGATCTTCAATAGATGACCGAAGCATGATTGTTCGAATAATTCTAGATTTTCCTTATCTAGATTCTTTTTTATTTCATCTATTCTATCAAGATCACAGCCACGAATGACACAGCGACGGATAACACCTGATCGATCATTGGGAAATTTTTAATTATCTTTGTTACACATAATTAAATCATTGTAAAAAATTACAGAAAATATATAATAGTAATATAAAGTTGTAGTCATGGATAAATTAACCATTCAAAATACTACATAGTTGTTGTTGGATTGTGAGTTAGTGAATTTATATATATTAGAGAGAGAAAATATATTAAAAAAAACAAAAAAACAAAATAATATTACTGAATATAAAATAGAGCATTGACAAAGCAACACATAAATTGCAATAATTGGAACATCGATCAAAATTAAAACAATTGGAACATTCTTTATACTTAATCTATATTTTAAGGGACACACTTGGGTCAGCCGGAGGCACCGTGCGGCCGGGCTAAAACAATGACACTTTTATTCATATAGATTGACACTTTTCTGTATAAAGATTGACACTTTTAAAAATTGTCATTTTATTCGTAAAATAATTATGTTAAAGATTGACACTTTTATTCATATAAATTGACACTTTTCTGTATAAAGATTGACACTTTGGGCCCGGCCGCACGGTGCCTCCGGCTGACACAAGTTTTTGTCATATTTTAATTATAATAGTAAAATTTATAGAGGCATTGGGAGTATAATCTGAGATAGTGCATGCTTCTGATCCTGGGTTCTAATTAAGTAATTAGTCTTTCCCGAATTGAAAGTAAAGCCTAAACGCCCTAATTGAATTCCCAAATTAATAGCAAAATTCCCAATTCAAACGTATGAACTCCAATTACAAAATGATTTTCGAAATATAAACAACTGAAAAAATACGAACTCGTTGTGATTTAAAAATCGAGCTACATTCAAGATGTGATCTCATGGTTTTACAGTGACAAATGAAAGGGGAGGAAACGCCGTTCGCGTGGGGTGTGAAAAGTGAAGGTTGTAAAGCATACAAGGATAAATTAGTAATTTTATTAACTTGTTAGACGCCGTCAATTTCAATTTACCCAACAAATTAAAAGTTACAAACAATGAGATAGTAATTAAAGCGAAATAAAATGAAGATTACATATATACCTTGTTCAAGCTGAGGGTTTTTTTTTCCTTGATTATCTTTTTTAGTTTTGGCTCCAACAGAATAAGTAGTTGTGCTAATCTCTGCTTCCCCAGAATCATTCAAATTCAACTCTCTGCCACCACCACCTATCATTTTAAACACCACAAAACAACATTTTAATTTGCAGAAATTATAGAAGAAAAAAAAAAAAACCCTAAAATTTCGAAACATTTTGAAACATATCTAATCAAAACAAAAGTATATACATATATATATGTATAGGTTTGTAAGAGATTATATAATCCCATACCAGAGTTTGGAATTACTTTTGATTTTCCCTTTAACAACATCCTCCTCTTTTCCAAATCATGAAGCCTTTTCATGTAAGCTTTATCAGACTCCATCTTCTCTTTCATCAACAATTCAAGATCGCTCTCAAGCTTTTCCATCGATCCCTGCGCTGATGCTTGTCACTCGTCTAGAGAGAGAGAGAGAGAGATGGAAAATATACACAGAACAATATCGTCTCCTCTTAATAATTAATGTCCTCAATTAATTAAGTGTTTCAACCTACTAGGTAGCAACACACACAAATGGGAAGGAGAGAATATATTTCTATTGATGGAATGAAGGTCAGAAAATTTCCGTCCTAGCTGTTGTTTCTTTCCCGAAAGGTGATAGAGGTACTTAAGCATGGCTATATATTTGAACTTTTTTTTCTTTCTTTTTTCTTTTTTTTAAAGTCATATACATAGTGTGCTACCAAGAGGAAAGAAGAACAATTTATGTGAGTTCTTCACTAACTTGTCATGTAAAAGTGAGATATGTACTGTATAAATCCACTTGGAATTTAATATCCTAATTTTAGTGACCTAACCTTATTTTAAATTTCGATTAATTTTTATAATTATTTTATTTGCATTAATTTTGCTTTCATTAGCTATATTAGTATTGATAAATTCAAAACTAAAGTAAATAATTATTTAAAAAATATATATATGTATAGATGTGTAATATTGTTATACTATTATAGTAGTAATATTGTTATTTTTTATAAAAACTAATACTCCATATAAAACTAATAATAAAAATTAAATTTTGGACTCGATTGGTATGCTAAAATTATTAGAGGATATCATCCGATACAAATTGGGATGAAATGAGCACAAAATAAATGTCTTAAACTAGCTCATACGTAATAAATGAAATTGATTTCCAAGTTATAAAAAACCATGTCTCTCACATGCTTTTCCAATTTCCATTTTTATAATCTCAATTAAGAAAGTGACAAAAACTTGGGTGAGGTCGGCCACATAGTGTGGTCGGGTCAAAATGTCAATCTTTATACAGAAAAGTATTAATCTATACGAATAAAAGTGTCAATCTTTAACATAATTATTTTACGAATAAAATGCCAATTTTTAAAAGTGTCTATCTTTATACAGAAAAGTATTAATCTACACGAATAAAAGTGTCAGTGTTTTAGCCGGCCGCACAGTGCTTCTGGCTGACCCAAGTGTGTCCCTAAGAAAGTTGGATATATCAGTCTTCGATATCCATCCTCTTACAAATCCAACAATCTGTTCGAGACAGAAATGAATAGTCTACGAGTGTCCATGAGATTACAATTTTATTTTGGAATTGAATAGTTGTACAATTCAGTTTTAATTTTCAAATTTCTCGATAGATTTATTTTTATGATTCTCCCAAAGTCATTAAATCTTAAAATATATATGATTTCCAATTAATTAATTCTAACTTTAAATCTTTATATATTGAGTGGAATTCTCTCACACATCCACGTTGTACTTTGCAAGAACATTCCTAATGCTGCACCTTAATATTGGCTTCATGGATATAGCATCTCATCCAAAAATAGCCCCGAATGCACTAAGGCCGCTAAGTTTATCGATGACATTCTTTGTAACAAGTGGATTTTAAAAATATATATATATATTGAAAAATGAAAACAAACTCACGACTTGGTTGCTAGAATGACCTAATAAGTAACAACTTGAGTCACCCACTCTTATCATGCCATGTGTCGTATTTTAATTGATCTAAGTAATTTTGTTAAGATAAATCTTATCATGATAATATTGCAGATAAATATAGAGATAATATAGTCATATACCTATATAACTTAACAAAACTCAAATTTCACTCCAAACTTTAAAAAAAACACAAAATATACCTAACTTTTCAATAGTGGGACTAAAATACCCCTAAATATGATACTCCCCTTTGTCTTCTTCTTCTACTCATAGTCTCTCTCTCAGCACTCTACTTATCTCTCTTCTCTCTCTCAATTCAAAATTCATCCACCGCCGCCTCCCACGCCGCCGCATCCCCTCTCAGTCGCTGGATCATGCCGTTGTCACCTAGTATTTCTCTCAATCTGGATTAATTTCTCAAGAGTAAACGCTCCTCTTTCTGGTTATTATTCTACTGAATTATGTTTGTCTCTGTATGAGTTCTAATATGTGAATGTTGGAATTTGATGCAGCATATGTTTAACTTTCCATTTAGGATAGAAGAGTATTGTAAAATTGTTATGCTATGATTATGAAGGACAGAGCAGGTCCAAACTTTCTACAACATATGCCCGTATGATAAATGAGAATCAAACGTGAACAACCCAATTTTAGGGATAAGAACAAACTAATGGTCAAATTAATTAAATCAATCAATTTTAATTTCTCAATTGGTATAGTCCTACACGGCTACACAACCATACGTAAGGTGGTATACTTTCCTAAAGGCCAAGCAATTTGTTTTCTTCGCCTTAATTTGTCATGTTATCCACAGCCTATTATACATTGCAATTATACTGTATATGAACTTTAGACAGCGTTTTCTATTTTATTTTTTTTATTATTTTTTTTTTTGAGAAAATACAGCGTTTTCTATTGATTAACTGAGATTTTAGCATTTTTGATGGATTGTTATCAACCCGTTTGAATTATAGGATATACTATAAGATGATGTATCTGTACGAAGAAAATAATTGTTATAATATATAGTTCACCGCCTTCATGGCTAAAATAAAAGATGAAAACGTACACATTCTAATTCTAAAGATGCTTTGATCTCAAAAAGAATTCTAACGTTTGCTCCCAAAATATAAACTGCACTAACTGCACTGTTATTTCTTATGATATTTCTTCTTTTTTAAGGAAAAAACTGCACTGTTACTTACGTGCCATAAACGTCCTCCAATTCATACCGCGAAAAATGATAATCAAAAACTGCATTTTAAAATGAAGATATATGTTAAGAGAACATAAATGGAGGACACTCTTATGGAAATCGTATATCATCCAATTATATAAACTTGAAGAATACAATAACACATACGAAGACGAAAAATCTAAAGCAGCCAACAAAGGGTCTACAAGTAAGGAAAATTGAAGGGCAAAATGAATCAAGAAACTATACATAATACATACGAAAGAATATATAGTATTACAATTTCTCGGATTGAATTGTGCATCAATGCCGCAAATTTTTAACTTCTTTTAATATAAATAAGCATATGAGGGGCAAGCAAAGATTACAGGAAAATAGACATTCCAAATTAACTTGGGAGTCGACACAAATTATTTTTACATTATATGAAAATGAAGCGAAGGGCAAGGAACAAAAAAGGCAAAAGCAGACTCCAGGAGTTGTAAATTGAGTAGCCAGAAAAAAGATTACATGATGCCAAAAGATATACCGCAGCAAGGAGAACAGCAAGAACAAATACATGATGAGGATATATAGAACACGGAATATAATGAAAAACATCAGAATGGAATTATGTATGAATAATGATGTGAGGGACAATGAAAGCAGGTAAAATGACTCATGATATCCAAGTCCTTTGAGGTTGCTGTAAGCAAGCTTTGACAACAGGAATGGTCTAATGTGTCAAATACTACAGCAAACGACCCAAACTGAGGCAAAATAGTAGTCGACTTACGGCATCAAGAACACATACTAATATCTCTAATGTGAACAAATACGGCAGCTAGAACACATACTAACATCTCTATTTCGTTAAAATAGAGTATGGATCTCTAGTGTGAGCAAAGCAAAAAGTGTAACTGAAACTACAAAAACTTGAAAGGCAGACAAATTTTATTTTATTTTTTAAAAGAAAAAAAAAGTGACATACCACATGACTTTACACTATTATATACGAACAAAGCATCTAAAAGCACTAAGTGAAAATATACTTCCATAGAAACAAATTGTAGAGCAGTTCAGACATCTTTCATATAAAGCAAATACCGAAGCACAAATTACGAATGATTAATTGAAGGCAAAATGGTATAATGTAAAGACGTCTCTCATAAGATACTTCAGCAGAAAAAAGAGGAAGAAAATTCCACCAACCGAAACATAGCAACATAATATCTTAATTCATCGCAACAAAATTCTACCAGAATTTATGACAGTAAAATGGAAATCACTATCAACACCTTAACGGTAGGACTTCTGGAACCTAGCACGAGCACCGCGTCCTCCAAACTTCTTCGGCTCGCAGCGACGGGGATCGGCCACCAGCAAAGTCCGGTCGTACCTGACGAGAATGTCCTTGATCTCCTTCTTCGACTGCTCGTCGACGTACTTCTGGTAGAAGGCAACGAGCGCCTTCGCGATGGACTGACGGATGGCGTAGATCTGGGAGGTGTGACCGCCTCCTCTCACGCGGATGCGCATGTCGACGCCGGCGAAACGCTGGCGGCCGAGGAGGAGGATAGGCTCGAAGGCCTTGTAACGGAGGATTTCCGGCTGAATCAGCTCAATTGGAACTCCATTGATTTTGATTAGACCGCGGCCGCGCTTGCAGTGAGTGACGGCCACCGCCGTCTTCTTGCGGCCGAAGCATTGCACTGCTTCTTTGATCGGAGTCGCGGCGGTTGCCATGGCTGTGGGGGTAGATTGGGGGCTACTAACGGATTGAGAAGGGAATTAGGGTTTTGCGGTTGGTTAAATAACCTATATCATCCGCAATTTACTAAGCTACCCTTTCGGGTGTTTGGGCCTCAAAGGCCATATTGATTTCGATGAGATAGAAAACAACAGAAGATATATTGGGCTTTAGTCTTTTTCTTAGGAAGGCCTTGAGCCAGAGGTAAATTTTTTGGGCCTTGGGCTTCTTTATTATTATGATTATTATTATTACTATTAGGTGATATCCTTCATTTTCAGATTACATCGTTCCTTTCATCTTTTCTATAATTAAGTTGGTCGACGATATTGTGACAGTTTGAGATTACGGTCTCTCTTTCTTATATTTTTTGATATTCTTCATTAATGGTAATCATAGTCATAGTCACTGGTCACTGGCCTACCATAACATATTTATTTGGTAGCTCTCACAAGCCAAGATAACTAAAGTACTAATTAATTTGGGCTTAAAATACCGATTTAAAAGAATAGTAGCCTTTTGTAAATAAATCGGGTCGTTGAGCTCCGATAAATATCCTTTTTAAACATGAAATCGATCTACTCAATCTTGCCCTAAACTTCAGCCGTGAAAGCGTAAACTTCATATCTGTAACGATTTTTTCCAGAAGTTCATCCAACTACGAAGCTAAACTCCAGATTCAGTACTGATGGGCTCCATTTTTTTTCTTTTAGGAAATACAATAATATTTTGATTGAAAATAGTTATTCAGTGAAAGGTGGGTAAATTGGATTGCAGTCGTACGTAATTATTAATTCTTCCGTTGCTGGCTGCTCACCAAAAAACAGACATCCTTACCATACTCACTGATACGACCCGAGAGAGGAAAATATTACTTTAGAAAGTATATTTATTTACTAGCATTTTATGTTATATCCTTCCATTGTGATAGTTTGTTTTATGTTTAAAGTTGTAAGCCCAATTCCTACTCGGGCTTGAATCTAGAAGCCCATTGAGGTGTAGGTTTCAAACAATATGTATGCTTGTGCCGCATCTTGTGTGGGGAGGAATGAATATTGGAATTTTTATCTTCTTCTTCCTTCTGCGTTTCTTCTTTGGAGTTAAGGCACACTCGAAGTAGCCTCTATCGCCATTATAGGCTTATCAACTGGTGCTTTCACTGAGAGAATCTCTCTTTGAAGATCCAATTCTATCAAAAAAAAAAAAAAAATCGAAACAGAAAAACGGGCTGAGCAGCGGCTGTTCGGAAAAAGATTCATTGTTGATGCACCCTGCGTGACACTGGGGAACAACGATTTCCGTATCTCTGTCGGATTCCTGGTAATTGTTATTGCCTTGCCTTTATTACCCATTATTCATTGTTTTGGGCGTGAATATTGATATGAAAAGTTTGGGATATTAAATTGTCATCAATTGAGCAAATAGATTGTGGATTTGGATTTTTGTCATTAACTTAGTGAGTGTGCAAAAATGGTGGCGGATTTGGGGATAAGAACAATTTCAGATTAGGTTTGGGTTTGGGGGGGCAGAGCATCTGTTGCAGGGAGAGTTCAAAAAAAAAAAAAAAAAAAAAAAAATTGAACAAGAAGAAGAGGTGGAGCGGAGCTGTTTGGAATTGATTTGAAGGTGAAGATTCATTGATTTCTTCGCCCCTTCTTATAATGGCTAAGGCTGAAATTATTGCTGCCCTTAACTCTCTCGGTGCTTGTCTCGAGAGCCAGTTTCGGGTCACTAATCAGATTGTGGAGGAATTCAAATCTTCAATTGATTCTGGTTTTGATTCTCTGCAACACAACAAATTTTCTCATAGTTTTTCTTCTCCACCCAATTCGTCTTACCCTCATGGCTACACACCATCCCCTCTGCCAAATCCTTCCCTAAATTCCAGTCCCACTTCAAATTATTTCAGTTGGTGTGGTGAAAGAAAAGCAAAGGAGGTTGATGATTTGGTTTATTCAAATGCAGCAATAGAGGTTGTTGAGTATGATGCTTGGCTTGAATATGTGGAAACAAAAGTTATTGAGAATGCAGTTGTTGAGAATATAAAAGTTGTGGTTGATTCTAAGTTGGACACAAAACTTGTTGAAGTCATAACATGTGAATTTAGCTGCAAGATCACAGCTATTGAAGAAGAAAAATTGAAGACTCCGGATGCTTATTTTGCTGATGATGCTTTTATGCTAGATATCACTTATATGTTTGCTAATGAGGGAAAGAAAGGTGAAAGAATTGCAGCGCATGCTAACATTCCACTGTTGCTTATACAAGAACGTGGGGAGAAAATTAATTTTATTGTGGAACAACTTGGTTTGGGCAGGCGATACAAAGCGTACGTGGCTCGGAGGAGGACAACGTTCAAACTCTATGCTCTCAAGGAAGTCTACATCGAACTTTGAATCTCCACCTTGAGGACAAGGTAGTTTTGAAGGGGCGAAGAGTTGATACGACCCGAGAGAGGAAAATATTACTTTAGAAAGTATATTTATTTACTAGCATTTTATGTTATATCCTTCCATTGTGATAGTTTGTTTTATGTTTAAAGTTGTAAGCCCAATTCCTACTCGGGCTTGAATCTAGAAGCCCATTGAGGTGTAGGTTTCAAACAATATGTATGCTTGTGCCGCATCTTGTGTGGGGAGGAATGAATATTGGAATTTTTATCTTCTTCTTCCTTCTGCGTTTCTTCTTTGGAGTTAAGGCACACTCGAAGTAGCCTCTATCGCCATTATAGGCTTATCACTCACCTTGATAATTGAGGCTAACTTCTTAATATTTTATATAAAGATTACTAATAATTTAATAGAGGTGGATCATGTCATGATCATAATAAGCCATGGCTCAATTTCCATCCAAGTATATATGCCAAGCAAAAGGTAATATTTTATAAATTTCTTCTAGATTACATAGAGTTATATCTCACAATTTGCACTACTGAAAAATCAACTTAACAACCACTAAATCCGATGACAAATTTTTTTTATTAAAAAAAAAAAAAAATCATCCAAATAACATAGTTATAGTTATAGTAGTAAAAAAATAACAAAGAAGAAATGATGAGTTCGATGATGATCCGATGCAATAAGGGGCGGCGATCAGGCGATGCGGCGGCAGAGGGTAATCCCGTCGCCGACGGGGAGCTGGCAAATCTCGATCCTGGGATCAACGGCGAGAGCCTTGTTCAGCTCCAACACGAAGTCCCTGTAGTACCTAACGTACTTCCTCAACGGAGCGTCTGGTGGGGCCACCACCGAGCCGTTCCATAGGGTGTTGTCGTAGCCGATCACACCTCCGACCTTAACCAGCTCTATCAATCTCTTGTGGTAGTTCAGGTAATTGTCCTTGTCAGCATCCACGAATATGAAATCATACGTTCCATGCGTCTTGCTCTGCAAAAACAATTTTCAAATCATTAGATACATAGAAAAAGGATTAATGTTTCATTTTATGATTGTATAATTAGGTAAAGATTGACCGTTCTGCGAAGGGATTTAATTTAACTTAATTTAATTTACCACGTAATAACTATTTATGATTGTGTTTATACAACCGGAGAACACGTAATACGTTACTAATCATTGCTTTCCCAAAAGATAGATAAGAATATTAATTTATACACAAGACTGTTTCAAATCAGTATCAAACTTAGCTACTTTTCGATGAATTTGGAAGAAAAAAAAAAAAAAAAAAAATATATATATATATATATATATATATATATATATGAAGTGATGTTAGGTAGAAGAGGTTGAATTGTGTGAATTAAGGTTTGAGTGAGGGGTAGTTTGGGGCTTACATCTTTCACCATTTCATCAAGCACAGGCAAAGCAGGGCCTTCTTTGAAATCAATTTTGTGTGCGACGCCAGCTTTCTCAATTACTGGTAAACCTAACTCGTAGTTCTCTCGGTTCACGTCCATAGCCAATATCTGCAAATTAACAATTTAATTATCAATAAATAAGATTCAACTATATACTGCATAATGAATAAAATTTGGAAATGAGAGAATAGTGGTGCAAAACTTTTCACATGGAATATTTCATTAGCAAGTGGCCTAAAAGTCCCAATCAATACAGAAACTTAATTGCACTTTGTTAATGCTTTAATTCCTTTATTTTCCTAGGCCCTCCACTAGGGCAATATATGTATAATTTAATCATAAGATTACTCATTTCATATGTTTACTCATTGTCTAAAGTATATTGCTCTGACTTCTGATAAGGATTTCCTTTTTCTTTTTCTTTTTTTTTACCAAATTATAAACTTGGTAAATAATAAATTTCATTAACCCTGCCAAATAAGGCTAATTATATTGGATTCCAAATAATTGTTCGCAATTTTCGGTTAAAATCACGAGCATATGCAATAATATCAACTTCATATCCGAGATTTTTATAGAATAATAAATGAGAATAAAGGTTAAAAAAAAAAAAAAAAAAAAAGTGAAGAACTCACCTTTCCATCTTGAGGAAGGGCGAGGGCTGTGGCCAAGAGAGAGTAGCCAGTGTAGACACCAATTTCCATGGTGTTTTTGGCATTGATCAGCTTCAAAAGCATGCTCAGAAACTGCCCTTCGTCAGCAGAAGTCGTCATCAGATTCCTATATATATATATATATATCAACCACATATTCATACTATCATATATGCATACAACTGCGAATTGCCAAAAAAAGAAAAACAGAGAGGAAAGATCGAAACAAACCATGGGTGCTTTGCAGTGATATCTCTGAGCTCTTTCATCGCCTCGTGCTCTCTCGGATAAACGCTAGTCTCCAGAATATACTGTGTTTGAAATACATTCATTAATTAAAATCACCAAAATAGAAAGAAAAAGAAATTAAGGATATGATCTCAGAAAATAACATTAATTTTGTTTTAAAATATACTAGTATGTACCTGGTAGAGAGCATCGCTTTGCAAGAGGCTCTTGTGCCCAACCTCCTGATGCTTGGCCGGTTGGTCTGCATTGGATTCAACATTTGCTGCCATTTTTTCTTATCTCAATTCAAGTCTCTCTCTCACTAGAATTCTGGTTTATGAGTATTTATTGAATCCTGAGAAATGTAGGACGAAATCAAAGGTGATATATAGAGGAGAAGGGTGAATTGCGGTCGGACCGGAGTTAGTGGTTGGAGTGATGGACCGGCCTTTTGACCCGGTCTGTGGTTGGTGAGAGATGGATATGAGGTGTGGGTCCCAGCGAGGTTGTTGAGTAGGTCTGACCCCACCACCACTTACTTGATCCCTTCCATGGCTTGTTTATACGCGTCCCTTTGACGCCATTTTTGAACAGAATGCAAATAATTTGTACTACATCAATCCAAATTACTTATTGAAATATCGACTATAAAAGTCTCATTCAAGTTACCATACCTTGGGACAAAGGGGAGCATTGACTCCCTCCAATATTTTTTTTTGTTTTTCTTTTTTCAATTATAATTTTGATAAAATTTTAAAAAATTACACCACCGTAGTTCCCCTAGTCTTATTGTGGTTTCTCTCGATATTTTTTTTTTTTTTTTTTTCTGGGTCTGCCACTGCCTGATAGCTTCGAACTCTTTCAACATCTCAATACTCATAAACTGCTTAAGGTAGCGATTGGATTTGGGTTTGCGCTCAAATATGATTGAATAATTACACAGTTGGTTACCAAGGGCACACTTGTCTAAAAATGATGGCAAAGGTTGGTGAGAAATGGAGGGACTATGGAAAAAGTTGGATATATATAAAGAAAACCAAGAGTGCATGCCTTGTATATTTGAATTTGGTAATTATTAGGTAGTGGTCAGGCCTTGTTTGGGTAACCGGTAAACGACGTCCAAGATTAAGATGAGTTTGTTTCTACATGCTTAATTAGTTCGTAGAGAGACAAAAATTCATGAACAAATATGCATGCCAGAATATTCCCTTCATATATAATCAAGAAAAATAGATATAGAAATTAATCGAACGAGAGATCAAATTATTATATCACCAGTCTTTCACTGCAAGAAATGAAGAAATTTAGAAATAGATAACTTTTTTACTTTCCTCTTGTTGCATCCCAATATAAATCCATCAATTTACGTGCACCTCCCTTAAACAAATTATTTACATTAAGGTGCGTTCTCTTTAATAAAAAATATGAGTAATTTTTTCCAAATATAAAGGATTTTTTTTTTTATATTTTCATTTCAAATAATAATAATATTTTTCACCTAGGGATGATGATATTTTATCACTCTTTTCCACCTTATAAAACATATGATAAAATAAGAGAAAACCACATAATGAGATAAATTTTTTCTTCATTTCCCCTTCATTTTCTATCTCGTATTTTCCTTTTCTATCGAAGAAAGCACACTCTAATAGTAAATCGTATGTGTTCATTTCGTATTATAGTATCGTGTCAAAATTGTTAGCATTAACAATAGAGTAACTTTTGATTTTTAATAAGATAGAAGTAGGTGATTACTTGCGGAAGTCTCGCAAGTCGTGGTTTCTTTCATGGCCACCACTAATTATTTTCTTAATTTATGATTTGTGGGCTAATTAGCTAGCCTTTTTTTAAGCATGTAGGGTTTTTTTTCTCATATAAAATGAGGATTGGAATCCAAGTGATGCAGGGGAAGCGTCTAATCCGTTGATTAAAATTAATAAAATACCGGAAGAGAATGCAGATAGAGTGAAATTTCATTGATTCTCTATCGAATACCGGAAGAACACAAGAAGAGGGGAAACAAACCCTAATTTTATTTTATGAAAATCCAACTTCCCCAAATACATAAAGAATACACATATTTATAGTCTAAAAATTACTTGGAAAAGAAATAAATTAAAACCTAATTAAAATAAGAACAAAATCTACGCATATCTTTATTAATCTCCATCATTCTCCTCTGCATTGAGACGATTCGTCCCCGAATCGGAAGCAGCTTCATCTCCAAAGGAATTATCAGTTGCTAAAGGCATCAGAAACTCAAATTGCACATCACGTCGACGAACATCAGCAGTTGCTTTGTATTTAACATTAATCTTTTCACAAATAACACCAACTGGTATGAACAAAAAAACCAACAGATCTCCATCCACAATCACATTATAATTTCCAGGAAGCCACGAGTGATATTCCGCCACCATAGATAATTTATCCACAATATTGGCAATAATAACATGTGTAGAAAAACTTGAATATTCCACATCAAAATGAAAAATCTTACAACTTATATTGTGTACGGATTCGGATTGCTCCACTGCAGCCTGTTCAACATCTGGTAAAACTTTCTCATCCAACATAACAGTTTCTTCTGGGTAATCGTCATAAATTGGAGGACCCAAATAGTCCCCAACTATTTCCTCCTTCAAAATAGGGGATGAGTCATCATCATAAATTGGAGGACCCGAATAATCCGCAGACATACCAAATTGAGCATCATCGTCATCCAAATGTGTAAACAGATGCTCCATCGCGTAGGAGGATCGTAGCAAGACTCTGGATACCAACTGATGCAGGGAAAGCGTCTAATCCGTTGATTAAGATTAACAAAATACCGGAAGAGAACGCAAATAGAGTGAAATTCCATTGATTCTCAATCGAATACCGGAAGAACACAAGAAGAAGGGAAAACAAACCCTAATTTTATTATATCAAAATCCAACTCCCTAAATACATAAAGAATACACATATTTATAGTCTAAAAATTACTTGGAAAATAGGTAAATTAAAACCTAATTAAAATAAGAACAAAATCTACGCATATCTTTATTAATCTCCATCACCAAGGTGAACAACTATTCTTCTTCGCCAAACCTAATAAAATCTATTTATTGCCTGTAATTAAGTCGGTCATTAATGGGGAATGTTACAAAATATCAGCATTAATGGAGGGGTTTTAGTCTATGTGGCAAAAACAAGAATCACTCATTAAATCATTGGAGAACCCCACAATAAGATCTCAAGTTCTTAAATAAGAACCTGGATCTTAAGACAAACTGGGGCCCACCATAACTATTTTTGCTTTTCATTTCTCTTTAATAAGTGGGGCCCTTAAATTGTGATAAGAACCCTCATCAAGAATTTACCATTGTAATTTTTTAATAACAATGTGTTCTTGTCTATGTGGCACTTATAAGAAACTCATTTGAGGTTCTAGCATTGTACATCTATACAATATATAAAAGCTAAATAGTTGATAAGAATTACATTAATGTCATTTTCCCTTCAAAAGTATCAATCAATTGTCCAATGATTTCTCAAAAATGATTTATTTCAAATATTTTTGAATTGTCCAATGGATTTGGCAACAAATGTATTATAAATTATAAATATACTATATTATTTGCTAATATATCTATTTTTGGATTAGATTATTCTATAAATTTCTTTATTTTGTTATATTCATATGTTATTTGTTTACTTTTTCAATTATATTGATAATTTGTGTAAAATTTTATTATGACAATAGAGAATTTAATTGTATACATTGTCACAAATAATTGATTGAACTTTTGTGAAATAATACTAAGTTAAATTTAAAGCTATTGATCGATAAATTTACTGTAATATTTACTTATTGCTTAATTTTTTGATGTATCATTTTTTTTTCAAAGAAATGTAATATTAAATTATTTAAGGAACATAGTAATTACTAATTATTTAGATAACTACTATGAATTTAAATAAAATATACCAAAAGTATAGTAATTCAAATATTTTAGTAGCAATAGTATTTTCACTATATAAATGTAGTACAGAGCTTACATTTCTATAACATGAATATTTAAAATTATATTTATTTATATTCTCTAAAAGTATTTTAGGTTTCATTTTTTTTTTTAACGAGATTATTTTAGGTTTCTAAAATCATGAGAATTAAATCTTTGTTCAATAATGGTGAGAGAGAAAAATATTTAGTTTCAACTTTTATTTATTTATTATATTACTCTTTACAATTCATATCATCCGTGCAACGCACGGGCGCAATACTAGTTAGCTATAAAGTAGAACATATTCAATCATCAAAATTTATAATTACAGAGAAATCTTGACAAAAAAAAATTGATGTCTTTGTAATGTCATACAAGATCTGACTCGAACTCATAACCTCTTGGTTGGAGGGGGAGCGTCTTACCAATTGAGTTGTGCTTCGTTGTCCAAGATCTGAAAGTATTTATATAAACAATTTTTATATTAAACACATAATTATGAAAGAAAATAGCTTTATTTTATCTACAATTGAAAAAATCGGGGACTTTTTTTTTTTTTACCCACGAGCAATTTATTTAGATCATGCCAATGAAAAGCTAAAATAAATATATGTGCATAGAATATAGAGCTCAATTCCAAACATAATTCTTGCTTTATTGGGCCCATTAATAATACTGTACATGATTTAGATGGAGAAAGCCCAAGAATATACTCTTTTGTGTTTGGTTTGAAGAATTTGATATTGGGGGATTTTAAACATAGCCCCCTTTTCTCTCTTTATAGCCCCCAAATAGAAATGAAAATAATATTAATTTTAGATGTACAGTTTTGCCCTTGTATAGCCCCCAACCTCAAATTCTTAGCCACACATAATTTAAGATTATACTCCCGTAGCCTCAACTGTGCATAGCCGTAAAACCAAAAAACTAATAAACAATTTATTTATTTTTTTCTTTTCATTCATTATGATTAGTGATAGGATATGGCCCAACAGGCCCAGATCAGCTCGGCCCATTCCTAATTCCCCCGGCCCAATCAAGGATAAAGCCCAGCGGAAGTCAAGAAAGTCAACCAACTGCTCCCAACCACTCCACAGTGCAGACTTGCAGACAGGAGCACCCACGACCCCCAACCACTCCTGGAACACCCGTGACCTCCATCCTCTATAAAAGGGAATCATTTGTAAAGAAAGAGGCAGGTTGTAATAGCGGTTAGAACACGAAAATATAAAACATTCTCCTTCGTGGACGTAGATCTAATCAAAGATCGAACCACGTAAAAACCTCTCGTGTTCTTCATTCTCTCTCGTACAATCACCCTAAAATACACGATCGATCACTGGCGCCGTCTGTGGGAAACGAAAGAATTTTGTGAAACCGATCAGCGTATTTCAAGTGAAAACACGATGGTAAGACCAACCCGCTCCGCCACCACCGCCGCTGCCGCCGCTGCTGCCAAGGAAAAACAGAAACGAGCTGACCTCTTTTCCAACCCACCTTACATGCCGGCCAACGAGGAAGAAGGTGACGTTAGTCAAGCTCAGAAAACTGCGTCCCAGATCCAGCGTGACCAACAGCCCATCCGCCGAACTCCTGAAGGCCACCCGGAGGAGGTCCCATCTGGGGGTTCAGCTAGCGACGATGGACCAGATCAAAGTGGCAGCCGACGCGGGAATGCCGAACTCCAACCCGAGCTGGGAGACGTACTGAAAGTGTACCTGAGCATCCATGAGCAGGATTTTCGCAGGTTCGCCGATCAACACCGACAAAGTCAAAGCAAGGAAGACGAAGTCGAACCGTCACAAAGGCCATCCCCAAGTCTTCGGATCGTTGGAGGCAGGGAGGCCGAAGTTCCCCGTAGGCGACAAAACAATCGCCGTGGGAACGATCGCGCTTCACCTCGGCGCGGTTCAACGTCACCTCGTCAAAATGCCGTTCCTCATTGGCGTGACGAACGGAACGTCTATCAAAGAAGATTCGACGTTGAGCCCGAAGTTCCCCGAAGGCGACAGAGCAATCGCCGCGGGAACGATCACGTTTCACCTCAGCGCGATCCGATGCCACCGCGTCAAAACGACGTTCCACCTCGGCACGACGAGGAGAACGCCTACCAAGGAAGGTTCGCCGTCTACGGTCGAATCTCGACCCCGTTCACTAATAGGATACTCTATACTCCCCTCCCGTCGACGTATAGAGTACCTCCTATCCCGCCTTACAACGGAACCCAAGATCCCAGCAACTTTTTATCCCGGTTCCAATACAACATGATGAACCAGGGGTTGGCCGAAGACGTTTACATGTGTAAAGTCTTCCCCGAGCTACTAGTAGACAACGCTAGAAGCTGGTTCGATAGCCTCCCTAATTGCAGCGTAGGATCGTATGCCGACCTACTGGACGCCTTTGAACGTCGTTTCTTCCAAAAAGCCGAGGCAAAAATCAGCCCAGCCCAACTCCTCACCTTAAAGCAAGGGCGGGGAGAAACGATCAGTGATTTTCTGGCCCGTTTTTATAACGAGAGCCTAAAAGTCGATCGTCTCTCCGACGACGTGCTTATCTCGGCATTCCAAAATGGCATCCAGTCCGGGACTCTCTTCAGAGAGCTCGTAAAGGCACGTCCTACGACCTCCAAGCAGCTATGGAAGATCGCCGACACATTCGCCGAAGCGGACGAGGCCGATCGGAAGAAACGGGCTGCAGATCGGCCCGAAAACAACGATAAGAGAAAGAAAGAGGAGCGCACCGACCTTGGGCAAGGCCGCCGAAGTGCCCTCGAAAGGTTACAACGAGGACCCCTCGAGTCCCGATTAGGACCTCGATCCAACCAAGACCGAAGTCAGTATACACCACTGACAAAGTCAAGGGCCGAAATATACGAGCTTCATGCGAACTTGTTCGAGAAGCCGCCGCCCTTATCTCGAGGTGGGTCGAAACGTCGATCCAAGAAGAAATACTGCAAACTCCATAATGACTACGGTCATGAAACTGAAGATTGCAGAGATCTCGCCTCGGACATAGAGCACATGATACGCGACGGTACCCTCAAACTGTACCAAAGTCGCAATCAGAAAGAGGCCCGACCTCAAGGGAAGGGCAAGAGAAAGAAAAATAAGGGAGGCTATAACTGCGCCCCCCAAAATGACAAAAGGCCAAGGCACGACGACGAGGATGAGGACGAAGATCAGCCTCAATATGACGCAGTCATCACGGCCATCACCGGACTGCCCGAAGGCATGACGAGGTCATCATTGAAAGCCGAAGCCCGGAGTCAACAGTGAGAAGAACCCACTCAAAAAAGGTTCAGGAGAGACGAGGTCGTCACCTTTTCCGGTGATGACCCAGTTCCCCATGCGGTACCTCATCAAGATGCCACCATAATCGAGGCGGTGGTGGCCAACAAACTGGTCCACCGCGTATTTGTTGATAGTGGAGCATCGGTGAGTGTGCTCTTTAAAGACTGCTTCGATAAGCTAGATATCGAAGAAGCACGTCTAAAGCCAGCACCCATGCCATTAAAGAACTTCACACAACAAGAGACGACGACGGAAGGCATAATTTCACTGCCCGTGACAGTTGGAAAAAGCCCGTTGTCTACTACGAAGATAATCCACTTCTTCGTAGTAAAAGCCAGCTCCCCCTATAACATCATCTTAGGAAGGGATTGGCTAATATCGACAAAGGCAATCTGCTCGGCCTACCACCTGACTATTAAGATTCCATCTAGAAACGGAGTGATCACGCTTCGGGGAAACCAACAACAGGCAAAGGAGTGCATGCAGGTCGCACTCCGAGGTGATAGGAATCAACACCCCCAGGCATAGCAACTACAGAAACCCGAAGAGGTGGAGCCGACGTCGTCTCCATCCATCGAGCCGGTAGAAGACATCGCATTATACGAAGATGACCCTGCCAAGGTCGTCAAAGTAGGGTTCATCGGCGAAAACGAGCTCCGAAGTCAACTTATCCGGCTACTTCGTGAGTATAGAGATGTCTTCGCCTGGTCGCCGCTTGACATGACCGGGGTGGCACCAAACATCATCGCTCATCACCTCAACATCGACCCTGCAATAAAACCAGTTCGGCAGAAACAACGAGCCTTCGCAGCCGAAAGGAGTCAAGTAATTCACGACGAGGTCCGGCAACTGCAAAAGGCCGATATTTTATTCGAAGTAAAGTATCCGACCTGGTTGGCCAACCCCGTGATGGTGAAAAAGCAGGGAGGTGGGTGGCGGATGTGCATTGACTACACCGACCTTAATAAGCACTGCCCAAAGGACTGCTACCCCCTCCCCAACATTGACAAGAAGGTCGAAGCTCTTGTTGGCCACAAGGTGTTCAGCTTCTTGGACCTATACAAGGGATACCACCAAGTCCTCATGAATGCCGAAGACGCACCAAAGACCGCCTTCGTCACGGACTTCGGCATCTATGCATACAAAAAAATGCCCTTCGGACTAAAGAACGCCGGAGCCACATACCAGAGGATGGTCGATAAAATTTTTGAAGCCCACGTCGGTAGCATTGTCGAAGTATATGTAGACGATATAGTCGTAAAGAGCAAGGAGATCGCCACCTGTGTAAACGACCTTAAAGTTGTCTTTAGCCTACTCCGTAAAGTGAATCTAAAATTAAACCCAGAAAAGTGTACTTTTATGGTCCGATCTGGAAAATTTCTAGGGTGTTGGGTTTCACGCGAGGGGTTAAAAGCCAACCCTTCAAAAGTCCGGGCTATCCAAGAAATGCAAGTGCCGAAGTCGATCCACGACGTGCACAAACTGACGGGCTGCCTAGCCGCCCTAAGTCGCTTTCTATCTAAGGCCGCCGAAAAACAACTCCCATTCTTCAAAATATTAAAGAAGGCTCCGAACTTCGAGTGGAACGATGAGCACAGAGGAGCTTTCGATGGTTTGAAGAAGTATCTCACAAATCTCCCAACCTTATCTGCGCCAAAGAAGGACGAAACCCTCTCTTTATACCTCGCCGCTTCGAACGAGGCAATCAGTGCAGTCCTAGTACGAGAAGAAGGACGTCATCAGCTACCCGTCTATTTCATAAGCCGAGCCCTAAAAGGGCCGGAGACGAGATACCAGCCTTTGGAAAAGGCCGCACTTGCGTTGGTGAATGCAGCGAGGAGACTTCGACCATACTTCCATGCACATCAGATACAAGTACTGACCGACCTACCACTTCGGCAAGTACTTACAAAGCCAGAAGCGTCGGGGCGAATCGCTAAATGGGCTGTAGAACTCGGCGAGCACACAATTTCCTTTATACCTCGCCAAGCAATCAAAGGACAAGCCCTGGCCGATTTTCTGGTGGAAGCCAAGTTCACGGAAGCACAACAATCCGTTGAACCTACTGAAGATAAACCAAAGGCCGAGGCACCTAATCCACAACCGCGAGACTGTTGGAAGGTCTACGTGGACGGGGCATCAGGTAACAAAGGAAGCGGAGCCGGGGTTTTACTCATCAGCCCGGAAGGAAAGGAGATCACCCACGCACTCCGGTTCAATTTTCCGACCACAAACAACGAAGTTGAGTATGAAGCTCTAATAGCTGGACTTCGCCTAGCCGAGGCTCTCCGGGTAAGGGCCATTCAAATTCACAGCGATTCCCAAGTCATAGTGAATCATATACTGGGTAAATACGAGGCCAAAGGAGAACGAATGAAGAAGTACCTTCATAAGGCCAAGATCCTACAACAAGGCTTCTCGTACTTCGAGTTAGTGCGAATCCCAAGAGAGGATAACGGGCGAGCTGACGCACTAAGCAAGCTCGCGTCATCATCAACAATCTCTCCAGTGGAAGAAGTACAGCTCCGAAGTATCGATGAAGCCGAAGTTAACATAGTAACCGAAGATGGACCAAACTGGATGACTCCACTTCGCAGCTATCTAGAGATAGGCGAACTCCCCACCGATAAGGTTGAAGCTAGAAAGCTCCTGGCCAAGTCCGCCAAGTATGTCTTTGAACAGGGAGTATTGTATAGAAGATCCTACCTCCAACCTCTCCTAAGATGTGCGGGGCCCAACCAAGCGAACTACGCACTGCGCGAAGTCCATGAAGGCTCCTGTGGCAGTCACATTGGAGCCCGCGCCCTCTCCAAAAAGATCATGAGGTGTGGGTACTACTGGCCCACCATGTTCCAAGACGCTACCAACCTCGTCAAAAGGTGTCCGAAGTGCCAAATCCATGCGACGGTCCCGAGGTTGCCTCAGACCGAGCTGACCAGCATACAAAGCCCTTGGCCATTCATGCAGTGGGGAATTGACATCGTCGGCCCATTTGAAAAAGCCCCCGGCCAATTACAATTCCTCATTGTAGCCATCGACTACTTTACGAAGTGGGTCGAAGCCGAACCATTGGCCCGGATCACAAGTAAAAACGCCCTGAACTTCGTTTGGAAGAACATAGTTTGTCGTTTCGGCATACCTCACGTCCTCGTATCAGATAATGGAACCCAGTTCACAGACAGGACGTTCAGAGAATGGTGTGACGAACTCCACATCCAGCAAAAGTTCACCTCGGTAGCCCATCCTCAAGCGAATGGCCAAACCGAGGTTACGAACCGAACGATAGTCAAAGGGTTAAAAACCCGGCTCGACAAGGCCAAAAGAGACTGGGCTGCGAACTTATCCCAAGTCCTATGGTCGTACCGAACCACCCCGAGGACATCACACGGCGAAACACCATATAGCTTGGTGTACGGAACCGAGGCGGTGATCCCAGTAGAGATCGGTCTGCCGAGCCCCCGAACGCTTAACTTCGCAGCCCAAGACAACGAAGATGGACTTCGAACTAACTTGGACTTGCTAGAAGAGAGACGGGAACAAGCCTACATACAAGAAGCTCGATACAAACAGCAAGTAGCTCGGTATTATAACAGCCGGGTGAAGCATCAGCAGCTCCAAATAGGCGACTTCGTACTCCGGAATAACGAGGTCAGTAAGGCGGAAAAGCTCGGCAAATTAGAAGCCACCTGGGAAGGACCATACCAAGTTCAAGAAGTCCTCGGAAAAGGTTCGTACAAGCTCGCCCACTTATCTGGTGAGCCCATACCCCGTACATGGCACATTACTCACTTGAAAAGGTACTTTGTATAAACAGAGAGCAGTGTCAGAGTCCATTTAGGTCCTAGGAGCCGGGTCGTCTTGGTAAATTCTGTCTTTTTTTTTAACTCCATTCAATTAAAGTTTTTTTTTAGTACACTTAAATAATTTGCATACATGGTACACCTCTCTCGTTTTATACCAAGTATCTTGATTTTAAAATCCTGACGAGGATACAAATAAACTCCACATCGGAGTAACACCTAAACGCGCGTAAGGGGACCACCCCTATCGATAAACTCGACAAATAAGCTACTTGAAAGCCTAAACTTCGTCTTCGGACGAAGTGGCTACTTGAAAGCCTAAACTTCGTCTTCGGACGAAGTGGCTACTTGAAAGCCTAAACTTCGTCTTCGGACGAAGTGGCTACTTGAAAGCCTAAACTTCGTCTTCGGACGAAGTGGCTACTTGAAAGCCTAAACTTCGTCTTCGGACGAAGTGGCTACTTGAAAGCCTAAACTTCGTCTTCGGACGAAGTGGCTACTTGAAAGCCTAAACTTCGTCTTCGGACGAAGTGGTTACTTGAAAGCCTAAACTTCGTCTTCGGACGAAGTGGCTACTTGAAAGCCTAAACTTCGTCTTCGGACGAAGTGGCTACTTGAAAGCCTAAACTTCGTCTTCGGACGAAGTGGCTACTTGAAAGCCTAAACTTCGTCTTCGGACGAAGTGGCTACTTGAAAGCCTAAACTTCGTCTTCGGACGAAGTGGTTACTTGAAAGCCTAAACTTCGTCTTCGGACGAAGTGGCTACTTAAAAGCCTAAACTTCGTCTTCGGACGAAGTGGCTGGTTAACAGCCTAAGTGACTGAGAAAGTTGGTAAACGCAAATGCAAAAATTTCTGTTTTATTTGAATAGAAATGAATATACATTGTTACATTAAGAAGGCGAGGAACCCGGAGGCTTTGGCTTACTAAAGCTAAGCCAATCTCTAGCAAAATCCCTGCCGGAGTTGAAGTTCAAAACATCATCTATACTAAACCTGCCCCGACCGCGTCCAGAAGCCGAACTTCGGCCTCTACCTCTGACATTCTGGCTCGCCCGACCCCGAAAACGACCCCGTCCAGACGCCGCTCGCCGCTCTTGACTATAAATTTCTTGAGAATGGCGTGTCACAATCTTCGGGTCCGGGTCAGCGGACCTCGAAGATTCACCTCCCAAAAATTCTCTAGAAGTACGGTCGAGCAACTTCGGATCCGGATCGGAAGAAACTGAAGTCGCAGAACCAGCTTGTAAAGACAGACGCCGCTTCAGCTTCGGAAAGCGATCAAGGACTGTCTCATAAATGCTCGCCACACGAACGAGCTCTTCAAACTCACCTCTAACCTGCCAGGATTCACTCCCAAATTCCTCCCTGTAACTTCGGCATCGGGCCTGGAGCTCCTTGACCTTATCGTAAGTCTCGGAAATCGTGGATCCCCCAGCTCGGTGAATTATGGTCTCGTATTCCATATGCTCTTCGACGATCTCTTTGCAAGCCTTGATGTCATCCCGAGCTCGCTGATACTGGTCTTCGAGCTCCATGTATCTGGCATGCATCTCATCGAGTTTTTCTAAAGAAGCCCGAAGTTTCACCTCGGCCTCGATCTCTATATTATTAGCCCGCTTCTTCCAGTTCGAAACATCGAGCTCGGCCACCTCTACGGCTCGGCGAAGCTCGGATATTTCTTGAACAAGGTGGGAGGCGTCATAAAACTCAGGAGCAGACTACAGAACAAATACAAGCAAGATTCAAAAAGAAATCCTTTTATTTATGTATAGCCGGAAACGGCGAAAGAAACGCCACCCTAACGGTGACGAAGTACAAGACTAAAAAAAAAAAAAAAAAAAAAAAAAAAGGGGAGAAGAGGGAAAGAAGCCAAAAATCGTGAAGTGTCAATTCACTACTTCACGATTTTCTCCTTCTAGGCCGACCTCTGGTTCCTCGAGGTCGTCGCGAGCTGGTTCCTCGGCGGTCTGTGCAACCGGGATCTTCTCAAGGTCGGCAATGACCGTCTCCAGGAGTTCATACCTGTCGGCGGGACATCGCCGAATAGTCCCTTCAGTGAGAAGAACCCTCTGCGCGGCGAGCTGTTCGACCACCGGGATTGAAGAACCGAGCTCCAAGAGCACACCGGCGAAGTCCTGCAGCGTTTCCTCCTCCGTCATGACACCATACCCGTACTTGGTTTTATCAAGCTCGGGGATGTCGGTGGCGATGTTGTCGAGCGCTGCAGAGACGATCGGGGTACTCAAGGCACTCGCCAACTGAACGGCCATGTGGGAGAAATGCCTCGACCGGAAGACACGTTCCACCACAGCTCGGAACACGTCCCCCTGTCCAGCCACCACCCCGGCAATCTCGTTGGTCAGCCGGTCCACTTCGGCCTCCAGCTCGGCGTTCTTCTTCTTCGCCTCTTCGGCGGCAGCCAAAGCCACCGCCTCCCTCTCCTGTGCTGCCTGTGCCGCGGCTTCGGCAGCATGGACCCTGGCCATCAGCCGATCCTCCGTAGCCGCAGCTTCGGCAGCCTGTGTTTGTAACTTGGCGACTCCACTCCTAATGAAGCTCGCCAAGCCCTGCAAAACCGCCTCGGCTCCCTAAAACCCGAAAACAAAGGGGAGATTAAAAAAGGAACAATCACTATGTATATGTAATGTTCAGTTGTACACTTACTTCAGGGAATCCTTGGCTCGAGGTCGCGCCGCTCTCGACGACCGTCACTTCGGCATCCAACGAAGTCACGGCTCCTCGAGGTCGTCGGCCGACCACCTGCAGTGGAGAGGAACCATGGACAGGCGCCTCCAGCTGCGAACTTACGGATACCGACCTTGTAAGGTCGGCCGTCCTCTCTGACGACGCCGCCGAAGTCACCCTCTCCACCACGGAAACAGAGGGCTTCTGCCTTTTCCTCTTATTCTTGCCTTGTAAGGCGGCCTGGAAAGCTTGGGCATCCACTAGAAAAAAAAAAAATATATATGATCAGCAAAAAACGAAAGAAATCACGAAACACAAGTCAGCGAAGCAGAGCCTCACCCAAGTCCGCGTCAGACACGGAGTTATACGGGCTTAGCCCATGGTTCGCGAGCTCGGCCTCGGCATAATTCCTTTCAATAAGGCCGAGGTTCACCAAGCTCGTCTCAAGGTCACCGGTCGGTTTCCCAGTGTCTCGAGGAGCGAACTTACCCTTCATCCAAGAGTACAATGGGACACCTTCACACCGGCAAAAGAAGAACTTCTTTTGCCAGTTCGGCACCTTAGAAGGCGTCCCCAACTTGAACCTATTAATAGGGGAAAGGTAAGCCCACCCCGTCGGACCAAGCTTAGGCCTAAAAAACCTAAGGAACGACTCTACGGTAGGCGTACCACCACGTCGGCTGACCTCAAAGCAAAAGCCGATGATCTGCTTGACAGAGGGTGGCTGCAACTGACCTAACGCCAGTTCAAGCTCTTCTAAGAGCTCGGCAAAAAAATTGTTCAACGGGAACCGTAAACCAAAATAAAGGTAATCTTCATATACAGTAAAAAAACCCACAGGAGGCGAACTACCCCTATCAACATCACGAGGTAAAAGGAGTTCGACTGACTCGGGAAATAAAAAACTGCGGGCCAAACCCTGCATATGAGATACAGACATGGTGGAGGCCACAGCCAGAGACGCGTCAGACCCAACCAACGACGGGAATTCAATTTCCCTAAACGCCGGCGGGACTAACGCGCGGGTATATACATTCAGCCAAACCTTCGCCGGAAACCCCCTAACCGGCGAAGGCGAAACCCCTACGTTCTCACTATCACTATCTACTTGGGGAAAAGGAGAAGCATCCATTGTGAAGAAAATTACTTACTTGTCACAGATTTTCTGATCAAAAATCACCGAGAACTGGCTAAACGGCGGCAGTTGCAGAATTTTGGGGCTTAGGGTTTTCTCTTGCGCGATATTGAAAATCGATTGAGAAAAATGTGGTTTAGCGTACATAAGAAGCATTTAAAAGGCAAGGGCACGCCTTTTCAAATCCCGCCTCTTCACCTGCCCCAACCAAAAAGCGACGCGTGTCCTACCTACGCTGACAACAGCAGTCGCACATCACGCCACGTCTATTCAAGCTCGACCTCGTCAAAACGAGGCGGTATACATTTCGACTTCGTCAAGATCTCATTTCCGACGAAGCAATGAAATTCAACCTCGACCTCGTCAAAACGAGGCGGTATACATTTCGACTTCGTCAAGATCTCATTTCCGACGAAGCAATGAAATTCAAGCTCGACCTCGTCAAAACGAGGCGGTATACATTTCGACTTCGTCAAGATCTCATTTCCGAAGAAACAATGAAATTCAACCTCGACCTCGTCAAAACGAGGCGGTATACATTTCGACTTCGTCAAGATCTCATTTCCGACGAAGCAATGAAATTCAAGCTCGACCTCGTCAAAACGAGGCGGTATACATTTCGACTTCGTCAAGATCTCATTTCCGAAGAAACAATGCAATTGAAGCTCGACCTCGTCGAAACGAGGCGGTATACATTTCGACTTCGTCAAGATCTCATTTCCGACGAAGCAATGAAATTCAAACTCGACCTCGTCAAAACGAGGCGGTATACATTTCGACTTCGTCAAGAGCTCATTTCCGACGAAGCAAATACAAATCAACCTCGACCTCGGCCAGTTTACACCTCCCCACAATGACCTCGCTGCTCCGGTCTTTTGGGGGGGGATGTGATAGGATATGGCCCAACAGGCCCAGATCAGCTCGGCCCATTCCTAATTCCCCCGGCCCAATCAAGGATAAAGCCCAGCGGAAGTCAAGAAAGTCAACCAACTGCTCCCAACCACTCCACAGTGCAGACTTGCAGACAGGAGCACCCACGACCCCCAACCACTCCTGGAACACCCGTGACCTCCATCCTCTATAAAAGGGAATCATTTGTAAAGAAAGAGGCAGGTTGTAATAGCGGTTAGAACACGAAAATATAAAACATTCTCCTTCGTGGACGTAGATCTAATCAAAGATCGAACCACGTAAAAACCTCTCGTGTTCTTCATTCTCTCTCGTACAATCACCCTAAAATACACGATCGATCAATTAGAATGACAGTAGTTAATATGGTCAAGAAATTTTAAAATTTTCATAAGCAAATTAAATACTAGTTTATATGCCAGCATAAGCATTGA
This sequence comes from Mentha longifolia, assembly GCA_001642375.2. Taxonomy (NCBI): domain Eukaryota; kingdom Viridiplantae; phylum Streptophyta; class Magnoliopsida; order Lamiales; family Lamiaceae; genus Mentha; species Mentha longifolia. The sequence goes on along the minus strand of CM038115.1, from coordinate 9,406,184 downwards.
TAATACAACAAAAAGTCCATAAACACCAAAACACACACAAAAACAAAAATGGTATATCTCTGCACATTCTCAACCTCAAGCATCAATTGTAGCTATGATTATACATAATGATAGACATGGAATGCGCCTAATGAGCCCCTTAATTGCTAAAGCAATTATATTCTCAGAGAAAGATGGGAAACAAATACAACTTTCATAGAGATATCTCAGAACATTAGTTCATCTTGAACTCCACTTTGAAGCGCAAATAGACTTATATTTTAAATGTTATTGCAGGCACATACATTTGTCAGCAGCAGCTCCTTCACTAATTATCTTGTTCTAAATAACATCCTTCAATATAGACGTGATTCGAGCTTAAGGTCTTAATCTTCTTCTCCATTCCACTCACATGCATCAAGTGAGCAACATTCTTGTCCTCCTTTCTGCCTTGAAGTTCAAGTTGCAGATTCACAACTTTTCTTTAATTTGTACAGCAGTCCATCAATATCCTTATCAAATCATCCCCTTTGGCACCATATAGATTGTGAATTTCCTCCTGTGAAGGCGGCGACGCAACGTTGAAACCAAGAACACAGGTGATGGATAGGCCGTCGGACATTCCCCCTGCTCTCCTCAGCAGCTTCTTCCCCACCGCCTCTTGTGGTTGTGGAGCAGTTTTCTTGGAATTCACATCAAAAATTTGATTGAGTACTTACAACAAACAGCAAGCCTCTAGCCTGCGGAATCAGATGGACGGGAAAATACAATGATCCATGAAGATCTGAAGATGGCCGTATTGTACAAATACAATAATCTGGGTGAAAATTAATGAGTGGCAATCGGGAACACAAACTCTCGGCCTGTATATATAGGGGCAACATTGTACATCTAAAATTAATATTACTTTTATTTTTATTTGGGGGCTATAGGGAGAGAAAATGAGGCTATGTTTAAAATCCCCCTTTGATATTTTATGCATATCGAATAAGGTTGGAAAATTGCATCTATGATTTTGCCATGGCCTTTTCTGGCTTCGGCTGGGCCACATATATTTATGAAATCTCAGCCTAGGCCCAGATCAGATATATTTAACTGTACTAATAATGAAAATAATTTAAGAATTCTGTTAATATTTTGTAGTAGTATACTAGTATTGCACTATTGCTTAATATTTTGTAGAAATGATGAATTTTATGTTACGAATAACTGTATAAAAAATTATGAACACGGGTTTAACTTTTTAGATTTAGGTTTAATCTTTCATGCTATTATTTTATTTCATTTTTGTAAGACTTAATAGTTTAATAAAAACGAAAAGTAAATAAATAATGGACTAGTTCTATTAGAGATGGAATTAAAGATGGATTGTTATGAACAAATGAATAGTGGATATTTTCAAAAGGAGTAGAGTAGATTTCTGCAGTAGCATAAATATTAGGAGTGTATTTATGTCTAAAAAATATCAAAGTATTTCTTATACATTGTGAAAATATTTAATTATTCTCAAAAGAAATTAATTTAGCAGAACTAAAGAAGTAGAAAGTCCAATAGAAAGCGGATTTTACGGAAGAAAAAAAAAAAAAAAAAAAGACTTAACCCTACTTGCACCTGGCTTCACAATTTTTTTTCCCTAGAAACTAATTCCTCCATTTTCCAATGGTAGTTTCTCATTTTAGAAGCCGGAGAAACCAACCATTGAAGGCACCCCAATGAAGTCGTCCGTTTGTTACTACCTTACTTCTCACAGTCACTCTGCTTCAATTATTTTATAATTAATGTATGGAATTTTGTGGTAGACTTATAAATAAAATGATAATTTTTAATTTTTATTGATTTTTACTTTTTTTTATTAGCTCATTGAAGTCTAATATATAGATAGCTTTTCCATGATTAGTAAGTTTCATTATATATATGGATACTTGTATAATACTACTACATTGCTAAAAAAAACTAATAAAAATATCAAATTAATAATTATATATATACAATCTCAATCACAAGCTAATAAATTGAATACTAGTATACTATAAAATTTGAACTTTTTTTTTTTCTTTTATAAGCTTCATTGAAACGGTTCGTCCGCCTACCCTTTTTTGAATTATTGAGATTTAAAGTGTAATAATTATCTCTACATCCGAATTCATTCATAACATGACAACCAGCTAGTATCCATCGGTGATGTAAAAATACAACACGGAATATCTATTACACAAAGTTTTGTCGGTGACTTGGATTCATCATGAGCAGGCGAGTATTGACCAGTCAGACAGTATGACAAAAAATCGATTAAGTAGGTTAGTTCATTTACAACTCGATATCCCACAACATACTAGCACATAATAAACATAATAAACATATATATATATAAGCTCTAAATCACATAATATAATATTTTTTTGAAAACTTGTAACATCTATTGAACTTGTACATGGTAAGTGATTTGATGAATTTGGAAGAGTTGCCAAAAAGAGGCTTGAAAATGGACAAAATTTGATGATTGCAAAAACGTAAGCATTAGCCATAAAACACTCCAAAATCAACAACCACCAGAAACGCTTTCCAGATATTCCCTACCATCCAAATTCCCCCATCTCTTTATGTCTTCGCACACATACCAAATCATAGAATTATTTATTCTAATAATAACAAATTTAATCAAAAGTGAGAAAGAATTCTTGGAGGGTTATATCGATGGCGATGAAATAGGTTATCCCTATATATCCCTTATATAAAATGTCGAATTTATGCCCATAAAAGAATCCAAATACTAAGATAATTCTACATTAGTAGTCTTGTAGTAAAAAGAAGTCATGCATGACACTTTCTGTTAATAATTTTGGTTATTGATAAATATCTTCGTCTCTTCTTCTTTTTTTTCCCCCTTTTCTTTTGTGCATGTAGAGTATAATGACAGCCAACGATGAGAAAAAAAGAATATAGTAAAATTCAAATTCAAATATCTTAGAATAGAAGATTCAATGTATACATAGAGAAAAAGTAAGATAAGTAGTATAGATACTGAATACAATATTGTAAAAGTAACCGTCACATGTTACATACAATTAAACAGTATTAATTAGTAATTCGTAACGTAAAATCGGTACATGCTTAAACGAAATCCTCGCAGTTTTAGGGGCCGTTTGGCTGAGCTTATAAACCCTTTAAAAAAAATTACAAAATGTTCAACTGGTTAGAAGAGAAAATAAGCTTCTTAAGAGCTTATAAGATCAAAAAATAAGCTTCAACAACTCATAGGATTACTTTATTTTATTTTATTTCTATTATATACACTTCTATTTGACTTTTACAAAATCGTGGGTTTCAAAATTTTTATTTTTTCTGTTTTTCAGATTTTAATTTTTTTATTCGCTCTTGAACTTTATAATATATTTTATCCAAACACTTTGACAGCTTATACACTCTAACATCATACATCTTATAATCTCTTTAATACTTTGATAAATTTTTTATTTTCCCGTTTGATAGCACTTTTGTTCGTTTAGTGACACGAGATTGTGAATTTCGATGTTAACGATGCTTTAGCTTAGCAAAATGGGAAGGACTTTTTATTAGGAGGTACTCAATTTCATTAAATTTTCACCAAAATTGTGAGGATTGTTGTGTATATATTTGAGAATAATTTATTTTCGTTCCCGAAACCTAAAAGGCTGTGATTTTCGCCAAGAGGGACTAGAAACCCAAAACCGAGTTAGTGAATACTTCGCCAATTTATGTTTTCTTTTAAATAAGCAATATAAAAATTAATTGCGTCGGAACTTATTATTATTCTAAGTATTCCTACATTTAAAAAATAATAGTAGATATTAATTTATAAATTATAAATTAATTTAATCAACCTTAAATCAAAGTAAATTAAGAAAGACATGTTAATTGAATCTGAGTGTACTTTAATTTAATTATCATCAATTTTCTTTCCTCATTGTCCCCATTAGTTTTTAATAGGGTTTAGTTTTCTTTTAGAGTTTATTTTTATAAGATATATTAATTATAATTTTTTATAAATATATTATCGTCCCGTCAACCGTGGGCATTTAGGTATGCCATGATATATAGAGTAGCATTTTAATTCTCATTAATTAATGGTCTGAAAAACTATAATGATTGGATATAATTCCATCGCTACCACCATTAATTGAATCAATCATACTAAGTAAGTTGTTAAAAAGTAGAGAAAGATTAATCATTACCCGCAGATATTAAAAACTAAAAGTGACACGTTTTGTATAAAAAATTAACGGGAGTAGTAATTTGCATATAAGAGACTAACGCTTACAAGTTACAACATCGTAAACCTCAGGGTCTTCTTCTTACATCTCTACAATTTTCAGTTAGAACCTAAGTACAAAACAAATGTACTGCTATTATAGAATATTTACTAACTTTTTTTGAATCAATTCATAACTATAAGAATGCATTATAATAAGAAATAAAAAATTATCTGAACTATCATTGTCATGAGATCTACGGTTCAGAATGATTGGTGTAATATAATAGTATTGAAAATACATTATACTGAACGGTGCATTATAATAACACCAAGAATGTATTATATATGATGCAGAGTGCACTATAATTGTACATAAAATACATTTTTCTTTTATGCAAAATCTATTTTTTGATGACCTCATCCCTATACATATACATACAAAAAAAAATATGGATATATATGTATAGAGAGAGAGAATATATTAGTTTTAGGTGTAGTGTGCTTAATTAGCTATAGTTGTTTAGAAGGAAGTAACGGCATTTGCCTAATGATTGTATGTTATGTGGCTTCATTCTAATTTACCCTCCACCGAATCATGCTTTTCTCTCTCTCTCTCTCTCCCTCTCTCTCTCTCTCTATATATATATATAAATATTATCCTTCCCTAGCTACTTCTCCCTTCTTTATCCCAACCTTATATATTTCCTTATTACTATTGTTGTTGTAATAAACTTCCCTGCAACATATACATACAGCTCAAACATATATATATATATATAGAGAGAGAGAGAGAGAGAGATAGAGAGAGTTTTGAAGCATGTTAACCACCGCCATGGGTACTGCAGAAGTGGAGAATGAGAGCTTGGGGTGGAACGACGATGAATCATGGGAGTTTCCAGTTCTACCAATTGAAGATAATGGAGGGAAGATACTCATAGACGGCGGCAAGATTTTGACGGACGCCACCGTTTCGGAGAAGGTGAATGAGGTGCCGCCGGCGAAGGGGAAAAAGAGGACCGGCGGCGGCAAGCGAGGCGATGAAGGAAAAGGTGGCGGCGGCGGAAGCGGCGAGTCTGACGATCACGAGCTGCATATATGGACGGAGAGAGAGAGGAGGAAGAAGATGAGAACTATGTTTGCCACCCTCCATGCTTTGATCCCCCACCTCCATCCAAGGGTAACTCCATTTCCATTTCTCTCTCTCTCTCTCTCTCTCTCTCTCTCCCCAATCATTTCTTTTTAATGCAGCTAGCTGTGTTGGTTTAAGGAAGAATTTTGTGATTGAAGTCCTATATATGTTTGTCCCTCAAAAATCATGAATCCAACGTTACTACATAAAACATTGGATTTTTTAAACCTATTTTGGCAACACATACATTAATGATAAATAGCTATATATGCCATCATCAAATCCCTTTCAATAATAAGTACTATTTCAGTAATGCAACACAAGTATTCATAAACGTGCATTTTCTCTTACCATTCAGCAATTTAACCCTTCAAGTACACATCAATTTTCTTAAAAAAAAAAAATATTGTGATGTGATAAAAATAGAGCATGAATAATTGAAACAACTTCAACTTTACATCTGATCACAATTCTTTTGTCCGACCCCTCATTAATGAAAATTGGTATTTTTCTGTCCATCCTCTTTAATTACATTTACATGTCATGTGCATATATAGAAATAACATTCTTGATAAGAAGACAAAGTAACAATCAAATAAATTATAAAAGATAAAACAAATAACTCCTCGTTTCTTTTCCAGAAATTCAGCACACAAATTAAATCCGTGGATTTAATTTTAATTTAAACTTGAATGCATGCAGGCCGATAAATCCAGCATAGTTGATGAAGCAGTGGTGTACATAAAAAGGCTGCAGCAAATTCTTGAGGATCTCCAAAACCAGAAGCTGGAGAAGGAGAAGGGGAATGCTAACGCCACCGGCTGTGACGCTCCTGCCCAATCCCGAGAGGCCTTCATGGCGGAGCAGGGGTCCACAAGCGCAGCTGCAGGCCCGAACCCGATGGTTCCGGTGGGCCGGGCCGCCTTCAAGACATGGAGTTCTCCAAACGTAGTGCTGAACGTGTGTGGGATGGAGGCCCATATCAATATTGTATGCAGCCCGACGAAGCCCGGGATCCTCACTACTCTTGTGTTGGTGATGGACAAGTTCAACCTCGAACTCGTCTCTGGACACGTGTCGTCCGACCCCACCACCCGCATCTTCATGTTTCATGTCCGCGTAAGTTCATTTTCATTATTTTCTCCCTATTCTTTTCTTATATATATACTTATAATTTTTCTTAAAATGAATTAATATGTATTTAGTTGGAATTATTGGATGAATGGAATACAGGCAAATGGAATTCCGCAGCAGTTTCCTGAGGCATCATTTCTTGTGGAAGAAACGTACAAGCAAGCTGCTGCTGAGCTAACTATTTGGATTAATTCCTAATTTAGTTATTTACCTACACCTTTTCAATTTCAACAAACGAATCTCTGTTCCTTCGAAATATGTATTGTAAGCAATTGCTACAATCGGCCTTATTAATGTTTTTGGTATCACAAATAATTGCTAGCAGATATATTTTCATTTCGTACTCAATTATCATTCTACTTCACTTGCTTTTATTATTTATTTTCATTCTACTTGACTTGCCTTTATTATTTATATTCACACATATTCAAGAAATGTGTCGAGTAGAACGGGACGGAGGGAGTAATATGTAATTATCACCGACATAAATTTGCATCCAAACATTATATAAATGCGAGAATCGGAGTTATGATGTTAATAGATTTTTTAAAGTCACAGTTCTAGATACACAGTATCAAAATTTTGATTTTTCATATTTAGATCAATATATTTTCTTCAATAACAAGATCTTATATTTCTCTCCCTTTCAATGAAGTATCCGCCAACACAGTTTGAGTTCACCGTTTTTTTTTTGTTTTTTTTGTTTTTTTTTTGTGTTTAATTTGGGGATTCAGATGAATGAGCAGCAACTGGCCTGGGTTTTTGCTTACTGGTCACGAATCCATAGGTTAGTAGAGTTGTAAATTTCTTTTTCTTTTTTTTTTTCATTTTCTTTTGAGTAGCTTTAGATTTAATTCCATTAGTGTGCCTTATGAGTACACTTCTCTTACTACGTAATTTGCAGGCGCTTTTTATAGTGCACCATGGAGGAGTATAGGCTGAAGAAGAGCAGTGAAGGATGAAGGACTATATCCATTGCAATCTGGGTATATTTTTTCATTCATATATTTCCGTATTTTCTTTTTCTTATGTCTTTACCAATAAGGTTTGTGTTCACAAATTGTTATATGTCAGTATGTCCTGATTTGATTAAGTTGGAGTTTTGTGTTATTGAATTACTAGCTTTCTTATAGTGGGAATATTTGATTTTATACTTATAAGTTATAACACGTGTTTTGGTAGTGCAATTGACTCGAAATTTGTTGATTATTGCTTGACTTCATAAACAAAAGAAGGATGGATTCTATGTAAATTTAATTGTTGCGTTTAAGATTTGAACTTTAGGCCGATGTTCTTTTTTTATTCCCCTATATATGCTGATAAGTGGTTGCAAATTAAGATCTTCAAGTATGTATAATAAACTGAGCTTAACTAAATTTTCCTTTAAACCCGCCTTTCATTTATTTGTAAATGATACCTAAGGTTAACTTTTCATATTGTATGTTTTTTAGTGGTTAGTTTAAACATTTTAGTCAATATTTTTGTGGGAATGAGTTGTGGGTTCAGCATGGTTAAATGATACAATTGATATGCTATTGCAGTAAGTTAAAACGATTAATTTTACAAGGATAAGATTTAGTGTGATGTTCTTTTCTTGCTATTCTATTTAATATAGACCAACTCTTTGATTTTTTGCATTAATTATATTCCGTATTATTTTTAGAAGGCATCAATCCCAAGTCGTGGAGCTAGTATTAGTGCTATACAATACAGTTCATATATTGGTGTATGATTGATTTTAATATATTTTGCATTCATATTTCAACTCCAACCCAATGTCTAAATATCCTCCTTTATCTCCTCTTATTTGTCATCAGTGAAGGTTTTGATGAATTGCAATTGTTGTAAGTGCTTTGAAGTTTTGATGTAATTCGTATGAGTATTTTCAGAAGCATATACTCCCTCCGATCTTTTCAAGTTGATACACTTTTTTTCAGCATTTGTGGCAAGCCTTTTCGAGCGTCTCGATGATGAGTTTTAAAATATCTTTTTAAAGATTTTTTTCTTTTACGTGATACTACAACACTTCTAGTATCTCGTAAAAGAAAAAAAATCTTTAAAAAGATATTTTAAAACTCATCATCGAGAGGCTCGAAAACGCTTGCCACAAATGCTGAAAAAAATGTATCAACTTGAAAAGACCGGAAGGAGTATTAATTATATATATAGATAAATGTAGTATATATCTACTATTATAGATTGCAAGAGATTTATAGTTTTGTATCTTTTGGTTCTATAATCCGTTTACTTTCTTTTGAAATAGAATTTATATAAATTCTTTTTTACATATCTAATACGTATTGTGCTATATTGTTTAAGATTATGTTTTCTTAAACCAGATGAAAAGTGGCTGATCTATGAGAACATGAAGAATAAATGCTTGGACAATTTTAGTTCTGGTTAGATCTTCAACTACTTTGGTACTTTACCACATTTTAGTTTCGCCACATAGAAGCTGCAGGTCAGGTTCCTTCCCTCCTTCTCCTCTAAGTATGCATCATTTCTTTTCTTTTTTTCTTTTTTGATTCGGGATCCCGCTTTGCAACTGAGAACAATGATTGGCTTTCAGTTCGGATGATTTTGCATGTGTGTACTTGCTTCATATTGTTGAAGACAAATTGCTCATGCTAATTTGTATAGGTTCTTTTGTTTGTTATATAGTTTCTCATGATTATTCAATTATCATGATTGAATCTGCACTGATGGGTAAAAATAGGATCTTCAAACAATGTACAATAATATGAGCTTAACCTGTTTTTCCTTGAACCACCTTTTATTTTTTTGTAAATTTATAATTAGCCTCATGTTAAATATTCAGAGCTGAAGGATAAAGAATTCATAGTAGATATTGTCAAATACTACTATATTCGTGAGATTTGATGACAAATGGTAAATGCTTTTTATCTTTCTCTTTTCTTTTTACTTCTTTTTCTCTCCCCCTCTAGAAGTTTATGAAAAACCAAACAAGAATGTTGCAGTTTTAGTTTTGCAATAAGTTTGAGAAAATAGGATGTTCTTATTACAATTGTTTGATGCTTTAAATATTGTATTTGATTATTCATCAAAAGGAGACTGTTCATGTATATTTTGGTTTGAGATTCTGTTTTTGTTTGGATTTTTGTTGCAACTTTTTTGTTTTTCAGGGGATTCCGCTGTGCAGTTGGGGTTTCAACTTGGTAAATTTTGTATGTGAAGTTGCCTGATGATTTGATTGAGTTTTGTATTAGCGAAGATGATGATTGGATTATATTTAGCTAGGTTTAATTATATGACGGTATCTTTCGGAGCATGAAGAATGGATTATTTGGTTGTATGTTAGTTATATTTTACCTCTTGAAATATTCAAAAAAAAAAAATCACAGTAAATTTGCAGATAATTGTAGTTACAAATTGGAATTTAACCCATCTTTTAAGCAATGGAGAACAAAATTGTGATTATGTATACATTTTCGTTTTTGTACTATAAACTTGGACCCCTAGAACAAAGTAAAATGCAAAATTAGTCGAATCTTTTTTAATTGATCTCTTAGATAATATTTTTTTTAAAAACATGGGTTGTATTTTCAATCAAATACATTTATCTATCTATCTATCTATATATTACAAATATCGATATCACCATTAACTTCAACCATAGGAAATTTTAAATATACAAGGTTTAGTTATTCTAAACATTAATGGGAAAAAAAAAAGCATTTCACTGAAAATATTAAAACATTAAATCTAAATAAATTATTCATATATTTAATCAGTTGAAATAATTATCTTTGTCCTACAAATTGTCTCAATTACTCAATTAAAAATAAAAATCTTACAAAGTCACTGAGCTATTGTAGCCCAAAAGTAACGCTTACGAAGAATAACCATGCAGAGCACGGGGAAGCACTAGTTGAAAGGAAAAAAGAAAACCCAACTTCGAGCCTCTTCAGTTACACAGTTCTCAGAATTCATCGATCTGATTGATGAATTTTGTAGACATAAATAAACATTTGCCAAAAATGTAATAAAACAGATAGCCCAGTGGATTGGATTTCAGTGAACTATACGGATAATTTGGACTTGGGCTGGTCCCGATTATAAGCCTTTTTTTGCATGCAATAGCAATCTCTTTTTTCTTTTTCTTTTCTTTTTTTTTTTTGTTTTTTGAGAAGGTGCAGTAGCAATCAATCTTAATTACTAAAAGAAAAAACAAAGTATATAGATGACGTCTAGGGAGGCATAATTTTATCTCTTTTACTATCCTTACGTTTGTAGATATAGGATTATGTTAAACAAAGAATTAGAATATTTGATTTGTATGATTTCTATAATAACTGCCGTAACAATGATTCGGTAAGAAAGTACCAATGGTTTCTGTTTTAATTTCTTTTAATTTCTTGAGAAAAACTGCACTATAGTTAAGTACCATAACTGTCCTCCAACTTTTGCCAGGAAAAAGATAATCAAAAAACTGCATCTTAAAACAAGGCAAATACTTATGCATAAAGAAGCAATCAAAGGCGACAACAGAATGGATTTGACCAACCATCTTAGATTCTTGAACTCTTCATAAATTATACAGATAATGTATAAAATTTTGGTCATACTAACCATGTTTACAGTAAACCACATTAGAAACGAACAGCACTAAACATATTTATTCACCGGAAGCATAACCGAATATTGTCTACAAATTTCTTCCACAAATACATATAAAAATTATACGCATCCAACAAGACACGCATTCAGACATTTTCATCAGCACCCCAAAAAATCATTATACTCCATAACATATTTATTCAGATTGACAAGTGTATAATGCGTCCGATTTGAAAATTCTTATTACGTAGAAATGCAACACACCTTTCAAAAATGCTTCATATGGGGGCAAGCAATGGTTACAGAAAGATAGACAATACAATCATGACATTGAAGCAAAGGATGAAGAGAACTCAAAATCCAATGGGGCAAAATAGGCCATAGAGGACTCTAGGGGATGGAAATTGTAAAGTAAGACCATCAAACTAGATTGGGGTATTTGGCTAAGCTTAATTGAAAGAGCTTATAAGCTTAAAAGTTGTAAAAAAACTAAGCTGGGGTGATGGAGCTTACTTTTAAAGCGCTTATATGCTGAAGTGACTCGCTATATCCAACTTCTCAAATCCAATGCAATAATGTCACAAGAAAAATCCACAAAATCAGTTCCAATGTTCATGTAAGTTAACTATGAAAGCAGGCGCTGTCTAATATATTAGCAAGGGCATGTCAATGCAAAAGAGGCTAATCAGTAGAGCTAAGGCAGCTGTAGAAGAACTACGTCAATATAATGTTCAAATCTTCCGGTCAAGAAACACTAGCGAACACTTACTAACATCTCAAATGCAAAACAGTTTAACTTAAGAACAAAAAATTGGCAGCAAGATACCACTTTAAAACACTAAGCACAAGGTTCGAATACAAACAAATGCCAGCAATATCAACACTATGGAACAGGATATTCAAGTCCAATTATAACAATTGCACTAATATAGAAGAACAAACACCTAGAATCTTTTAAGTTGAGAACACTGTGAATTAGTTGTGAAACATACACATTTTCATAAAATAACCAGAAAATATTCGTAATCAGTAAACTCAACATAATCACAAGCATAAAATGAAAGCAAAATAACGCGAAAGCACAAATTAGGACTGATTGATTGAAGACAAAAACTATTAATTAAAGGCGTCTCGCATTCGATCTTCAGCAGAAGAAAAATAAAAGAAAAAAAACAAAATTCCAAACAACCAAAGCATAACAACACGGTTCTCTCAATTCATTGAAACAAAAATCTACCAGATGATATAATAATGAAAGCAAAAAAAACAACTACCAACATTTTAACGGTAGGACTTCTGGAACCTCGCGCGGGCACCGCGTCCTCCGAACTTCTTCGGCTCGCAGCGACGTGGATCAGCCACCAGCAAAGTCCGGTCGTACCTGACGAGAATGTCCTTGATCTCCTTCTTCGACTGCTCGTCGACGTACTTCTGGTAGAAGGCGACGAGCGCCTTCGCGATGGACTGACGGATGGCGTAGATCTGGGAGGTGTGACCTCCTCCTCTCACGCGGATGCGCATGTCGACGCCGGCGAAGCGCTGGCGGCCGAGGAGGAGGATAGGCTCGAAGGCCTTGTAACGGAGGATTTCCGGCTGAATCAGCTCAATCGGAACTCCATTGATTTTGATCAGCCCGCGGCCGCGCTTGCAGTGAGTGACGGCCACCGCCGTCTTCTTGCGGCCGAAGCATTGCACTGCTTCTTTGATCGGAGTCGCGGCGGTTGCCATGGTTGTGGGGGCGATTGGCGGAGAGGGGAGGGGGCGGGGAGTCCGAGTTGCAAGAGAATGGGAGAAGGATTACAACTACGAGATGATGGAGTAGGAATTAGGGTTTTGCAATTTTTGGATTTACGAAAATACCCTCTTCATTTTGGGCCTCAAATTTAATGAAATTACCTTAGGCCAACAATTTCTTAGCACTTTTTTTTTTTCAGAAGCCCATGGGCTGTGCCGGTTGGCACATGAGGCAATTAATTAAAACAACACCCAACTAAAAACAACTCAAGTAAGAATATTAAAAGCCATACATATATTTGGCCTAATTTTAGATTTATCAATCATAATAATTATACATTTCTTTAATTTTTAATATACTAAGATTTAATTTGATTTACAACTATTAACTAGAGTTCATCGATACAAGTAGATCTACTAGTATACATGACTTCTAATATGAAAAAAAAAGCTAAAAAGTTCTTTATTTTCTAAATCATGGTAGCTAAAAAAGTATTTAAATTATACAAATTGTTTTTTTAATCGTATCCTCGCTCTTTTATATGTGAATCCTTCTTTTAATTTATAAGATTGGGATAAGCTAAAATGGTCTATATGTAATGGAAATTATTTGATTTCAACAAATGTACAAGCGCACATAATTATATTCTTCAGTTCTGCTCTATTTGGCCACACTTTCTAAATGAGGCGTCTCACCCCATTTGGCCCATTTCCTCTTTTGGCCAGATACAATTTATTTAGCCTACAATTAAAGCCCTTAACAAGCTAAAAAAAAAGTCATTAAATGAGGTGGCCACCACATTCTCCTTCTAAATCATTTTTTTTTTTAAATTATGCCCAAAAGTAACAAGTCAAACGAAACGGGATGGAGGGAGTATGTATCAAGCTCAAAAGGGAAAGGGAAAGGGAAAGGGGAAAGGGGAAAGGGAAAGGAAGAAGAATATGAATAAAGGAAAATGTGTAGGGCTCCACGGATTGGTTCTAGTGAAAAATGAATCACAATCTTAAGGTATAGGATATATTTAGGGGCCCAAAGTATTTTTCTTTTTTATCTTTGTATATAGTAGTATATGTATATGACCACAATTTTTCATTCACAAAGCCATAAAAAATCCAAAAGCCCATGTGAGAATCCACTTGTGTGGTCTTATTCTTCAACCATACTACCCTACCACATTCATATAATATATCTACCTCTCGGAGTAGGAAAAGTTTATATGAGTTGTGGTTGAATGATTAAGTTAGGCGGAGAAGGGAGTCCCGGATGTTATCTGCTGCTTGGGCAGCAAGAAGTCGGGCAGAGAAATTGCATAGAGGTAGGAACTTTGGTGGTTCTACTGTTGTTTTGCTTCACTATTGTAAAATAGCAGGTACTGCTTGTACCAGCAATTGTTCTGAAGACTAATAATATTTAATTCCTTGCTTGACCAAAAAAATATATCTACCTCTCAACCTCAACACCCATTTAATATTTATGCAATATATGCCTTTACAAAAAGCTCACTTTCTTTCCCAAATCCTCTTATCAAATCATCAAAATAAAATAATAAAAAATAAAAACTCAAATATATATTGTATTTTTTTATATATAAAAAAAAAGAAAGTTATTACATCGACATAAAAGTGTGGTTCATGTGCATTCGTTGCCTTTACATTCTATACTATGAAGAAGAGCATATAAAGGCTTTTCTCTTCCTTTTTTTTCTTCAAGAAATCTCTATTTAATTTGATGCCTACATTAAACGCATATAAATAAAGTTTACAATATATGCATTCCACGTACCATAAAAAGGTAAAACAATATAGTGATATTATAGTACCCTACCAATTGTAAATGTTGATGACACGTCATTGTTCATAATAGACAATCGTGGCAGTCCATGGTCAAAGGATGTTGAAGCATCATTTTTATTGCCTCATCACACATTAAAATATGTGATGTCTCATGTCCCTTGCCTCAAATCATTGTCTTGTCCCAACCCACTTCAAATTCATCCAACTTCAACCAAGTATTGCAACTTCTTACCTTGATCTTAACAAACATGCCACGTGTCATGACAGCCCACCTATGCTCTCTCTTTTTTTCTCATTTTTTTTTTAGGGAATTTAGCAAAAAATTGGAATAGACCAAATTCACTCCATTGCCAAAATTATGAAAATCTTGGCGATAAGATTTGTCCTATTTGTAGGTCATGCTTCGCTTGTGTGCGTGCCAAACTGCCAATGCCTTATTGCATTAGGATGATGTCACGTGACGTAAGCATGGTTTTATTTTATTTTTAATTTTTTGTTGCCATAATTTTGAGAATTTCACTATCGTGCATTATGTCGAATTCAACTTATTCCTTCATTTTGATTTATTCCACATATTAAAAATTGTACTCAATGAGGCATTCGAGTGCTCATAATTGATTCTACTCACTTTAATGGAAACACTTTCACTTTCCGTTACTGTTTTAAGGAATTAATTATGGACTTGGAATTCTTTTCTTTCTTTTTTTTTTCTTTTTTTTTTTGGTTGTTGTTGTTGTTGAGAAAAATGTCTAATAATTTAAGTTGTCCAATCCATGTAATGTTTCTTCACAATTATTCATGGACCACTATATAGTGACTTGGAGAAATATCTAGTATAGTAATTCAACCCCCCTTTTTTTTGTAGCTCAGAATTTCATAACTTTTATTATTTTCTTTGATAATTTTTTTTATGAGACCACAAATGGTTAAATAATATTATTCGTTCTTAGTTTGATCTTTCATTTTCATGTAATTCTTTTACTATAATTTCATTTCAAGAGCATGTGGTACGCGAAGTATTCTAATCATAAAACAAGAATACAAATAGATGTATTTTACACGTCAAAAGTATGAAATAAAATTAAAAAAAAGCAAAAACAAAAACAATCGTGAGACATCTAGCTAGTCTTTGAATGAAAAATTCATACCAAACAAAAAAAACAAAAAAAAACTCAAACTCCAAAGTATGCTCTTGATATCGTCTATGATCTTCTACTTATATATTCCATTTTCATGCAATATACCAATCTCTTTCGTTATCATGTAATATACGGAGTATCAATCAAATTCATTAGAACTGTGTAATATCTTGATTTTGCTAACCTAGTAAAATCACATCGATTTCCAGTTGAAATTATAGTTGTAATTATGTAAATATCTCATCTTGAACGGTTGGAGAGGAAAACTCTAGATTTGTTATATAAACATCACCAAAGTATTAAAGAAGTTAAGACGCATAAGTAGAGACTATGTTTATAAATAAAAAAATAATATTTCGTCGGAAAACAATCTTAATTACAAAATCGACATACTAACATGCCTTATGTACCCCTCTATCTAACTCCTTTCTCAACTCTTGATCGATATATCTCTTTATATCATTTTTTTTTCTCACCGATAACAAAAATTAAGAGGAAAATTTAAATCCTCTAAATAAATAATATTAAAAAAAAGGAAAAAGATTAAAAAAGAAGGACGTCACCTGCGGCGAAATCATCCGATTTTGAAATGTAATCATCCGGCCACGAGTTACGCAGCAACTTGAGCAGCATTTGCGCTTTACGTTTCGCCCTCTCCGTGCAATCGCTCTGCACCAGGAGGAGCAGCTGAGTCAACACGCCCGCCGCCACCGAGTCACGCTGCGCTCGCTCCGAGGCCGAGCAGAGCGACAGCAGCGCCCCCGCCGCGTACTCCGTCGCCCGCCCGGAGATCTTCAGGATGATCTTCACCAGCAGCGGCACCGTCAGCGCGTGCGACTCGAACGCCGCGCAGCCGGACGGAATCCGGCAGAGCAGCTCCACGGTCGCCAGAGCTCTCTCCGAGTCGCACTTCTCGACCTCCGCCAGCCTGTCGATCAGCGCCTCCACCGCCCCCGCCGCCACCGCCTTGTGGCGGTGCTGCTTCACCAGGCACAGAGCGAACAGCGCCTTGATCCCGATCTTCAGCCCGCGCGGGTGAATGAAAGGATAATTCAGGATCCCCACGACGCCGTCGAACACCCCGTCGGCGCCGCTGATCTCCGCCCGGAGCTCCGGCGATCGGATCCCCGCCACGACGTTCTCGATTACCGCTGCCGAGTTGACCCGGACATCGATCGACGAATGGAACAGTAAATTCACCAGAAACCCAACCCGGTCCGAGTCGGAAGCCACGCGCACGCACTCCTCCTCGGGCAGGGCCAGCACCGACAGCACCGCGAGCGACTCGTGACTCAACTCGGACGATTCGGAACCGACATCGGCGAACGCAATCGACGTCAAAACCTCGCGAGCGTTATTCGCGGCGATAACGCTCCTATTCTTCTCCGATTCGCGCGCGAGCGATCTCATCCTCCTCAACGCCGAAACTCTCACAGCGTACGGACCCGAAGCAGCTTGCCTGAGCAAACTCCGAACCAAAACAGGATCGGCCGGCTGCTTGGGAGTCGGAATCCGCTCCACTCCGAAAGCGCGGTTGGCGACGCACCAATCCTGAATGAGGCGGCGCAGAGTGTGGTTCGGAATCATAGTGAATTCCGTTAGCGGCGATCGAGTAACAGGGCAGGTGGTATTGCCGGTAGCCACCCAGGCCTCAATGCTTGACCGATCGTACGTTTGACCGGTACAAACGGTAACCGGATCCCGCATCAACTCCAGCGAAATCGGGCACCGGAAATGGTGAGGAATCTGCACCGAGATATCCAACGGCTGTAAACTAAAACTAGCAGGCATGTTAAATTATTATCTTCTTAATTCTCTGCTTCAGTTATGGTTATGAAGAAGAAAATAAAAAATAAAAAATAAAAATAAAATGAAATGAAATAATGAGAGAGAGGAAATGGAGGGACAGGAAGTGAGGTGCAAATTCTGTTTCAGTTTGTTTGGGGTGGGGGATTTATATATAGGTAGGAAATTTGTATTCCTACTACATTCATTCTGAGTCCTGACGGATTTGTACCATTTATATACTCATATAATGAATGAATTATGACTCTCCTCTTCTCTCCTCCACACGTGTGGCTTAACCATGGTTAGGTTGGGTTAGTGAGGTCCAGTCGGTCAAAGGGAATGTGAGTGGGGACATCTTTTATTGAATTACTCATTGCCTGTGAGTTGTGATCGGAGGCGGAGCTGGAACCAGCAATCCCACCACAACTCTTTTTTTTTTTCTTTCTACTTTCCATCTCTCAATAATTTTTATTTTTATAGATTTGAAAACCGTCATTATAAGTTAGTTTGCGCTTGTTACGTCGTTCTTGGTGCTTATGACGCGGCCATCCACATCTACATTACTAATATTAATACTTCCAAATCTTCTACTTTATAGTTATTTGATTATATATTATTACATGTGTGTTGTACCTGTCGTTAATATTGATTAAGCATGTCATATAATTCGACCGGCTTTTGGTGGGCAAGTCGGGCGCTCGAGTTATTTTCATGCTGCTTATGTTATTTTATTTTATTTTGGAATTCTCTCTCTTTTTCTTTATATTTTGCTAGTTTGGTAAGGATTCTCTAATTTTCAAGATTTGTCTAATTAGGAATTTTACTAAAACACGGATTTTCTTATCGTCACTCAATAGAAATTGAGGAGTTCAAGTTTGGAAGTCGAGTTTGCCTAGTATTTTTCTCACTTCCGATCTTCTATTTTGGATCTTCTAATCAATGATATATAAAGAAAATATATACCATAACCTTTGAAATTTCTAAACGATTTGTCACACGTCATTAATTTATTTATATATACAGACAGAGCCGGACTTGCCATAAGGCATACAAGACATGGGCCTTGGGCCCAAAATTTTTGGGGGCCCAAAAAAAATAGTACTAATATTATTTAATTGAAAAATTGTTGGTTGATCAGTTAGATTACACGGATTTCATAAATATATTTGCATCCAAAACTGCACGACGTGTTGTAATTAGATGAGGTAAGAATTTTTTTCCCCTATATTTCAATTAATTATTACTCCCTTCGTCTCACTTTCCTTTTTAATTTGTCTTACTTCAATCGTCTCATTTTCTTTTTAGTTTGTCACATCTCATAAATCATGATGCATAAAAGCATCGGTCCACCAATATTTATTATAAAAATATCACTCCTTAATTCATGTGCAAAAAATAAATGAGACGATTGATAATTGATATGAGACGGAGGAAGTATTATATGTCATCATATATTTTTTCTCGCTTAGTAAATGGCCTTTTTTTTTATTTTCGCCTAGGGCCTGGCAAAGCACAGGATCAGCTCTGTATACAGTAATAGAATATGCAATACAATTTAGTAATAGAGTATCTCATTTGTATTTAGTAATATGTATGTATCAAATTTAATATTGACGTAAATGGGAAAGCATCATCAGAAAATTCGTGATTTCCTCAAACATCGTCTAACGCTTTCAATTAAACTACATATAGTTGTAAATTATGTAAATGGAAGTCGACTCAATTCATACTTCATATATAAGACGCTATTAAGCCTTGATTCTTGAATATGTTTTTTTATTTTTTATTTTTGATCAGGCAAACACAACACACTCACGCACTCGGGGTGACTCGAACCCCCGACCTCTTGGATCGTAGGGGAAGCGTCTTACCAACTGAGTTGCGCTTCGTTGTCCTGATTTTTGAATATTAATTCTTACGTCCACGAAAAGTGTGATGCGGGCTCCGTCGCACAAATTTTCTCCATTCACAAAAAGTGCAATGTCGGTTTTATGATACGGATTTCTATAAGCTTGTTATTTGTTAGGCCATTAACACAAATTCATTAACTATAATTAATTTTCTAACCTAACCCATTAATTGACCATAATCCACTAATTAAAATTCCATATGGTTAGTTGTCTATGTGCCACGAAAATCGCATCACATTTATGATAAAGATGAAATACTTACATTATATATTTATATATATAATGTTATCTATATCGACTTGCGCGAAGTTGTCATAAGAATAATAACTCAATTATAAATACGAATATTTAGGAGGCTCGCTATTTCATTTCATTTCATCTACGCATCGACATTCGTGAATTGATTTGTCAGATGAACTTTTGTTGATAAGTTGGGAAGATTCCGGACAACTTAGGATTTAGGAATATTAAATAATGCTATCAAAGATTTTAGGTAGCACCCTATTTAATTCAAATTATCTCGTTCATGCAAATATTCCAATTATACTCATTCCTTTCCGCGTCAATTGTCCACAAGGGTGATGTGAGATATAAAATAATAAAATTAGATAATTGCCGTGTGACGGAGGGAGTATTACTTAACTCCCGTTATTTTTGTCACGTCACGTTTCTCTTGAGCATCGAAATTAAGAAAATTGTGAAAAAAAATAGTACAATCCATATATTTTTATTTTTGAAGAGTGAATTGTTTTCACATAAAAAACAAAACAAAAAAATAAAAATAAAGAAACAACCCAAAACAAAATATAAAAAAAATAGGACAGAAATATGGGATACATGAAGATTTTTAAAACACTTTCATCCAAACGACATATCTGTTTAAATAAAAGGTATCGAATTGTTCTCAATTAAAACTTCAGAAATATTTTCTCTTACAAAGGTAGAATTGCTAGGCTCCAAAATTACGAGTATGCCGTTGCTTTGATTAGCGTACTCGAGCAATTCTCAAATACAAAATTAATACGATTAGGGTTAGGGATTATGGTAATATTTTATGAAAGGAAAGAATATTTAGGAGATTATGAAGTAATAATATTATTTGTTTGTGAAGCAACAGTAGGCCGAAAGTATATGATTTTGTGCAGTGTTTGGGTTCTGCTGTTGACTGCTGTTGAAGGAAGTGACAAACGGTCAACGGTCAAAGTTGAATAGAGGAATGTGCGGCCCCGACAGCTTGTCATATTTTCTCTATTATTATTACTCTTTTTAGTTCGTATTATAAAATTCTTGTAGATAAACATAATCTACAGAAGAATACTGATAATTAAGCTAAATTAGGTAGAGGTTCCCTATGCTCTCTACCATCATCAATAGTGGGCTTCCATCTATATCGAAATACGACAAATGTTACATAAATTATTTGCATTAATATTCTTTTACCTTGGCCATATGTTAGTAGTCCATAAATATAAAAAGGAAAAAAAAAAATCGTGTTAATTGGAGGTAGGGATGGCAGTGGGTCTTGGACCCGGTCCAGATCCGGTGATCCAGATCCGATTTTATAAATCTGGGTCTTGTAAAATTGGACCTGATGGATCTGGATCGGATCCGGATCTAATAGCCAATTTTTGGATCTGGATCTGGATCTGATTTTTTTAGACCTAGATCCGATCCATGGATCCATTATATAAATATTATATATATATATTATAAATATTATATATATATATATTCTAATTATTTTAATTTTTAGAAATTATAGATTGAAAACCTAATTTGAAACAAGTATACAGGCGGAGGCAGCCCTCATTTCACTTGGGAGACATTTTACTTTTGATTTTTATCTATGTACTTGAGATTTTTATAACTCGTTTTGATATATCGTAAAAACTTATTATGATTATTATTGTACTATAATTCTTTTTATTATTTCAAAAATTCATTTTAGGAAAAAAAGACTATGGATCCAGGTCTAGATCCGCAGACCTGTGGATCCGATGAATTTGGATCTGAATTTTGATTTTTTGGACCCGACGGGTCTGGATCGGATCCGGACAATTTTTTTTTTACGGATCTGGATCTGGAGTAAGCCGGATCCGGTCCAGATCCGGCCCATTGTCATCCCTAATTGAAAGAGAGGAGCACCAAAATAATATTCCATCTCCATCTGTTTATTTTATTGATGAAATAACTCGTTATAAAATGAACATAAAGAATACTAACTTTAAACTAATAATTAATATAATTACACACATATATTTGAACCAAATGTAATACTCGTATCTAGAAAATAGAAACCGAATTATAATAATTTGATTTGATATAAATTTGACAAAGTATGATATCCATAAAAGGGGCAAAGAAGAAACGGTTTGGACGTGAACAATCTTTCGGTTCCCCAAGGCACGTGACAAACAACTCAAAGTCACGTGTCCCCAGCTAAGCCCCAGCCAACACGTTACCGACTTGTCATTCAACCTTTTTATTTCTTGGTTTTCGTCGTCGTTTTCGGTAAACTAACCTATCATTTTATGTTAGTAGTACGCTTACGCTCAAAATTGAATTTTAAGTGGATTTTAGCTTATTCTTAAAATAAAATAAAAAAATCAAAAATATAGTATTCTCTCTGTCTCATTTGAATTAATTATTTTCTTAAAATTTTTGTGAGTATAAAATAATAGAAAATGCTCAAATCAAATGAGACGGAGACGGAGGGATTACATGGAATTGAGCTCAAGTTAGACGCAAATGTAAAAAGCCCTAATTTTGCAACACTAAATTAAAAAAAATAAAAATAAAAAAATCGGCAACGCGTCTCATTTTCGTAAAAAAGACACAAAAAGTATTGAGCTATGTCAAATATTATTGTAGGAGTAGTAAAAAGTCGAAATTTAAATAATTAAAAGGCAGCTTTCAAACAAATAAAAATAATTAACAATAAAAGAAAAGGTAAAATAAAAAAAATAAAAAAGTTGGGAGATTGTTAATAAGTAACTTTTGGGACAATTTTCCAACCTAGAGTGAGGTGGCTCCCATGTAAGTGTTGATGTCTTGTAGTTGTAGATGTAACAGAAGTGGGCATCCTGTTTCTCTCTAACTTTACATTAACTTATCCAAAAATTCAAATATATTATTAATATTATATTGTTGTCTTACCTTTTCAAATAATTAGAAAACATACTCATACATTTGAATAGATAAATACTCCATCTTGCACTAATCTTCATCCACAAATTTAATTATTTTGTCGATAATAAAGCGACTTCAGCCAATTTTTGCAATTTTCTAGTGACAAAATATCTCATAATCAGATTTAGTACGACTGTTGAAACGAAATTGCGTACTAATGCAAGTAAATAATAGTTTCTTTTAATCACAAAATGGTTATAAAAGCCAAGAAAGTCAATGTTTGATTAAATGTCACACTACCCTAATTTCTTCAATGATGGATGAGAATAGGATGCAAATCATACTTTTAGTGATTCACTTTCCGCAGGTCTAAGAGTCAATAAATTTGATTGTTTTGTGTTTTCTAAGGAAGTTTTTAACCAACACACGAATATATATACTTTAGTTATAGCCCCATCATTCTTGTTCATCATCATATGATATGAACATAATATGGATATATGCATATAGTCTACATTTTCTACCAAGTATAAAATAGTATTAGAGGTATGCTTCTCTACTCACTCACTGTGAGCATACTTAATGTGCCCACGGCTGACGTAACTTTATTAAAATAAACCCTATAAAAAAATAAAAATAAAAAGACATTAACCCTAAATGGAAAAATCATTGATGTTGCACTGCCACATCAGTCGTAGCCACATTAAAGGGTGTTTGGCTAAGCTTATTTGAAAGAGCTTAAAAGCACTAACAACTTATAAAATACAAAAATAAGTTAGGCTAAAGAACTTATTTTTAACAAGCTTATTATAAGCTCTTGTAGCTTAACTTTTTTTGCTTATAAGCTCTTTGATAACTTATTTTGTCAAATACATTTGCATAGCTTGTAAATCGTCTTAAGAAATTTATAAGGCTAGCCAAATATATCTAAGTGTGCTAACGGTGGTTAGACGATTATTACTGTTAATTTATAATCCAAACGGAATAAAAGAGGACCTATATTGCAAGTAGGGTGCAATTAAAGTCTAGTGAGATACGCCCTATCCCATATTTTTTAGGCTCTTTCTGTTTGTGGTGTAATATATTCTCAAATAATTGAGTGCTCTTTCTATTTGGAGTTTGTGATAATTAATTCAGACTTTTGGACCTTAAGTGGGCCATTTATGTTACTTATCAATTAATCATAAATTTTGTGGGAATTTCTAATATCTTGCACTCCTCGAGGGCAATTCAATTTATACGGTTCCTAGTCATTATATAAAGTGTAATTTCACAAATACCTAATTCATAATATAAACATAGGGCCAATTAATATTCACAGCCCCGCTCTTTCATAGCCCCATATATATAAGTAATTAAATTACAAAAAATGTAGATGGACTCTATGTATTCCTGTAGCCCCCAATACTTGAGACCCTAAAAAAAATCAAAGCTCCTTCATATATTCTTGATTAGAAAAGCTGATTCATTTATTTATTTTAGTTTATTAATAAGGATATTAATTTGAATTAATATCCTTATTAATGATGATGTTTTAGGATATTACACAGGAAATGGGTGTGGATTACTGGTCCCATTATCATATACAGTCAAATTGATGTTTATTAGGCATATTATATGGTGATGCTTCATTTCTTTAGTATATATATAGAAAAAACCAAAAAATATTAATGATGCTATTAAGTTATGCCAAAGTGGAGACAGCATCCAACTAAGTCTTCCCTTTACAGCATTATTTTCATTATTGTAGAATATATAGACAATTAAACCTAAGCTTAAAGCAAACTAGCATCACAAAATTTCCTCTAAACCACAAACAATCAAAAGCTTTTAACAAGAACCTTAGACTTTGATATAGTGCTATAGTTCACATTTTCTTATATCCACATTTTCTATTTATTTGTCACTGTGTATATTATACTATATTTCACCACTCTACCCACTAAGCCATCTATAGACTGCAGGCTACTACTGTTGTAAGTGTGTTTGGACACTTTCTTCTTTAAGATACATAGCTTTAATATAGGAATAATTAATTAATTCACATAAACAGTCAAAGATACCCACAAATTATTTGAAAGAAAAGACAAATCACAATTCTACTACAGTAAATTAGTTATCCAATTCCCAAATAATTTATAGCAAGTAAGCTGAGTGTTGGTACCTGAATCTGCCATGCTAATGTAGCATAGCTAACATTGAGAAGCACCTCTTCTTATTACAGAGGAATCTCCGCTGATAACATACTTTTAGCATAGAGCAGAATCTAGAACCGAGTGCAGCTGCAGAAACAATGAAAGCCATTTCAGAGGATTCTTCATGGCATGAAATACATAATCAAGCACAGACTTATTAACCTCTGGTTACTTGAAAATGTTAAAAAGGAAAAACATATATGAAATACAACATCAGTAGTAATAAAAATCCAATAAACAACTGCAGAGAATGAGGGCCAGTTAGCAACTTACACATCTATCCTGTGTATGACATTCTTGAGAAGCAGGGCAATTCACGCTCGCCTGAGGGCTGGGGCAATGATAAGCTTGAGAAGTATAAGGGAAAAAGATTATCCAAATGTAAACAAAATAAGAAGTTTCAATGCTAATCACTGAGTAATCTCCAAACACCAATGGATTGATTGCATATCATAGTGCATAGACCTCATTTCGATTGATAGGTGACTTCATTCATCCCAGCCAAGAAATTAAAAACGAGGAGAGCCAATATATATACCCCATATCGACTACTGCTATTAGTCGTCTCATACTGAAATAGAAATATTCTAAAACAACAAAGCTTCTGTCATTAAGAGAATAGGTCCAACTCCAGTGGATTTGAGAAAAAACCGAGCAAAGTCATCAGACATTTAATCATTGTCATCAAAGGAACACCACTCCAAAGTTAATGATCAAAACAATGAAAAGTGTGTGGATAAAGATAAATATTTAGATCAATTATTTACATGAAATATTTTTAATATGAAACCAGAAGGGCATATGAATTATAAGGATGTTACAAGGGGATGAAGAATTCTAAACAAGAAAAAGAATTGTCTAGCTAAAGTGCAATACTCCACGTTCTAAAAGTATAAAAATTCTGAAATCTCTAACACCCATCAACATACTAAAGATCTAGACCTCCAAACCTCATGAGGAATTCTCCAAGTTCTCAAAAACCCATGTACTCTGTGCTAACCATCAAGATGAAGACAATAGAGACATTAACTTCCCAAAATGCGTGCGATTATACTGAGTAGAGTTCTGATTTTTTGACAAGAACAAACCAAGGATTGGTAGTGGAAACACCCATAGAAGACCTAGTTCCTTAAGCATCCCATTCCACAAATTGAGATGGGGAGAAAAACATTGAAGAAACATGTTCTCTTCATCCACGCATTTATGCCTACAGAGGACATCAAATTACATACATGAGGGCTTATCTTAGAATGATATTTGAAACATATCACAATTCATAGGCTGGTTGCTCACCCAAAATTTTCAACCGCGAAAAAAAAAAAAAAAAAACAGAACTTCATAATGACATCAACCCAAATCAAGCAAAGCTGCAAAACTATTGGTACCTTCAACCTTGAAACCCCATCAAACCCGATATACTTCTGGATGAGGCTTGATTCACCAAACTTTGATATCTCTTTCTCCAGCACCGAACCTAACCAGAGTTTCATCCAATTTCCAGAATTATACATTAAAAAAGTATGATCATCGTGAAACAATATCCCTTTGATTAAATGGCAAAACAGTTTAGAAACTTCTAGCATCAGGAGTCAATAACCAATATAACAGTCAAAGAACAGAAAGATCTCCAATTCATGGTAGATCTCTTGATCGGATTCAGCACACCCTGGATGAGGGTCCCAAGATCATTTTATAAGCACCTAAAGTAAGAAAAAAGTCAGTATGTAGGCACAGTAAAGACAGTCATGATGCTGCTGCTTTCTAAATGTAAATTAAAAACAAGACAATAAATGTAAAAATGAGGACTAGAAGTTAGGAAGCAGTGAAGCTACCTCAGTTGAGAAACTGATGATCCCAAAATGAACGAGGCAGAAGCAAAATTTTCTTTCAGCCACAAGCAGCAAATAAGTACTTCCTTTTACTTATGGGTTCCTCTTGCAACAGAACCACATCCCTCGCCTTCTCCAACAGCTCCTCCAGATTATTCACACCAAAGCTCATATAATCCAGTTGTTTTTTGTATCTTTGCTGATATATGGACTCGAAAGCACCAAGAAAAATCCGACAAGAGTAACTCACCATAATCTCTTGAAGTTCATACTTAAATTTGTTCAGGCTCTGGCCAACAGTAACACATTGACCAACAGCCTCCGAATTAGAACTCTCTCCTCCTACTAATACTGTTTCATCACCCGAGAAGTCATCCGAGGAGCCACTTCCAGCTGTTGCATCAGCATTTTCTTCCTGAGATTCGATTTCTTTCTTATCCCTCTTAGCCAATATTACAGGAGCACAAATTGGTCCCGATTTAGAGTTATGGAGGTAGACAAACTTCTTTTGGCCTTTTCCCTGGATAGCGATCATATCACCCATCTTCTTGAGGAGATTCGCAAGCTTAAGTGCCCCATATTCAGAAACAAACAGAGGCTTACCATAATACTTTTGGTATTCTGCCGGGAGTCGGGTCAGAGGCAGACTACTGCCTGCTACTTCAAGTAACTTTACCAATTGGCCCTTTAAATCGTTTATATCTCTCGGCTGCACCCAATTCAGGTCATTTTGTTTGCATGAAGCCCCCGGTCCTGAAGAAACTTCATCCAAACCGGAGGGAAGGCTAAGAGATCGAGAACTTGTTGGAGCTGAGGGCATTGCAATTGGCCTACTTCTATTCTCAGATGGAGACTGTGATACAAAAGATAAATCTCTCGTACTGCAATAGCCTTTTGAGATCCCCCTATACACTATCGACTCCTCTTCATTCTCACCATCATAATAGTTATTAATCTGACATCCCACTAATAGCCCAGCAATCTCCCCTGCATTTCCTCGAGGAGGATTCAGTGCTCTAGCTTGGGGCATAAAACCTTCCCCACGAGCAACACTAGGCCAATCCCACACAAACCTACCCGCATTACTCAGGGCTGATGAAACCCCCACTCGAGAAGGAATAGCAAGAATCACAGTGTATCCTCTCTGACCAAGTACATGGAGGGCAGGGGCAAAATCGACATCTCCTGAGATGAGCATGATGGATGATGGTGGAGGATTGTCGAGGGCAAAAAGGAACATGTCGATCAATATTGCCTTGTCAGCTGCATCCTTACGTCCGTTGGGGACATCTATAAGCTTCACACCAGTTCTCTGGCATCCTTCCCTTAGTCTTCTGGGAAAAGCATTAAAATCGCCATATGCAGAAAACATCATTACAGCTCCATCGATTACAGGATGAACTCGAATGGCCATCCTAATGTGACCAGCCACGTCTTCAGGGCGCACATCACTTGGCACAGGGCAGTTCTCCATGTCCCAGAGAATGGCAACATGACCTTGAGAGGAGCTCCAACTCTGATGCGAAGAAGAAGGTCGATATTTGTTAGCATTTGAGCTTTCCGATAGCCTTGAGCCATGTCCAGAGTATTCTGGTGGAAACAGCAATGTAGATGTGTTTGAGCTCGACATCACTGATTTAAATGGATAAACGACTTCTACCTTCCTGATATTGAGGATAGATCATGAATCTCCATGGGGGTAAAATGAGTGGAATAATCACATAAACAGTAAGATATATCAGATATTGGTATCATCGAAGGATAGGATTAGCCGTTACTCGACTGGGGTTGAAGTTCTCAAACCAAATTTCTTCACAAGCATCAACTCCCATTACCTAGCTTTTTTCCATAAACACTGGGCCTACTCTTTAGTCTGGATTTACATTGGCAAAACTACTGCGTGAAATTCATTTTATTCCAAACTCCCCTATGATTATGTGATAATACCCAAGCAAAACTACAACCACTAAACTTCCCCGATTAACTAAACATTACTCCAAACAAAATAACTTAGGATTGAATATAAAACTTGCCTCGTATAAACGGATGCATCAAGAACATGATCATTGAATGGATGCGCAAAATATTAGAAGAATTTTCGGACAAGAACGCGGATACATCTTACACTAAATAAACAATTAAACAAGAGTATGTGCAGCAATCAGGAACAATGAAGGAAGATCGTCAAATCGTAGACTAGACGAATAAAAACCGATTCACGATCCTTTTCTAAACCCATCAAAACTCGGAAAAACCTCATGAAATTCTGCTCACATGTATGAAATGTTGTTAGAACATTGCTTACCTGAAGAGAAGATGGATGTGAAAAAATTTCACCCTAAGAAATAAATTAAACAAAGAGGATCTCACAGTAGATTGAGTTGGATTATATCGAGATTTAATTCGATGCGTACATAGATTCCGATTTTTTTTTTTGTTTTTCCCCTCTTTATGGGTGGCCGGTATGGCGGTATACCTCAACTTTCTAGGCTCTCAAATTTCGCCTTATTTGCAACTTTATATAAATAAATTCATCATATTTAAGTTCAACGAATCCTTTTATTCTATGTATGCGTAAATTTAAAAATTAAAAAAATAAAGGAAAACAAAATGGATTTAAGATTGTGTAATGAAAATTTTTTAAGATTAAAGAATTAAAACATTTAGCACGCCCGGTGGGACTCGAACCCACAATCTCCTGATTAGAAGTCAGACGCCTTATCGATTTGTAAAATTGTGATAGTTACTTTAATTTTTTTACGGAGGTAAACGGAGGTTTCCTGTGAAAAAATAGCAATTTCGGTTGAGATAGCCAAAAAAATGGCGTCGGCGTCACTAACTCTGCCGCCTCTTTCTCCGGTGGCCGCTTCAAATAAGCCGGCAGCGGTGTATTGCGCTTTTCATGTATCAATTTTCTCGGTTTATCGAGCAATCCGAAACTGTAAAACGCAGGAGAAAGCCGTCGTTAAACGACGCTCGAGAAAACCCACCGAAGTTATCTCACCAACTCCCGATGCATCAAGCCCGCCGCCTTCAGTTCCTTTGAAAAAGGTGCTCTTATTTTGGCTCTCATTTGATTTTCCAGTAATTTTTTAGTTTTCTTTTTGGCCGTGGTTTCCGCGATTTTGGAAGAATTTATTCTTTGAGTTCTCTACTGATTTTGCTGCAATCTTCATTTTTATGTTATGATTGTGATTATCATAGGTTCTGGTACCAATTGGTTTTGGGACGGAAGAGATGGAAGCTGTGATAATGATTGATGTTTTGAGGCGAGCAGGAGCCGAAGTCACGGTGGCTTCCGTGGAGGAGCAGCTGGAGGTTGAGGCCGCCGGAGGCACCAGGCTGGTGGCGGACGCCTTTATCTCTTCTTGCTCCGATCAGACCTTTGATCTTGTTGCGCTGCCGGTATGTTGCCTTTTCAATATATCTTCTATGTATTGTGTATATGTTGGTTGTTTCATTCTGATTATTGGATTTGATCTTCATTGGTATAGTTTTATGTTCTATCTTAAGCAGCTTTAGTTGTGTTTGTGAATTGGGAAGTATTTGGAGTTTCGGTTGTAAATTTCCTGTGACTAGACATAGCTCTGTGTGTGTAGGGGGGAATGCCGGGCTCTGCACGCTTACGGGACTGCCAAGTTCTTCGAGAAATAACAAGAAAACAGGCGGAGGCGAAGAGGTTATATGCTGCAATTTGTGCTGCTCCGGCAGTTACACTTATGCCTTGGGGGCTACTTAAGCGGAAACAGGTAACTTCATATGGCTAACTTTGATCTTCGTCTTTCTTTCTCCAGTATGTCTGCATTGTTTGATTTATTGATGAACTCATAGTCTATCTTGTTAGACGACTTGTCACCCAGCGTTTATGGACAAGCTTTCGACTTTTTACGCTGTCAAATCAAATTTGCAAGTTTCGGGAGAGCTGACAACTAGTCGAGGCCCTGGCACTTGTTTCATGTTTTGTGTGTCACTGGTGGAACAGCTGTTCGGTGAGTTGGTGGCCAAGGAAGTTGCTGAAACGATGGTATGAACTCTGAATCAGCTTTGTTTGGGAATATGACTGAAAGATATGTATGAATGATAAAGCATGAAATGAGCGTAGCTAGTTTTATAGAGACGCGCTCAATGCAATTCTTAACTGAAAAGTGAAAAGGGATTGTTTCAATCTGATTTGAGAGACGAGTACGTGTTTAAGCAGCCTCTAATGATGATATTGTTCAAAGAACTCAGAAACTTTCACCTCAGAGCTAGATATGGTTTTGTTACGTGAAGGGCTGCTATAATTCTCTTGTCTCGTAGTTTATGTTTTGTTTCTGGCTAACTGATAACAGTATCAGTATGCCTTGTGTATTTCGCTTTTAAGCATTAATTACGAGCTTGAGATAATATTTTGGTCGTCTTATTTTGCAGCTGTTGAATGTAGCTGATGATGATTCTAGAAGGGAAGAGTTTAACGAAGTTTCCTGGTCTTTCGGTCACCCTCCTCAGGCAAGAACTTTAGAGGCCTACGATAACCAAATTGATCTTTCCAACACTTTTTCTTCAACTTCAAAAGAATTCTGAATCGGCTCGTGTCTGTGGCAAATGCTGTAGGTTCTGATTCCGGTTGCTAATGGTTGTGAAGAAATTGAAGTGGCGACCATCGTAGACATTCTACGAAGAGCAAAAGCAAACGTCATAGTTGCTTCAGTGGAGAAATCGCTGCACGTCTCAGCATCCAGCGCCACAGAAATAATGGCGGACAAAATGATTAGTGCTGCTGCTGATTCAGTTCATGATCTGATAATCCTGCCTGTAAGGTTTTCAACCATGTATTCTTCATTCCTTTACCATTTGCCAATTACTGTACTATATTTTATTTCTAACTTGTTTTAGGGAGGAACTTTAGGATCTGAGAGGCTGCACAGGTCAAAAATTCTAAAGAAATTGTTAAAAGAACAACAATCATCTGGCAGAATATATGGAGCCATCTCTTCTTCACCTACAGTTCTGCATAAACAAGGACTACTAAAGGTAAAAGAAAATGGTTACTTAAATCCATATTATACGTATCTATCTTTTTTGGAATAGTATTTCATAGTTGCTCTATTCAAAATAGGGTAAGAAAGCAACATCCCATCCTTCAGTCATAAACACGCTCGATGATGCTGTGAGCTGTGCTCGAGTAGTTATTGATGGCAACGTGATCACCGGAAGGGGACTTTCTACTGCAACGGATTTCGCACTTGCTATTGTAGGCAAGCTTTTCGGGATAGGAAGAGCTAGGAGCGTGGCAGAAGGTCTCGTCTTCGATTATCCTAAATGATTCAACGCGACGAGCACAAGAGCCTCGTGTTCTTTCTTCTCGAGTAGAAAAAGCTCAGCTGCAGTGGAAAATGGAGGATGAGTGGTGTCGATTGTAGTGGCTGTTGCCAAAATTTTGATTTTATAGCTTCATGATGTCAATTCTATGAAATTTCAAGCTTATATAAAATTATTTAAAATTTTTAAAAAAAAGGTGGGGGAAAGTAAATCTTCTATATATCTATATATAATAGCAAAATAAAAGTCGATCAACCACGATTTTTCTTGATTATTTTGCTAAATTCTCATAATTTTGCTTAATTTATCAATACTTTAATCTAATTAATTAATATATATCTTCATATTTATAAAATATATAATCAAAACATATCTTCATGATTAATTTAACAATAAATGTCGATTATGGGTCTCATAATCCAAATTAAATCATAACGTACTACCATTGTCGCTATGTCAAAAAGATAGATCCCAACAATTATTTTACATGTTTATTTATTTTACCAATTTAAGTAGAACTATTTTCTCAAAAAAATTAAAAAATTAAAAAATTAAAAAAATAATAATTGAACTCATTATACTAATTTTATCGAAACTTATTATCATGATTATAGGTTAATATTTAATTCTTTTTCAGTACACGTTATTGTGTATTTAATATGTATCTATCTATCTATATAATAGCAAAATAAATGTGGATCAACCATGATTTTTCTTGATTATTTAGCTAAATTCTCATGGCTTTGATTTTTTAATTCATTAATTCTATTTTATTTAATTTTAACTATCTCACATCGAATATTTATCAAACTCCACCAATATAACCAATATAAAAGATATAGCACACTTTAACAAAAGAGGCAAAAAAATAAAATACCCAAAAAACACATTATAATATCAAATTTTACTTTAGAATATAAAAAACACAAACTTACACATATTTTAGTTGGGTGGACAATAATACCCCTACCCACTCTCTTCCTTTCCCTCTCTCCCAACCCAACCCAGCCCAGCCCAGCCCAGCTTCTAGCTCAGCCCAGCCCAGTTCAACCCGACCCGACCTGGTCAGCCCGACCCAAAAAATTTCTAGTTTTTTTTTGTTTTTTTGTTTTTTTTCCGAAATGTGCAAGTACACATTACGTTTTATATCATTTAATACTGTTGGTAAGTGGTAACTGAATAATGTCTATTTGTAATTGCATTATGCAGTACGTTTATGTTAATTAGTACTGTTTACCAATAAGTGGTAAGTAGTAAATGGATAATATCAATTTATAACTGAGTACGCAGTACGTTTATGTTCTGTTAGTACTATTTACCGGGCGGGTTGGGCCGACGGGCAGGGCCAGAGCGGGCCGGGTTGGTACGATCGGGCCCGGCCGGGCCGGCTGGGTTGGGCTGGGCTGCTACCAACCCTAGGGGGAGGGGAGGGGCATTTTTGTCCTCCAACCAAAAAATGGGTAAAATTTGATTAAATTATATTCCAAATCAAAAATTGATTTTACAATGTAAAAGTGGGCAAAAATGTGTATTATCTCTTAAGAAAAGAAAATAGATATCAAATTAAAAATGAAAAACGAAAAGGAAAAGCTCTTCTGGCGCACGATTAGTGGATAATTGCTAACCTGCGCCATCGAGATCTCCGGCCATGGCGAAGGGCGCCGGCAAGCAGAGAGGCAGACCGAAGAAGGTGGATGTGATAACCCATACCACTGGATCGAAAGGGGAGGAGGGAGAATGTTCCAAGAATGCGGAAAGGGGGGATTCTAGCTGGATTAACGCGAAGGGGAGTGAAGTTCTAAAGCAGCAGCTGGATATGGAAATTCAATCTTCAGTGGGTAAACAAGCTGAGGATATGGCAGCTGAAGGTGGGAAAGAGGCGGACGCGTTGACCGTTGAAGAAGGCGAAGCTCCTCCGATGCGGCGACGCGGAATGACGTTGGGATATGTGGCTCCAACGCTAATTAAAGGTACACCTATGGCAAAACTTGTTTCTACTGAGATTGCAAAGGAGAATGAGAAATGGAAACAGACGGTTATACTGTATGTGATTGGGGAGACTCCGACAATTTCCTTTCTTAAATCTTGTCTTCAGAAACAGTGTGGGGTAGTGGGAACTATGGAAATTTACTACCACCATGAGGGGTATTTCATGGTTAAGTTTGCATCATTAGTTGATCGAGATCGAATTCTGTTTGAGGGACCTTATACAATTGCTAATAGGCCGATCATTGTGAAGGAGTGGGTAGCTGACTTTAGTTTTGAGAAGGAAGTACTGAAGGAGATTCCATTATGGATCAGACTACCAAATCTGCCTTTATCATGTTGGGGCAGTGATTCATTAAGTAGGATTGCTAGTGTTATTGGTAATCCCATCTGTGCGGATGAATGTACTACGGAACAAAAGAGAATTTCATATGCTAGGGTATTGGTAGAGATTGATATTACCAAACCGATGCTGTATAAGGTGCAGATTGAAGGGGAAGAGGGGGTAGTGAGAGAACAGAAAATTTACTATGAATGGGTACCTTTGTACTGTCAAAAGTGTCATAGAGTTGGGCACATTTGTAAAGAACAGAGGAAGGAAGGTGGAATACAGGATCAGAAACAGAAGCAATGGCAAGTCAAGGATAAGGGGAAGATAGAAAGAAGCAAGGATCCTGTTATTCTAGAATCAGAGAAGGAAGTTTGGACAGAGCCTAAACAGACAGTACATACATCTATTCAAGTAGGACATTTACATGTCCCAACTGGTAATCCATTTTCTGAATTGGAGGCATTTCCATCTATTGAGGGCGGGGACCTTTTCCCCATAGATGGAACATGAGAATAGCTATTTGGAATGTTAGAGGCTGCAACAAACCAGTTAAACATAAGGAGATTAAAGTATTTTTAAAGGTGAATAAGGTGGATGTTGCAGTCCTCTTAGAAACTAGGGTTAAAAAAGAAAATGCACAAAAAATAGTTAGTAGAATGTGTAGTGGATGGCAATATATACATAATTACAACTTTGCAGTAAATGGAAGGATATGGGTGTGCTGGAATCCTAAAGTAGTGACGGTAAAACAAGAGGAAGCACATGAACAAGCTATGGCTTGTGAAATTCTGGACATTTTCTCTGGGAAAATCCATCATTTTCTTGCAGTTTATGCTCAGAATACACAAGAGCAGAGAAGGGCATTATGGAGTTTTGTTACACAGAAATTTCAGGAAGCACAATATCCTTTAATAATGGGAGGGGATTTTAATGCTGTCCTAACTGTGGAGGACAGGGAACAAGGGAATCCTGTGACTCAAGCTGATATTGTGGATTTTGCACAATGTGTGGAGGAGAATGAACTAGTAGAGGTCAGGCCAGTGGGTGATCACTTCACATGGACAAATAATCAGGAAGGCAACCACAGAATTTGGTCAAATTTGGATAGATGTTTTGCAAATATTTTGTGGATGGCTGAATTCTCAGGTATTGTAGTAGAGAGGCTAGCAAGAGGTATCTCTGACCACTCTGTCCACAGCTGTTAAGGTTTGAAGAATTGAGAGTCAGACAGAATTTATTTAAATTTTACAACGTATGGGCTGAGCATGAACAATATGAGCAGCTTATTAGAGATAACTGGAAAAGGGAGAGGAGTCAGGTTCAACTGCAGGATATTTGGAAGATGTGTTTGAGGTTGCAGAAGCCTCTGAAAAAGCTGAATACTAGGTGGTTTGTCCGCACTTCTGAGAGAGTTGAAGAGCTCAGGCAGAAACTGCAGCAGACTCAGGCATCTTTATCATTAGCTAGGGGGGACTTTCAACTGATTCAAGAGGAGAAGAGACTGTTGATAGAACTGGACAAATGGAGTAAGATTGAAGAGAGAATTTGGCACCAGAAATCAAGGTTGGATTGGATTAAACTGGGAGATTCGAATACTAGGTTCTTTCATGCCTACACCAAGATAAGAAGAAATACTAATGCTATATCCAGATTAGTCAAGGCAGATGGAAGTATTTGTATGGGCCAGAATATGATCAAGAATGAAGTCAGAGAATTCTATAGGCTGCTTATGGGAACTGCAGCTGAGAGGCTAGATATGGTAGATCGAAATATTGTAGCTCGGGGTCCAAAGCTTACACTACATCAGCAACAAATGCTGAGAGCTGATTGTACTGATGGGGAAGTAAAGGAAGCAGTGTTCAGCATGGATTCAAATAAATCTCCGGGAGTGGATGGCTTCAATGCATGCTTTTTCAAGCAGAGCTGGCCCGTTATTGGTAGTGATCTTGTGCATGCTGTCAAACAATTCTTTCAACATGGTGAGTTACCTGCTGAGATAAATGTAGTTGTGCTTACTCTGTTACCGAAGTGTGAAAATGCCACTAGTGTTAAGGATTTTCGTCCCATTGCCTGCTGTACAGTGTTGTATAAAATTATGTCCAAGATATTGGCAAACAGGATGAAACAGGTATTGGATACTATAATTTGTGACAGTCAGTCTGCTTTTGTGAAGGGGAGGTTGATTTTTGATAATATCCTCATTAGTCATGAGCTGGTTAAGGGTTACACTAGGAAGCAGATTTATCCTAGATGTATGATTAAGGTGGATATACAGAAAGCGTATGACTCAGTTGACTGGCCATTTCTCAAATATATGATGCTGGAGTTGGGGTTCCCTCATAGGTACACTGAATGGATTATGACTTGCCTAACTTCAGTCTCTTACATTATTAATGTGAATGGGGAGCTCACAGAGCCATTTGTAGCAAAGAAAGGAATTAGGCAAGGATTACCTTTTTGTGGTGTGTATGGAGTACCTAAACCGATGTTTAATGGGATTAAAGCAGAAGAGGGACTTCCATTACCATCCAAGGTGTAAGAAGATAGGGTTGATGCATATATGTTTTGCAGATGACCTCCTTCTATTCACTAGGGGTGATGTAGGGTCTGTTACTCGGGTGATGGGAGTGTTATATCATTTTGCTGCAGTCTCTGGTTTGAAAGCAAATCAGCTGAAAAGTTGCATATATTTTGGGGGAGTTTCTGAGGATGATAAACAAGATATACTGAGGGTTGCTGGGATGGTGGAGGGAAAATTGCCATTCAAATATTTAGGCGTCCCTCTGTCCACTCAAAAATTAACTAGTGTGCAATGTCAGCCATTGGTTCAGAACATTCTTCAAAGAATAAACTGTTGGGCCTCTAAGTTGTTATCCTACGCAGGAAGGGTGCGGTTTATTAAATCAGTTGTGTTTGGTGTGCAAATGTTCTGGAGTCAGATTTTTGTTTTGCCTCAAAAGATCTTGAAAGCTATACAAGTTGCTTGCAAAAAAATTTTATGGACAGGGAAAGCAGATACCTCTTGAAGGGCGCTTGTTGCATGGGATAAAGTAGTGCTGCCAGTTCATGCTGGAGGACTGAATATCTTAAATTTGAATGTGTGGAATAAGGCTGCTATATGCAAGTTGCTATGGAGCTTGCATCAGAAAAAAGACAGAATTTGGATCAAATGGGTACACGGTTATTATATTAAGCAGCAAGACATTATGGACATGAGGATACCTCCACAGAGTTCATGGGTAGTGAGGAAAATTTTGGAGGCAAGAGATCATGTGAGACAAATGCAGGAGGGGAGAAGATGGATTGAGGGGCCTAAATTCTCTATACAGAAGATGTATAAAGCTCTAATGGGGAATGTACAGAAAGTAGCCTGGGCTAAATTAATGTGTCAGAATACAGCTCCCCCAAAATTCAAGTTTGTAGGTTGGTTGTTGATGCATGAAAAACTGGCTACCTGCCAATACCTGCAGAGATGTGGAATAACTGTGGAATCAGAATGTAGTCTGTGTAAAAGGGAAGAGGAAACTATTGACCATCTCTTTTTTTGAGTGTGAGCTATCCAGTGAAGTGTGGAGGAAAGTGGCTAGGTACTGTGGAGTGAACAGCAGAGCTAAACCATGGAATGAGGAGAAGCAATACTTGCTAACACAATGCACAACAAACAGTGGGAGGCAGAGGGTGTATAGATGCATGGTGACTGTGCTGATTTATTATATCTGACAAGAAAGGAATCACAGGAGAATGCGAGGGATACAGGGTTCGATAGATATCATTGCAAATCAATGCATGTTTATTCTTGCGTGGTGTGGATCAATTGATAGGAAAATAGATAGATATTTACAGCATGTGAATAGGAGGTAACATATGGAGGAAAGATGATGTAAGGAGAGGGCTGTACAGTTTGGGATAGTTTTGGAAATGGAATATATTCTTTGTACCAAAAAAAAAAAAAAAAAAGAAAAAAAAAAAAAAAGATATCAATCATATATATATAAATTTATGAAAAGTTAACGCATGAATTGTAAATTCATTCTACGTTGACATTATTCATTCTTCTAAATAATAAATATTTGATTTTGATTATCCATTAATTTATTTTATTATATATTTATATGTACACTTTCTTCAACCATATTTTATTTTTTTTAAATAACAAATTTATAGGGAAAACAATCTCACATCCATCATTTATAAAAATCCATCAATAGACAACGCATATAAATAAGACATCATTAATTAAATTAAATGTTTTAAAATTACATTAATTTTATAACTAATCTGCACTTTATAGTTATATTCCTTGAATAATAATTTAAAATTTTATTATATCAAATTCGTCTTGAAAAATTTATTGCTTGAACTTTTCTTGTGTCTTTCGCCAATATTTCCATGGCAAGGATGAGGATTGAGGAGTAATGTTGAGCATGATCAGGAAATCATTGTATACCGTAGCTAATCTTTCATTATTAGCACTTCTTTTTCCTTCCTTCTGCATTATGACTACTAATATTTTTATTAATTTGTCAACGAAGCGCAACTCAAGTGATAAAACGCTCCCCCTCCAACTAAGAGGTCGAGGGTTCGAGACACCGCGGGTGCGTGTGTGGGTGAGTGTGTGTGTGTTGTGTTTGCCTGATAATATATATATATATATTCATTAATTTTGTAGCTTATATAATGTTATTTACTCTTAAAAGTCAATGTCAAAATGGATCTCAATATAATATTTTTTTCCAAATTCTCATAGTTTTGGATTTATAATTTATTAATTTTAATTAATTTCAACTATCTCACATCGATTGTTTATGAAACTTCACCACTAGGTAACCAATATAAAAGATACACCACGATTTTGAAATTATTTGCAATTAAAATAGAATTTAAAATATTGTAAGTCTTATTTTAATTTTCTACTTTTTTTATGAGAAACTTTTACAAATACTATTAATAACTTCTACTAACTTAACTATTATATATATATATATTATAATCTTTATCTCCAATTTCAATTTAATGATGAAAATCGAATAGTTTTCTATTTGTTTATTTTTTTTAAGAATTTAAAAAAAATATATCTAGAAAATACTTTTTTTTAATTAATCTTGAATTCATGAGAGAAAGTTGTTATTGGAACAAATCGATTTTTTTCATGATATCTCTTACATGAATAGGTAGAAACTCAATTTAATGTTTCTATACTATTGTTTTGTATTATCAAGGACATACTACTAATTAATGAATAGTACTATTTTGCAAATTGGCAAACAATGAAAAGTTGGAATTCTCTCTATAAATAAGATCTAACTTATTTTTCTTTTAAGTGGATGCATGACAGAAATACTTCAATGCCCACTGTCAATCTTTCCCGTTAGGGTTTAGTATTTTTAGGTAGTTTTAGTTTTTTTATAGTAGAGTTTAATTAATTTTGGTATGGTTTTTTATTAATTTCTTTATTTATAACAATGTCACGTCATCCGTGAGCACATTAAGTGTACCTACGATGGACATTGGAGCATTACTCGGATACATAAATATATATTATTGGCAAAAAATAAATTAAAATATAGGAATATTTTCGTAAGGGATATAAGATTTTTAATAGCATTACGAATATAAGATTTAACTTTTTTATTGAATGTATGAATAATGTAGGACTTGACATACCTTGAGAATACAAATACCCTGAAAATTATTTTCATTATTATCTATTTTTCTAATATAATTTAATATGACATGTAACATTTATGTAAACAAATTGTTGTAAGCTACGCAGTACAATGAGAAAATTGACATTAATGTGTAGAACTACTCGATGAATGACCACTCATTGATCTTAGCATGATCTTAGCATGATTTTTTAATTATACTGAACAACGAGCAATTTGACCATTTAAAAAGTATAAAACAACTCGAAAAATGGTATCCGTCCGTAACTTATTTTTTTATTATATCAAACAATAGGTGGTTTCATGATATTCAAATAAATATATTTTTCTATTATATCTAACATTAGTAGCTTGATGGTATTCAATAAAGGGACACACTTGGGTCAGCCGGAGGCACCGTGCGGCCGGGCTAAAACAATGACACTTTTATTCATATAGATTGACATTTTTCTGTATAAAGATTGACACTTTTAAAAATTGTCATTTTATTCGTAAAATAATTATGTTAAACATTGGCACTTTTATTCATATAGATTGACACTTTTCTGTATAAAGATTGACACTTTGGGCCCGACCGCACGGTGCCTCCGGCTGACACAAGTTTTTGTCTTCAATAAAAGACAACTACTTGAGAAATATTATCCTTCTTAATCTTTTTTTTAATTATTATTATTATATTGAAAATCGGATGACTTGATGATATTCAGATAAAGACAACTACTTGAGAAATATTACTTCTCTTTAACTTATTGTTCAATTACATTGAACAAAGAACGATTTGAAATTCAAAGACAACTACTTGAGAAATGTTATCAATATCTAATTTTCTATTCCAGTGAACAACGAGTGGCTTATGAATTTTTCGAGCCTCCCACATTAGTCACTCGAATAACAGGCAACATGACATTTAAAATATCTACAACTTCCGGAGAAATCTTTTTATTACATCGAACCAACAAATGTCTCAACATTCAAAATAAAACTACTTGAGAAATGATATCTCTCATCAATCTAGTTTTATGTCATGTAAACAACAAGAGCCTTAACATTCAAAAATTAAATGAATACGGCTACTCGAGAAGTGTTGCGTACATTATCCTATTCTTTTGTTATTATGAACAACGGACGATTTGATATTCCAAACGCATATATTTAAACGATAATTGTTGTCCCTCATTGACATAATTTTTATATC
The DNA here is from genome assembly GCA_001642375.2 of Mentha longifolia. NCBI lineage: Eukaryota > Viridiplantae > Streptophyta > Magnoliopsida > Lamiales > Lamiaceae > Mentha > Mentha longifolia. The sequence goes on along the minus strand of CM038115.1, from coordinate 9,365,136 downwards.
CTTCTTTATTCTAATTTTATAATTAGGTGTTTAACCGGCGCTTGGACATTCAAATATAAATGAATACGAGAACTCTCATTAACCTATTTTTCTTACTATGAATAACGAATGACTTGATATTCAAATCATATAAAACTATATGAGAAATATTGTTTCTCATTAGCCTATTTTTTTTAATTTTATTCAATGCTATGTACGTATTAGTATTTATATGAGAAATACTGTCGCAAAACATTTATTAAAACTATGTACTTCTACTTTTTCTTAAGGTTTGACTTAAAAATTACGAAAGAAGGTGGTTCCCGTCGAACTTCGACGGGCACCAAACTAGTTTAAATAATACTCCTATATTTTTTTCTTTTTTGAATCGAATTGATTTGGGAAATTAAATTGTGCAATCATCCCTAACACACCTACTGCATTTATTCTAAAATTTGGCGAACAGTACAGAGTAGGCGCCACGTCGGACGAAGGGGGCCCACGATCCTCGTAAGATTTAAGCATAGCACAACGCAACCCAGCTGCGACCCACCATTTAAAAACCCCAGCATGCCGTTTCACACTCGCCCAATTCCAATTTTAACGAACTAAAATAATTGCGACTCCGCGGCGGCGCATTCTCGATGTCCCAATCAGAGCCGCCGCGTCTCCGTCGTGGAGCTCCGTCGCCTCTGTATAAGCAGAATTCGTGGTCGCCGGACATCCTCCGCGACGAGGCGTGGACTAACCGCCGGAAGAATCACAAGCTGCGGCGCGGCCGCAGCTTCACCGAGGATGACCTAGACGAGCTCCGCGCCTGCTTTGAGCTGGGATTCGACTTCGATTCGACCGATTTGGATCCGAAGCTTTCGTCTGCTTTTCCTGCACTCGAGATGTACCGTGCTGTGAACCGGAACTACTCCAACAGCTTGTCTCGATCCTCTTCGGCGTCGTTCTCCGATTCTGATTCGGCCGCGTCGACTGCCGGAAGCACCGACTTTATTGTTACTCCAGGTAAGCTCGAGGTCATTTGTTCTTACGGAATTGAGGAAGATATGTGATACAATTGAACTGAACTTGTTTTGTAATTTGTTGTTTCGATTGGGGAAAAAAGGTGATGATCCTGAGATTGTGAAGACGAGGTTGCGGCAATGGGCGCAGGTGGTGGCGTGTTCGGTGCGCCAATCTTCACCAATTTGTTGCGATTCCGATAGCTGTTTGGGGAAAAAGAAGATTGCAGAAGATAGGGAAAAAGTTATTTAGCCTGTTTAGATTTTTTTTTTTTTTTTTTTTCCTTCTCCGAATTTGTTGTTGAAATTGAATTTTTTAGATTTGTGCTGCTGAATTCATCAATTCAGTGGTCCGAGAGAGAGATTCTTTTAATTTTAATTTTAGTTTTAGTTTTAATTTTTCTTTGCCTTTTTGTGTTTGTGTTTCTGTAACGTCTGTATTTGCAAGGGCAGTTTTGGAAAGTTAAATGTTAATTGAGTACCTGATTCTTTAATTCGATTGTGTGATTTTGGCCATTAACGTTTAAATAATTATTGCCGTAATTAGGCAAGCAAGGTTGGAATTATCAAAACTACAATAGTGTTCGAATTCGAAAGTAATTAAAGAAAATCCGGTTAGAAAGATCTTTACTTAAATTGAACTCGTAAAATTATATTAACGGAGATTATACTGTATATCTTCAGAAGACAAAAACTTGTGTCAGCCGGAGGCACCGTGCGGCCAGGCTCAAAGTGTCAATCTTTTTACAGAAAAGTGTCAATCTATATGAATAAAAATGCTAATTTTTAACATAATTATTTTACGAATAAAATGACAATTTTTAAAAGCGTCAATCTTTATACAGAAAATTGTCAATCTATATGAATAAAAGTGTCATTGTTTTAGCCCGGCCGCACGGTGCATCCGGCTAACCCAAGTGTGTCCCTCTTCATAATTGTTTTTAGAATTAAATTTGTTCAGATTTAAACATTTGATTCGGCTATAAGAACATTTGGAGAAAGAACTTTTGTTTTATTAGGGTGTGTTTGGTAAAGAAGATGAACCAAGATGAGAGAGATCATCTTGGTTCATCTCACTGTTTGGTAACCAACTAAAATAAACTGGAGGGCCCGAGATGAATGCAAGGCCCGTTGATATTTCACTGTTCCGCCTTGTTTAGTCATCTCACGTTTTTGGTCGGATGAGGTGAACTCATTAAAACAGTAACACAATACTTTCTTTCTCTTACCATTTTACCCTTATGTATTTATACGATTTCAAATAATAATAATAATAATAATGTAATAAAATAATAATAATAATAAATAAATAAATAATAACAATAATAGTAATAATAATAATAATAAATCAATAATAATAATAATAATAATGTAATAAAATAATAATAATAATAGTAATAATAATAAATAATAATGTAATAAAATAATAATAATAATGTAATATAATAATAATAATAATAATAATAATAATGCAATAAAATAATAATAATAATAGTAATAGTAATAGTAATAATTATAATAATAGTAATAATAATAATAAATAATAATAATAATTTAATAATAATAATAATAATAATAATAATAATAATAATACAGAGTAATAAATAATAAATAATAAAGGGTACTATTTAATCTCAACGATAAACAGTGAAATCGGTAGGGGTATTTAATAAGGGTAAAATAGTCAACTTAAATTTTAATATAGAGTTTTGCAATTTGTACCAAACACAATATGATATCATCCGGGTCTGAATTTTTTGCTACCAAATGGAGAGATGAATGATTCATCTTGACACTATTCATATGAGTCATCTTGAGATGAATCATCATTCCTCATCTTGAGATGATTACCAAACGCAGCCTTAGTGTTTATGAAGATTTAATTGAAAATTCTATAACAGCGTATGAAAATACAAATTGCCCGTGTTTCACGCCCAGTCATGATTACGCTTGTTCTTTCATGAAACTTCCAAAATAAACAAAACTCCAAACCATTCGTTCCTTTATTATTAATTCATTGTTTTTAGGCATCACGTCTTGATGTTTTCTGAAAAAAATAATTTTATTATTCTAAACAATATCGTCTTGAACTGCGCCGCCATTACAGTATTATATTAGTCAATGAATTCATGAACTGGCTATTAGTTCCATTGACTAGAGAAATGCTTCATATGACTATACACAACCGTATGATCAAGGGCGAATCCAATTCGAGATTGTAATAATGCAATTTTCCAACAATTCGACTCCATGATTGGACTATGTAATAATAAAATTTACAAGAACAAATGGCTTGGTGAGGTTGAAGCCCACTAGTGGTGTCTTTCTAGTTATATGATGTAAAAATCAAATCATACTTGAAAATATTAATCTTAGTGAGTGTTTATAAAATTTACTCAAAAAAAGAAAAAAAAAAAAAAAAGTGAGTGTTTATAAAATTATCACATCATCACTGAATACATTAAGCGTATCCCGATAGGTTGTGAGACATCAGTTCTGCAACTGACCTACTATTTATTTTGTTTCTTAATAATATTAGGTTTTATGTAAGCACTCTTTGCTAGCACCAAGAGTGTAGTATGCTCTTGGTGATATGAGTTTTAATAATAATAATATAAAAAGTAGATATATAGTTGGTCATTTTTTTTATATATATAGGGGTTGGGGCCACTAGAGAATATGTTGAGTTATAAAGTGTTGGTTTTTTTTTTTTTTATAAATTATGAGAAAAATGGTTATAGTATAAATATAAAATATAAAAAGTTCTATGAGATTATGGACTAAAATGGAAATATTGCACTATTTGTGAACGTACAAAAATATTAAAAACATCGCACTTTTTGTATATGAAAAAGTACGTTGCCGCTTGTATAAACGGGAAATTCAAAGGTTGAAACTGGTCGAGTTATCAGCGTGGCTTTGACGTATGGAATAGGAAAATTTTATGTTGTTTAGTTTTCATTTTTATTACTCAACGAATTCAAAATATCAATGCAAGAAGCTTTGAGTCATTGAGTGTCCGGAATTTATGATCCATATGCGACAATACAAAGCAAAACGCAATACTCCAACGTTCGATAAATTTATTTACTACGCATTATTTGCTTCACAGGTTGAGTTAGTTATTAGTATTAAGATAACGATTACGTACGGTATGTGCGTTATCTAAATACATAATCATGATTGAGTTAGTTATTTAAAACATATGTAAATATATAATAATGCATTTCTTTGTATCATTATACATCCTTTGTGGCAATGCATTCTTATAATCTAATGAATCTTATGTGTAAGTCATAGAGTGATCAATAATCTAAATTATTTCTTAATTTCTAGTGAAAATATATTTTTCTATCTGATCTTTCACTTAATATATGGAAATCAGGTAAAAATGAGATATAGCGTAAAAGTTAAAACGTAATACATATTAGGGTGAACTTTATATATACCCAAAACCGATAAGTATGTAAGTTTTATACCTAAGCATATAAAAATATAAGTTTTATACCCAAAATCAAATGAAAAGACAAACTTACCCTTAAAAAGTTACTGCTTTTCACGGTTACAACTTACCAAACCGTGATATCATTGCTAAATCGTGAGCTCACGGTTTTGCATGTATCCTCACGGTTTATAAGGGCTAAAAAACATAAGTAAAGTATAAAACCGTGAGCTCACGGTTTTGCCTCTCTCAATTCACTTTTTAATTTGATTTTGAGTGAAAAAAATGTAAAATTCAAAAATTCATTTATTGACCAACAACCAAATCAGATGAAGGTACATTTCATTAATTGAATTAACAGTGAAATTGAACAAAAACACTTTAACTACAACAAAAAATTGAAATCGTGAACACAAATTGAGTTAAGCTCTCTCAATTTTGTTGAAATCCCCCCTCGAATTTGGTTGATTCTCGAAGATATTCACCGCATTTGGTCCGCTGTCGAAGATATTTTGATCATATTGAAGGTACGCACCGTTTATTTTTCCATATTTAGTTGTTATTATTGTGTAAATTTGGGGAAAATCATATGAATTTGGAATTTAGTAATTATTGATTTTTTTTTTTCCCTAGAAAATCATGGTTTATTTACTTATTTGATACGAAGAGTGATTAGATTACATGTTTGGTAACCTATTTATCGAGAATTAAAGTAATTACTTCCATGTAATAGGTTTAAACTGTTAGATTCGATATTAAGCTTGAAAAAAAAGATTTTTTTATTTTTAACGGTTTAATTAATATTCACGGTTTATATTTGACATCTCACGGTTATATATAGGGAAAACCGTGAGATATCCTTTTTCAATTAAAATATTAAGCTCACGATCTATAATATTTTCACGGTTTAAACTGTGATTAAACCGTGAAATGTCCATCTTTCACGGTTTAATCAAAGTTTAAACCGTTAACTTCAATTAAAGAACCGTGAGCTATATATTTAAACTGTGTAAACACGATTTATTATATTTTTAGTGTATTTTCTTCTGATTTTGAATTTCTTGATCGTTTTTATGCAGATTTTTTCTACGGTCAAAGTATATATTCGTCACGGTGGGTATTTTGAGGAGGAAACTCGTTACGTAGGGGGCGATCGTGTTTTGGTGCATTTGGCTATGACCCAAGTTACATATGCAAATCTACTACAAGAGATTCGTGATCAAGTGGGCGAAGAATCCAATTTTTTGCTCTACTACGTGAGTAATGCCGATGGTGGCCAAGATAAGGTTGCTTTGAGGAGCGACATTGATTTGTTGCGATTGATTGTGGAGCAGATGAAGAAGGCAACTGTTTACGTTGTCAGCAAAGATAAGGGAATCGCCCGCAGCACTCCGACGACACGAGGTTCTAGGATTTTTACGAGTGTGAATATTGAGGAGCCGAGGTCGGAGGCTCCATATTCTGAAGAAGAAAGGAGTGAGGAATACGACGAGGAGAGGGATGAGGATGAAGAGATCGCGGAAGATATGGCTGAGGAAGCAATGGACGCAGCGGATCGCACCGACTTATTTGAGTCACTTACGAAGGAGTTCGGTGCATGGATCCGAGAGCCGAGACGGCTTGATAGGATCGTTGGGCATCGCAACATTCATTCAGTGTCCCAACCTACCCAAGACGACGATGCCAGGGCCAATCTTGAGGCTATCCGAGATTGGTTGATTCCTCACGTTCACCTAGACACTGCGTTGCCTTTGGGGGTTCTGGATCCAGATTATTACACGCCTGTAGCTGGTGCATTGTGAGAGGGCGGCCTGTTCAAGAGGAAGTTAGATGTGTCGGTAGCAGTTGGATTGCATCAAATGGAGAACCGGCAGCAGTATAAAGTTGAGAATTCGGACAAGGGCCGTGTCGGGTTCAAATGCAGGATGGAGGGGTGCGAGTACCTTGTGCGGGCAAAGAACGTGGGGACTATGTGGCGCATCAGAACATACAATGGCAGCCATACGTGCTCCGTCGATTTAGACGGGACTACACCGCGGCAGTACCCCGCGAATGTTCTTGGAGCATTCTACGCAAAGAGGTTGATCACTGATGGTGTCGTGCTCAAGCCAAAAGAGATGGTTGACGAAATGCGAGCTGAGTACGGCATTAAGATCGATTACAGCTTTGCCTTGCGAGCGAGGAACATTGCTATCGAGATGATGTATGGAGGATTTGTGGAGTCGTACAAGAGGCTCCCATCTTATCTGTACTTACTGCAGCAGAAGAATCCAGGTACCGTGTATAGTATCTCGACATCCCCCCTCGACGATCGACTGTGTTATATGTTCCTCGCTCTAGGACAGTCCTTGCATGCATTTCAGAACAATTTACTACGTTCCGTTATCGTAGTCGACGGGGCACACCTCAAGGGCAAGAACAAGGGGACGTTATTCGTCGCTTGCACGAAGGATGGGAACGAGCAAGTGTTTCCACTTGCCATTGGATTTGGCCCGATCGAGGATGATGATTCATGGACTTAGTTTCTGACGAATTTGCGTAACTGCTTAGGACATCCTCAGGACCTGTTGATAGTCTCCGATGGCCATATCAGCATTGGAAATGCAGTGAGGGATGTCTTCCCCGGTGCGCATCACGGTCTTTGCTGGCATCATCTGGCCAAGAATATGGTCACATTTGGGAAGCACGCAGTCGGCATATTCGAAGTTGCGGCCTACTCATATTCGGATTCTAAATTCGAAGAATACATGGAAAACTTGATGGGTTCTGGAATATATCAGAGGCTGTGTGAGATCGGCATGCATCGGTGGTCGCGTAACAAGTGCCTTATTCCGCGCACGAGTTTCATGACTTCGAATGCCGCTGAGACGATGAACGCCAGACTCTTATGGGCACGTCGATTGCCCATCTGCGCCATGATTGAGGCGTACAGGATTATTGTCGACAGATGGTTCGAGGAGCATCGGAATGCTGCTCAACGTGGGACCCACGAGGTAACTGAGACAACGTACCAGAAGATGGCCGTATCTTCTGAATGGGCCCGTCACTACAGAACTCGGGGGACAACAATTCCCCACGTGTACAGGGTCGAGGGTGACAATGGGACTTACCTAGTGGACATGCAGAACGCAACGTGCGATTGCCGTGAGTGGGAGGAGGACATGGTGCCATGTCGACACGCTTGTGCTGCCATTAGGTATGCATGCCTTATACTCATTTTTTATGCTACGATCAGTCTGAAAATATTTGGTTTAATTCTTTCATATTTCATTACTATGTTTGCAGTTTTGCCGGAGGCCGTGCTACGGACTACGTGAGCCATTATTTCAAACAATCGACCCTCGTGGCAACCTACTCGCCCAACATTCATCCGGTTCCCGATCCACGGTCTTGGACTGTGCCTGAGCACGTTGCTGCTTAAGTGGTTTTGCCGCATGTTGTCGAAAGACAAGCGGGTAGACCGCGAAATAGCCGAGCGAGATCAACGGTGGAAGATCTTCCGGGAAATCCACAGAGATGCGGGCGGTGCGGTGGATACGGTCACAAGAGACGCACATGCACGGCTTCTTTGCAGATCGGCGACGCCGATCTCAATAGAGTCCCGAACGAGGATGGTAGGCAACGACGAAGGCCAAAAACTTGTAGCATTTGTCACATACAGGGGCATACTAGGCGTAGATGCCCGATGAGAGTTGTTGATTAGATTCCCGAATCACAATTCTCTTGTTTTTGGAGCTTTAGCTTCTGTATCTTCTGTTATAGTTATAGTATTCTCTTAGATTAAAAATACAAATTCACGGTTTAGGTGGTTAGTTGACCGTGAGAACACGGTTTATATGCCAAACAAACCATGAGCTCTTATTTAACAATTAAATTAAAAAAATTTATATAAATTTAATTCACAAAAACACGACCTAACGGTTTAATTGGAGTACAAACCGCGAGCTCACGGTTTGAACCCCAATTAAACCGTAAAAAATGTGACTCTCACGGTTATATTAGCAAGCAAACCGTGAGATCACGGTTTAACTGCTAATCTAACCGTGAGAGTCACATTTTTCATTTAAACCGTGAACCTAACCGTGAAAAATATATTTTTTTTATATTTATTTATTTTAAAGAGAGCAAACACGGTTTAAATGCAAATAAAACCGTGAAATTATATAACAACCGTTAACCCTATAACTGTTAATAGTGTAACCACACGGTTGAATAGACGTTTAAACCGTAAGAATTTTAAATTAACCGTGAACCCTAACCGTTAATTTCATAATTAGGCCAAAATTAATGCCGAAACTATGATTTTAACCATATTTTAATTGATATAAATATATTATATCAATTATGTGTGCATATATTATCTAATTTCTAAATTAATCACTAATTGTTGTCTATGAATAATGCTACACGTATATTTGAGTTCAAAGAGATTGTTGATGTATTGTTCACTTATACACTTGTACATATGCTAATCATGTTCAAAGTTAAATATGCTAGTAATCTAAATATTATTTTTAAATTTAAATTCAATGTTTAAATATTATTCTAATAATCTAATCTAAATGAAATGCATAGAATTATAAATTTTAAATATATAAGTGATAATATTATACACAACGTCAAAGATAATGAAATATAATGTTCACAACTCGACATAACGTTGTGAAAGTGAAAATATCCGTTTCGCCACCTCTAAGCGAAACCCGGATAGATACCTCATACCAACCCTCTCAAGACGCGGCTTCTTCAAGGCGAAGATACGATCGATATACATACAAGCGAACGGGCCGCATGAATAATCATCTTTCTGTATGTATTGTTGCGTCAAGGGGGGCCAGACAATCTGCAAGAAATCATTTTGCTTCGCCAGCCGTGGATGTTGATCCCAATACCCAACTTGCTGCAAGACTCTGGGCCACAGTTTTAGGATCGGGTAGAGCTGGACCTTCCGATGCATTCTGTCGGCTGCATTAGGGAGCGTATGTAGAAGTGAGTCATATACCTCCATCGTCCACTCGTCAGTCAATACCCGGCAGATAACCCAGCGGTCGGAGGAGACATGACAAACAAACACAAACTGCATAGAAGGGTCGAGGACTCAACTTATTCTTCAAGCACTAATAATAATACGTTCTCAAATGAAAAAGTTAAATCGAAGGAACTTACACAAGTTGCGTTCATCCAAACATCATACGAGCCCACGCCGTGAAACCAATTCTCGAGATCCTTTGACAGCTTGTAATCACGATACTTTAGCTTCGACTTTGCCATTGTCGTTTGATCTCCATCGTGAAAAGCCATCAGAGTTGTTCTCAAGTCGTACTGTCAAATAATATATTCGTTTAGAGATTACACACATAATAAAATAAATAAAATAATTATTCATTTAATATGTCAATAAAAACTCACGTATACGCCCAATCCAAGCAGAACGGTGCATCTCTCCTGCAGAGACGGACACAAAGAAAGTCCATCTTGGAGTCGACTCCACCAGTAAAGCACATACAACTCCATTACCTAAAATAAACACAGATTATTATGAAAACATAATACTCGACAAAGTATCAAAAAATAACAACACAAAATAAGGTCCGGTCTAACCTCAGCGTTGAACTGTATCGCGGGGTGTTCGATATCATCGAACAAGGACTGCGTCATCCTATATGGTGGGTCCTGCATGTTCATTGCGTAGGAATCCAGCCCGCTTTGTCTGAATGCCATAAACATCTCCTTGATCGTCGAGCCAGTATACGGTGTGGGGATAATCGGAACAAATGGGCTCTGTAAGGCAGCCGATGGCCTCACATTCCGTCCCCCAATACGAACCCGACGCACAGGCGTCTGTCCTGCCACGTCAGAGTCTGCATCACTGTACTCACCCCTGTTTCCCTATCGCTCCTCGGGAACAGGAATCATCTGCTGATGAGGAACGACAGGCTGTAGTACAGGATGCACCCAATCATATGGGGGCATCGTCTCCAAGTCCCTATAAAAAGATGAGTGTGACGACTCTGCGTCCTCGACCTCAGCCTCTCGAACTGGAGGCGTCCTTGATCTCTCCCGTGCTACCGGCTCGGTAACAAACCCCACCATGTGCTCGAAACCCGGAGCGCCCACAGGGGTAGGTGATCTGTGCTCAATGTAGGGAGCCTCTCGATCGTCTCGATCTTCATGGGCCCGGTCAATGAAATGTCGTCCAGCAGAGCCCACATGGCTGGCATGTGACGGTGCTCGACGATGAGAATGAACGCCATGACCCGAGGAACTCCCCGACCTCCTGAAGATCCCCTTCAGGTGCCCTGCCATGAACTTGGCGATACGAGCCATCACCCCGGTGTCCGACTCGTCTTGGGCCATTCTCTCCATGATCTTGTCGGCCCACGCATCGTTATCACATCCTCGGGGGCATGGATGCCCATGCACGCAGCAAACAAGGCCCGGGGACTGCTCGGGATGTGAACTCTCCACCCTCGGCCTCTTTGACGTACTCGCACGAGCTCTGGGGATTGGGAGAGGCCCTCGACCCTCAGAATTTGCCCTGGTGGCACGTGGCTGGCGACCACGGGGCTGGGCTGCAGTCCCGGCATCCCGACACCTCAATTTGTCGAGAACTTTCGCCATAGTTCTCGCTTCCTTCGTCTGTCTCCGCGGTATAGGCGTTTTCTTCCAAGCATGACGCGTATTCGGATTAAATCGAACCATTAAGGGGTCTTGCTCTTCGAAGAGGCTAAGATAGTATAACTGAGCCATTTCTTCCGTCGAAGGTTCGAGCGTCGGGTTTACTTGGAGCTGCAAAAGACAAAGGCACAAAAAATCAAAAATCAAAATCAAATCAAAATCAATATTCAAACCGTGAAATGAAACCGGGAAAGCTGATGCCTCACGGTTTGTGACTACATCAAACCGTTAGCTAACGGTTTGATTTAAGTTCAAACCGTGAGAATGATCTTTCACGGTTTGAACTTAAATCAACCGTTAGCTCACGGTTTAATTTAAGTTCAAACCGTGAGAATGATCTTTCACGGTTTGAACTTAAATCAACCGCCAGCTCACGGTTTAATTTAAGTTCAAACCGTGAGGATGATCTTTCACGGTTTTAACTTAAATCAAACCGTGAGACAACAACTTTCACGGTTTAATTCTAAATGAAAGCGTGAGCTCACGGTTTTATGTAATATCAAACCGTGATCATGCTTAAATAATCATAACAAATAAATAAATATAAATTTAACTAAATTAATTATAATTCAGTTCAAACAATTAACCGATAATCTACATAAAATGCTCCAATTAATTCAATTTCAATCACCATATACTATAAACTATAAACTAAGCCAATATTAATTGAATTTAATTAATAATTCAAATCATATATAATTGCAGATTAAGAGAATGATGACATACCGTTGGATCGTTAAAAAAATCATGGAAATCTCTATAGTTGTGTCCCATTTCCCATCTCCTTAGTCGAGGGAATGCGTGCGGGTTTAGCTTGTTGGCACACTGCTCTCCTAAATCCGGAAGGGCCTCGAAGGCCCAAAAATACAATGCCCAGACGGGCCCATACAGATGGTAGGCAGCATTAGTGTCAGAGCCTCCAATTTCTCTCGGGTCCTTCTTTGCCACTCCTAGCTGGTGGCATAATATTTGGAACGACCATGAGCCCCACGGAAATGTAGCCCATCGTTCCGGATCCTCTACTAAAGTCCATGCCCAATCATCAATGCTTCTATTGTAGTCCCGACACAATAGCAAGTAATAGTAGGCGAGGAGGTTAGCGGCAGCCATGTATTGATCCTCCGTCCCTAGAACTACGTCGGCATTCGTGAAATCGTTAAACAACTGTTTCACTAGCACCTAACGCCCCTCATAGTAAGTATAGAAGAGGCTCGTCCTTGGGATGACGTGGTTCTTGCCGTGAGGATTAAAGGTCGAGGAACCGAATCTCAATCCGGTCACGAGGCAAAATTCTTGCGGCCCAAACCGAATATCCTGGCCATTCACGTGAAACAACCTCTCAAAATCATGGTCGTTGCCCCTCCATAGCTCCCGGGACAAAAGCTCGTGCAAGGCACGCTTCGCGTTCCCAATCTTCTTAATTGTGCAGATGACTGCGAATGGAGATTCATCGCTAAATCGGGCCAACATATCACGTCCGCCAATGCGCAGTAAATGGTTTACGATTGACACAGCTGCGGAGTCTCTATAATAGGCATTGATTTCACCCGGAAATCCTTGCATGAGAGGCCTGTACCATTAGTACCTAGGCTGTAATCACCCAAAAAATGCAAATGAAGTGAATTAATTAATTAAATTAAAATTAAATATATCGAATATAGTGTATATCTAATCTGTATCTAGGCTGTAATCAAACCGTGATTCCTCACGGTTTGAACTTAATTCAAACCGTGAGCTCACGGTTTGCTTAAGTCAAACCGTGAGGATTCCTTTTCTCACGGTTTAAGCTTAGTTAAACCGTGAGATCACGGTTTTTTTGTTTTTAAACCGTGAATTATGCCCAAACCTATACTGTATAGATTCAACTTCAAGTTCAAACCCAGCACACACACATAAATCGCAATTCAAGCACACACATATTTGTGTCATTTTCATATAAATCGCATACAAATCCAAACTATTTCATCCAAAAAACTGAAAAACATGCTTACAATTTAAACTGTAAATTGAATAATTTTATTTTAAAAAATAATGAAGGTTAGAAAACTCACCGGCGCCGGCGGCTCCGGAATATTCTCCCGTTCGGCCCTCGTCGGAATTGGGCGACGTTGTGGAACTCCTTCGGATTCAGCACCAGAATCGTGGTCGTCGGCCATGGTTTCTCCTCTCCGGCGCCGGCAATTAAAAAAAAATCACGGTTCAAAATTGGGGGTTAGGGCTCACGGTTTCTTTGGGAGAGAGAGGGAGAGAAATCGTGAGGTTGGAGAGTGACGGCCGAGAGAGAGAGAATGGGGTGGGGTAGGGTTTGTTTTTTATTTCTTTGAATAAATTGAAATGTGGGGCCCATATTCTTTGTTGTTTTATTTTGAGTGAGATAAAATTGAGGTTATTTTTGTCTTTTAAATGACTTTTGGATATAAAACTTATATTTTTATTTGTTTGGGTATAAAACTTATATAGTTATCATTTTTGGGTATATTTAACCATTGACACTACATATTATATCTAATTATAATGCATCATTCATTATAACACGTTCCCGTTGTTATTGGCAGAGTATAGAGTGATCAAATGTGTAGATAATTTATTATTTATCCACTCCATTTCACGTCATGATTCATGAGTCATGACTATATATGATTATTAAGCTACATGGCCTACACAAAATTGCGTATTGCCAATGCCAAGAATTGGATCAATTTTGAGAAAGATGTACAGTATCATGTACCAAAACTGTTAGACATACAAATTGGTGAAGGATTTGATGCCCTAACTAACATGTCTAACTGTCTGAATTATTTGAATTTCACTGTCCTTGTCCATACATTCATGCTATATTCATATGAATCTAAGGCTCAAAAGGCAATACCTATGTCCAGAAATACTGATTATTTTTAAATTAGGAGATTCATTAAAATACAAGTTCCACTCACGTAGGATGTGTAAGATTATTCGAATAAATTCTAAAAAAAAAAATTAAATTACTTATAAAATGCCATCATGTTTATTTTTGCATTTCAACTTACGTGGAAAAAATAATTGTGTTATAGGTTCCGCTTGTGGGCCGAAACGCAAAATTCTGTTCTCCTCAAAAAATAAAAAAACAAACGAAGAAAATATCAAAAAAAAAAAAAGTATTCTGTAGTGCAAGAGAAGTCATTGCGTGCATAAAAAAGTGCGAGCGGTGGGACCACATTAAGGCGGGCCCAGAACAGCCTTATCGCCATAGCCGACCTATACGCCCCAAAAGAGGCGCGTGAGGCACGCGCAGAGGTGCTGTTGCTGTAAATAAATATCTGGCTGACAACTCCTCAAGATATTTCAATCCGACGTGGCACCCTACCTCCTTTTACGGACAGGTGTCTCCATGTGGAGCATCCCTTTCAATTGCACTTTCTCTCTCACCGCCTCTCCTCTCTCTCTCTCTCCATCTCTGATATTTTCTTTCTTTCTTCCGTTATATTTCGCGTGACAATTTCAATCGGCATTTTGGCTGTGCGCTTCATCGAAACTTCGTCTCTTTCTCTTCGCCGCCATCGCTGGATATTTGTTGTCTTGGCGAGCTGAATCGGTTGAATTTGGAAGCTTCGACTTTGACTGCTGAGATTTGCGAAGATATTTTTGCATCGTTTCCCGGTAATTACGTTTATTCACTCTCGATTTGTGTTAGTACTGTTTTTCCCCTCCCGACTGGCTTTGCTTTTTGTTATTTTGATTTTAGTTGATGCAGTTGTAACTTGTAAGGAATTTTAAGAAATTTGGTGAGTGATGCATTGTGTTCGATTGTTTTATAGTGATTTTGGGGTAGGTTTTATGAGTTTTCCGTGATTTCTGTAGATTTTTTTCATGTGTTTTGCTTATGGCCTTTGTATTGTGTTGTAGAGGGGTAGGGATTTTGGGAAAACAACTCTAATATCTGCAATTCTGATGGTGCTAATTAGCTCGTAGTTTTTTCTTCTTTTGTTTTATTTGTTGTCTTGTTGATTATGAGTGTGGAGAAGGGTGAAGGAACTTTGTATAATCAAATCACGCTGTGAGAGATGGTAGCGAACGAGATTAGTCTCGGTTGTTAAATATGCTGGGGGATTATGGTTCTTATCCAACCTTTGTAGTCGCTAATGATCGGTAGATTGTGGGATAAAGAGATTTGAGATTTCCTGATTCAGGTCCTAGAGGTCTTCATCGATGGAGCTTTGCACTGTGGCTAGCTTAGCTCTGTTCTGATCCTCTATTTGGGTGTGTGTATGTGTTGTTTAACTAATGCTCCTTGTTCATGCAGGATCACAGAAGCAATGTGGACTGATGAGAAGCACAGCTTATTTCTTGAAAATTTGGAAGTCTTGTTTGTTAAACAGCTGCATCAGTCAATCAGTTTGCTTGCTCAGAGCTCGGATCAGGACGAAGGAGACAGAAGCATTATGCAAATACGTCAAATAAATGCTCGTGATACCTCTGAACAGGTATGTTGAGGCACTTATATAATGCCAATGTTTCATTTTGTTCAATCATCTTCATGTATTACACACGCAATCCTTCAGCCTGACTAAATTTCGAGCCTACTTGTGTCTTTACAGTTGGCTTTTCCACTGCATGAATGTGGGGAAAAGAGCAAGTGCAATAGGTGCGATCCTCTTTCCCATGTCTCAGTTGATCCCCTTGCTCATAGCGAGAGTCCACAGGTTTATAGAAGTAAGTGCATCAGGATGGAGTGTCCTGCTGCATCAGCTCGTACACCAGAATCTTTGACGCATTGTAATGCAAGGAATTTCAGAAAAGTTGTTAAGCCTCGTGGATCAGATACTTGTTCACATAAAGTTTCTGCCAGTGATTCGCCCCACTCCACAAAAGGTGATTCAAGCCCCTTCTTGTGAATAAGGCTGGCCTTTTCTATATTTGCCTCCACTTGTTTGCTGCCATGTTATTGATATGAGTTCTTTGCTATCTTATACTTGAACCTTATGTTTTATCGGGTACATGATTATATGTGCTTTAATATCCTTTGAAAATTGTGAGGGTAAAAGGACAATGTATGCTGATGCACAAAGACAAAGCATCCTGTATTGATCTGTTCTTGATTCCATTGCAAATCATGCTATAAATTGTTACATTCCTTATTGTATTCTATCAATTAGAACCATGCCATGGTATTTTTCCTTTCCACTTTCATGGCAGACCTGGTTCCCACAATTTTAAACGCTATTCAATTTCTTGCAGAGGGCACGGGTCAGAATTTTGTCGATGAAGACAATGGAGCAAACTCAGAAACTGAGTCTCGAGATAAAAGATTGAAGATTGTCGCCCGATAAGTCAAAGATTGAGTGGCGGGCCTCTTCTACTTATAGTTTCTGTTCTGCACATAAAAAGAAAAAAAATCGATCTCTCCTTCGACCCAGGCTCTATGAATGACCTCAGATTGTGCTTCCACAGAAACAGAGAAATTAGTATCCCATAGCTCTAGTTTTGTAGGCTACTAGCGTATAGCGAAGGAAGGTGCCAAGAACCTTCTAGATCTTCTTCATCTGTCCTCCCAAATTGAAATTTTTGCTGCTGTGAGGCTTTTGCTCTTGAGAGATGCAACCATGGTTGCCAGCTAAGCTCTACAGGTAGTTTAAAAGTTCTGCATATCACGGGGCGACAGATATTATATATATATATATGTAATTCGTTTATTTGATTCTGGGATGAGATTTAGTTGTAAAAGTAAGATACTTTCAAAATTATTTGAGTGTATATTTCCATTGAGAAATGGCTCTTATGAATATATCCCCTTAACCTAAGGCTTTGGCTTTGTTTTCTGATTATAGTATGCTGTGCTCTACCTCGATCGAACTCAACAGTTAGAATATGATCCATATCAAATTCAAGTTCCTGTTTTCAAGAATGTATATCTGTTTAATCTAAAAAAATGACATTAAAAAATGTGCATCTGTAACTGTATGGCTTCGTTCCATATTTTATTGAACTCTCCCAGTTCCATTTTAGTTGACCTAGCTACTTTATTACTATTTAATATTTATAGTTATACTCGGTATAGAGAAATGATATGCTACTCACCTAAAAATAGATACCTTTGTGGGCACTTTTGTCGTTTTTTCGATTTGGTATTATTTTATTCGATTTTTTCGATTGTTTTATATTCTAGTATCATAAAAGTAATATAAAAATCATTAAATCTACAAAATAAATAAAAATTAAATCTCGATTTGTCATATTATTCATTTTTCGACGTTAGAAGGAAAAATAACAAATCGAGCTTTGATTTTTATTTATTTTGTAGATTTAATGGTTTCTATATTAATTTTTATGATACTAGAGTATAAAATAGTCAAAAAAATGGAACAAAATAATACCAAATTGAAGAAACGACAAAGGTGCCCACGAAGGTACACACCATTAGGTGAGTAACATATCATTTCTCACTTCATATATATTTAAGAGTAGGCCAAAAGAAATGGGACAGAGGGAGTAACACTGTTTAGTCCGTGTACATTAACAAATGACTGTCCAATATTCTTCTGTACAATAGAAGATGCAACATGAACGTAAAATATTTAATTCATTTTTGTTTAGTTCTTGAAAGACGGTAATGTATGATTTCGAAAAGAAAAATAAAAAAAACACACAAAAATGTATTATTTTCACTAGGCTACCGAGGGGACTTCAAATGAGTACATGATTTATTTAACAATAGATAAATTTGGGATAGATGTTGGATGTAATAAAATTAGATAATTCACCCTTATCGCTGTATTATTGTTAAAACAATACTATTGTAGATAGAGTAGAGAATACACAAGAAGAAAGGAAGCAGGCCCGTATCTCACAAGTATAGTCTACAAGAAAATACTATATACAAGACTAATAAGTAGTGTTCATAATAAAATATATAGAACAGTCTAGTCTTATTTTATGCTAATATTTCTTGGTATTGGCTTATATGATTTGTTTGACTTAATCTTTAGATTTTTCATTCTTTTTTTTTTTTTAATTAATGACCATCATAATCTATTGATAAAATTACCGTCAACTGCTTTTTCACAAGCTCGACTTATTTATTATAAATGATGGAGACCGATTTTCTTTTCTCCATCGAACCGATATTGGACTATACTCGTTAGTTCACACTCTAGTTATATTTACTGTTTGGTCTATACTGACTTATTGAGCCATTCGCTAGGCTTTTCTTCACTAATCTTTTAGTGCACACAGTTCCCAAATTTATAATTGCTGCAATCTCTAATTAATACAATACTATGTAGGATTTTTACAACACCACAATCTGTCATACTCTCTCTTCGTCCCGTACCATTCCGTCTGATTTGACTTACTTTATTATTTTATATTTCATATATATTTAAGAAACGAGTCAAGTTGGACGAGAACCGATTTAAACATATCATATTCACCTTAATGATTAATAATCAAACTTGTTAGTCATATGAGGTTATGAATAAAGATGCCAAAGGCCAAAAAGATTATTTGTTTTCCTTATTTATTTAGGCTGCGTTTGATAATCATCTCAAGATGAAGAATGATGATTCATCTCAAGATGACTCATATGAATAGTGTCAAGATGAATCATTCATCTCACCATTTGGTAGCAAAAAATTCAGACCCGGATGATATCATATTGTGTTTGGTACAAATTGCAAAACTCTAGATTAAAATTTAAATTGACTATTTTACCCTTATTAAATACCCCTACCGATTTCACTTTTTATCGTTGAGATTAAATAGTACCCTTTATTATTTATTATTTATTACTCTGTATTATTATTATTATTATTATTATTATATTATATTATTATATATTGTTGAGTTATTATTTTTATTATTCTTGTTATTATTATAATTATTACTATTATTGTTATTATTTATTATTATTATATTATTATTATTATTATTATATTATTATTATTATATTGTTGAGTTATTATTTTTATTCTTGATATTTTATAATTATTACTATTATTGTTCTTATTTATTATTATATTATTATATTATATTATTATATTCTTGTTATTATTATAATTATTACTATTATTATTATTAAATTATTATTATATTTATTATTATTATTACTATTATTATAATTGTTACTATTACTATTACTATTATTATTATTAGTATTATTTTTTTTAATATTATATATATTATTATTACATATATTATACTACGATATTGATATTATTTATTATTATTATGATTATTTTATTACATTAATATTATTATTTATTACATTATTATTATTATTATTATTACTATTATTATAATTATTACTATTACTATTACTATTACTATTATTATTATTATTTTATTACATTATTATTATTATTGATTTATTATTATTACTATTATTGTTATTATTTATTTATTTATTATTATTATTATTATTTTATTACATTATTATTATTTTATTATATTATTATTATTATTATTATTATTATTATTATTATTTGAAATCGTATAAATACATAAGGGTAAAATGGTAAGAGAGAGAAAGTATTGTGTTACTGTTTTAATGAGTTCACCTCATCCGACCAAAAACGTGAGATGACTAAACAAGGCGGAACAGTAAAATATCAACGAGCCTTGTATTCATCTCGGGCCCTCCAGTTTATTTTAGTTGGTTACCAAACAGTGAGATGAACCAAGATGATCTCTCTCATCTTGGTTCATCTTGGTTCATCTTCTTTACCAAACACACCCTAACATATCATTCTTTATGGCCTCTTTTAATTTCCTTAGTTGGGCTTTTTGTGAAAAATATGTACTATAGCAGTAGTACGGAGTACTATTTATTTTTCATTTTAATTTAACAGAAGTTAAAAAGAGGGCGCTTAAACATTTCCCTCAACCTTCCCTTTTACTGCTCCCTCAATCCTCTCTTCTCCCTATATTCCCTTTTCCCTTCCACCTTCGTCCTTATTCCTCCACCGCCTTCAATTCCATACCTTCTTTCGCTACTGCGCATTGTGTTCGTCTACTTCTTTTGCTCGAGTTCGCGTTTGATTTGTTCCTGTACATTGAGCGCATTTCGAATCACTGCGTTGGTTGATCGGTTGATGCGTCGCGGTTTGAGGATTCTGTGATGGAATCGTTCTGGACGCCCAGCGGCGTCCCCGGCGTTTCACATTTCGCCGTCGCTTTCTACTTCGTTTTCGCCTTCTTCGCGGCTAGGTCCTTCCTCGACAGATTCATTTTTCGCGTAAGCTTTCTTTTTATTTATTTTTTTATTTTTTTTATTTTTATGCGAGGCGTTCGATCTGGAGAGTGTTTCTCTGAATATGGATGTATTGTGAGTCGTGGAATGTATTTTGCTGTTGTACATCCTCTGTTGTTTGATCGAGAAATCTTCCGATTCATTTTGCGCTGCAATTCCTCCCTTTACTTCTTCGTTTCATAAACCTGGGAAAGGATTCAGCTATTTGAGGCGGTCGAGCATATTAGTATTATCTAGTATGGAGAAGAATCTAGGAATAATTTGCTGCATTCACCACCATTGGATAATTTTGATGTAAATTTAAGTTAATAATTTTCCCATGCTTTTTAGTCAGCGCCTCAGCGGTGAAAGAGTTGATGTGAAAGACTATTAGACCCTTTCTAGATTAGGTTTATAGCCCATAGAGAATTAAGAAATTCTAGTAGTATTCTCGGTTATAGTTAATTGAGTTTAAATATTATTCCAATAGTACCAGATGAAGAGTGTTTCAAGTTCTTCTCTATATACAGATGTGATGTGATGATCGAAAGAAAAATTGAGTCTTTCTTCACCAATTTAGTTTCTAATTTTGGTTTGACATCCTGTAACTGGGAGATAGTACTCTGGTTCATCTTATAGAAAAAATCACTATATAAGAATAGATGCACGAAATCATGGTACAAAATAAGCTCGCTTTTTGTAAAGATTTTCCTTCCTCTCTAATTGATTCCATCAATTTCAGAGGCTGGCAATCTGGTTGGTGACCCGAGGTACTAGTCGGACGAAACTGAATGAAGAGACAAGGACAAAGATTGCAAAATGTACAGAGTCCATGTGGAAGTTAACGTACTATGGTACTGTTGAGTTTTTTGTTTTGGCATCTACTTACCAAGAACCATGGTTCAGAGATGTGAAAGAATACTTTAAAGGCTGGCCTGATCAAGAACTTAAGTAAGTGTAATTGTCATTATGATTCTTCTATCAGTAAGTGTTGATTCTATTCTGAATTCCTTGAATGAGAAGGAATGATTGTTGCATGAATTTTTGCCTGTTATTATTCAATTTTCATGTTAAGTTCAGAAAACGTCACTGGAGTCTATGTATGTAGTGCCTTAACAATTGATTTGATGTTAACTTGAGAAAATGTGGGTTTTGAGTTCGCCATTGCATAAACCTCCTAATAGGGTGCAGTTTGTTGCATTTTTTATTGCATCTTCCTACACAAAGGGTTTTGAGAACTGAACATTGTACTGCTCGACAGCAACTTGAAGTGCGTCAGCTAGGTTTCGTTGTAATTTATATAAGGTTGTGGTAGCATCTCCAGTGAAACAGTTCTTCCCCAGTAGCAGTCTGTCTCAACTTATGTGTTATGTTGGATTTATGCTTCTATATTTTCTCTCTATGTGGACAAGTGATTGTATGAAATTCACCATATTAACTGGATTGAAAAACCTTCTATTGGTCATAAAGTAGCCCTTTAATGTTTTAGGCTTCCGGTGAAACTCATCTACATGTGCCAATGCGGATTCTACCTCTATAGCATTGCTGCCCTCCTTACCTGGGAAACTAGAAGGAAGGATTTCTCTGTCATGATGTCTCATCATATCGTTACCGTGATCCTAATATCTTATTCATACATGACGAGGTAACTTTTTTGCCCTGTTACTAAACAGTTAAATGATTTTAAGAGATTTTTGGACAAGCTGTGGAAAAGTGAATGGTGTGGCAGTTGTCTCAGTTAAATCTTTAGAATGATGCAAATCACCTTTCATTTATAACTCAATTTTTCTCTGCTATGTTTCATTGCACTGACAATAATTTCTTAAGTCTGAATAGAGAAAGTTCATGAATTACTTCTTTTCTTAGCATGTCAGAAAGCATTTTGAAATACTATCTGATTTTGGAGTGTCCAAAGGCTCAGCAGTAAACTTTGTAAAACTATCTAAGATAAGTTTTCACTTAGCTCGTCAATCTAAAAAATTAGGTGGTCAGTGCCGAGGACAGTGTGATCCTTGCTTTTCATACCATACATGGATTTTTCTATGTATTGTCTTGTTAATATTAATGCAGGTATAGTTGAGATGTTTGGTAGAGTTTATTTATAAACAATCCCGAGTTCCCTTAAATTTTCAACCTATTGAGTGTTTACAAGCATAGAAGGTGTGTCATGTAGTCGAAGATTTAAAGTAATCAATTCTTAATAAAATCTATTAGTCTCTGGGTTAGATTTAGTGCCTAATATAAGTTTGTTTAAAACACTTTTCTTTATTGTGTTTCCATATCTACTATTTGTTTCCCTTTAATTACCGATTGAAGATGATTGACAAAATTAATGCCAAGTTGAGATGGGAAGTTTGCAACCACTTCTCCTGGTTCAAATCAAAATATGGAATTCTACTCACAAGCTCTAAAAGCCTATCCAGACCAACTTGATTTTAAGTTAATTATAAATGCACACATGAGCAAGCACTCGCACATTTGAAATAAAATTAACTTATTGATGGACTGTCTATATTTACTATGTGTAGGTTCTTCCGCATAGGAACTGTTATTCTTGCACTGCATGATGCAAGCGATGTATTCCTTGAAGGTGCTAAAATATTTAAATACTCAGGGAAAGAGCTAGGAGCTAGTGCATGCTTTGGTTTGTTTGCCATATCATGGCTTTTGCTAAGGCTTGTATACTTTCCATTTTGGGTCATCAGGTCTTCAAGGTGGGTTTCCAAATGATTTTCATCAACTCCTCTCAGTTATGGGTTGTTTTCTTCCTTCTAATCCTTTTCTTGTTGTTGTTCCTTAGCTATTATTTATGTGAAGTCCTGAACCTATCACAGACGAGCCAAGCAATAATGTACTATATCTTCAACACGATGTTATTAACTCTGCTCGTTTTCCACATTTACTGGTGGGTTCTCATATGTTCGATGATAACAAGACAGCTGAATAACAGAGGAAAAGTTGGGGAAGATATACGATCAGGTAACTATTTTTGAAAATGCATAACTACTTATTTGCCTGGTAATGGAGTCTTTACTTGCTTTTAATCATCCAAGTCTTCAACAACTAATTACGTTAAATATTATGTCAAAAAGCCCTTTCGCTTGTTAGTAGTCAGTGCTCTTTTTATAAACTAAACCTTTCATTAAGCATTTCCATTGAATTCTGTACTAGTTGAAACTTGAAACTTTCTAAACCATCAGGCGAAGAATCATTCAGGCTTTCTTGAATAATTAAATCTTCTGCATAAGAAACCTTTTCTCAACTCTTTTAAGATTCACGCCTAATTATTATGCCTTTTTCTCAACTCTTTAAGATTCATGCCTACTTGTTATGTCGCATTCTAAACGTTTTCTGCTCTAACAAAAATAATAATTCAGCCAATGTCGGATTACTAACACATGCTTATCTTTCAACAGACACCGAAGATGATGACTAGGGTGGAGATTGAAGACTATTTGAGAATATTGGTTGTTAGGTTGCAGGATTGTTTGGCTTAGGGAGTAGCTAAATATCTTGCACAACTTTCCTAACTTATATTCTCCATTGTTGTAATAGACTAGTAGAGTAAGATAGGTGCTTCCTGCATTCAAAAGAAAAAAGAAAAAGAAAAAAAGGAATAGATTGTACAATTTTCCTTGATGCATTAAGCTTTCCAGGAGAAGGAATGGAAATTTAACTTTATTCTACTATTTCCAACTGTCGCAGAATTTATCGATTGTATAGTTTTCAGGCAAGAAAATTTCAAGCAAATTATTAGTTATAATGTTGCAAAATTAATACAAATATTTTCGGTTGTATTATTACAAATGGAACAAATAAACATGAGATGGCATTACCATATCATCACCAGTTAAGCACATTATTAGGTATTGTTATTCCAAAATATACCATAGAAGCCATTAAAACTGCAAAAGCTCTAGAGAAAGAAACTAAATATAAGTTACATTTCAAATATTGTTACGTATTCAGTATTCAGCTGAATTACATGGTACAATTCCCTTTGCAAAATTACAACCAGAAAAGAAATAACTGTGAGCTTTTCTTATAAAGCATCTCGCGCAGCGATCCTGCACGTAATCGCATCCGGCACTGAAGATATTCCCAGCTCCGGTGCTGATATTTTGAAGTGCTGACATCAACCAAGCAAACATCAACAGCCAGAAACAGCAATGCACAACAGTCTTTTATATTTTGATCGATAATTATTGAAACGAACATGGGAGTACGATGAACAAACCTTCTGTATCTGGGCTAGGTCAGCTCGTGCTTCCAATTCTTCCAAGCCTATTTCCTTCCCCTTTATAAGTCCCTTTATCGCTGCTATCTGTCAAAACAGTGAATCATTCTTCTGCAACTATTTTCAATGGAAAGAAAAAAAAAGCCTCCAAAACGGAGTGATGGCAAATGGTGTTACCTCATCAGCTGAAGCCCCAAATCGAGCTGCGAGGATGTAGCTCGTGCTGTCTGAAATGCCGCACCTCTTCAAGGACTCCGATATCTGGTACAAACAGTAACAAAGGTATAACTCAAGTAGCATGTAACAATACTAACAACAATAATCACAACTTCTGTTACATGTTTAGAGCCCGAGTAGTTGTAGACGAGCTCGGAATGAAGAGTTCTTGTTGTCAGCGAATCTCGTGATTTTGCTACGAGCGTCTTGTTCGCAGCAGCAAGAAGAGGGAAAACATCTGGAATCTGTATCAATTGGAAGCCATAAATATCATAGACTCCTAAAAACTGCGAAAAACGAGGAACAAGTGCAGATTATACGCCAATTGTACATACAAGTGAAGCATTGAGAAATGCCACTTCTGGTTCCAACGTTCCTGCTTGCATCAAGTCCAGAAGCTCTCTGCACACAAGAACCATATCTTACCATTACTTCTTATGAAAAAAAGGTAAAAATCTGCACAAGTTATTATCACCTTCCTCATGAACTCCTACTACTATGAACCATAGAAATTCATCCGAGTTCCAGAAACCTTTGTGAATTCAAGTAAACCTACGTTAACGGTTGGGACTCAGTCCAATTAAGAAAGTACAGAATCACAGTATCATCTCAGAACCCAGGTTTATGAACTAATTACGAATATCCAATTTCACTATTGGTTATGCGACTAATATAAGAAACAGCTACCCAGATTATCGAGTATTTCTAAAAGAAATTAAAAGCACAAAAAATGAAAAGTTTACAATCTGCAATGAAAAAAGGAAGAAAGCGTACTTAGAATTGGTGACATCGACGAAGAGAGCGAGATAGAGAGGGACACCACCGACCTCGAATGTCTTCATTTGTGCGGGAGGGAGAAGATACCGACGGTTTGGGGTTTTAGAGTACCGACTTCCGCCCAATTTTCAACTTCTGTGCTAGGGTTTTAGGTAGAACGAAGGTGAATTTGAAAATAAAAATAAAAATAAAAAAGAAACATAATAATAAAAATATAAAGTAAAAGAAGGGTAAATATGAAAAATACTTTAAATACTCCTCCGTACAAAATAAAAACCGCGCCAGGTGGGGGTCGACCCTACGACTTTCTGCTTAAGGTGTGTTTGGTAGAGGTGATAACCCAGGATATAACCAGATATCTTGGTTATTCCCTATGTTTGGTATCCCGAATATGAAATATATTGGGCCCGTGAAATTTTGAGTGGCCCGGGTAAAAACATTGTTCCTATAGGAAATTAAATCGGACCTCCCCCCTCCGATTCTTTTTCTCTTCTCTACAGTGCAGTCTTCTGAAAATATGTAGACCCATTTCACCCTCCGCGACGGCAAGCAGTCCCTACTTCCTCCGACGCAGACTTCTACGCCGTCAGACTCACTGCCGCTGAGGTCATCGTCGTCGTCGCCGATCACTTCCCCGTCATAGCAAACGCGTGATGCAGCAAGAGTGACCGAACTAAATCAGAATCCCCCCCCCCCCCCCCTTGAAACTCCAATTCCGTATTTGAGATTCATGCGTTAAGGTACTTCATGGTGAACTCCAATTTCAATTTCGTATTTCTTGGAGTTGATTTCTTGATTTGAATTTCTAGTCCCAAATTCAGTTTCTTCATTATATTTCTCGAATTTCTCAATTGGGTGCATATAATTTTTTGATTCCAATTTTTCCCATCATAGCAAACGGTGTCGCGTGATTCCACAAGCTCCGTCGGCCGCCCCCTCCAGCCCACCGTCAAAAGCCTCAGCCGCCCGGCGGCACCCCCTCCTCTCTTCCTAACTATTCCCTCTCACCTCTCGATTGGGAAGAGAAATAGGGTGGTAATTTTTAAAATTTTCAAAGGACAATTTAGTAAATTTAAATTTTTTATTATGTTTTAATCTTTCTTATCAAACACCCACATTTAAAATACAATCTTGGTGATATCTTGTTTTATATCATGACTTACTATTCCTCCCCAAATATTTTTCTTATCAGGGGTTTACTACCAAACAAGCACTTAGAAAACAGACGCTCTATCCACTGAGCTACAGGCGCTTATTACGATTGTTATATATTGTTTATGTTTATAAACATATTTTTCTCCACACGAAAACTCAAATTTAATCAAATGGTGCAAAGCCTGAAAGTTTCAACATGAAATAAACTTTGCTTGAAACCAAATTTAGTCGAATGTGGCGAATAATATTAGATGTGTCTGTGTGTATATATATAAATTTTCAAGGTACTATTCAGATAAAGGATTTTTTAAAACTTGACGTATGTCCAGAAAAACCATAAGAAGAAAAGAAGACAACAAAGAAATGATTTAAAAAAACGATGGTTGTTCACACAATGGGAAACCAAAAAGAGACACAGACCTAAGTTTCCTCCACTTTTTCATGAGGATTTCTTGTCCATTTTTTTGGCTTGTTATTTGTTTTTTAGCAGTCTAATTATGGGTGTTAAAGCTAACCTATGAACAACCCATAATTTGAGTAATCCAAATTAGTAGAATATATTAAGCACTAACCATGTGAGGTTCACTACTGGTTACTCATTGAAATGGGAATCTTTTCACCATATTTATGTACAAAACAAAAAAAGTTTTTTTTTTTTTTTTTTTTTTTGAAAAAACAAAGGGTTTTATTTTATTGTTAGCCAAGATTCAAAACTAAAGTTAAATCAACTCCCATGTGAAAATATCACGAGAGTTGTGGCCACTTTGGTCTCTATGCACACATGATTTGTAGTGAAGTCTAATGTGCTATAAAGTTGTTCTTTCAGTCATATCTATATGTAGAGAATTTCAGCTTGAAAAAAATGCATTATATATATATACTAGATAAGTATATGTATATGTACATACTACATACTATGTTGGTTGTACAATCAAAAAGTCTGGTTAACATGGAACTTTGTCCTAGGTCTATGACAAAGACTTGCATGAGGCCAGCCGCATAATGTGGTAAGGCCTTGAAAGTTAGTAATAAATTATTTGGCTCAATCCATTACTTGTATTGTTTTTAATTGTAGACCTGTTAGATTGTGGGCTTTGAGGTTGTGCCGCACCGTGTCACTGGCCGCACAGGAGTGTTCCCCTAGGTCTATAATGCAAGACAATATTTCTATGAAATTTGGGATATCTATGCAGTCTGAACAATTAATTAAGCAAGATTTCTTCCAAAAATAAATAAATAAAAATGCCCTTAGTTTAACCACATGTTGATATTTGTCTGTTTCCTCAACTTTTCTTACCAGTCAATGCATACATAGGACCCTTGCAGAGGCCCAAAGGTTGCCACTTTTGTTGATGTAAAATTATGTAGTTTAATTTATAAAGAAAGTAAGATTCTTGGATCAACCATCATGATGAATCTGTAATTTCACATGGAGAAGGGAATGTCCCCATTAATTACTCTCTTTTGAAAACAGTAAAATCTCTCTGATTTACCAAGCCCTCTGCATCTTGATGATTTATTGAGCATATAGGGTAGAGTATTAGCACTTAATTTCTCCTATTAAAAATGACATTTTATCTTCTTTACACCATTAATCTTGACACAATTTTGCTTACAATAAGTCAATAATTGGGAAGTACAAAGGACAAGTTGGATTTTTTTACCCTAATATTTGACTAAACATACAATAATTAATGGTACTTGTATGTTTATTGGGAAGTTTCCTGGAAGTAACATAGCTAGAGATTTGGATCTTCACTCACCAAATCAGACAGCTTTAGTCCAGTTCACCAACCACAAAATCTAGGCCTCATAATCTTATCAACTTATATATTTTATTCATATACCACTACAATACAAGTCTTTAAAGCAGAGAGGAATCAAGACTATTTTGATTTTATTTATTTATTTAATTTGTTTATCTGAGCTTAACCCTACTGAGGGATTAAAGATGCTCTTATCAAAACCTAGTCTCATTATATTTTACCACTGATCCACATTACTAGCCAGCTTTAACTAGTAAAATTTAAATATAATTTAAATATAAAAAAAAGGAAGAAAAAAAAAAAAAAAACACAGAAACTTAAAATATGTAGCTATAGATCTATGAACATTAGTATATAGCTATCACGTTTCTTGCTCAAGAACAACGCCATGATTGAGGCCATTTGTCTTAATCAAGCAACACCATTCTCCAACAGCATAAAGGGACACTTCAAATTAATTTAAGAGCAAGTTTTATATGCAAATAAACTACATTAAAAAACACTGCAAAAGTTTCCTATATAAGGAGGGTTATAACACATTGCATGGCAACACTCCAACAGTAAAGCAAAAGAAAATTTATTTAAGTTTTTGATCTTGCTCTTGCGCTCTATCCTCCGATGGCATGCTTAAATATGTCGAACAACGATCAAAATCAAGCCTTCTACAATGCCTCAACGGGTCCGAGAATCTCGTTTTCGAACGATTTTCTTGATTCTCAATATCCCATCAAGTCAGACAAGAGCTATAGAGAAGCCCCCGTGTCCTCAGATTTCGAGTTTTCTGTCAAGAACTACTCTATGATCTCTGCAGACGAGGTTTTCTTCAACGGGAAAATGGTCCCGTTGATGGAAAACTTCACGAAGACGACTATTAGAGACGAGCTCCTTTCCGGTGGTGATAATAACGGAGGCGTTTCGAAGGTGAAGCTGCTGAAGAGCTGGAAGGAGAGATTGGGGCTGAAGAGGTCACACAATGTTATGCCTAAGAAGAATGAAAAGAGTGTTGATTCTTTGGGAAGAATAGATGAGATGAAGGCTTTTGAAGATGTTTTTGCAAAGTTCAAAGGTGAGAGGAAGAAGAAGAAGTAATGCATTTTGTAAAATTAGTCTCCATTTTTCTTGTTTTGCTGTAAAGTGTTGCTGTGATTGGTGTCTGGGTAGAAAATTTGATGTAGAAAATTATGATCCCTACTGCTCTAATCTAACATTTTGAATCGTATGTTTCGATTTGTGTTTGCATTTTACACCATGCCAAACTACAGTTAAGAGAATAAAATACGAGACTGAAACACGAAAAAAAAGTGCTAAAAGATTCTTATACATTCACACACACATTACCAAGGAGAAGAAGCAACCTCTCTGAAATAGGACTTGAGCTCTTCCTTTTCCACTTCAAGACCTTCAAGTTCAGCATCAAGATTCTTTATCCTCGTCCTGACATCGGA
The DNA here is from genome assembly GCA_001642375.2 of Mentha longifolia. Lineage (NCBI taxonomy): Eukaryota > Viridiplantae > Streptophyta > Magnoliopsida > Lamiales > Lamiaceae > Mentha > Mentha longifolia. The sequence goes on along the minus strand of CM038115.1, from coordinate 9,335,229 downwards.
AATCTTCACCACGAGGCTTCGCATTTCATCCCTGGCTTCGGCTATTTCACTCCTATTCACTTCAATCTTAGCTTCAACGTCTCGAGAAAGAGTGAGTAGCTTATCTATCCGGACACGTAGAAATCCTACCACCATGCCTAAATCCTCGAAAGCTTTCAGAGTCCTATCCCAGCTTTGTAAAAGGTCGGTGCTCGTGCTTGAACTGGCTGCTTTGATAGCATCTGCTATGTTGATTGTTTCGGATATTATCCCAGAAGCTAGCTTCGTGTTGAGGCCCTTCATGAGATTTTCGTGTAGGAACGCCTTTTGGCATCGACAGAGGTCGTAATATTTTGCTCTGAGATGTAAAGGTATCTCTGCATCGATCATTAGGCCATCAAAGTGGATGCTGAAATCTTCGAAGGATTTGACATCTTTGAAACTAAGAGCAGATTCTGAGAATGTGATGGCATCCATGATTTCTGAACTAGAACTATCAGATGCAGCAGCTACTTCACAAAGATAAGCTAACTTTACCATGTCTTTGTTTTGATCGTTCGCAGTAGGAGCTAGCTCCACACGTTCGTCGCTTGCTGTTTCTGTAACAAGTGCATTTTCTTCTTCTTCCATTTTCACCACTTCATCTGCAATGAATGTGTAAACTATTTTGTTCTTGGGATGGAATCAAGAAAGTAAACTGGAAAGATTTAAGGAGTTAGGATACCTTCTTCTTCGTCAAAATTTGGATTTTGAAGGCTTGTTACTACGTCGATTTCTGTACACCTTGTTGCTCTCACAATGTACACCTTGAGAACAACCAAGGTTAGCTTAATATTCAAGAATTCCAAGTGAAGAAACTCTCAACAAAGTTATACTCTCCTAAAATAAAATCGATAATGATCATCAACCCTCTACCCAGAAACAAAATCAAGCCTAAAAATATCCATTTTTCATGTTTCTACAAATGTTTTCACCGCCATATAATCAATGTACTAGAGTTATAATTTCACCAAAACAATAGTCTGCTTCTTCTCAAACAAAATGAATAAATGCAAAATTCTAACCGGATAATATAAAAATAAGACATGAGTTAACATTGATTACCTTAAACTTGCATGGTTTAATGAGTTGAAAAACTAAGACATCGTCGGGAAGCAAATTATGTGCAATCGAAAAGCCTCTCCATCCACCACTTAAACCAATTTTATCAACCAAGTACTTTGTACTGTATTCCTCTCCATTTTCATCAACCAGAACTATCATCTCATCGTTTTCCGGTAGATGTTTCACACAAAATCTCTTTGGTAGGCCCTGCATTATAGACATGATATTCATATCATTTACGTTGCACAATTCTTATTTCTAAGCTCAAAACTTACCAACCAAAATCCACCAGATACATGAGATTTGAGCATAAGCTTTACAAAACTAGGGAATCGAGGCGACAAATTTGCTTGAACCTCTTCTGCTTTTTCCATAGTTGAGCTCGAGACACTAATACTACTATTAGCATCATTAGTAGGGCTCTCTTTAGGTGTATCACTACAAGATTGACAGAAGTGAGTTTTGAAAAGGGAGGGATATAGTTTTTTGTGGAAGTATTTTAGCAGAATTAATCACTTACAGTAGGATAGGTGTCTCCATAATAGTAATAGGTTCTTCCTGATTAGCCAATTACCAGTAAAGCAACAGAGTAAATCAGGGGAAACTGCACTATATAATATGAATGGATAGAAATGCCATAGTGAAAGTAGGAAAATGGAGATAGTGAATCACTAAGTAAAGGTAAAACAGACACATCCAATTCAAAAAATTTAACTCATCTCAAGATTGCATGACTCTAGAAGTGAGACTAATCCACTTTCAAGAAATCTCTACAAAGAGAATTTCTTGATTGAAAAACCATGTTCTTCTACTTTGCTTGTATGCCTAGATTATTGAAAAACTAAGTCATCTTACTCCCTCTGTCCCGGCCGAAGCGGCCACGTTTCCTTTTTGGGACGTCCCGGCCTGTTTCTATATTATGAAGATAATGTGGAATCTCAGCCACATGTTTTCTAATGCATCCAATTAACACCACAAATTTCTTCTACTTTATTCTTTATTAAGAAGTGTGCCGAAAAGAAAGTGGCCGCTTCGGCCGGGACGGAGGGAGAGGGAGTATAATTTAAGCATCCAAACTTCCAAGATTCAGTGAAAATCTTCCATCTGTGCTTACTATCAATTGAAGCCCAAAACTTACAAAAAGAAGCCTTTGCTCATCTAACATTCACTTTCATGCTTAACTCTCTTATTTCAAACAGAAGGGGACAAGACAACAAACATCAAAAAAGCAAGGGCAAGTGGCATGATCTCCTCACTACCAAAATACATGTATGCATAGAGCAAAATCACACTTCTTCAGATGTTATTATGAAAATTTCTTACATTATTCTTGTCTGGACCGCCAAGGTCCATTAGCCTCTTCTCCGCCAGCCTTCTCTTCATCTCCCATGTAGAACAATTTTTCTGCTTAACCTACAAAAAAAAAATAATAATAAGAAAATCCCAAAAATCATTTTTATATATGCAATTCAAATGATTAATCTATTTCAAGAAAAGAGGCAGTGACCTTGGACTTCTCCAAGGTCGAAGCCTTCCGCTTCAGCTTCTGCAAAACACAACAAAAACAGCCAAAAGAACAAATTTTTCAAAACCCCATTACACATTCGAAACCCAAATATTCAAATAAAATCAGAAACTAATACGGAGAGAGAAGAGGCACTGACCTTGCAAGTAATGGTTCCTGCAGAATCATGCATGGGAGAGACGGCCATTGTTGTTTACTTCTTCTCTTTGTATTTTGAAAAATCTTCTTTATTTGAGAAAAGCAGAGTTCCGATCATCACCATCATATATAATAAAGTAAGTAAACTACGGTAAGTTCTATGGTGCACTTAAGTGTAGTGCACCAAGTATGTAGGCAAAATTTTAAATTAATGTAGGCAATTATTTTTTTCAACAAATTTTATATAGGCAAAGTAATTTTTACATACATTTATACTTGATGAGTTGAATTATCTCAAAAAAACATAAATATATATATGTGAATTTAAAAATTATCGTTATTCAATTTTTTGTTAAAAATTGAATAGTTAAAATAATAATATTATCGTAAAACTTATACTATGCATATGTATATTTATGTTTTTTTGAGATAATTCAATTCATCAAGTATAAATGTATGTAAAAATTACTTTGCCTATATAAAATTTGTTGAAAAAATTGATTGCCTACATTAATTTAAAATTTTGCCTACATACTTGGTGCACTACACTTAAGTGCACCATAGAACTTACCGTAAACTACCGTTTGCCGACCGTTGATTTTAAAAAAAGTTGCGAGTTTGAGTAATGGGATTTGACAACGTTCTCAGAGGAATATTTCTGGGTTTATATTATACTACCTCCATCCCATTTATTTAGACCTATTTGCTTTATGCACGTATTTCCACTGAAATTTAGTACGGGTTTTAAAATATAATTTTGTAGTATCATTTTTTTTACGGGATACTTTGAGTGTCATAGTATCCCGTAAAAAAAACGATACTATAAAATTATGTTTTAAAACCCGTACTAGGTTTCGGTGGAAATACGTGCTAAATAGTAAATAGGTCTAAATAAATGGGATGGAGGTAGTATGTGAGAGAGAGAAGAGAGAGAGAGAGAGAGGCGTGAGATGAGATGAGATGAGATGAGATGAGATGAGAGAAGAGATATGGAAATGTGTTGATTTGAATTTAAATGTGGTGCCTCTGTCTCCATCGCCATGCCTCTTCCATTTCTAGACTTCGTAGGTTTAATCATTTTAAGGTCCTTCCAAATTCAAGTTTAAATTTTCTCTTTCGTATTATGGGCCACGTGGGTCGTCCCTCCACGTGGAAAGCCATGGTGGGCCACGTCGATTCTACACTAGTTTATGTATTGCTCTGGTTTTCGCGTTCATTGAATTATGTCGAGTTCAAGCATCTATTCAATCATTTCCAATTAGACTATATTTATCAGTCACCACTTTCCCAACTTAACATTCCCACCTTTATATTATTATATTCATTCTCTTTTTTTATAAATTTAATATTCCTCCCACCTCAACCACTTCTATTTTTATAAGTTTATCAGTGACCTCATTCTCAACTCAACCTTCCCACCTTTATATTATTATATAAATTATTTAAATATTACTCCCTCCGTCTCGTCGAATTCGGTCGTAGTATCCCGTAAAAGAAAGAATTCTTTAAAAATCCATTTTAAAACCCATCATCGAGAAGCGTGGAAAAACGTGCCAAAAAAGGCAAAAAAGAAACAAGGCGAATTTGACGAGACGGAGGGAGTATTATTTTAATAATTTTTTATATTAAATTAATTATGTGAAATAAAAAAAATAAAAATAAAAAATTTAAGATTTTGATAAAAGTACAAATAATATTAAATTGAAAATTCTCAAATCAACATAAAATTACAATAAGTGAAACACGAAAAATCAAAATAAACAACTGATTTTGGATTCTCACTAATGATAACCCAAGAAGACATAAGCATAATGTCTTCTTCAGTTGTCCAGGATTTTGGAGTGTTTGAAGTGTTTGTTTGTGGAAGCTGATAATTTTGAAGAGAATTTTGAGAGATATTTGCAGTGGGTTGGTGATTATCGGAGATAGGAGATTGAGTGGAATTTTGGAATTCTTCAGAGTTTTGGATATTGTCAAGATCAGGATAATAACTTTGAGAGGTGAGCAAACCTTGGTAATTTGAGTAGGGATAATTGGAATCCATTGAAGAGATGAAAATAGATATGATATGTGAAGAAAAGAAGAATAAAAGATGATTTTTAATTTGTGAATAAATGTGGCAACATTGGTCTCTATTTATAGGGAAAAAAAAATATAAATTTTAGTATTATTTTTAATTTGTTTTAATAAATTATGTAAGAGATAATATGATTTTATCATAATATCATAATAAAATCTATACAACTAATAACATTTTGACATGTGGAATTACTTAAAATAAAATAAATCAATAAATAAATGGTGTGTTGTGGTGTGTTGTAGCCTTCAAACCCACCGGCCACCAACTATTGGGAAGATTTATTCTTTTCTTTTAATTGATTATGGGCTGTGGGGCCCATAATGTGGCTGCCGATAAACCAAGTCTTAGGGGTGCCAGTAGGTGGGTAATACCCTGCTCGGATCCGCTCAAGACCCCGTCACTAAATGATTTACGGGTCAATCCGGACCCGGTCAGAACTGTATATGTACCAAGTCTGACCCGACCCGATTCACATTTTCCGGGTCCGGGTAGGACCCGGCCCAATTGGTTTTTTTTCTTTTTCTTTTTCTTTTTCAGTTTTTTTAGCATGTTTTAATGTTACTTTATTATCTATACACAATGTGATGAAATTATATTTTAGTTGTCTTTATTTATTTTATTATATTATGATTAAACACCACAATTTATGGTAATATTGTAGTATGTAATTATCATCAATTAAATTAAGAACCCACACCCACTAAAATTATTTAATATAATACTAGTCATTTCCAAATATCAATATTGTAGGGTACCGTATTCGATTGATTAAATATTATTTAATTTACAATTTAGTTCTTCACTATAATTAATAATTTACGTAAGTAGTAACGGGTTATAGAGGAAATCAATTAGCATTGCATGTAGATTATAAAATTGTCTATATTTTACGGTCTTAAGTTTAAACAAATTAGTTGGAAAAAAAATTAATTATTGTATACATTTAATGAAAATATACGTGTACAAATTGGTGAAATATTCATCTTAAATAGTTGTAATACACTAGATTTTATATGGATATTGACAATCACAAACCAAAGAAGAAAAGTAATTAATAATAATAATAATAAAAACATTACCTTCACACATGGGTTTAAAAAAAAAAAACTGAATTAAAAAAAAGACCTGGTCCGGGTCCAGACCCATGGGTAATTACCTGACCCAGACCCGTTTAAATTATAATTTCTAGGTCCGAGTTTGGGTCCAGGTCCTTAGTGTAGCGGGTGGATCTGGACCTGGAACCGTAACTTTTTGAGCGGGTCCGGTCCGGGTAATACCCACCCGTTGACACCCCTAGAATTATTCCAATATGTGCATCTAAATATTCCCCTTCAAAACTACTTTTATTTGAAAAAAAAATAATAATAATTAAGAGAATGAAAAAGAGAACAAACGAACACGTTTTTATGTGTAATCTTCGCATGTATTTGAAAAGATTCCAAGTATAGTTTATTTGTATCTCAATATAGTTTTTGTTGAAATTATGGAATTATATATATATAGAGAGATGATGGATCATATGTAAATAAGTTATGGTGTGAGAAATATGAATATATCTGGACCATTGATCTTAATTACATCTATGGTTGATATTGATTTAAGCATGATTACAAGGTACAATAAGCATAATTATATTTAAGCATCAATTTGTATAATAAAAAGCACACTTATGTATTAAGCATAATTCTATACAGATTTAAGCATGACTTTGTTACCTTTAAGCATTATTCTTATTTTCTCACGCCGTGATTTATTTATATGCGAACTCTTCCATATATATATATATATATATATATATAGAGAGAGAGAGAGAGAGAGAGAGAGAGAGAGAGAGAGGTATTGATTGGACGTAAAACTAATATGCGTATGAGCGTATCAATTTGTGTTTGTTACTGTACTATATACTACCTCCATCCCCTCATTAGTCACATTCACTTTATTGATTTTTTGGGCACGTATTTTCACCGAAACTTAGTACGGGTTTTACAATATAATTTTAAATAATTTTTTTTATGGGATACTACGACACTCATAGTATCCCGTAAAAGAAAAAATACTTCAAAATTATATTGTAAAACTCGTACTAAGTTTCGGTGGAAATACATACCGAAAAATCAATAAAATGAATGGGACTAATGAGAGAGATGGAGGTAGTATGTAACGTGTGTAACTAAAAGGTTTAATAAAAAATATGTAAATTGAAATTGTTTGGGTGAATTACGTTTTGCTCCCGATATATAACAAACTTTATATTTTAATATACAAACTCTCTTTCTCAAACTTCAACGTCTCAATTATTTGATCATGACATAAATAGTACTCCCTCCGTCTCGCTATCTTTGACACAATTTTTTTTTTGGGCCGTCTCATTATGTTTGACACATTTTCTTTTTGGGAAATAATTAACACTCCCTTATTACACTTAACTTTATATAATTAAATCTCATCATCCACTCACTTTTCACTTTTCAGCACATATCCCAATATAATTTAAATTCTAAAACTTTAAATTGTCATAACTTGATCGTTTGTTCTCGGATTTTTATAATTTTTATACCAAATTAAAGGTCTCGATACGATTTTTCATTTAATATCAAACATGAATATATTTTTATGTATCTATGATGCTCTTGTTTTAAAATATGTATATAAATACATAAATAACATTATATCCCTATACACATTATACTTTACACACTAATCACTTCCGTCTTAATTCACGTGCCGAAAAAAAAAGTGTCAAACATAGCGAGACGGAGGGAGTATCATTTTTAATAGCCGAAGCAAATACCAAAAAAGTTTATATTTTAATGTACAAACTCTCTTCTAGCACTTCAATGTCTCAATCAATTATACGATCATGGCATCATTTTTAAAAGTTGAAGCAATGAGTATGTAATTCTATTATACTCCAGTAGAAAGAAAAATAAATGTACATGTCGATAGTTTAATTTAACGCTAAACAAAAAGGGAAGTTTTTCATTTTATACTCAAAACAGGCGAGGCATTTTCAAGGAAAAAAAGAAAAGTTTTTTTTTTTTTTTTTTTTTTTTAAGCACCAAAGCAAAAAACCATTCATTCAGAAGCACCAACCTCAGAAGAGGTACAAGGTCTTACAAAATCAGGTAAAGCACCTGCATACCCAATAAAACAAGAATTATCAAGAGCATAATGAGCTAATTGATCAGCTATAACATTACCAATCCTTCTGGTCCAGCTGAATTCAACCACATCCATTTATGCTGCCAGTAAGTGAATTTCCTGAACAATCCTACCAACATAGGATAAATTTGGCTGAGTAGAAACCAGTTTGTTATACAAGCTTCTGCAGTCTGTTACCATGGTGATTCTGCTCCCCTCCATTTCCTTCGCAAAAAGCATTCCTTATCTCACATCAATTCCTTCCGCCACCTCCACTGACAAACTCGAATGCAAGCATTTATATCGACAAGCAACGACATTATTATCTTCATCTGTGATAATTATGCCAATGCCAACCCCTCTGTTGTCCTTAACTGCTGCATCACAGTTAACAATCCAATAGCCACGCTTCCATTGTCTAGGTCTGTAAACCTTCTCTCTTCTTGTAATATCATATTTTTGTGGCATTTGGGATTTCATTGCCAATTGAAAACACTGCACATGAGACACTTATTTCCTTTGAAACACAAGCAAATTACGCGCAAACCAAATAGTCCACAAAAGTGTTGCGAAAATACTTTGAAACTCATTAGAATCCACCTGCTGAAAAAATAAACGATTTGATACGAACCATAAGCAACTCGTGTAATGACATGATTTTTTCATTCATTGTTCTTTAAATTTTCGTAATATCCAGTAAATGTATTAAATAATAATATAAAATACTTCCTCCGTCTCTCTATGATTGATCCATTTTCCTTATTGGGCCGCCTCACCATGATTGACATATTTTGGGAAATAATTAACTTTTAAATAGTACAATTAGTAAATCTCTTATTACACTTAACTTTCTACAATTAAATCACATCATCCACCCACTTTTCACTTTTCAACACGTATTCCAATATAATTTAAATTCTAAAACTTTAAATTATCATAACTTGATCGTTTGTTCTCGGATTTTTATAATTTTTATACCAAATTAAAGGTCTTGATACAATCTTTCATTTAAGATCAGACATCAATATATTTTTATGCATCTATGATGCTCTGATTTTAAAATATGCCTAAATACATAAGCAACACTACATCCCTACACACAATACACTTTATATACTAATCACTTCCGTCTTAAGTCCCGTGCCGAAAATAAAGGGGTCGATCATAGCGAGACGGGGGGAGCAATAAATACGGAGTAATAACATACACACACACATATATATATATATATATATATATATATATATATATATATATATATATATAGTAGATCATATGAAAACTAATTATTACGTGAAAACTGCAACACATGCACTTTATGCATAAAATGATGCATTTTTTTGTATAAAATGTTATATAATAAAATATATTATTTTATATTATTTGTATGCATATAATGCATTATCATGAAAATAGAATATTTTATGCATAAAAATGCAATACTTTTGTGCATAAAATATAACATTTTATGAAGGGTTGCAGTTTTCAAGTAATAATTATTTTTCACCATAACGCATATATATATATATATAGAGCGCTGATATGCTGAGCGCCTATATTTAAGCGACTCATGAGCGCCTACAATGTTTTCATTCATTTCGTTACTTTTTGTTTTCCTTAATTAGTTTTTCTTTTATTTTGTCTTAAAATTTTAATTAAGTGATTTAATAATAAATCTTAACTGAAATCAATAAACTCTATTCGAGAATAAATAAATCGAGTTATGCTCCCCTACTCACTATGGACATGCTTAATATGCTCACGATTGAGGTGATAATATTATATTTAAAGAAAAAATTAATTAGTATACTTTATAAAAATAAACCCTACTAAAAAAACTAAACCCTAAAAAAAAAATTAAACCCTAAAAGGAAAAATCATTAACGTGACAGTGTCACGTCAGCCTTAGACACATTAAGTATGTCCAAAGTGGCTAGAAGAGCATTTATGTAAATAAACCTAATTAATAAGAAATAAACCCTAAATAGAATTAACAAATCCTAATTGAGAATAAATAAACATAATATAAGCAAAAGAATAAAAAACTAAACGAAAAGAGAGATAGAATTGAATTAAAAAATTAAAAGAAATGCGTTAGAAAAATTGTAGTTCGTGTCGCTCATGAGTCGCCTAGATATAGGCGCTCAGGATAACAAAATCGTATATATATATATATATGTAATATATCATATATTTTATACATTATATATTTATATTAGGATATAATCTATTAGTAATTTTAATTGATATACTACCTTCATTCCTTCTAATTAGTCCCATTTCAAATGGGCACAGAAACCAAGAAATGATATGTGAGTATTAAGGAGAGAAAATTAATTATAGCTACAAATTTTTTGTCATTTTAGTAAATGAAATTAATAAGTGGGATGGATCCGAGTAATATATATTAGAGCAAATATATGGTTCCCGGTTTTTGTAGGTATCCTTCATCCGTCTTATAATCTTCTCCGATCTCTTTCCTTTTCAACTTATATCCAAATATTTCATTTTCTCACCTTTTGTGTTTGGTCAAAAAATTCGATTAAAAAAAATAAAAAAGCCTTCGAGCTTTAAAAAATAAAAATGTTGGAGATAACCTATGCTCCCCTTGGTTCAAGGGTAGTTCCTGCCATGTTTACAACAGAGATACTGACATTTCTTTTAATTATGGTCTTATTATACAAGTTTTTAGTTTGCTACTGTGTTGGTAAATTTTTTCGAAATGTGCAAGTCTTATGATTTGTTTGATGCTTCAAACAATATTAAAATCTACTCTTAATATGTATTTCGAACCGACAGGTTCAGCACAACGAGTCAAGGATACATGAACGCTTTTATCCAACCCCTTCAATTTCGAACTTATTTTTTTTTTATTCTTGAGGCACACTCCTATGCGGTCAGTGGTACGGTGCGGCCCAACCGCAAATCTCACAATCTAACAGGACTACAACTAAAAACAATATAAGTAATAGATTGGATCAAGTAATTTATTACTCCATCCGTCTCAAGTATTAAGACACATTTCTTTTCGGCACGGAACTTAAGACGAGAGTGTTTAGTATGTAAAGTGTAATGTGTGTAGGGATGTGATGTGGTTTATGTATTTAGACATATTTTTAAACTAGAGCATCATAGATGCATAAAAACATATCCATATTTGATCTTAAATGAAAGATCGTATCAAGACCTTTAATTTGGTATAAAAATCATAAAAATCGAATAACAAACGAGAAAGATGATAGTTTAAACTTTTAGGATTTTTAAATTATATTGAAATACGTGCTGAGAGGTGAGTGAATGATGAGATTTAATTAGATAATGTTAAGTGTAATAAGAGATTTACTAATTGTACTATTAATTAGCTAATTATTTCCCAAAAAGAAAAGGTATTAGAATACTTGAGACGACCCAATAAGAAAAGAGTGTCAGAATACCTGAGACGGAGGGAGTAACTTTCAAGGACTGACCACATTATGTGGCCGGCCTAATGCAAGTCTTTGTCTTAATTCTTTGAAGAACAACTAAGGTTAATTTTTTTTTTTTGGGTATCAGTTCTCGGAGAGAATCCATAGAAATCTCTAGGTTTTTAGAAGAGATTTTGGAGAGTGATTACTCTTTATATTTTTGGTGGAGAATCAAAAAAAATCTATAGAGTATTAAAATTTATAGCCTGTTGAATACCTAGTGATTTTTTAATACTTTTTAAAATTTATATTGAATACCTTATGATTTTTAAAGACTTTTAAAAATCTAAATTGAATACACTCAAACTTTGAAAGTTTAAAAAAATTCAGCAAGACTCCAAAACCAATACACCCCTAATACTGAAATATAAAGATAGAGATAGAAGGGTCTTTGATAGAAGCATATGATTTTTTTAATATTCTTAAAATTGACTTGTAATTGATATGAAATTTAGATAGAAATATGCTTTTCTACCCGCTAAAAGCACACTTGATGATCTTTTATTTAGACTTTAATTTTTTTTATAAAATTTATATTTATATATTAATAATATATATATATTTTTTAACGGAATAATAATTTTTCTTAAATTACTACCAACCTATAAACACATTAAATATACCCATAATGAGTGACAAGAGTATTCCTCGAAAGTCGAAATTTATTGTCGCTCGGGCATTTCATTCCTACTAATACTATAGTGCTTATCTTTGTAACTTGGCAAATTACCAAACGTTGTGGCGAATTTATAATTATAATAATAGCGAGAGATGTGGAATGACGAAACAACCCTTACAACGTCTGAGGTGTCAGATATCAATCCCACTCGGCTATCTAATCTAATCCACCACCCACCAGGAACGAACGAACGAACGAACGAACCAATCTCTCCCTCTCTCCCTCTCTCTCGTTCAGTCCAGTCCACGACAAAAATGGCCCATACAACTTGAAAATTTCCGGTTTCCGGCGAACTTGGGGTTCTGGTGATGATGAGCAGCAGGGGGAGTTACTATTGGGCTCACGGCGCCGAGTTTAAATCCAAGGGAATTATCGTTGTTTTCGCTTGGGCGTCGATCACCCAAGCTCACTTGAACGATTGCATCTGCCTATACTCTTCTCTCGGATGGAACTCTCTCGTTTGCCGCTCCAATTATCTCAACCCGTACGCTCTCCTCGCGATAACCTTTTCTCTCAGTTTTTACTCTCTTTTTGATTTTTTTTTTCTTTTTTTTCTTCTTTTCCCCTTGAGCTATTTGCCGTACTGACTGGGATTCAGTATAGTAGCGAAGATTGTGTGCTTTAGAATTTTGGTGGTTTATGCGGATTCTCTATTTCTCCTCGCTTTAGATGATGAGATAAGAGTGTGGTCAAATTTGCTTATTTAGGTCCTGCTATGAATAACATGAAACTAATATGGAGTGTGATTAATGCATTTTGTCGGATTTTATATGTTTCTGTGCTTATGAGGGCAAGAGTAAAATTGATGATTTGTGACCTTATGTAGTAGAATCTGTTTTTCTGCAGATTCTTTCCTGAGAGAGCTACATCACTTGCTTTTGCTGTCCTGGATGAGCTAATCAAGGTCAGTCATATTTTTGTTATTGATGGAAAGTTTTAGTATCTTGGACAAAAAATATACCTTCAAAATGTTTTTCCCTCAAATCAATTCATGATTAGGTTCCTTGAGAATCATGTGAGCAAAGTAGTTTTCCTGGGGAGAACTGTTGGCTTCTCCAATATAGGTTGGTAGAAATGTTTAACGGGTCATTTTGTTTGATTAGGAGCTCAAAGGTGGATTATGTCCTGTAGTACTCGCGAGTTTTGCTGGGGGTTCGAAAGCTTGCATGTATAAGGTTTTGCAGGTAAAGTAGATGCACCAACATTGTTGTAATGGGTCACGAATTCTGACTTTACTTTACGTGTATCGATGTTATCAAGGCTCCATCTTTCAGAATTTCGTCATTCATTTGCTTCAACATGCTTTAGACTGGATTTGTAACTTATCTTTTCTTAGTAAAGCAACAATCTCAAATCTTTACACTATATCATTCACATCATGTAGATAGCGTGTTTACTCGTTGCTTATTTTGGCTGTACCATGCTGTTAATTCCTTTTGCTGTTGTGATGCAGATTATTGAAGGTTGTTCTGAAGTGGAGCTCAATTTGGTAAAAATTTTTGACAGTGAATTTTCAGCGGTGGATTGATAAACCTTCTTTTAATAATCATTTGTTGTCACGTGAAGGTTGATCGTATGTTGGTTGCAAGCTGCATCTCTGGACAGATCTATGATTCCGACCCCGTAGATTTTTCTACGGACTTGGGTGCTCAATTTGCTTTGCATCCCTCCATCCTCAAAATGCCTGGTGCAGGAAAGCTAGCATCATTTTTAGCCAAAGGTGTTACTTCGAGCTTGGATGGTTTGTTTCTCACCAGATTCGGATCCCAACGGGCTGAATACTGGGAAACCCTTTATTCTTCTGTGGTGAGTTAACTACTGGATTATGGCATTTCAGCGTTATCCTTCCTTTTCTCGTTTTCACTCTTCTTTTGTGTTGGTGTTCTTCTTGTGTAGCATTTGGAGGCGCCTTTTCTCATTCTATGCTCAGAAAATGAAGACACGGTTCCCTTTTCAGCCCTCTGTACCTTCGCAAAGCGTTTGCAGGATATGGGCGGTGATGTAAAAGTTATAAAGAGGACTACCTCTTTCAATCTAGGTCAGTGTTTTCATGCAGACTCCACTACTGTTATCACGATCGATGTGTAATGCTCAGTGTTTCTCATACTTCTTGCTAACTTATCCTATTGTGCTAGAACTCCTGCAAGCTAATTGCTTCTCTACTTCCTTTTTTGTTAACCCAATTGATTCATTGTTTGCCTGTTTACAGGCCATAATCAGCACCAATCAGCGCTGTGCAGAGCTATAACGGATATGCTTGCGCAGGCAGTTTCAGTTTTCTCGGGAAAAATTCTGAAACTTGGAGAAAAATCCAATATGGAAAATATGCATGACGGAATCTCCACCCTAATATCCGATCTCCAGAATGCAGCAGTCGTCTCAAATCAGAGTTTCGAAAGAGTTGCAGATGGTCCGAGTGACCATGCCTTCCTCCCAAGCTCATCAGAATATCGTAAGGGCAGAGAATCTGAATCCATAGAGGAGCAGAAACAGAGGTCGCCTCATCGATCAAGCCCTTGTATGAGCACAAATACCGTTCTTGGCCAGATCTTGTTCGATGCTTGTGTTCCGAAAAACGTTGAAGGTTGGGATATTAGATTCTCAGGAAGCTTGAATGGAGAACCGGTTGCTTCTGTTCGAAGACGCTCCCCCTTTTGTGCATTAAAGCATAGATCAAGATTATGAGGTATGAATAGGTACGGTTGAGTTGCAGTAAATAAAGCTAATGTTTGCCGCTGACTGTAAATTTTTTGCTAATAAAAATAAGGATTGGCAGTGGTAGTACTAGTATCGTAATAATGTCGTGTAACGTTTTGCAAATGTTTTATTAATTCAGTTATATTGTAACCTTAATAATACTAGCAGATATGTACATATAAATGATTAATATGGAAAAGGGAGGATATTGATTTGATATAATATATCATTATCTATCAAATTAATAAATAAATAAATAATCCAATTATCAGAGTGGCGAGGTCATGAGGAGCTTGGTTTGAATCTTCCATGTGCCATGGCGGGGGTTGCAGTTGGAGAGGTGGCAGCGTTTAATTTATTAAAATTTTTCATTTAATTTTAATATCTGTTATTAATGGTAATTTTGTCCATTCATCCTAAATGTGGGTAGAATTTAAATCTTTTAACAAGTGGGGTATTTTTTTTTAATTTTTTTTTAAGAAATTATAAATGAGTATTTTTCACCATTGCCGCTTAAGGGGTAGAATATTATGTTAAACTATGATGTGAAATCTGAAGTTTTTCAAACTTGAAAGTTTCCAAAACAACAGTAGCTTTGGACGCTTTTCTACTACTCCTTCTGTTATTTTAGACTTGTCTCGTTTGTTGAATACGTATATAAGTGGTATTTCCTCTGTCTCAGAGATATTGACCCCTTTCATTATTTTATACCTCACATATTAATAAAAAAAGGTTCAATTTCTGTGAGCCGGAGGAAGTATAAAATAATGAAACAAGACAAGTCAAAAATAACAAAGGGAATATGTAAATTAAACTCCAACTCTACTTGTTAGAGTCAAGCTTTGAGTTCATCCCTCACTACATGTTCATTTTTTTTTTTTAATATCGTGAGAATCTGTAATTGTTACTTTTAATGCGCATTGCATAAAGGCATTAATAGGATTTGAACAGTGACAACTTAGGTCATCGGTCATATTCAGCTATTTTATTCACTCAATAATTCAGATTTGGTTTTAATGGAAATTCATTATCTACACAAAAGTCAAAGGTATTGTTTGACCAATCACATGGCACAAGGGCATGCATGGACATAATAGACCATCTATTATTTTTTTTATGTTCTATCTTATGTTACCTGAGAATTCCACGGAGAATTCGATGTGAGGAATGGACATTTCAAACATCAATCCCGTAGTACCGCTAGATAAATACCCATCAAGTGCAATATTAAAATATACTATCTCCGTGTCATTTGTAAGAGTATTATTCTAGATTTAATTTTAATAAAATGAACTCCTTACGAATGAGACGACATAGTATTAATGTAACATACTCCTATATGGGCTATATGAATACAATTATTTTTCTGAAAAAAAAAGAAAAAGAAAAAGAAAGAAGAGAAGAAACAAGCATGAAAATAAAAAAGCGGGAATTGGAAAGCAACATTTTCGAAGTAGGAACATTCTGTCGTCACTGTAATTGAACAGCTAAAGTATAAAAAGTAAAAAAATGTTGCATCAGATCCAAAGCACACGGAGGTCAGTTGACAAAATCACGCCACGTGCACTTTAGACTACCTTTCATTTTCTCTTTATTCACCTATTATTCACTCTGACTCAAAATTTGCGACAACTTCCTCTTTTTTTAGCACGTATTTTCACGCTTCTCGATAATAAATTTTAGAATAAATTTTTGAAGTATTTTTTATTTACGGGATACTATGAATGTCGTAGTATCCCGTAAAAGAAAAAATGCTTCAAAAAATTATTTTAAAACCTATCATCGAGAAGCGTAGAAATATGTACCGAAAAGAGGGGAAAAAAAATGTGTCACGAATCTTGAGTCAGATATAGTAATTCACAACAGAATTATACACTCTCTTCTTACTGAATTATTAGATACTCCGTCATACTAATTTGTAAATAAACATATACTCCTATATGATCGTGGCCTTCTTTGCGTCACGCAAATGTATCATGATTTATGAGTTCATGTCGAATTCAACTATATATATAAAAAGAGGAATTAATTCTGGATGCATGAATGTACATGCACTTTATTTTCTCTTCCTGTTATGAAATATACTCATTTAATTGCAAAAGACAAGTTTTCAATCAAGCTTCAAAATGGATCCACATGACTCAGAGAGATCTACACATGTAAAGAAGCAAAAGAATAGACACATACCATATCTCAACTCTCTTCATGCCAAACAAAGCCGACAAATCTCACATACGCACAATTCTAACATTCAAGAAAAAAAAAAAAAATACTATCATTTCATTTTAACTCTGTAATACGATCCATTTTTCTCATTACAATTAGCACAAATGAAGCGTCTCTGAAATAATTATGAATCGGAATATTCAATGTGAAACAGTGAATGTGATACAGCCAGATTAATTATATAAATTAGGCTATTAGCTACCAGAAAAAGTTAATTAATAAAGTGACATCTCCTGAAGAACAACAAGTACATAATATTCTCTCTTTTTTTAATAATAATAATAATAATAATAATAATAATAATAATAATAATAATAACTATGATTATTAACATTAGATATGCGTACGAACCCACTGATACCTCCCTCCCAATATTGGAGCATCCTTCACTATGTCATAGTTGTACCTGAAAACAACACAAGTAATAAATTTAATCTTACTGGAGTTAGTTACCAGTTTAGGGAAAGATACTCAAGAGATCATGTATTCAAACCTACTTATTTTAAAATTATTATATTAATTTCCAATAAAATTCCATTCATTAATAAATTTAAATCACTAATTAGGTCTGAATTGATAGCTAGCCATCATCTTGATGCCTAATTCTATGAAACTCCAAATTTGAAGCACATGTAATGTTATCGAAAATGCTAAAATCGTACAGAAAAACTAAGCATGTTTTTTAGCAGAAGAATGCGATTTTAGAAAAGACTAATTCTACTACGCAGTGAACATGCACTCACTTTTCAGTGAATCGTTTCTGAACGTACTCCTCTGCCTCCGTGAAGAACTCCTCCAGCTCCGCCGCCGACGGCGTCTTGGCCGCCGCTAACACTGCAGGCGGTTTCCTTTGGCCACTCACCGTCTCCGGCGCCGCTAGTTCCGGCTTCTCCGTTGCCATAACTTCGGGTGAAATCTCGATTGACGAAGTTGACTCTCTGCTGGAAATATATATATATATATATATAGAATTGGAATTGAATTACTTAATTGCATGAAGATCACAAGCAAAGTTATACTAACAAACATAAATACAGCAGCAGCAGGTGAAACGGTGAATTCAGGGCGATGGATAAATGCGAAATAATTCAATGTACCGTCCACCTGAAAATCAATACTAATTAACGAGGCGTTATATATGCATTTCTTAAAAGCAGCATTTCATTATGCACATCGCAACTGAAACGGCTCGGAGAAGATCGGAATCGATCTCAATAAATGCAAAATAATTCAATTTATTCACCTAAAATTAACGCCGGCGGCGGGCGTGGAAATCTCCTTTCCGAAACGCTCGGATCGATCGTTATCAACCGCCTGATAAAAATAACATCACAATTGAGAAATCAGGAACTTAATTGATCAATGCGACAAAATATAATGAATTGAATTGAAGTTCTAATTTCGAATTCCTTACCTTCAGATCTGGAGACCTCCGCCGCCGCCTCCCGCCGACTTCCGCCGCCGCCTTATATATACAGCAACCGGTGGTAACGGACGACGCCGGAGATGATGAATTCGCCGGAAACTCTCTATCTTCGCGGTACTCATTTCCAAACACACAGTACATGCTTGTTTGCGTTTCTTCGGAAGCAATTCTGCTCTTCTCGCGTTTCTTCTCGCACTGCTTCATTTCAGTCTCCGAATCTCCACCTTCACATTCACACACACATACATGTGTGTGTACTCTGACACAAGGTTGTTCGTATGTATGTACTATGTATGTATATGTGTGGGGGTCGCTGATGAGATAGCTACATTACAAAGATGAAAGCGCAAGTTTAATTTACCTTCTTCTGGTAAATACATAAGCTTCGATTTAAGGTTGAATTTTAAATAAATTCCGTTGAAATTTTCATGGAAAATATTACGTAGATTTTAAAACACAAAATCATTATAACAGTTGTCAAACGGAACTGTGAGCGGCAGGGGCAGAACTGGAAATCTGCTAATAATGCGGATTTAATAGGACGGTAAGGATGACGCCGTTAACGTAGCATGTGGTCCTGACTCCGTTACGGTGACAGGCACACGCACATGGCCGCGAAGATGCCATTGCGAGGAATGAGAAAAAAAGAACTTCTCAATTTGTATTTATTTTTTAATTACTTTTTTTTTTTTTTAATTGCTTACTCTAATCGGTAACGTTATAAATAGTATACTACGTTACTACTGGAATATATCACAAGTAGATATAAATTGTAAATTTAAACTATAGTAAAATTACTTGCATGCACGAATTCATCAGAATAGCGAAATGAGGTGTCTAATTCTTTTTATTTTTCTAAAATGGAGTGGATTGTATATAACGTGTACAATGACTTTAATAATCTCTACATGAAAGTGTAACTGCCTTATTGGTGGAGATAAATGTGCGCCAAAATTTTCTTAAAAATTAGTTAATTCAAAAACATTCCTAAACTTATCAAATCCGGTTTGGTCAAGTCCCAAACTTTATAGTCATGGTACTCTATATAGGGATGTGATATTGAGGGATTAGGTGGAAATAAACTTAAGCCATTTTCGCATTCAATTGGTAATAGACGAGTTCGTGTTTATTTTTTTTCAGCTTTGCGAAACAAAAAGAAAATGGTAGGAGTGTTTGATGTATAAACAATATGATCATATTGTATAAAAATTCGCACAGTCTCTTATCTTAAAAAGAATGACGTGATAATTTTATAACACATTTTACTACTTTTGTAAAACAACTTATCTACTCTCACATAGTACTATTTTCAATTGAAAAAAGCAAGACAATTTAGGCATTTCATATTTTATCTATCAATTTTCTTCAAAGTAAATAACATACATGCATAATATAAGCAGTTGTATAAATTAAATCTATTATCATTTAATGTAAGTTTGATATATAAATTCCGGGTCTCTCTATTTATTATAAATTTAGACCACATTATGTTATTATCACATATCCCTTTTAATAGATGTATAAATTAAACACAGTCTTCGGTTTTCAAGTATTATTGTGGCTAAAATATGCTAAATATCTATAATATATTTGATCGATCGTGGAATTTTAGAGTGATTGTACGAAGGAAAAATAAAGAACACAAAAGGTTTTTCCGTGGTTCGATCGCTTGTTAGATCTACGTCCACAGTGAAGGGGAGAATGTATTGTATTCAGGTATTCTAGCAGCTATTACAATGTGTCCTCGATCGTATACAAGTGACACTATTTATAGAGAATTAATAACGGTTACAACCGAGGTCATGGGTAGTTCCACATGGAGATCGTGGGTAACCGCCTCCACGTTTGTGATCGTGGGTTGCTGGGCTTGGCCGAGCTTCTAGACTTGCTTTGCTGGGCTTTGTCCGGGATTGGGCCAAAGTGAGTTTTGAGTGGGCCGAGCTGATATAGGCCAAGCTGGATCAGGTCTAATTATATTGGGCCTGATGCTTGAGCCTAGTAGCTAGGCCACATCCTATCACATCCCCCCCAAAAAGTCTGAGAAGCGAGGCCACCGTAGTGATTTGAAAATGCGGATCGCCTCGTCGGACGAGGTCGAGTTGAATTACACTTGCCCCCGTCGAAATTAGAATTTCGACAAAGTCGAAGCGTGTATTGGCTCGTCAAAATTAGGATGAGGTCGAGCTCAGAGGTCTGACTGCATTGCCCAGTCAAAATTAAGATTTCGACGAAGTCGAAATGCATACCGCCTCGTTTGTACGAGGTCGAGCTCGGACTGCATTACCTTGTCGAAATTAAGATTTCGACGAAGTCGAAATGCATACCGCCTCATTTGTATGAGGTCGAGCTCAGACTGCATTGCCCTGTCGAAACTAAGATTTCAATAAAGTCGAAATGCATACCGTCTTGTTTGTACGAGGTCGAGCTCGTACTGCATTGCCCTGTCAAAATTAAGATTTTGATGAAATTGAAATGCATACCGCCTCATTTGTACGAGGTCGAGCTCAGACTGCATTGCCCCGTCGAAATTAAGATTTCGACGAAGTCGAAATGCATACCGCCTCGTTTGTATGAGGTCGAGCTCAGACTGCATTGCCCCATCGAAACTAAGATTTTGACAAAGTCGAAATGCATACCGCCTCGTTTGTATGAGGTTGAGCTCGGACTGCATTGCCCCGTCGAAATTAAGATTTCGACGAAGTTGAAATGCATACCGCCTCGTTTGTACGAGGTCAAGGTTGAATAATGCTGGAGATGGGAGGGGCGCGACCGTTGGAGTCCAGAGCAAGTGGGACACATGTCGTTTCCTTATGCGGGCAGGTGAAGAGGCGGGATTTGAAAAGGCGGAAAATTTGCTTATAAAAGCTTCCAGCGTACGCCTCCAAACACTTTTCCCAAATTTACTGTCCCGACTTTAGAGAGAGTAAAAAAAAACCCTAGGTTGAAATTCTGCAACCGCCGCCGCCGTTCATCTCATTTCCCGGTGATTGTAGTCGGAAAAACTTGACAAGTAAGTATTTCTCTCTATAATGGATACTTCTTCTTCTCCCCTATTAGAAATAGACAGGGCGAACACAGAGGTTTCGCCCGCGCCGCGTAGGGGATTTCCGGCGAGGGTTTGGTTAAATGTATATAATCGCGCGTTCGTGCCGCCGACATTTTGAGAAATCAAATTCTCACCGTTGGTCGGGTCCGACGCCTCTCTGGCATGTGCCTCCACCATGTCTCTCTCGCATATGCAAGATTTAGCTCGTCATTTCTTATTTCCTGAGTCGATGGAGTTCCTTCTACCTCGTGATGAGGATATGGGTAGTTTTCCTCCCATAGGATTTTTTACCGTATATGAAGACTATCTTCATTTCGGGCTTCGGTTTCTTTTGAATCCTTTTTTTGTCGAGCTCTTAGAGGAACTGCAACTGGCGTTAGGTCAGTTGGCACCACCCTCCATCAAGTAGGTCGTCAGGTTTTGTGTCGAGGTCTGCCGCCGTGGTGGTATGCCTTCTGTAGATTCGTTTCTTAGGTTTTTTAGACCTAAGCTTGGTCCGATAGGGTGGGCTTACCTTTTCCCTATTAATAGGTTTAAGTTAGGGACGCCCACCAAGGTGCCAAACTGGCAGAAGAAAATTTTCTTCTGCCGGATTGAAGGTGTGCCGTTGTATCCTTGGACCAAGGATAAGTTCGCGCCTCGAGACACTGGGAAACCCATCGGTGAGCTTGAGACGGACTTGATGAGCCTCGGCCTCATTGAGAGGGATTATTCGGAGGCCGATCTCGCAAGTCATGGGCTAAGCCCACATAATTTCGTATCCAATGCGGACTTGGGTGAGGGCCCTGCTTCACTACTTTGTGTTCGGCATTCTGTTGGTGTTAACTGACATTTGCTTCTTTTGGTTTTTTTTTTTTTTGTAGTGGACGCTCAAGCTATCCAGGCCGCTCTCCAGAATAAGAACAAGAGGAAGAGGCAGAAGCCCTTTGTTTCCCTGGTGGAGAAGACAACTTCGGTGACATCGTCAGAAAGGACAACCGACCTAGGGAGGTCGGTGTCTGTGAGCTCGCAGCTGGACGCTCCCGTCCTAAGCTCTTCTCCATTGCAGTTGGTGGGCCAATGACCTCGACGAACGTTACTTCCGTTGGATGATGAAGTGACGATCGTCGAGAGTGGCCCGACCTTGGGCCAAGGACATGCACAGGAGATGTCATTTCCCGAGGTAAGTGTGAAATTGGAAGCAGTTGTATGTGGTGATGGAACCATCTAATAAAATTTTTCCCTCATATTTTTTTTTTTAGGAAGCCGAGGTGGCTTTAGACGGGTTGCGGGGCTTGGCGAATTTCATCACGAGTGGAGTAGCCAAGTTCTAGAGAAAGACTGCCGAGGTCGTGGCGGTGGAGGATCGGCTAATGGCTAAGATCTCTGTCGCCGAGGCCGCGGCGCAGGCAGCAACGGAGAGGGAGGCGGCAGCTTCGGCTATCGCCGAAGAGGCGAAAAAGAGGGCTGCCGAGCTAGAGGAGGAAGTAGGTCGGCTGAGGGCCCAAGTTGCCGGAGTGGTAGCTGGACAAGGACATGTGTTCCGTGCTTTGGTGGAATGAGTCTTCCGGTCTAAGCACTTCTCCCGAATGGCGGTTCAGCTGGTGAGTGCCATGAGTACCCCGGTTGTCTCAGCGGTGATTGGCGATATCGCCAAGGACATCCCGGATTTGGACAAAACCAAGTACGGGCATGCTACCATGACGGAGGAGGAGACACTGCGTGACTTCGCCGAGGTGCTTCTGGGGTACACTTCCTCAATTTCGGTGGTCGAGCAGCTCGCCGCGTAGAAGAATCCGCTCAACGAAGGGGCCATTCGGCGATGTCCCGTTGACAGGTACGAACTCCTGGAGACGGTCATTGCCGATCTGCTGGAGAGGCCGGCTGAGGAGGGGACCACCGAGGAGCCAGCCCGCGATGACCCAAAGGAGCCCGAAGCCGAATCAGAGGTCGGCTTAGAAGGAGAAAATCGTGATGGAGTCAACTGACGCTTTTCATGATTTTTTGGCTTCTTTCCCTCTCTCCTTTTTTTTTTAGCCTTGTACTTCGTCACCATTAGGGTGACGTTTCATTTGCCATGTTCGGCTATAAATAAAAAAGTCTTTTGTTGAAACTTGGCTGTATTTATTCTTTGTAGTCTGCTCCTGATTTTTACAATGCTTCTCACTTCGTGAGAGAAATATCCGAACTTCGCCGAGCTATTGAAGTAGCCGAGATCGATGCTTTTAACTGGAAGAAACGAGCTGATAACATCGAGGTCGAGGCTGAAGTGAAGCTTCAAACTGCTCAGGAAAAGCTTGATGAAGTGCATGCGAAGTATCTGGAGCTCGATGACAAGTACCAACAAGCTTTGGACGACATCAAAACTTTCAAGGAGATTGTCGTGGAGCATACGGAGTATGAGGCTATTATTCACCGAGCTGGGGGATCCACCATTTTTGAGACCTATAGTAAGGTCAAGGAACTCCAGGCTCGGTGCCGAAGCTACAGGGACCAATATGGGAAGAACTCCTGGCAGGTTCGGGATGAATTTGAAGAACTCATTCATGTAGCGAGCATCTACGAGACAATGCTTGATCGCTTTCCGAAGTTGAAACGCGTATCTTGACCGAGGCTGAGTTTTCGACTTCGGTTACTCCTGGTTTAGACTCGAGGTTGCTTGACCGCACTTCTAGAGAATTCTTGGAAGGTGAATCTTAGAGGTCGGCCAACCCTGATCCTAGGATTGTCACACGCCATTCTTGAGAATTCTACAATCAAGAGCGGCGGTTGGCATCTGGACGAGGTCAAGGTCGAGCGAGCCAAAGTGCTCGAGGTCATGGAACTCAGAGTGACCGAGGTCGAGGTCGAAGTTTAGCTCCCGGACGAGGTAGAGGCATGCTTAGTGTAGATGATATTTTGAACTTTAACTCTGGTAGGGACTTCGCCAGAGATTGGCTTAGCTTTAGTAAGCCTAGGCCTCCAGGTTCCTCATAATACTTGTACATTTTCCATTTTCATGAAATAAAATGGAAATTTTGCACTCTCATTTGAGCTTTTCATCTTTGTTTTTAACTAACTGTCCCTATTTTTAAACGAAGACAGCTTACTTCACCATGAAACGAAGCTCAGTTTTTAAGTAGCCACTTCGTCTGATGACGGAATTTAGGCTTTTAAATAGCCACTTCATCCAAAGACGAAGTTAAGGCTTGCAAGTAACCACTTCGTCCGAAGACGAAGTTAAGGCTTTCAGGTAGCCACTTCGTCTGAAGACGAAGTTAAGGCTTTCAGGTTCCTTATTTGTCGAATTTATCGATAGGGGTGGTCCCCTTACGCGCGTTTAGGTGTTACT
Source organism: Mentha longifolia (assembly GCA_001642375.2). Lineage (NCBI taxonomy): Eukaryota > Viridiplantae > Streptophyta > Magnoliopsida > Lamiales > Lamiaceae > Mentha > Mentha longifolia. Next base: position 9,310,414 of record CM038115.1, on the reverse strand, counting down.
CCGAAGTGGAGCTTAGTTTGTGTAATCATCGTCAGGATTTTAGTTTGTGATTGAGATAAAACATATAAGTGGAAGTGGTACATCAAATAAATAATGCAAGATACGGATTTCAAAACATGCAAAACATGAATTTCATTAAAGAAGTAAAATGCTTAAAAAGGATGAACATACTTTAAATTAATCTACAACCTATGTACACACACCAGCTTCCACTCACAGATAATATCTCTTCAAATGGGAGATGTGCCAAGTTTTGGGTATTGGCTCACTGGATAAATAGGCGAGCTTGTATGACCCTTTGCCGAGGACTTCTTGAACTCGGTATGGGCCTTCCCAAGTGGCTTCTAGCTTGCCGAGCTTTTCCGCCTTGCTGACTTTGTTATTCCAAAGTATGAAGTCGCCTATTTGGAATTGCTGGTGCTTCACCCGGTTGTTGTAGTACCGAGCTACTTGCTATTTGTATCGAGTTTCCTGTATATAGGCTTGTTCCCGCTTTTTTTCAAGCAAATCAAGGTCAGTTCGGAGTTTCTCTTCGTTGTCCTGGGCTGCGAAGTTAAGCGTTCTGGGGCTCGGCAAGCTGATCTCTACTGGTATCACTGCCTCGGTTCCGTACACCAATCTATATAGTGTTTCTCCGTGTGATGTCCGGGGGAGTATGACCACAGGACTTGGGGCAAGTTCACTGCCCAATCTCCTTTGGCCTTATCGAGTCGGGTTTTTAGCCCTTTGACTATTGTCCGGTTCGTAACCTCGGTTTGGCCATTCGCTTGAGGATGAGCTATCGAGGTGAACTTTTGTTGGATTTGGAGTTTGTCACACCATTTTCTGAACGTCCTGTCTGTGAACTGGGTTCCATTGTCTGACACTAGGACATGAGGTATGCCGAAGCGACAAACTATGTTCTTCCAGATGAAGTTCAGGGCATTTTTGCTTGTGATCCGTGCTAGAGGTTCGGCTTCCACCCACTTCATAAAGTAGTCGATAGCCACAATGAGGAATTGTAGTTGGCCAGGAGCTTTTTCGAACGGGCCGATGATGTCTATTCCCCACTGCATGAATGGCCAAGGGCTTTGCATGCTGGCCAGTTCGGTCTGTGGCAACCTGGGAACCGTCGCATGGATTTGGCACTTCGGACACTGTTTGACGAGATCGATAGCATCCTGTAACATGGTGGGCCAATAGTATCCCGATCTCATGATCTTCTTGGATGTGACTACCACAGGACCCTTAATAGACTTTGCGTAATGCGTAGTTCACTTGGCTAGGCCCCACACATCTTAGGAGAGGCTGGAGATAGGATTTTCGATACAACACTCCCTGTTCAAGGACGTACTTGATGGATTTAGCCAAGAGCTTCCTAGCTTCGACCTTATCAGTTGGGAGTTCGCCTTTTCCTAAGTAGTTGCAAAGTAGAGTCATCCAGTTTGGCCCGTCTTGGGTTACTACATTAACTTCGGCTTCATCAATACTTCGGAGTTGTACTTCTTCCACCGGAGAGGTTGTTGAAGACGACGCGAGTTTGCTCAGTACGTCAGCTCGGTCATTATCTCCTCTTGGGATTCGCACCAACTCGAAGTATGAGAAGCTTTGTTGTAGAATTTTGGCCTTATGGAGGTATTTCTTCATTTGTTCACCCTTGGCCTCGTACTTGCCTAGCATATGGCTCACTACGACTTGAGAATAACTGTGAACTTGAATGGCTTGTACTTGGAGAGCTTGGTCTAGGCGAAGTCCAGCGATTATAGCTTCGTACTCCACTTCGTTATTTGTGGTCGGGAAGTTGAACCGGAGTGCATAGGTGGTCTCCTTCCCTTCCGGGCTAATGAGTAAGACCCCGGCTCCACTTCCTTTGTTGCCTGATGCCCCATCTACGTAGACCTTCCAACAGTCATGCGGCGGTGACTTCAGTGCTTCGGTCTTTGATTTATCCTCAGTAGGTTCGGCGGACTGCTGCACGTTCGTGAACTTGGCTTCTACTAGGAAATCGGCTAAGGCTTGCCCTTTAATAGCCTGGCGAGGTACAAAGGAAATCGCGTGCTTGCCGAGTTCTATAGCCCATTTAGCGATTTGCCCGGACGCTTCTGGTTTGGTAAGCACTTGCCGAAGTGGGAGGTCGGTTAGCACTTGTATTGGATACGCGTGGAAGTACGGTCGAAGTCTCCTTGCTGCATTTACCAATGCAAGTGCGACCTTTTTCCAAAGGTTGGTACCTCGTCTCCTGTCCTTTTAGGGATCGGCTTATAAAATAGACGGGTAGTTGACGGCATTGTTCTTCTTGCACCAGGACCGCACTGATTGCCTCGTCCGAAGCAGCGAGGTATAGGGAAATGACCTCGCCCTCTTTTGGCACAGATAAAGTAGGGAAGTTTGCGAGGTACCTCTGTAGGTTGTCAAAATCTTTTCTGTGCTCGTCATTCCATTCGAAGTTTGGCGCCTTCTTCAATATCTTGAAGAACAAGAGTTGTTTTTCGGCTGCCTTAGACAAGAAACAACTTAGCGCAGCTAGGCAGCCCGTCAGCTTGTGCACGTCATGGATTGACTTTGGCACTTTCATTTCTTGGATGGCTCGGACTTTTGATGGGTTAGCTTTTAACCCTTCGCGTGAAACCCAACACCTTAAAAATTTTCCAGATCGGACCATAAAAGTACACTTTTCTGGGTTTAATTTTAGATTCACTTCACGAAGTAGGCTAAAAACAACTTTAAGGTCGTCTACACAAGTTGCAATTTCCTTGCTTTTTACGACTATATCGTCTACATACACTTCGACAATTCTACCGATGTGAGCCTCGAATATTTTGTCGACCATCCTTTGGTATGTAACTCCAACGTTCTTCAGTCCGAAGGGCATCTTTTTATATGCATAGATGCTGAAGTCCGTGACGAAGGCGGTCTTCGGCGCGTCCTCCGTGCTCATGAGGACTTGGTGATACCCCTTGTACAGGTCCAAGAAGCTGAACATCTTGTGGCCAACAAGAGCTTCGACCTTCTTGTCAATGTTGGGAAGGGGGTAACAGTCTTTTGGGCAGTGCTTGTTGAGGTCGGTGTAGTCTATGCACATCCGCCATCCCCCTCCCTGTTTTTTTACCATTACCGGGTTGGCCAACCAGGTCGGATATTTCACCTCGAATAAAATATCGGCCTTTTGCAGTTGGCGGACCTCGTCATGGATCACTTGATTTCTTTCAGCTACGAAGGCTCGCTGCTTTTGCCGAACTGGTTTCACCTCGGGATCGATGTTGAGGTGATGAGTGATGACGCTTGGTGCCACCCCCGTCATGTCTAGCGGTGACCAAGCGAAGACATCTCTATATTCTCGAAGTAGCCGGATAATCTGACTTCGGAGCTCGTACTCTCCAACGAATCCTACTTTGACGACCTTGGCAAGGTCATCGTCGTATAATGCGACGTCTTCGACCGGCTCAATGGATGGAGGCGATGTCTGCTCCACCTCTTCGGGGTTTTGTAGTTGCTATGCTTGAGGGTGTTGATTCCCAGCACCTCGAAGTGCGACCTGCATGCACTCCTTGGCTTGAAGTTGATTTCCTCGAAGTGTGATCACTCCGTTTTTAGATGGAATTTTGATCATCAGGTGATATGCCGAGCAAATCGCCTTTGTTGCTGTCAGCCAATCTCTCCCTAAGATGATATTGTAGGGAGAGTTAGCTTTTACGACAAAGAAGTTGATGATCTTTGTCGATGACAACGGGCTCTTCCCAACAGTGACGGGAAGTAGAATGATACCATCCGTTGTCGTTTCTTGTTGTGTAAAATTTTTCAACGGAGTGGACGCCGGCTTCAGCCGGGCTTCTTTGATCCCGAGCTTGTTGAAGCAGTCTCTGAAGAGCACGCTCACTGAGGCTCCGCTGTCTATGAACACCCTGTGAATCAAGCTGTTAGCCACCACGGCTTGAATTATGGTGGCGTCCTGATGGGGTGTGGCGTTGGGGACCGGGTCGTCATCGGAAAAGGTGATGACTTCGTCTTTTTTGAACCTCTTTTGTGAAGGTTCCTCTCTCTGTTGGCTTCGGGCCCCGGCTCTCAGTGAGGACTTTGTTGAGCCTGGAGGCAGCCCGGTGATGGCACCGATGACTCTGTCATATTGAGGTTGGTCCTCATCTTCGTCTTCATCATCGTGCTTTGACTTTTTATCTTGGTGGGGTGCGCAGTTGTTGCCGCCCCTATTTTTCTTTCTCTTGCCCTTCCTTTGAGGTCGGGCCTCTTGTTGGTTGCGACTTTGATACAGCTTAAGGGTACCGTCGCGTACCATGTGTTCGATGTCCGAGACGAGGTCTCTGCAGTCCTCAGTTTCATGATCGTAGTCATTATGAAACTTACAGTATTTCTCCTTGGATCGGCGCTTCGATCCACCTCGGGACAAGGGTGGCGGCTTCTCGAACAAATTCGCATGAAGCTCGTATATTTCGGCCCTGGACTTTGTCAGCAGTGTGTACTGACTTCGGTCTTGGTTGGGCCGAGGTCCTAAGCGGGACTCGAGGGGTCATCGCTGTAACCTTTCGAGGGCACTTTGGCGACCTTGCCCATGGTCGGTGCGCTCCTCTTTCTTCTTCTTATCGTTATTTTCAGGCCGATCTGCTACCCTCTTTTTCCAATCAGCCTCGTCCGCCTCCACGAACGTATCAGCAATCCTCCATAGCTGCCTGGAGGTCGTTGGTCGAGCCTTCACGAGCTCTCTGAAGAGAGTCCCGGATTGAATGGCGTTTTGAAACGCCGAAATGAGAACGTCGTCGGAGAGACGATCAACTTTAAGGCTCTCGTTATAAAAACGGGCCAGGAAGTCGCTGATCGTTTCTCCTCGCCCCTGCCTTAAGGTTAGGAGCTGGGCCGGGCTGATTTTTGCCTCGGCTTTTTGGAAGAAACGACGCTCGAAGGTGTCGAGTAGGTCGGCATACGACCCTATACTCCCGTTGGGTAGGCTGTCGAACTAGCTTCTGGCGTTGTCCACCAGCAGCTCGGGGAAGACTTTACACATGTAAACATCTTCGGCGAGTCCTTGGTTCATCATGTTGTACTGGAACCGAGATAAAAAGTTGCTGGGGTCTTGTGACCCATTGTAGGGCGGGATAGGAGGTACTCTATACGTCGACGGGAGGGGAGTATAGAATATCCTATTAGTGAAGGGAGTTAAGATTCGACTGTAGACGGTGAATCTTCCCTGGTAAACGTTTCCTTCGTCACGCCGATGTGGGACGGCGTTTTGACGAGGTGATGTTGAACCGCGCCGAGATGAAGCGCGGTCGTTGTTCCCACGGCGATTGTTGCCCCGTCGCCTTTGGGGAAGTTCGGCAATCCTGTCTCTAATGATCTGGAGACTCGGGGATCGCCCCTGTGACGGTTCGACTCCGTCTTCTCTGTGTTGACTCCTTTGTCGATGTTGATCGGCGAACTTAAGGAAATCTTGTTCGTGGAGGTCTAGGTACGCCTTAAGTGCACCTCCAAGCTCGGGTTGGAGTGCGGCGTTGTCACTTCGGCGACCACCCCGACTTGGCTCGCCGCGGCTAGCTGAATCCCCAGACTGGCCCGATGTGACATCCTCTAGGTGGCCTTCAGGAGTTTGGTCGGTTATGGGCTGCTTGCCAGGTCTTCTCATGGAGGCAGTTTGTTGAGCTTGACTTGCGTCGACCTCCTCCTTGTTTGTCGGTATGTGAGGTGGATTGGCGGACTGGTTAGCTCGATTCTGCTTCGCCTTGGCAGTAGCGGCGGCAGCAGCGGTGGTGGTGGAGCGAGTTGGTCTTACCATCGTATCTTCACTCAAAAAACGTTGATCGATTTCACAGAAACTTATTTCCCACAGACGACGCCAGTGATTGATCGTGGAATTTTAGAGTGATTGTACGAAGGAAAAATAAAGAACACAAAAGGTTTTTACGTTGTTCGATCGTTTGTTAGATCTACGTCCACGGTAAAGGGGAGAATGTATCAGGTATTCTAGCAGCTATTACAATGTGCCATCGATCGTATACAAGTGACACTAATTATAGAGAATTAATAACGGTTACAACCGAGATCATGGGTAGTTCCACATGGAGATTGTGGGTAACCGCCTCCACGTTTGTGATCGTGGGTTGCTGGGCTTGGCCGAGCTTCTAGACTTGCTTTGCTGGGCTTTGTCCGGGATTGGGCCAAAGTGAGTTTCGAGTGGGCCGAGCTGATATAAGCCAAGCTGGATCAGGTCTAATTATATTGGGTTTGATGCTTGGGCCTAGTAGCTAAGCCACGTCCTATCAATATTATTGTTGCATTTTATAATATGCCAAACACTGTCATAGCAAGAATCGGATCTTCGAAAGCACCTTTTATGTTTGATTCACTTAAAGTAGTATCCATTATTAGATAGCAGTAGCATTATATTCGTGATTAATTACTAAAAATATCATAATATATATATAAATGTAATTCATATAATTATTCAATCATCCTGTTATGAATATTATCTGTATACATACACATCGCCTATCATTGAACACAGTGGTGGAGCCGGCCCCCGTGGTTAAGGGAGCAAAAATAATCTTCTATCCTCTATTTTTTGTAATTGCATGCTACAAATCCGAATATAATTTTGCTCTTATAAATATACATAACATACAAATTGTCTTTTATTTTAAGTTATAATAAAATTGTCTTAGGTGAATGAATACGCCAATAGTCGACCGAGATAGAAATTGGATTACAATTTATAGAGAGGTAGGAAATTCACAAATATTCAAACTAATTAACTAATAAACGGTAAAACCGACAACCTGGCGCCAACTGTGCAGTTATTCTTATTCACATTGTAGCAGAGAGAGAGAGTGAGAGAGAGAGAGGATAAGGCGCTTCATTTTACCGATTTTTATCGATAAAAAGAAAATAAAAAATAAAATAAAATAAGGTTAATCAAGAATGATTGAGAAAAGAAGCCAAAACTCGGAGCATGACGACAGCCTTGGTACTATTCGGGCTGATGAGATTGAACACGTGATTCTCCCCTTCAACCTCCACCACTTTCACCTCCCCCTTCCACCCGCTCCGCCCCAGCGCCGCCGCGTAGTACCTCCCCCTGAACTTCAGCACGTCATTCCCTGCCACGTACACCAGGATTCGCCCGCATCCGACCATCCTCAGACCCGGATCCATACCCGGGTTCACCAACGGGTCGTCCAAACCCTTGCTATTCGGGTAGGCGTAGAGCCAGAGCTTCTGCATCTGTTTTTCTTCGTACGTGTAAACTCCTGCCGATTCATTTCCGATCGCCTTTTTCCCCAGGAAATACGGGCAGTTGAGGAACATTCCTCTCAGCTTGATACCCGGATCCGGTTTCTCTAGCCCGACCCGGATTGCCATGTGTTGGGCGATGTTGGCGCCGGCGCTGTCTCCGCCCAAGTACAAATTCTCAAAATTGGCGTAGTTTTTCAGCCACGGCTCGACGCCGCCTCTCCCTCCGTAGTGAGAGAAAGTCCATTTCAGAGCGAGCCACGAGTCCTCGTAGGCGGCGGGGAGAAGGTGCTCGGGGGCTAATCTGTAATTTACCGAGACGGCGAGGACCTGGGCTTTCGAGACGAGAGAGTTGAGGTGGTGGTGGTAGGTGGGGGAGAAGGCGGACTCCGTGAAGAAGCCGCCGCCGTGGAAGTAGATCAGGAGGGGGAGTTTCCGGCGGGCGGCGTTTCTCGGGAGGTAGATCCTGGCGGCGAGATTGAGGCGCGGCGAGATGATGACGTCCTTGGAGCGGACGCCGGTGGTGGGATCGGTGGACGGCGGGACGGTGTCTTGGCCGATGAATCTTTGGATTGTGCCATTTTTGTACACTCTGATGAAGGGGAAGATGTCGTAGAGAATGGCGTCCGTCGGCGTCGGAAGTGCTTCAGAGAATGAATCGAGGGTGAAGAATGGTAGGAAGAAGAAGATAAGTGAGAAACGCAGCAGCATGTTGTTGCTCTAGTGAAGTGATACTTGAGAGAGACGGAGAGAGAGAGAGGCAATGAGGATAATGCACGTCCTTGGGAATTGGAGGACTTGTCTACAGTTCACGTTCCTCCGGTTTTTGGCGGTTACACTTGAAAACGTTAGTCCGTGAAATTTTTTTGCAAACCCAAAAAAAACATTATTCTTTATAATTCTTTTTCTTTAATTTCTCATTCGAATTTTCCTTCCTATAAAAAAATTCTGTTACACATTGCGTACGACAATTTTTTTTTGCAAAAAATCATAATTAAGAAAAATGGGTCAATCTCTTCATCATGGTTATTGCCTCGTGATTTTTAAGTTTACTAGCCCTCCCATGTCATATACGAAGTATTCTTTTTAATTTAATTTATTAAACCTTGAGAAACTTTTGTATGTGGGTGCAATCTCTTTGAAGAAAATGAGAAAAAATAAAATAATTCTAAATTGAAACTCCTAGAAAAATATCTTAGTCCCCGATGAAGCAAACATCTCAGCGTCCGAGAGATGTGAAGAAAAAAATAATAATAACAAAAAAATAAAATAAAGGAAGAAAATAAATCATAGAATAAAATAAAGTCAAGTATATGATGCCAAAAAAATTGTAGAATAAACTAAGAAAACTTGAGACATGTGTAAGATTTAAACAAAAAAAATATAAATAAAGATTATAATTGCACTGTCGCGTCCCATTGCTAATCCATTTTTTATTCCCAACACAAAAAGGAAAAAAAAATTAAAACTAAAATTAAAAAATATATATATATAGAGAGAAATGATATGCTACTCTTCATTGGGCACCTTCATCGTTTTTTCGATTTGATATTATTTTGTTCGATTTTTTCGATTGTTTTATATTTTAGTATCATATAAATTAATATAGAAATCATTAAATTTACAAATTAAATAAAAATTAATGCTCGATTTGTCTTATTATTCATTTTTCGATGTTAGAAAGAAAAAGAACAAATCGAGCTTTGATTTTTATTTTATGCATTTATATTAGTTTAAAAATACATTGTGTTTTTGTAGATAAGTATGGATAGAAGAAAAAAAAATGGTAAGGCTTTGACAGTTATAGTATGACACTAACACCGTTTATAATCGATTTAAAGATAAATTCGAAATAATTATTAACATATTAACATAATTAAATGCAATTTGAATATATCTCTTTACAATTATACAAAATTACATTACTATCCTTAAATTTAACACTAAAGGAGGGATATAATAAGCAAATTATATTTTGTAAGAATAGACACTTTTATAGTAAGTAGTAATAATAATAATACTAATAAATTGTAGGAGAATTTTGAAATTTTCATAGTGGAGAGGTGTTCCTCAAATCGAATTTAAAGTTACAAGGAATTAAAGATCCAACAACTTAATTAATTCATATGATTTTTTTGAAATAACTATTTTTGGTTCGTCCAATTTATTGGATTGCCGGTGCTGTGCCTTCTCCCAAATTTGAATTCATGATATTGCGGTCCCAACCTAAAAACAACTAACGTGTGTAATTATGTGGGGATTCATTGTCTTTATATCTAATCCCAGCATTTTTAAACTTAATTTACGCGTATTTTAATGATTTTGTGATCTACTATCAAAGCTGTCCTAATGGAAAGCTTGCTACTTTTTTCATTTGAAGTTTAGCTACTTTTGCTTAGCTTTCTATTAAAGTTACTTCAATCATTGAATGAATGAGGATTGCTTTATGTGGCTGCGCTATAACTTTTAGCCATTCCTTTATTTTGTTGGAAAAAGATGCTTATAGAAGAAATTTATTACGAAGCTTTAAGATGTTTCACTCCTTTATAACTAAAAGGTTGAGAGTTTGAATTAGAAGAAAAATCGGGAATCTTTGTCGATCTTCTTTAAAAAGAAAATATTCCGTGATGTTTTTCTAAATCATGTATGTACAACAAAGGTCTATACTTCATTTGGATTTGAGAGAGTGATTTAAATCGCACTTAAAGATCCACCTTAGTTAGTCGATCTGCGAATAAATCAATCTGCAAAGTTACAAATCTTCGCATTAAACAGGGATCATCATTTTAATACTCCTCTCAAAAAAAAAAAAAATACCTAAACTGATATAACGGCAAATGACAACTCGAAATCAAAAGACGTATACATTAAAGAAGACAATTTGATGATATATATATATATTTCAATTACGACTTAGCCTAATTTACTAAATAGGCTACTTAATTTTCATGTTCGAATATTCATGGCTGTTGTTTTCTTAGAGTGAACAAATTATTAATTGCTAATTGCTGCTTCTTGACAAACGTTTGCATTATGGAGTAATATTTAAGTTAATACCTAGTAGCTCTAAATGTACTAATGAAACTAATATTTGAAATAACCGGCTGTGCCGATAATAACGATACACAAGACAACAACCATTCAAGAGAACTTATTGTTAACGCAAGGAATATTATTATACCAACTTGAAATATTTATTAGCTTGAATAGAAATGTTCTTCTAATTATTGCGAGCACGCTTGATATGCCAACAGTTATCGTGGCACTGCCATGTTAATATTTTTTTTCATATCGGGTTTAGTTATTTTTAGCTATGTTGGCATTTTTTTAGTTTGATTTATTTTTATAAAGTATATTTTTCTTAAACATATCACCGACACATCAGCCGTTGACACATTAATTATGCACACAGTCTCGTATGTTGAACTCTCTCTCTTTCCTATTCTAATGAAACTAATTTTAATCAAATTGAGTCTATTATAATATTTAAATAGAGAGAAATGATATGCTACTCACCTCCCGGTGGGTACCTTCGTGGGCACCTCGTCGTTTTATCACGTTTGCATTGTTTTTTTTTTAATTTTAATTTTTATTCTATATTCTAGTATCTTAGAAATTAATTTACAAATCATAAAATCTAAAAAATACATAAAAATCGAAGCTCGATTTATTTTATTACTCATTTTTTGAAGTTAAAAAAATAAAAATAAAAAATTGAACATTGATTTTTTAGATTTTATGATTTGTAAATTAATTTCTAAAATACTAGAATATAGAATAAAAATAAAAATTAAAAAAAAACAATGCAAACGTGATAAAACGACGAGGTGCCCACCGGGAGGTGAGTAGCATATCATTTCTCTTTAAATAGATATATTATAATGAGACAGAAGAGATTAGTATATTTTGTGATTGTAACTCCCTCGGTCTTATGCTATTTTATCATGTTAACGAGGGAGTATAACATTTTATTAAGGGTTATTTTGTCAGTATATTTCACTTTTTATAGCAAAATTTTAAAATACTGCTCCCCTCGAAAAGAAAATAGAATTAAAATCCATATAAACAGGGGAGCTTGGGTGTTTCTACCCCTTTAAAATAATGTATTGTAAAAAATGCCCTTAAAAATACCATTAATTGTAAAAGTACCCTTACATAATAAATTAATGTATTTATGGGCCCACATTATTCGATCTCCTCCGGAAGTGCCGGTCTTCGTGGCTTTTCCTTGTTTGTATATTAAGTGGGGCCGTGTATGTGCAACAAATAACACTCCCATAACAAAATACTGATAAAGGCCAAGGCCCCTGCTCCATGCTCCCGTGAAGGGTGGGGAGGAATAAGAATCTGATTCTTTAACGAGGGAAAAAAACAAGAATGGCAGAATGAAGTTCAAGGCGTTGGGGGGGGGGGAGGGGGCAAGGAGCGGCTATATATATTCTAAATTTTGACTGCATATACACACACAAACCCTCTCCCAACCCTAAACCCTAAACCGAAGCTCCCTCCCTATATACATCCACATACACAGACCACAACTTCTCCCACACCACAATTCAATTTCTCCTTACTCTCGCACTCTCGCACCAAGCATAATTTCTCAAGCATTGCACAATTTGAAGCACTCCGTAGTGATGATGTCGGGAGGATACATAATCAACGATGGCGATGACGAGGAACACAAAGTCTTGCCGGAAAACGAAATGGGAATCTCGATCGAAATAATACCACGACGAATATTGGTATGTTTTAAAAAATGTATTAATTTTTTTTATGATTTGGTATGAATTAAAATGGTATTATTTGTTATGATTTAAATTGTATGATTTGTTACGATTTAAATTTTATTAATTGTGGATCTCGATTAATTTGATAGGAATGACGATTTGTTATGATTTGTTAGCAATTGTATGAAATTGTATTTGTTGTGTTGGGATGTATAAATGTATTATTTGTTAGGATTTAATTCTAAGTTAGTATATATATATGTAATGTTTAACATAATAAAATTTATATATGTGTAAAGAAAAATAAAAGAAATTAACAAACGTGTATATATATGTGATGTTTGAAAAGAAATTTATATATATAAAAGAAATTTATATATGTGTGAAAATTAATTAATATATATTTTGTTTAAATTAATTTTTTTAAGTGATTTAATTAAAAAATGCATATATATGTGATGTTTGAAACATTAAAATTTATATTCATATTGAGAAAAATAGAAGAAATTTTTTGGCATTAGCAACCGGCCAAAGTGGTGCCGGAAAATGGGCAACCGGACGCGATTTCCGGTCGCCGGAAAATTAACATTCCGGTCGCCGGATTGGCCGGTTGCCTATACCATAATTTTTCTTAATTTTTTCTAAGTAAATAATGTTAATCACATTTTATTTTTCTGCTTATAAAAAAGTTTGTATATTTATTTTGAAAATTAATTGATATATATTTTGTTTAAATTAAGTTTTTTTAAGTGATTTAATTAAACAACCTATATATATGTGATGTTTGAAATATTAAAATTTACGTTTGTATTGAGAAAAATAGAAGAAATTTTTTGGCATTAGCAACCGGCCAATCCGATACCGGAAAATTGGCAACCGGACGCGTATTCCGGTCGCCGGAAAATTAACATTCCGGTCGCCGGATTGGCCGGTTGCATATACCATTATTTTTCTCTTTTTTTTTCTAAGTAAATAATGTTAATCACATTTTATTTTTGTGGTTATAAAATAGTTTTTATATTTATTTTGAAAATTAATTGATATATATTTTGTTTAAATTAAGTTTTTTTAAGTGATTTAATTAAAAATCGAATATACATATGATGTTTGAAACATTAAAATTTATATTCGTATTAAGAAAAATAGAAGAAATTTTTTGGCATTAGCAACCGGCCAATCCGATGCCGGAAAATTGGCAACCGGACGCGTATTCCGGTCGCCGGAAAATTAACATTCCGGTCTCCGGATTGGCCGGTTGCATATACCATTATTTTTCTTTTTTTTCTAAGTAAATAATGTTAATCACATTTTATTTTTGTGGTTATAAAATAGTTTTTATATTTATTTTGAAAATTAATTGATATATATTTTGTTTAAATTAAGTTTTTTTTAAGTGATTTAATTAAAAATCGAATATACATATGATGTTTGAAACATTAAAATTTACATTCGTATTAAGAAAAATAGAATAAATTTTTTGGCATTAGCAACCGGCCAATCCGATGCCTGAAAATGGGCAACCGGACACGTATTCCGGTCACCGGAAAATTAACATTCCGGTCGCCGGATTGGCCGGTTGCATATACCATTATTTTTCTTTTTCTTTTTCTAAGTAAATAATGTTAATCACATTTTATTTTTGTGCTTATTAAATAGTTTGTATATTTTTTTTTGAAAATTAATTGATATATATTTTGTTTAAATTAAGTTTTTTTTTTAAGTGATTTAATTAAACAACCTATATATATGTGATGTTTGAAACATTAAAATTTACATTGGTATTGAGAAAAATAGAAGAAATGTTTTGGCATTAGCAACCAGCCAATTCGGTGCCGGAAACTGGGCAACCGGACGCGTATTCCGGTTGCTGGAAAATTAACATTCCGATCGCCGGATTGGCCGGTTGCATATACCATTATTTTTCTTTTCTTTTTATAAGTAAATAATGTTAATCACATTTTATTTTTGTGGTTATAAAATAGTTTGTATATTTATATTGAAAATTAATTTATATATATTTTGTTTAAATTAAGTTTTTTTTAAAAGTGATTTAATTAAAAAAGGTATATATTTGTGATGTTTGAAACATTAAAATTTACATTTGAGTTCAGAAAAATAAAATAAAGTTTTGTACATTGCCGACCGGCCAATCCGATGCCGGAAAAGTGGCAGCCGGACGCATATTCTTGTCGCCGGAAAATTGACATTCCGGCCCACTATTTGGCCGGTTGACTATACCATAGTTTTTCTTATTTTTTTCTAAGTAAATATTGTTAAACACATTTTATTTTTGAGGTAATAAAATAGTTTGTATATTTATTTTGAAAATTAATTGATATATATTTTGTTTAAATTAAGTTTTTTTTAAGTGATTTAATTAAAAAACGTGTATATGTATATGTATGTGATGTTTGAAATTCAGAAATTTACATATATGTTAAGAAAAATAAAAGAAATTTTTGTACGTATATATATGCGTATGTAATGTTTTTTTTATTTATTTTTTCTAATTATAGATTGTTATTCTTTAAGTAATGATTATTTAAAAAATAATGTTTTAGTAATTATAGATTGTTATTCTAATCATACGTGTATATATATGCGCATGTAATGTTTTATATATATATTGTTTAAATTAATTATTTAAGTAATTATTTGGATAATCTTAACAATAAATTTATACTATTTTATATGATCAATACTTATGATTTGTAAAACATAATGATTATTTATTAAACATAATACTTAAATTTGTAATACTAATAGATATTATGTCCCTATTTTACAGGAATCTGAGCCCCCATGGTTCCGTAGAAGCTATTTGATCAACAAGTATATGGATGTGACTAACTACTATAGGATTAAACTCTTGGCTGATATCCGTGATGTACTGAGCAACAACTATACCTTAGTCGATAGATTTCAAGAGGGGCCTTTCGGACACTTTCTGAATTGGGAGCCGGGGCAAAATAGCAAAAAATTGCTAAACTCTATTATATCTCGTTGTACTGTTACTGAGCAAGGAATTTGGTTCCACATTAGGGGCCAAGACGTAGAGTACACCATCCGAGACCACGCTCTCATTACAGGATTGAGATTTGGGCCTACACTGTTTGATCCTAGGATTCAGAGGCATCCAAGTGAATCGCATTTCTTTCAGGTGGTCTGTGGCGGCATTAATAGGAATGCAGCGTGGTTGAACTCGCAACTAAAGGAGTTCACATCGGCCAACGATCCAGATGGCGAAATTCATGTGAAGCTGTCAAACTTGTTGATGGCAAATTGTTTTATTCTCGGTCACGAGGCGAAGGCCAATGTTTTCCTATGGTTGTGGGAGTTGATTGATGATGAGGATGAATTCAATGGTTTTCCTTGGGGTGCGTACACGTACAAGACCATTCAGTACTATTTGAGGACGTTTCAGACAACGTCCAAGAAATATCACATTTACGGGCCGTCATGGGCATTGATGATTTGGGCTTTGGAGGTGATGACGGGTTTCGGTGATGATTTTGCAGTCAGATGTCCTACAAATGACGTGCCAAGGTGTCTGAGATGGAATTTCCTCAATACCTTTAGGGGCGTGTCTGATGATGAGTTGTACGCACCATTTGAGTATCCTGAAGGACAAATTTCAATGATCCATCCCGAAGATCAGGAGATCCAAGAAGGTTACTTCTTGTCTGTACTTCAACCAAGGTCCTTGATGGTTAATTTTCATGTGCCAAACAGTCCGTACATCGTCGTTGAACGCCCACATGTACGTCGATCTGTGCCCGAGCCTCAGCATGCCGAAAGAGATGATCACGCAAAACCTCAACGTAGACGGAGTACCCGGTCTACGAGGTACTCCGGGCCACTATCCGATGAGGGTACATCTTCATCCCGTCACCAACGAGTGAGCAGTAGTGGCGGCGATGACGGCATTCCATCAGGGATGTCTAGAGAGGATTGGATCGGTATCGTACAGGAGGCCGCCCGTCGCGAGAATGAGAAGACGGAGGCCAAGATGATAGGAAAGATCAGTAAATCCGTCTTCTCTAAGGTAAAGAAGTGGCTCAAAGGGGGCGTTAACATTGTAAGCTGCGGGACTTCGAGTATGTCCACTCGAGTGGACCGGCCCCAACAATTGAGCCCCCCCCTGATTGTTTCATCTGCACGGGAATCGGGTTTTGCAGTCACGGCTGTTGATACAAGCCCTGAGGTGAACGAGCACCTCGAGGCAGCGACTGCACGTATGGATACCTCTCTTCCCATTTGGACACCGTCTTGTACAGAGCCCTACACGGGATCCGCCCCGAGTACTGTAGTGGATTCCGCGTACACTTCCATCTTCGGCCAGGTACAATCTTTAAGATTATTAAGTTTCTTTGACTTTTACTTTTATTAAATTCTTATATGTTTACTCGAATATCCATTTATCGTACAGGTCCAGCAATTCACTCCAATCACTACTAGTGGGCCCCTTTCGACCTATATTCCTCCCTACGGCCAATCGTATTTGCCGTATACTGGCGATGCTCATGAACAACCCCGGTGGTCTTTGGGCGACTTCTCATCCACTGCGCCTGATTTCTCGACGCCCAGACCGTCATTCCCGACTGCCGCTCACCCCAACATTACAATTCGTGAACAACCGAGGCGTGCTTCGTCAGTCGAGCTTGGGCAGGTATTTTTATTAAACAATAACTTATTTTCGATTTTACATTGGAGTAATAAATAAAATGAAGCTTAGTTAATATCATTTTAAGAATAATATTTATACCCTAATTTCTTCTCAATTCCTATAGTCTACTAGATCGAGATCTACTGAATCCGAGAGACATAGAGTTATTCCTAGTAATTCAGGGAGTCGTGGAGAATCGAGCTCTTCAGCCAGTAGAAGTACTTATTTGCAGCCACAAAACCCACCTTGGCCCCCAAGTGATGTGGTCGACCGATTCTATAAATATGTGAACTCCAACAAGCCACAACGCCCGATGAGGGTATATGACGCAATAACCGATCTGACACCCTCTGATTTCAAAAGAATGATAGCCAAGGATGGTCAGTGGGATCTTCCGGTATGTAAAGTACGCCATAAATCTTAAAATATTATTTATATTTTAAGATTTAAATAATTAAATTATGGTTATAACATCTACGTCTTCAATGCACAGACTTTTGATCTTGCCCTAATGACCATGCGTCTCAAGCTACGAGAAGGCGTTGATGTCAAGCCTGAGTATCGGGATGAAAAATTGATCATATGCCCTACTTTTGTGATCGTAAGTATTTAAAATTATAATCCGATTTCACATATTTTAATGACTTAATCCACCACTAATTAATAATTTCGGTGTATAAATTTCAGATGGATCTTAAAGCGGACTACTCTAAGTTGATAAAACCAGCGATGGAGCTTTTTGGTGCTACCCGTGAAGAACGAACTGGCCCATTCTACTGGCAAAATATCCGTGAATACATGGTAAGGGAGTGGCAACCCAATCCTTTTTTGATAAATTTCATAAAGGGTCATAAGGCAAGGTTTGCCACTCGAGGGGAGCCCTGCCTGGTGGAGCGCAACTACGGTATCACATTTCCGTAAATTTGATTTATTTATTGACGTATATTTATATTCTTATTTTGTTAATATCGTAACTGACGCAACTTTAATTAATTATGTATTTAATCAATTCTTTAGGTGATCATTCCATGGGTTGTTGGTGAAGCGAACATATATATTTTGTGCATTTTCAACCTTGAAAGTAAATCTCTTCAAGTTATGGATGCGCACTACTGGGATCTCCCAGAGAAGCAAAGAATTCAGATTATGATGGACTTGATGCCCTTGAAAATGCTTTTACCAATTTGGGTAGCTGGTGGGGGATATTGGCTCTGCAACCGTAATGGTTGGCGTGAAGCAGCTCCCATGTTTGTAGTCAGTTTTCTTCGTAAAAAGGATATCATTGAGAGTGGTCGTCCCCATAGTGATGGTCCAATTGCGATAATGAATCTCGAGCGCTTCATTACTGGATGTCTCGATGTACTTGGTGCAGACAGAAATTTAGACAATTATAGAGAGTTGATTGCTTGTAGGATATTTAGTTATAGATGCTAGTTGTTGCTATTCGAAACTCTTATTTTTTTTTCGAATCTCATTTCATAAGAAAAATGGCAACACATTTGCCGGATCTATTTTGTGCAAAATAATAAGATGTTTATATTTATCGCAAGTTAATAATTAAGGAGATGATTTTTCATGACAATTTAATAGGATAATTAATAATTTACTAAGACAATTTATAATTTAAATTTCTAAAAATACGAAACCAAAATATTAATCTGAGACATTGGGACAATTGGGACCGGTGTGACCATATTCGTTGCAGTGCAGACACCTACGAGGAGGACGACCTCGACGAACTCTTCTTTCCACTCTGCCTCTTATTCTTTTTTCCTTAGGACGACCTGGTAGACGTTTTGGAATCGGTGGCTGGACGTCAATGTCGGATAAATACTGCGGCACTGTCCACAGATGCTTCTTCGGGACACTACGAATTGGCACGCTGAAACACGCCTGATACGTTGTCCGTCTGTAAAAATGCGATACATAATCGACCACGTTTTCTCCATTTTGCCTACAATAAAGAAATTCAGCCAGTTAAACAAGTCTGACCATTCGTGAGTATTAGTTAATTAAAACGACAGGATATGAGTTTCATTACTTGATTGCCGCGATTGCGTGAGCACAAGGTAGACAATCATACTCCCACCGATGGCATTCACAGATGTGTTGTTGCAGGTCCACCCTGACTTCGCGTACCGACGTTTTCACTTTATAATGAGGAGCATCTTCAATCCTGGTGGCTACGTAGGTTGTTGACCTTTCCAATTGAACTACCATCTTTCTCCTGGCCTCTTCTGTGATTGGATGAGGATCGTTCCTGCATTTTTCTCGTCGCTCATTGAACCATTCTTCAATGATGAGTCTCACAACATCTAGACAAGCGCAAATCGGCAGACGTCGGGCCCAAAGAAGACTGTTATTAAAAGATTCTGCAGCATTGGACGTCATGTTGGAGAAGCGTCTGGCAGGGCAATGTGCTCGAGACCACTTATCAACTCCGATGTTTATCAATTTCTTATAAGCCAACCTACTAGTGCTACGAATCCCTGACATGAATTTCCCGAACTCCGTCTTGTCGTATGTGTATGCGGCATGTTGAAAGAGTTCGCCAACTTTCTTTCTGTAGATCGCCAGATTCTTGGCAAGGTGCCAGTAACAAAACCCATGTCTAGCTTCGGGGAACTCGACTTGAACTGCATGTATGATAGACGGGTGTTGATCGGAGACGAACAACGTAGCCGTACATGGACCATATGCCATTCGGAGGCATCGCATGAACCAAGTCCACGAGTCGTTATCCTCAGTCGGCCCGATTCC
Organism: Mentha longifolia; assembly: GCA_001642375.2. Classification (NCBI taxonomy): domain Eukaryota; kingdom Viridiplantae; phylum Streptophyta; class Magnoliopsida; order Lamiales; family Lamiaceae; genus Mentha; species Mentha longifolia. Next base: position 9,291,046 of record CM038115.1, on the reverse strand, counting down.
ATATGCCAAAGGAAAGAGTTGCTCGTTCGCATCTTTAGCCACAGCTACAAACATTAAACCGTGGGCATTCCCCTTAAGATGCGTACCATCAACAATAATAACCGGCCGGAGGTATCCGTTTTCCCATGCGAATCGCGTCGCGCCTAGAGCAATGAAAACTTGTTTGAACCGGCCATCTGGACTGATCTCGTACTCGGTGTAGGTATTGGGATTAGTGATCTTCAACATGTGAAGGTAACCGAGCAGATCGTTGAAGGACTCATTGTGTTTGCCGTATACCATCTCGATTGCGTGATTCCGTCCCTTCAAGCACACGTCGTAGGTGGCATCGATGCCGAACTCTGATTTGAGCTCGTTTTGAATTATTCTGGGCTTTATTATCTGAGAATCACGCAACAATCTCTTTGCAAAAATTGAACCGATCACCAATGCATGGACCTTCCTCTTATGACCGGTATTTGTTAGACCAAATTCACTGCACATGTGCTCCTCAATAAATTTCGAAACAGTCCAAGGGCCGCCCTCGGTAGTGAGTAAAAGCCTGAAGGGGCATTCTTGGGATAATTTGCACGTCGCTAGGAATCTCTTGTTATCTAATTTCTCGACAATGTATTCTTTCCTCCTAATCAAATGCCACAAACCGACTGCGATGCAGATTTCATCCTTGTCCCAAAAAACAGAGTCCTTGGAGAGCTCATCAATATTAATGAAATCATCGTGATATACTGCGGAATCACGAGGCCGGGGGGGGACTAATGGGACAACCCAATTACTCATGTGGTCGGTGTCGTTATCCGCCACTGCTTCACCCTCACTCAAATCTGGGAACATCATCCCAAACAGTTTTTGCATACCCCCTTCCTCCTGGATCCAAGCAGTCCACTCTGCGAATAACGCCCTGTTCATCTGCCTACCATCATGGTATAGATTGGTCTCGCCCTCGCTCTCCGAGGTCTCCGAGCTCTCGTCAGGATCAGGGACGTAATCTTCATCATCCGTTCGCTCCTCATTATTTTGGACCGATTGATTGAGGTCTGGAATTGCATTATCATGGATGATAGTTTCATGATTCGCCGGATCCGCACCAACGTTGTTGCTCTCACCGAGATATACGCCCTCATACCAGTTACTAGATGCAGCAACCCTCCCAAAATGTTCCAAATCTGCATGCCAATTACTGCCTTGGTTGTGAAAATCAAATGAGTCAACATACGACCCGGGTTGATCGAAGGTGGGGAGGGAGGATGCCCCGGCATGTGAAGATGATGACCCCGCATGTGAAGATGATGACCCCGCATGTGAAGAAGATGCCCTGTCGTTCGTCTTCACGAATATCGTTGGCGTCAAACCACCATTGCATAATTCAAATAATTTCTCATCTCTTGTCAAGTGTGATTTGACACTCCGTCCACGGTTGTTCATCCTCAGATAAGAAATATCAAAATCAGAGACCGTCAGGTTGCAATAATAAGATATGAGGTATCTCAAGTTGTAAACGGTTATCCCGTCAGAAGATAATGGGATAGTTATCTCTTGGCCACCTTCATAACTACAACCATCCCATTTACCCCCGTATTTAACGTTCACGTAGACCAAATCCATCTGTAATCACATAATTAAATTTTAATTAATAAATCATCAACTGCAAATAAATATAAAAACAACAAATTAAACACATAAAATATACCAATTTCTTTAAGAGTACCAAATTCAATTCGAAATCACTATTGTATACTAATTTCGAATTAAATATTAAAAGAATTAATTTAACAAAATAATAATCAATTAATTTCAATATAAATCTATAGGAAGAATTTCTAAGCTCAAAAATTAAATATTATAAACTATTCATATTTAGAAATTTTTTTGAAAAATAACGGTATAGCCAACCGGCCGGTCTATTCACCGGAAAAGTGATTTTCCGGCGACCGGAATAAGCGACCGGTCGGCCTTTTTCCGGTGTCGGAATGACCGGTTGGCTATGTCCAAATTTTTCTCTTTTTTTCCTTAACATATTTATAAATTCTTGTAGTTCAAACATTAAAAATATTTTAATATTTCGAATTAAATCATTTAAAAGAATTAATTTAAACAAAATAATAATCAATTAATTTCAATATAAATCTATAGGAAGAATTTCTAAGCTCAAAAAATAAATGTGATAAACTATGCATACTTAGAAAAAAAAAATGAAAAATTATGGTATAGCCAACCGGCCGGTCGGTACACCGGAAAAGTGATTTTACGGCGACCCGAAATCACATTTTATCTTTGTACTTATAAAAAATTAATTCAAACAAAATATATATCAATTAATTTTCAAAATAAATATACAAACTATTTTTTGTATATTTATTTTGAAAATTAATTGATATATATTTTGTTTAAATAAATTTTTTAAAGTGATTTAATTAAAAAAATGTATACATATGTGATGTTTGAAACATTAAAATTTATATTCATATTGAGAAAAATAAAAGAAATTTTTTGGCATTGGCAACCGGCCAAAGTGGTGCCGGAAAATGGGCAACCGGACCCGATTTCCGGTCGCCGGAAATTTAACATTCCGGTCGCCGGATTGGCCGGTTGCCTATACCATTATTTTTCTTATATTTTTGTAAGTAAAAAATGTTAATCACATTTTATTTTTGTACTTATAAAATAGTTTGTATATTTATTTTGAAAAGTAATTGATATATATTTTGTTTAAAAGATATTTTTTTAAGTGATTTAATTAAAAAATGTATATATATGTGATGTTTGAAACATTAAAATTTATATTCATATTGAGAAAAATAGAAGAAATGTTTTGGAATTAGCAACCGGCCAAAGTGGTGCCGGAAAATTGGCAACCGGACGTGATTTCCGGTCGCCGGAAAATTAACATTCCGGTCGCCGGATTGGCCGGTTGCCTATATCATAATTTTTCTTATTTTTTTCTAAGTAAATAATGTTAATCACATTTTATTTTTGTGCTTATAAAATAGTTGTATATTTATTTTGAAAATTAATTGATATATATTTTGTTTAAATTTATTTTTTTTAAGTGATTTAATTAAAAATGTGTATATGTATGTGATGTTTGAATTTCAAAAATGAATTAAGTGATTTTAAGTGATTTAATTAAAAATGTGTATATATATGTATGTGTATAATTAAAAGTTGATTTCTCCAGCGACCGGAATAGGCAACCGGTCGGCCTTTTTCCAGCTACCTAATGACCGGTTGGCTATACCAAACTTTTCCTCTCTTTTTTCTTAACATATTTATAAATTTTTGTAGTTCAAACATTAAATAAATTTTAATATTTCGAATTAAATCATTTAAAATAATTAATTTAAAGTAAATAATAGTCAATTAATTTCAATATAAATCTATAGGAACAATTTCTAAGCTCAAAAATTAAATGTGATAAACTATTCATACTTAGAAAAATATATGGAAAATAATGGTATAGCCAACCGGCCGGTAGGTTCGCCGGAAATATGATTTCTCCGGTGACCGGAATAGGCAACCGGTCGGCCTTTTCCCGGCTACCTAATGACCGGTTGGCTATGCCAAACTTTTTCTCTTTTTTTTCTTAACATATTTATAAATTTTGGTAGTTCAAACATTAAAAATATTTTAATATTTCGAATTAAATCATTTAAAAGAATTAATTTCAACGATATAATAAGCAATTAATTTCCAAAATAAATTTATAAACTAATTCCTAAACATATAAGTTCATTTTCGACATGTTAAAAAAATTCAATTTATTTCCAAAATAAATCCCTAAACTACTTACTATACTAAGCATATAAAAAAATCGATATTAAAATTTACCTATATTATTGGATAATCCAAAAACACGATTGAAGAAGAAGATGATGAAGCAGGCGTGACACGATATCCTCCTTGATAAACCCTTATAATGGCTCGTCTTCCTCAGCTCAGCTCAGCTCAGTTCTTTAGCTCGGATGTTGATAATGCCTCCTTTTCTCCCAACAATTTTTTTTTTGTTAGTCTGTTTATTTTTGAATTCTATTTGCAATTTTCATTGTTGTATATATTGAGTTTTGTGTGGGGTGGGTTGACATAGGATACCAAAATTTATTATTCGTATACAGAGTATAGATTTAATTATTGTAGAAAAACAGTCAAAAATTCAATAGCATTATTAATAGCCTTATTCACGCATGCATGCAAACAGTAGAGACTCAGCAAGTCAAAAATTCAATAGCATTATTAATAGCCTTATTCACGCATGCATGCAAACAGTAGAGACTCAGCAGAGTCACATTGAATTATTGTAAAAAAACAGTTCAATATCATTCAATTCATATGATTCATATGCATGCATCGTTGCACAAAATTTATTAGCTGTGAAAAACAAAAAAATAAAAGATAAATTATAATAAATGAAAATAGTCACTTACTTCTTGGTCGGTTCGTTGGATTGCTACTTTTTAAATATAAAAGTGGGCCCATTACACATTAAAATATTAAATATGGCACTTTTACAATTTCATTTGTTTATAGGGGTACTTTTTCCATTACCTTTTTAAATGGGGCATTTTCTCCTATTTGCAGTATAAACAGCACAGCACAGCAGTCTTGGACTTGGTGCGTGTGAATTTGGATCTTGGGTTTGCCCTCATCTCCTTCCGGCTTCCGGAATCAAATAATCCTACTTTATTCATTCTTCCATACACTATCAGTGTGCGTTAGAGAGAGAGAGAGAGAGAGAGAGAGAGAGGGGAGAGAGATTAAACTAATAAAGGAGATGATGGAATGGAATAAACAAAAAAGGAAACATCGAAAAGGGAGCGTGGCAACGGTCTTTACAAGCACATCATCATAGTTTTTATCACGAGAAAAAGCCCAGACCTCTGTCTTTCTCTCTCTAACTATACATACACATATACGTACATGTCTATATATATAAGTGCTGCTGCATGTCGAGATTCAGTGGAGGAATACGAAAAGGCGTGGAGTGAATATGCTCTGAAGAAGATGGTAAACAACGCCTGATTCAATCCGAGCTGCCCTTTCTGGGCTCAAACAAAATCCATGGCGGAGGACCTGGTATATATCTTCTGATTTCCCCCTTTTTCATTTTCTCCGTGAATAATCGGATTTTGGAATACTCCCTATACATCGAGATTTCGTGTTTCTAATTGAATCTCTGCACATTAAAATTCCTCTTTTGCTGTTGATCCGATTTCGAGATGTTTGTATTGAAACTCTCTACCGTAATATTAATGGGGATTTCATGTATTCCATTCAGTAATGTATGGTATTTCTGTGGGTTATTCGAATTTGAATGTCTGATGAAATAGTTATGGTCATTTATGAGATTTTAGTTATGGATTGCACTTTATGGACATTTAATTTAATATATTTATGAAATTTCAGGATAGCTTGATTACCAAACCTTCAAAGAAAAATCCCCTGGTTTTGAGGATGGTGGTTTTGATTTTTGCAATGGCATCTGGTATTTATATATGCTCAATCTGTCTTAGGCAAATTGGTGGAAGGTCAGTTGGGAAATCTGTGAGTATTCAAGTTGTAAAGAGACCTTGTGAAGCCGTTGGAATCGAATCTTCGGAAAAACCTTATGTCCATTTTCCAAACCCAAAGACTTTCAGTAGGTGAGGGTGAGATTCATACAGTTAGAACTTAGATGCTTGCTGCATTCTTGATCCGGATGAATGTTTGTAATTGTTTTCGTGTTTCTGATTAATAGGAACGAATGTGTGTGCAATCCTGTACGATACTTTGCAATTTTGTCCATGCAGAGATCCGGGAGTGGATGGTTCGAGACTCTGTTGAACAGCCATATTAATATAAGCTCCAATGGGGAGATATTCTCTGCGAAGGATCGGAGAAGTAATGTGTCGACTATAATTGATACTTTGGATCAAGTTTATAATCTTGACTGGTTTTCAAGTGCATCGAAAAACGAATGCACAGCTGCCGTTGGGCTTAAATGGATGCTGAATCAGGTTAGGAAGCTTTAATCTGTACTGGCAATATGACTTAGAGTTTCTTGGACTTGTGTTTACTGTAGCATAATTCGGTGAAATTTGAGATGATAGATTGTTAGTTCTATTAGTTAGAGACTTGACTTTCTGACAGAAAAATGACAAGGACTTGCTGCCTACTATAGAATATAAACATAATTATGGTTGCCACTCACATTAATGATTTTGCTTCAATGGCTCTTGGCCCTCAATCTGTACTAAATCACTCGATTAGATATCATTATCATGTGTAATTGACATCTCACTCGTTGATGAATAATCCAAGACTATGGATTATGATTTTTCTGTTTATATTTCTATAGCTTGGTGAACAAAATTCATGATAGCATCAGTAAGAAAAAATTTCTTATCGTAAGTATTTCCTTACAAACAAAATAACCACCCAATTTCTCTGCTTAGTTTCATCTTCTTGTTTCTTTTTGTCTTGTATTTTGTTTTTTATTGGTTTGCTTTGCAGTTTCACTTAGGTCTTGGCAAGTTGAGACTGTATTATTAGATGTACCTTTCCTACGTGGTCTTTTTTTTTTTTGTTTGAATCACTTCGTGAATATGTCTGGCAAATTAATGTACATACTCGATGAATTGATGTAGAAGAACGAAGTAAGTAAAATGTTCCTGAATTGTGCGACTTATTGCAGGGATTGATGCAACATCATGAAGAAATAGTCGAGTACTTCAACTCTAAAGGTGTCTCAGCAATTTTTCTTTTCAGGAGGAACCTCTTGCGTCGAATGATTTCCATACTCGGAAATTCTTATGACCAGAAAGCCAAGCCTCTGAATGGGACACACAAATCTCATGTCCACTCAGCCCACGAGGTGCTCTCTCTCTCTCTCTCTCTCTCTCTCTCTCTCTCTCAGTGCAGATCACGAACTCATATAACTGGTGCATGCAGGCTGAGATACTGGCTAGATATAAGCCAACAATAGATACAAAGATGCTTATACCCGATCTTGAGCAAGTAGAAGACCTTGTTTCCAAATCACTGCAATATTTAAACAGCACTCGACATATCATCCTCTACTACGAGGACTTAAAAAAAAACCCTGCAGTAAGGCTTCTGGCATTTCACAATGTCTAAAACTCTGCACTGCATTTCCTATGTTTCCATTAATTGCGTGTTCCTATATCTGCCGGTCTCATTTCATTTCCTTCTTTTAGAAACTGGTGGATGTTCAAAAGTTCGTGAAGGTTCCACAACGAGACCTAAGTAGTCGACAAGTGAAGATACACAAAGGGCCCTTGTCTTCGCATATTGAAAACTGGGAAGAGGTGGAGAAGACGCTCAAGGGAACGCGTTTCGAAAGTTTCCTACGCGATGATTAAGAGGTATATATAGATGAAATCTGTTTTGTATAGCACCTTTTTAACTTGGTTTATTTATTTGTTCATTCTTTTAGGCATACAAGCTAGCAGGGCTTCTCCCTCATAAAATTTTGATTATTTTATGGCCTTTTTTTTTTTGTAATTTAGTTTTTATTATCTTTACAAATGGGAAAATGTCGATTGATAGTCAACTTATTAGAGGACTGCTAAATTAAAATATGCAATTTTGATTCGAGTATTAGGTCCAGACTGCTGAAGCTCTACGTTACAAGGAAATGTTCTCTTGCTAGTTCTTACACATGTTTTGAATTAATGCTTTTTTTTTTTTGGTGAAGCAATTGAGGTTCAATTACTCAAAAAAGTGATAACCTTTTAAGCAATTGAGGTTCAATCACTACCCACCGTGTGCAAACTTAATATGTCAACGGCTGACGTGATAGTGGTATATTTAAGGAAAATTATTGTTTATATACAGTCTTATAAATACAAAAATCTTACTGAAAAACTAAAAATCTTAGCAAAAAAATAAAATAAAATCCTATAGGAAAAATTATTGATGTAACATTATTATTTAAGAAAAATTATCATTTTATACAATATTTTATCAAAATAAATTTTCTAAAAAAAGCTAAACCATAAAAAAAAATTATTGATGTGATACTATTACGTCAGCCGTGAGCATATTGAGCATGTCTACGATGGTAAGGTGCATCCTTGAACATTTTAAATACGCTTTACCTTTTAGACAGTATTGGATCACTGTCTTATTTCCGTCATCCACATTAATTTTCAAATTAGTTCAAACCAATACTATCAACACGTTGAGTCGTTGATTAATAAAAAAGTCAATAATATTGTGAATGTAAATTTGACTATTTTTTTGGCTGCAAACGAAGCTACTCGGGACATACTCGGTGCTCGATTCGGTAAAAGCTCGTTCGATCTCGAATTTGTTAATAAACGAGCCAAGCTCGAGCCCAAATTCGAGTTCGTTTAATTTAACGAGCCGAGCTCGAGCTCTAGGGTGTTCGACTCGTTTTGCTCGCGAACGTGTTCGGCTCGTATGTTAATCGAGCTTGTTCACGAGCATGTTCGCGAACTCTTAATCAAACCTCTAATCGAGCCTGTAAACGAGCTTTAGTATTTAAGTGTAAATTAATATCAAATCACAACCAAAGCTAATTAGACACTACACCACAATTATTATTATTAGAAAATATTAACTTATAACATTAATATATACCGCCAATTATCATTAATTCATTTATTATATTGTATATTTATTTATTTATTTATTATTTTATAGTATTAAATAATTTTAATTTTTGTTTGATGAATTTTATTTTAATTTATGTTCATTTGAAATGTTAAAAGATAATATTTTAAATTATGTCTTTTAAATGAGCTTAAAATCGAGATCGAGCTCGAGCTCGAATTAAAATTAGAGCTTTTCACGAGCTGGATTCGAGCTCAAATCCGAACTGAACTCGAGCCGAACCATTTATCGAATATTTAGCAAGCGAACTCGAGCTGAATTCGAATTCAAAATTTTTACCACGAGCCGAACTCGAGCACAAATTTAAAGCTCGAATCGAACTCAAACCCGAGCCCGAACATGTATAATATTAAATGGCCAAACCCGAGCCTCCCAATATTCGGCTCGGCTCGGCTCATTTGCAGCCCTTTAAATTAGGGGTGGGTCGGTACGAGATATTGATATTTTTTTTCAATACCGATACCGACCGGTATTGGATTCTCGATGTCGATGTTGTACCGAAAGTTTCGGTATACCGAATACCGGTATACCGAAAATTCAGTATTGGTCGAAATTGATACCGATGTCGTGCCGATGATTCGATAATACCGATCCGGACGGTAATATTGAAATACCGAAAAAAATATCGAAATACCGAAAAAAATATCGAAAATTCATATATATATTTTTTTCATACATCTTGATCTACCTACTATATAATTACTAATAAAATGCAAAATTAAATAAACATGAACACTTTATTTTTGCAAGGATTAGCATTAGCGTGATCATAAATTCTTTTAGCATGATCATAAATCATTTCGAATTTCATAGTATTATATATTTATATTAGCGTAATCGTAATTCATAAATTATTTTAGCGTGATCATAAATAATTTCGAATTTCATAGAGTCATCATAATTCATTAATTCTCAATGTGTCAACAATTATCATGGTATTATAATCTTTTAATATGTATATAGTGATTTTAAAATTACAATAGTATAAAAGTTTGTATGAATTATGAAATATTATATACTACTACATATTTAACAAGTGTAAATTAATTTCGCAACACTGTTACATTATACTAGTATAATACAATTATTTTCTTTGTTAGTTTATGTATTATAATCATTAAAAGATTAAAAAGAAAAATTATGTATAATATATTTATAGTATCTTTCTAATATACCATCTTGTATAGTATTAACTGGTATTAAAATTTTATTAAGGTTGTATCTAAAATTCGAATTTAGTCAAATATAAAAATATTATAAATAAAAATATATAAAATATTCGGCAAAATATCGGTATTTAACGGTATTACCGCGGTATCGATATTATATCAGTATCGGTATTGTTCGACATTACCGGTAATACCGCGGTATCGGTATTGTTCGGCATTACCGGTAATACCGCGGTATCGGTATTTCCCGGTAATACCGCGGTATCAGACTTTGAATACCGGTGCCGTACCGAAATCTCTCGGTACGGTAACCGTACCGAAAATTCGGTATACCGTTAGTTTCGACATTTTCGGTTTTTTTTCGGTATGGTATCGTCGGTATTTCGGTATTTTTTCCCACCCCTACTTTAAATATGTGTAATTTAAGGACAAAGGAGTAAATATTTATGAAGCAATGTTATTTTATGGTAATGGAAACACTTAAAAGAGGGCTCATGTAAAGTAGAGGAGATAGAAAAACTGATTTAAGTAGAATCTTAGGTAGACGTGCATGGGCTTTTAGGCACTCCGGTTTAGGCCCATAACCGGCCCGGGAGTCAACGATTTTAGCCCGGCCCGGCGGTCAACGGGCTCGGACCGGGACCGAACCAGAAAGAGGCGGGCCGGTTCAGGTTCATGTAAATTTGGGCCCAGAACCGGCGGGCTAACCGTCGGGCCGGCCCGCCTAGCCTTTAAATCCTAAATTTAAATATAGACCCACCCTTATCTCTACCCTTTTAGGCCCATAAGCCATGCCAAGCCCAATTTGTGCCCAACCCATCAAATTGAGTGACTAAATCCCCATCTCTCTCACCCTTCCTACCCGCCTCACTCTTGATCTCTCTCTCCCACCTTTCTCCCTCTTCATTCTCACTCTCAGTCACCTCTTCATTCCCATCTTTCCACCATCCGTCACCTCTTACACCGCCGCCTCTCTCCCACAAACACCTCAAAAGCCACGCAGCCGCTGCTCCAGCCAGCGAGTTCTTCTTCTCCACCTTCTCTAGCTGCTGCCGCCTCTCTTTCTCTTTTTCTCTCTCTCTCTCTCTCACCCTCTATTGAGTTCTCTCTCTGTCCCACAATCCTCAAAACCAGCGATCTGCGGCCTGAAAAAGCTCCGCCGTAGTCGCTGCTCGGGTCGCCGAGATCTTATTCTCCAGCCACTGCCTCTCTCCAAAACGGCGGTCTTCGGGTTTGAACCGGCAGCCCGTCAGGTTTGAACCGGCCCGAGACCGGCGGGTTTTGAGCCCGGCCCAAAACCGGCTATAGTGTAGCCGGTCCGGGCTAGGTTCATCCATCCAAGGATCGCGGCCCGGCGGGCTCAGCCCTAAACCGGCGGTTCCGAGCCCGGCGGCAGGTCTAATCTTAGGTAATGACATATAGCAAAATCTTACCATGGCATCGCTCCGAATCCGACCCAATGAGATCCAAGTCAATGAGTCCGTCAACTTGGAAATTATCTGCACACGGATCCAACGGCTAGATCTTCATACAAAATGGGGACCCGCCACTCGAACACCGCAAGTTGCTATTTTTATCAACCACGCTTCTCACCGAACGATCGACATCCACCAACGGTCTACATTCGGCGGCGCCATTCAATTCACACAGACAGCGTTTCTGCCTTCATATTCCTCAACTGGAAAAAAATAGTCCTCTTTTCTAATTTTTGTTTTCCGATGTTCTAAAAATCGATAAAGCAGCGGCTGCTTAGGCAATATGCGGCAACCCAACAACAACCCGATTTTGATTAAATTGGTCATCTCTAAGCGTTTGGAAGACGGGTCGGGTCGGACGAATTTATATTTAATTAGAAATGTAAGTTTTATTTTTTAATTGATATATTTAATTAATTTATGTTCAAATTTATAAAAATCTAGCATATAGTAGGATTATAGTAATGTTTTTTCGACATATATATTTTTTTCTTTCAATCACGCGTTCCACAATTCAAAGTGTTGAGGATGATATAGATTTTTACAATTCAGTAACGTACTTCTCCATAATAATAATAATAATATATAAGGGGAAATATGCAAAAATAGTCACTTTGAGATAGTAAAGATAAATAATAGTTACTTGGATAAAAAAGATAAAAAATAGCCACTCTTACCATATTACCCCCGCCTTGTACGGAATTCACGAATTTTTGGTTCAATTCGTGAGTTACTCATAAAAAATGTCTGAATTCACGAATTTTTGGTTTAATTTGTGAATTGCTTACAAAAAATGCTTGAATTCACGAATTTTTTGTTCAATTCGTGAATTGCTTACAAAAAATGCTTGAATTCACGAATTTAATTTGTGAATTCGTGAATTAATGAAGAAAAAGAAGCAAATTGTGATTATTTTTTTTTGTGTATTCAAGGGAATTCGTCAATTGAGGAACTCCAATTCGTATATTGAAGAACAAATGCTAAAAAAACAAGAAAAAAAAGCGGTGATTTGTTGTGTGTGTGTGTGTTTTGCTGTGTGTGTGCGTGCGTGTGTGTTTGCATGCGTGAGTGTGTGCGTGTATGTAATTTGTTCTGTGTGTGTTTATGTGTGAGTGAGTGTGTGTGTTTATGTGTGCGTGAGTGTGCTGTAATTTGCTGTGTGCGTGTGTTTATTGTGTGGGTGAGTGCGTGAGTTTGAATGTTTGAGTGGGTGAGTTTGGGGAAAAAGATGTGTTAATTTTATTAAGGGTAGTAATGAAATTTACTTTCAAAAATGGCTAGTTTTTATTTTTTTATTTTAGTGGTTACTACCTTCATCCCATTACATTAGTCATATTTACTATTTGACACGTTTTTCCATCGAAACCTAGTACGAGTTTTAAAATATAATTTATAGTATCATTTTTTTTACGGGATACTATGACACTCATAGTATCCTGTAAAAAAAATAACACTACAAAATTATATTTTAAAACTCATATTAAGTTTCAGTAGAAATACGTGCAAAAAGTAAATATGATTAATATAATGGGATGGAGGTAGTATTTTTTTATTTTATTATTTCAAATTGACTATTTAATTAGTTGTCCTGTAAAAGCAAACGTACTTCTTCTCTATTATAGACGGACAATGTTATTAATTTTTTTTTTTTTCATTAACTTTCTTATTTGCCCATAGGGCCAACTAAACTATTATGCGACGCGATTTTAAATTTATGGACCTTTTACTTTGCACTAGGATTTGGTTTTGCTGCGACTATTAATCTCTATAGCGTTGACAGTAGCCAATCTACGTACAAGTTGCCGATAATATTATATTTATATATACAATACCAGTTGCCGATAATATTGGAATATATTAACGGAAACTTTGCAAAATTAAAATATAAAAAAAAATTGCGATTAATTTTTATTATATACACAAAATAAATATAAAAATATAAAAAAGGAAAAGATAAATAAGGAAGATCCTATCTGTATTAGAAGAAGATGTGCACTTTGAATCCACCCTAGACTAGATCCCTAATACTTCTCTTTATTTTCTCTCGTCGCCCAAACTTGACCCAAAGATTTCAAGCACCGGTTTTTCCTTACTCCTCCACCCTAAACTCCCGAGTTTTCAAGGATGAGCGGCGGAGATCCAAACCAGCAGCGGCAGATGCAGCAGCAGCAGTGGGCGGCGATGCAGCAGTACCAGCAGTGGTGGATGGCGGTGCAGTATCCGGCTATGGCTATGCAGCAGCAGATGATGTATAGCCAACATTACTTGCCCTACCACCACCACCAGCAACCCAAGCACCACCTTCCCAAGCACCGCAATCAGATTCAGGCTTCCGGCGAGGACAACAAGACTATCTGGATTGGAGATCTCCAGCAGTGGATGGATGAGGATTATCTCCACTCGTGCTTTTCTCAAACCGGAGAGGTATGCATCTGTACGCCTTGATTAGATTAGATTCTAGTTTTGTTTTTTCACGCGTTCGAGATTCTTTGTTGCTTGATGGTGTTGCGGATTTCTCGATTGAATCCTGTTTTAGCCTCATGATTTGAAGATTTAAACTTATTTGCTTTGTTGCAGTCTTGCCTTTTTTGATTTATTTTTCCTTGATGTGTGGTGTTTTAGATCTTGTGTGCGTAGTACAAACGCATAACAGACTCTTGCAGTTTTAATACCAACTCTTTTTTCTTTTCTTTTTTCTTTAATGCCAAATTCTTAGCTATTTAAGAACTAACATATACAAAAAGATTAACAAGCACCATCACCATCAATGTAATTATATCATGCTATGAACTTTCTCTCTTTAGGTTGTAGGAATATACGGAACCGTCTACAATTAAGACACACTATATGATATTATGATTAGCTCATTGGCTAGAGAAAAATTGATTGGGACTTCGCTTACTTACTCGCTAATGACATGATATGATATGATATGAATTTCGGACTTGTAAAACTTTGTTTTAAATATTTATAATAAATTTAACTGATAATTTGTGTTCGTGTTTTCGTTGAAAAAAATAAAAATGAATGATTTTTTTGAATCTCATATATATATTTTAAAAATGATCTTTTGTCAAATGCTGGATTGACGTGTGACCTACTTTTGGGTCTTAAATTAACATAGTTTCATTATAAGATAGCTGATATGACATCTGTTTAGTGATTGAGATGTTATGTTTTCATTTTGTACCTTCACCCGTGCTTCCAATCCATTGATAGCCTTGATATGTAATAGTTTTGATGCAGTCTACGTTAAGAAATCAGTCTCACTTTGACAAGTGTCTAGAACCCTGCCTGTCGTCAATATATGCTACTTTTTGCTGCCATTATTATGTCGTATATTGGTAAATTTTATTCAGTTCATTCAATCATTGAAACATGCAGGTCCTCTCTGTAAAGATAATTCGCAATAGACAGACTGGTCAATCAGATAGATATGGTTTTATAGAGTTCAATTCTCATGATGCAGCAGAGAATGCTCTACAGAACTACAATGGCACCACGATGCCCAATGTAGATCAACCCTTTCGCTTAAACTGGGCTGCCTTTAGCACTGGTGATAGGCGCCCTGAAGCTGGTTCTGATTTGTCTATATTTGTTGGAGATTTAGCACCTGATGTTACTGATGATATGTTACATGATACCTTTGCTAGTAGGTATCCATCTGTGAAAGATGCAAAAGTTGTGGTTGATTTAAATACTGGACGTTCGAAAGGTTATGGCTTTGTCAGGTTCAATGACGAAAATGAGAAGTCTAGAGCGGTCACCGAGATGAATGGTGTTCAGTGCTCGAGTAGGCCTATGCGAATTGGTGTAGCAACCCCCAAGAAATATTCATCACAACATCAATATTATTCTCAAGGTACAATGTCTCTCACTGCTACTGTTGTATTGCTATGAATTCGGGCAAGGAAAAAATCACATAATTTGTTCTTCTCACGATTTCTTACATGACTAAATTTTAATGCTTTCACTAGTATCTGACTTATTTCAATAAATAACCTTCTGCTACTTCTACAATAGAACTAGTCTTTTGCATTTTATCTATGCCTATGTTTCCTCCATGTATGTTATAAATTGTGCTCTGAAGATCTGTATTTGTTATCTACATACATTGAAAAACCTTGCTCATTATGTAAAACAACATGACATGGACTTCTTAATTTTTCTTGTGCATTTACTCTCGTGTATATGAGTAGATGGTAAAGGTAAGTATAAAAACATGTCAATTTCCACATCTGATTTTAGTATTGCTTATGGGTTTAAATCTGAAACTCAGTAATTTAGTCCTCTCTTTGGTTTAAGTTTAAACTGGAAAGTTACTTTTTTATCTACATTTATTCAAATATGCTGACTTGTTTTGTCTTGGCTGATTGATGTCCTTCACATATTGCTGTATGTTTAGGTCAGTCGGAGAATGAGTCATCTAGCACAACTGTGAGTTCAGCTCTGATTTTGCTAGGTATTGGAAATATGTATTGTTAATAATCTAATATACCTATGTCTATTTTAGATTTTTGTTGGAGGGCTCGACTCTGAAGTCACTGATGATATGCTCAGAGAGTCTTTTATTCAATTTGGTGAGGTTGTCTCCGTGAAAATACCGATTGGAAGGGGATGTGGTTTTGTGCAATTCGAAAAAAGGTAATTCTGTTGTGTGGTTTGAAGAACCCTCATACTTGTGCACATTTTACACCCGAACAATAAATTCAGAGTAACCATGTGGTGACCTGACCCATTCAATTTTCCATTCCAACAGAAATGATGCTGAGGAAGCAATTAACAAGTTAAATGGGACAGTTATTGGTAAGCAGAAGGTTCGGCTTTCTTGGGGTCGGAGTCTAAACAACAAGCAGCAGGTAAATTCAAAGTTCCCGATTTACATGGCTTTCAAGTTTTTACAGGATTAATTTTGTACACTAATATGAATCTAACACCGATGTGGGAGGTTTGGATTATAAATGGACGTTAGATGTATCATTTGTTTGGTGGTGGAATATTATATTTATACGGTTTTGCTTGTGTTTGACAGTGGAGAGGGGATTGGAATGGGGGAAGGCAAGGAGGTTACAACAATGGATACAACGGTTATGGTGGTCCATCATCTCCATCTCCAGCCTCGTACTGGGTGGCTTCTTCAAATGGTCGCAGCAGGAGCCGCGAGCAGTCAGTTAGCTAATCTCCCATGTTAAGTTAGTTCATCAACAACTTGAATTGTTGTAGCTGTCTGTGGAGAGAGAGAAAGAGAGAGAGTCTTTTATTTGCTTTTATTGGTTTGGTTTGTTTATCTTTTTGTCTTGAGATTCAAAATTTTGGTTTTGAAGAGCTTTGCTGGAATTGCTTCTAGTCTTTGCTAATTACTCATTCTTTGTAGGGTTGAGTGTTTAATTTATATGTTACATTATTCTCTGGATTGTTTATGTTATATTTTAAGATGATAATCTGTTTTTAGTGGAGGAATTAGGCCCAACTCTTAGTGGAATTGCCCTCCCTCCTTCCTTTTGCTTATCTTCTCTTCATTTCTCAAGTTGCATATCAAGATTTTCTTATACCATGCATTGAGTTTGTTTTCGTTCTAAAACTACTTTTCATACTTTGATTAATCCAATCATCGTTTCCTTATTTTACTTAATTAAATATTCTCCATTAATATATGTCGCTTGTGTGTATTCATGGCGTCATTAAATGCATGCGACGCACATTGATAATGATGAAGATAGGAAGTGGGTAGAATAATTAATCGAACGATTCAAATGCGTTGCATCATTGCATTTAATCAACTTGTAATTTCCATTTGATTTTCAAATGATCACAGATTATTTTGAGGATTCATCGAATACATCAAATGCTAAACATCTTGTATAAATTATTAATAATCTACAATGTAAATGGATGGCAAGGATTGACTCGGAAAACAAGACAAAAAATAGCCGCCTGAGCAAGTGAGAGAAAGAAACAATATTAATGTCGAACCTAGAAGCCAAAGCCACAGCTATAGGAAAAAAACATACGAAAAATGAACAAGAAAATTTAACTTGAGCCACAAAGGTACACGTCCAACTACATATAATCAAGAACGGAAGTTTCAGAATGCCTATATTATTGGGAAAAAAAAAATAAAGATGAACGATTAAATAATTCTCATTTCATGGTCTAAACATAGTCCACTAAATAATTATCTTTTACTCCCCACCATTAGCGAGGTTGGATATATAGCAAAATCACAAGATTTTCTCCTACAATTTGCTTAATACGTATGTCCTAAATAATGAAAAGTGAAAATGATTTTTAGGTAAGAGGATATGTTGTAAATAAAAGAATACCGTATTACATTTCTGAGAGAGAGAGAGAGAGAGAGAACAAAACCAAGACAGATGCATTGTTGTGAGTTTGGGAAGATGACATTCATAACATTTAAGTCTCGAACATGGTATTTTACTCATCACAACTGGAGCTTCAACAAGAAAGCTTTCACTTAGACTCCATCACTGCAAACAAGGAGCAAATCCAACAAGATAGTATCAACAGATGAATACTATAGCAAAAGATAAAAAAGCGCATAGTTCTATATAAGGAGGGCGGCCGATAACCTCTCAAACATCATCGAGACAAAATGAAGGGAGCAACTATTTTACTACTCTCTTTTGCATGCGTTGTGGTCTGCGTGCAATGTTATGGTGGGAGAAGATTTGATCCTCTAACCGGATATATGAAAGTGAGAAGGACAAAAGGGTTTGAAACTTATGCTACCAGAGAATTCTCGGGTGAATACAAACCTGTTTATGCTGGAATTCAGGACGGACTTAAGGAAGCCGATGCAATTTTGAGTTTGCCGGGTCAACCACAAGTCAACTTTTCTCAGTATTCGGGGTACGTAACTGTTGATCCTCAAGCTGGCAGAGCTCTCTTCTATTACTTTGCAGAATCCGAAGATTCTTCCACGAAGCCTCTCGTGTTATGGTTAAATGGAGGTTAGTATGTGATTATCTACAAGCTACTATTGTCATGCATCCTCATTCTTTGCATTAACTATCAAGATCTTTAGCATGCAAAATTTTCATATTTTGTAGCCTAAAATTATTAAGCTGTTAGTCATGTTAACTACAGAAATGAAAGCATAAGGTACATATTTTGTCAGAATTGTAGAGAAAATGCTTACCTGGAACTTTGTAATGCAGGACCTGGATGCTCTTCTTTTGGAGCTGGAGCAATGACAGAATTGGGACCTTTTCGAGTGAATCCAGATGGGAAAACTCTGTGGTACAATGAATACAGTTGGAATAATGGTAAGTCGTCATTTTGCATCTAACCTTTTGATGTATGAGAAATTGTGATTGATCATAGAGTCCTGAATTATGAAAATCAATGCAGTTGCAAACGTCATCTTTCTCGAATCCCCAGCCGGAGTTGGATTTTCTTACTCGAACACATCATCAGATTATACAACCGGAGACGCAAAAACAGCAGAGGACGCATACACCTTTCTAGTCAACTGGTTGGAAAGATTTCCAGAGTACAAAACCCGAGACTTTTACATCACTGGGGAGAGCTATGCTGGCCACTATGTGCCTCAGCTTGCTTCACTTGTCATGCAAAACAACAAAATCACAAACCAAACTGTCATTAACTTGAAAGGAATCGCTGTAAGTTTTAAGTTGATGATTGAGATAAGTAACTCTAAAATCTACGTATTTAATATTTTTCCGAGAATCACGGCTGACAAAAATATGATTGACTTTCAGATTGGCAATGCACTGATTGATGATGAGGATGAGAACACAGGCTATTATGACTATCTGTGGACACATGCTCTCATATCCGATGAAATCCATCAAGGGATCATAGCAAACTGCAATTTTTCTGCGACAGCGAACGTGACAGATACCTGCATAAATTACCTAGTGCAAGCTGATGACGCAGAAGGAGACGTCTTCCCTTATAACATTTATGCCCCCTGGTGTTCGGCATCCCCAAACTCTTCCGTGGTAAACCTTAATCCTTCACTACCAGTTTACCCTAAAACAATGAAAATCGTCTGACTTTTGTTTCATAAACATCTTGATGTGTAGTTCTCAGGATATGATCAGTGCTCTGATGATTATGTTTACTCATACCTAAACACACCTCAAGTACAAACTGCCCTTCATGCTAATGTCACTGGGATTCCTCGATCTTGGGCTGTCTGCAGGTAATTGCTATTCACCATTATATTAAACACTCTTGTTCATGTACTAACATAGATTAAGTAAATAATTCCTGTAATGATTATGCGCGTGTGCAGTGAAGTTATAAGGTGGCAGGACTGGGCATTGACAGTACTACCTGTCATTAAGGAGTTGATGGTTGATGGTATTAGAGTCTGGATATATAGGTGAGTGATGAAAACTTCCCATGCACTAAATATATTCATGAAAAAATATGATAGTGACACCAAGAATTCCATGATGTAAAAATGGACGATTAATATTGCAGTGGAGACACGGACAGCGTAGTGCCAGTCACAGCAACGAGGTATTCTATGCCTAAGCTCGAGACTCCAGTCAAGACTCCATGGTACCCCTGGTACATTCAAGAAGAGGTATGCAAGTTTCTCTATTTTCTTAACCAAAATATATCAACTCATACACATTTGAACTGGCACGACAGAAACAGGATTATTCGTTTTTTACAATGATTTTATTATGATATTCAGGTAGGAGGATACGTTGTCGAATACGAGAACGTTACATTTGTGAGCGTGAGAGGAGCTGGACACTTTGTTCCCAGTTACCAGCCTGAGCGTGCTCTAACACTCTTCTCTTCATTCTTGGAGGGAAAGCTTCCTCCATCTCTGCAGGCCTGAATGCATATGTTCAACAAATATGTAATGATTGCAAGATTGTTACATCGTTATCACAAGAACAAGTTGAACTGCTTGGCATATTAGAAATGTCCACCTTAAATAATGTTCAACACTTTTGTTTTTGTTTTTGTTTTTGTTTTTGTTTTTGTTTTTGTTTTTGTTTTTGTTTTTGTTATGAGAGGAATTGACAGCTGCTGTCCGAATGTGTGCTTTGGATAAACCTTAGCACCATCACACCCCTAAGGGGTTGTGGTTTGATCTTGTATTCAGTAAACTGTTTATTATCATAAAGGAAGGGTTCTCAACTTCTATTTCATAATATCCCCATTATTATATGTACAGAATGTATGAGGAATAATAATCAACAAACTTGCGACTAGACTTGATCTTAATATAAATCAGCAAGAAAATACAAGACGGTTAGTCTTCAAGAATAATCATGACAGAGAAAATAGAAACAAAAAATCTGTGACAATCCCAAAGCTCTGCACCCGAAACATGACATCAAGAACCAGTAAAACAAAAAAACAAAGGATTGCTTTCCTACAAAGCACATAAGGTAAGAAATTGCTTTCGAAGAGCTTAGAGTTACAATATAGAATCATTTTTTAGTCACATTCTCAAGCCTGAGTAGTCTTAAATTCGTCCAAAAGTAGGCCATCCTCGGCCACATTCAGATTTCTCCAGGTTATGAAATAAATAATCAATGTCCCATTGACCTCCAAAAGACCACTAGTTGAGTCACTATCAATAATATAACATGTTACGTTTTATCATACAGTAGATTGTGGAGGTAAAGACTATTGAGAAAATTAGTGAATAGTTCAGATATGTGGTGCACTAGCCATTTAGTTACCTGATATGTTTGTTAATTCTTCCCCATCAAACAATATAAAATCTGTAATTTGCCCTTAACTTTGTCATATTCTTGTGAGTAGATGATGGAAATTGGACAAATTTTCCTATTGGTGGAGGAAGTCTCCCTGTTGTGACAGAAAGAGGATGGGAACAGTTGAATATTAGAGAGAGTTTACCTGTTTGATCAAGCGTTGGAAGTATCGTCGTTTGATGAAACTGTAATAAGAAAATGTACCCTAATTAGTCTATAAAAAACCAAACCAGCTGCCTTCTTGCGAGTTTCTCAAGATGACAGCAATTAAATTTAGTCCACTTTCATATTTTACTCATCACAATAGGGGCCCAAACAAGAAAGCTCCAGTTGGACTCTATCGGAGTAAACGAGATAATATTGACAGTTGGAACATCATAGAAAAGATAAAAGGCACATAATTCCAAATAAGATAAATCTGAAACCTATATAAGGAGGGTCAATTCCTTCTCTACAGCGTCGAGAAAAATGAAGGGTGCAAGTATTTTTCTGCTTTCTTTTGCGTGTGTTGCAGTTTGCGTACAATGTTATGGTGGAAGAGGATTTGATCCTCTAACCACATTCATGAAAGTGAGAAGCACAAAGAAATCAGAACTTTATGCTACCAGAGAATTCTCAGGTGAATATACACCTGTTTATGCAGGACTTCAAGAAGGGCTCAAGGAAGCTGATGCAATTTTGAGTTTGCCTGGGCAACCACAAGTCAACTTTTCTCAGTATTCAGGCTACGTAACTGTTGATCCTGCGGCTGGTAGAGCTCTCTTCTATTACTTTGCAGAATCTGAAGAATCTTCCACTAAGCCTCTTGTGTTATGGCTAAATGGAGGTTAGTATGTGATTGTTAAAATGGTACTACTGCTATACATCCTCGTTTAAATTGAAGGCATAAAATGGTTAAACTATCAGTTATGACATGCCTCGATTAATAGAATTGGAAGCATAAGATATATATTTTGCTAAAATGTGGAGTAAATACTTACCTGAAGCTTTGTACTGCAGGACCTGGATGCTCTTCTTTGGGAGCTGGAGCAATGACAGAATTGGGACCTTTTCGAGTGAATCCAGATGGGAAAACTCTGTGGTACAATGAATATAGTTGGAATAATGGTAAGTCATCATTTTGCATCTAACTTCTTGATGTATGAGAATTGGTCTTACAATTTTAGCTTCTGGAAATCAATGCAGTTGCAAATGTTATCTTCCTCGAATCCCCAGCTGGAGTTGGATTTTCATACTCAAACACATCATCAGACTATACAACCGGAGACACAAAAACAGCAGAAGATGCATACACCTTTCTAGTTAACTGGTTGGAAAGGTTTCCAGAGTACAAAACCCGAGATTTGTACATAACTGGAGAGAGCTACGCTGGCCATTACGTGCCTCAGCTTGCTTCACTTATCCTGCAAAACAACAAAATCACAAATCAAACTGTCCTTAACTTGAAAGGAATTGCTGTGAGTTTTAGTTAATTACCGAGATAAAACTCAAATTTTACCTAGTATTTTCCCAAAAATCCGGCTCACAAAATAATGATTGAATTTCAGATTGGCAATGCACTGATTGATGATGAGGACGAAGCAGTAGGCTATTTTGACTATGTCTGGTCACATGCTCTCTTATCCGACGAAATCTATGAAGGGATCATGAAAAATTGCAATTTTTCTTCGGCAGCCAATGTATCGGATACTTGCAAAAGTTATGCTAATCAGTTAGGTGATGCAGAAGGCAACTTCTTCCCTTATAACATTTATGCTCCCTGGTGTTCGTCATCCTCAAACTCTTCCTCGGTAAACCTTAATCCTTCTCTATGAATATATCCCAGATACATATAATCCTAAAAATATAACTCTTGTATGATGAAAATCTTTAATAGGTATCAGGATATGATCCGTGCTCTGATAATTATGTTCAGTCATACCTAAACACACCTCAAGTACAAACAGCTCTTCATGCGATTCCCGGATCTTGGGGCCTCTGCAAGTACTGATTTCTTATCACTATCCATGACTCTTTGCTAATCTCTTAGCATAACCACAGCAAATAATTTTGTTATGGTTATACATTTGTGCAGCAATGATATAGGGGAAAACTGGCAGGACTCACCAGAAACAATATTGCCTGTCATTCAGGAGTTGATGGCTAATGGTATTAGAGTCTGGATATATAGGTAAATCACAAAAACATAAAATGACTAACAGAAAACTATGAGAATATCACCAAGCATACTAACTTGTAAACATGAATAAATCAGTGGAGACACAGACAGCGTAGTGCCAATCACAGCGACAAGGTATTCTATGCCTAAACTGGCGGCACCAGTCAAGACTCCATGGTATCCCTGGTACATTCAAGAAGAGGTACGCAAGTTTCTCTGATTTCTTAACCAAACACAGATCACTGAAGCAGGACTGTTCGTTTTGATAATGATTTTATTATGATTTTCAGGTAGGAGGATACGTTGTTGAGTATGAGAACGTTACATTCGTGAGTGTGAGAGGAGCTGGACACTTTGTTCCCAGTTACCAGCCTGAGCGAGCTCTGACGCTCTT
This sequence comes from Mentha longifolia, assembly GCA_001642375.2. NCBI lineage: Eukaryota > Viridiplantae > Streptophyta > Magnoliopsida > Lamiales > Lamiaceae > Mentha > Mentha longifolia. The sequence goes on along the minus strand of CM038115.1, from coordinate 9,267,491 downwards.
CTCTTCATTCTTGGAGGGAAAGCTTCTTCCACCTCAGGCCTGAATAACTTTGTCCAACATATATCTGATGATAGCATAGTTGTCAAAGTACTACCACAAGAATAAGTTGACCTACTTTGCATCTAAGCAATGTCGACCATAATTATGGTCCAAACTTTTTTTTTTTTTCCTCTCTTTTTCTTCATCACGAAGGGAGTTGGCAGCCTCTGCTGAAATGTGTGCTACAGAGAAATCTTTAGCACAATCTCACCACCCACCACACCCCGAAGGGGTTATGGTTCAATAGTATGTTTCGTAAAATGTTTATGAAAATAAAGAACAGGTTCTCAACTTCTATTTCATGTTTGATATCATTATTCGGCGATGCAACATATGATGAATAATATTTACTAAATATCAACAGTCATAGGTGTATTTTGCACATAACTACTTGTATGATGAATAATAGTCGATAAACCTACGAGTTACAACTAAAGATAATATTGATAAATATCACACAAGAAAATTTAAGACTATTTGTCCATATACAACAACAAACAAACCCACCTCTAATCATCCTATCTATTCAAAAGTCTTAGCAGTTCGTACCTCATTAAAACAAAGCTCGTCCAGGGAGTATATATTTAACTGATTCACCATTTTCTTGAGTTGGGCAAAAGAATGAACATCAGCTTATCTTTAAATCTTATAAAGACAGGTTCGGCATTTAGACACGGTATCATACATACGAGAACAACCTTGCTATTCAATCTTAGTCTGGAAACAAATATGCATGAGTAGAAGCATCGCCGCACTCTATAGCATATCCAGATCATCATCTGGATGCAATATGACACCCTTTTTTTTTACATTAATAGCTTGAGACCATATAAAAACAACTCTTTCGTCACATTCATGAGCCTAAGCAGTCCTAGATTCGTACGGAAGTAGGCCATCCTTGGCCATATCCTGCAGAATGTGAAATACATTATCCATGTTCCCCTCTTTGTAGTTGGCCTCCAGCAGGACTTTGGCTGGGTCGCCATCAATAACTTTACAGCTTCTTAATGTATGTCGTAAAATTCCAATCAGCTCTTCCGGCCTTCCCATTTTGTGAAGTTCCTTGGTCAGAGCAATAATAGTAACTGCATGAGGAACAAGTTCATGTTGCGCCATTTCCCTGTATAGACCAATTGCTTTCTGCAAATTCCTAGCTTTACAGTGACCGTGTATGAGAACATTGTAAACTGCTTCACTAGGCGTGTGGTTTCTCTCAAGCATTGCCTCAAAAACTCGATCAGCTTCTTTCATCAAACCTTTCAAGCAGAATCCCTTTATAAGAGCTACACCACTCTGAAATTCAATGCTACTACAGCTTTCTATCAGCAAATCATAAGTGACATCACGAGGGACACGGTCATCATAGAACAGCTTGAAAAGAATCCGCTTTGCTTCCTTACTGCGAGATTGCTTATTTAGCCCATTTATTAACACACTGTAGGTAACAACATCAGGAAGAAACCCCTTATTAATCATTTCATTGTGGAGGTAAATTGCACTATCCATATCATCTTCGGCACAACAAGCATTAATAAGAGTAGTGTATGTACACTTATCGGGCTGCAACCCGAGTTTCAACATGTCTTCAAACATTTCACGAGCATCCGTCAGTCTCCTCTCTGCACAAAGACCTTGCATCAAAGACGAATAAGTAATAGTATCTGGAGAGATCCCCTTCTTAATCATCTCCTCTCTCATTTGGAATGCCTCACCCAAACGAGAATCTCTACTGAGCCCCGAGATGATTGTACTATAACTCACCACATCTGGACATACTCCTTTTGCAGTCATATCTTTAATCATTTCCACTCCATTGTCAATCTTACCTGCCAGACAATGCCCATTGATCAATGCATTGTAAGTCACTATAGAAGGCGAAAACCCCTTGGTCATCATTTCATCTAAAAGTCTGTATGCATCATCCATGAACCCCTGTTGACAGAAACCATCAATTAAAGTTGTATAAGTTTTCTCGTTCGGGCTCAGTGCCCTGATCCGCATCTGCTCAAAGAACTCCATGGCACGACGCAAGTTTCCAGATCTACACATACTATGTATCAGAGAAGTATAAGTGATGACATTCGGAGACAAGCCATTCCTAACCATCTCCGCATGTAAAACGAGAGCTTGGTGAAAGTTTCCCTCTTTACAATACCCATTAACAAGCGTATTATATGTAACTTCATTCGGAACCAAGCCCTGATTCTTCATCTCCTTTAAAACCTTGCTCGTCTCCTTCATCCTTCCTTCTCGACACAACCCATTAATGATAACGTTGAACGTAATCACATTTGGTTCCAAACTCTTTTCCCACATATCTTCGAACAATGCATACGCCTTGTTGATATTACCCATTTTACAGTAGGCATCTATCAACGTATTATACGTAACAACATTGGGCAAACAACCCCTTCTCTCCATTTCCTTGAAAAAAATCAATCCCTTATCCATCCTCTTATTTGCGCACTGCCCTCTAATCAATATATTGTAAGTAAAAACATTGGGAGAAACGTCATGGCTTATCATTTCATCAAACACAGTTTTGGCCAACTCAACACAGCCAGGAGCCGAACTCCGAATAATCGCCTCCAAAATCGAATTATACGACAACACACTAGGCATGAAGCCATGATCTCTGGCCAAATTCACAAAATTTAAAGCTCTATCAATCTGCTTCAAACTAGATAACGCTTTTACCATCAAATCAAAGACCGCAGAGCTCGACTTGCTAACCTGGTACGTGTCGACAAGGCACGAAAAGACCGAATCGCCCCCTTCATCGCTTGGGAAAGCGAGGGCGGCTTCATCCGCCAGCGACTGAGCCGTCTTGTAGAGTTTGAAGCGCGTGAGAATGTGAATGGAGAGACAGAGGCATTGGAGATGGTTGCTGAAGAAGGGAAGTTTGCGAGCCCAATCGAGGAATTTGAGGATTAGGTTCTTGTTGTTTTGGGACCGGAGGAGTAAAGCCGACGAGGCGGCAGGGGTAAACTTTGGAATTAAGGGGTTGAGAAGGGATGGAGGGTGGTATTTGAGGATTGATATGGCCTTGTTGACGAGAAAGATATCCTGCGGAGAGGAGTTAAGCAGCGGCGGCGGAGAAGGCGGCGGAGAATTGACCGGTTTGGATTGGCGACTGAGGGTGTGGAGCGCTCTGCTTAGAGATTTTGGGAGGGGCATTTCGGAGAAAATTTGACGACTGTTCCTTGAGACATCGCCGGGGAAGAAACGCATGCTCGAACCCGTTACTTGAATTCGGGTTAGGGTTTAACCCACTTGAAATAAATCGGGTCCATTTTTATTTTATTTTTTTATCTTTTTCAAAAAAATCAGTGAAATGTTAAGTCCATAGAATGATCTACAAAATGGAATATGAATTTATTTTATCTTATATTTGAATTGAAATTATTTTTGTATGATCAATTTTGCTAAGAATTTAATTTGCAACAATCAATAAATTAAATTGTTAACAATCGATTAGAAGAACACATAGACACAGGAAAAAATCACGGGTAAATGAGAGAATTTCATTATAAGCCGAAAAAAAGAGGACAACCCTTAAAGTAGTCACTTTGATATAGCAAATCCAAATATTTGGGTTTGTTATATCAAAATGGCTACTTTTAGAGATTAACCCAAAAAAGAGTACAAAGAATCTCACTTCCAAACCCTAACGGCCCACTCCCTTTAAGCCTTTGGAACTCGACACAAATATTTCATGTTACGATAACAGCATAGTTAATGTACCCAACATTCTACTGTTTTTTCTCTAAATAAATACTACTAGTACTAGTAGTGTACAAAAACTTCTGTCTTTGAACTTTTGAATGTGTGTAAATTTAATGGAATTTCATGTTGAATACAAAAAGTAGGGGAAGGAAAGAAATGAACACTGATTAAAGCAGAAACAAAGTGATATTGTTATTATTATGATTATTATTATTTCAAATACATCACAGAATTAGAAAGAATTGAAACAAGAAATACAATAAAAGTGTAGAGTGCAATACAATAATCATGATGATCCAATTTCAATAGAAGGAGCGGATCAAGGGCCAGACGGCGAACTTCATAAGGCCAACTTTGCAGTGGAAGCCGTCGCGTTGGCCGCAGACGAAGTAGTATGGCTGCCACCTCTTCAGCACCACCTCCAAACCGGCGGCGCCGCCGTCGTTGACGTCTCCGATCTTCTTGGCTCTTCTGAGATCACAGTTCTGAAAACTCCAGAAATCAGGCAGCAGGTATACGCTGTGAGGGAATGTGGTGTCGTTGGGCGGATCGTACTTGAACACTGCACAATCATTCACGTATAAATCAATCATGCATGCATGCATGCAGCACATATACAATGGAGTTCTATTATAAATGTGGACTTAATTAAATAAATTATGTATATGTATATGTATAGTTACATACCTAAGGTGTCATTCAAGAAGAAGGGGGCATTCTTGATTGCCCAGTCAGTGTAGTTGAAGCCAAATCGCCAGTTTTCCGATCCACCCACGACGAATGTGTTGGGAGGTTGGGTCATATTATTGGGTTTGTAACCCCAAAACCCAGTTGCAGTATGATTCCAGTTACTGCTGAAGTTCTTGTTGGCTGCTGCAATGGTGAATATGGATGTCGCTACAAGAAGAACAAGACCATATTTTGAAGCCATTTTTTTTTTCTTTCTTTAAATTTGCTATGAATATGAATTGATGGTGTCTCGAGGAGGGAGGGGTTTAGGGTTTATATAGACTATAGTGATGAGCTAAGGAATGATTCAAACTACTTAATTAGTGGCTTTTACTCTATTGTCGTCTTTATTTTTCTTTAGTTGGTTGGTAAAATATCACCATAAAATTGAGGTGTGTAAAAAGCTATAGGGTTTACTGGTCAGCGTTTGATCTCTTGCGAGGTTAATTTTCGAATGAGATCCTCTATTGCTAAATTGTATTGCATATTCTATTATATAAATAGATTAATGACATGTGTCAAATCCTAAGAATTTAAAATTTTCAAATGTTAGGTATATATTTTTTTTACATAAATCTTAAATCATAAATTATTGATTATGTCACATGTCAATTATCCATAAATACAATAGAAGATCCGAACTGATTAATTTTCAAGTCTGGTCTCCATATTACATATCACACGTTTTTTTTTTTCTTTCTGATTTTCTCTTTAATTTACTAGTTTGTGTAAAAACGATAATAAGCGTGCGCTAAATGAACTTCTTTTTTTTCCCTTTTTTTTTTCTTTTTTGCTTTCCCATTATAAATGAAAAACAAACGCAAATTGTTGGTTAAAAAAGAGTCTACGCCGGCGCATGGGCCCACGAGACTTGGATTGAAGTCCAGTTTCGTTGTTTTGATAACCTTAATTGACAAAGTCTAGAGACACTAATTTCAAATTAATATTGCAAAAGAAATTATATATCCGTCATTTTTAGGCTAATCACATGTAGTGCGCCATTACCTGAAAATGGAATTACCAAAACGTGTTTAGGCACATTTATGGAAATATTCCCTTCTCACCAAACATGAAACATGGATATATACTGTATTTTCCCAAAGATTGGTAGATGTAATTATTTGCATAATACTCTACATTTACACCTAGAATAATTAATGTATTATTAGTATCCCATACAAGGGTAGGTATTTTCTCTTTATATATCGACTTATAAATAAATAAACTATATATTATAAATCCATCAATTAATAATTGCTTGCAAAGCATACAGATCCTTAAAAAATATATTAACAACTTTGAGAAACGGTCCCCCCCCCCCCCACCCCCAAAAAAAATCCTTTGAGGAAGAAAGGAAATCATGACTGTATATAGTGCATCATGATGTGTTATTAATTATAAAGAAAGAAATCGTTATAAACTTATAATCGAAATATAAGTACTATGTTTCTTCTCCGAATATGTGATTTCCATATATATATATATATATATATATATATAGAACACAGCATGTTTTAAATCGCCCACCTGAATTGGAAATTAAATTCAGGCATGCAAGGCATGGCACCAGATGTGCTTTTATATATTGGCCTTGTTAGGTGCAGTATCATAGATATCTTGAGATAATTAAAGTTATCTTGCTTAATCTTTCGTTTAGTATCTTAGATACATTTCATAAGAACCCGTGATAATTTTATGTCCGAGGCTAAAAGTACTGTTATTCCTTCAAAAAATTTAATTTTACCCTCTCCTAAAAGTAGTATATTTTAATCTTAGGTGCCATGATAAATTATCTCTTATCCTACTATATCTCATCAATGTTACTAAACACACCCATAGTAATTACTGAGCAAATTAATACCAAAGATTATAATTTTCTCGTGGACTAAAAAAACGCCAAACGTGTACATAATAATAATAATAATAATAATAATAATAATAATAATAATAATAATAATAATAATAAACATTCGTTTATCAAATATAAAGTAGTTCTTCATTCATTTTCAGAATATATACTGAAAGAATACAAAATTCAACAACAATTCTATTCGGCTCTTTTGTGATAGATCTCGCTTCATCTCATGCAGCAAGCAAGATCCGCAACAAAAGATACATATGCTACGTACAACAATAACACTGGCAACAAAATCATAAATTAAACACACATAAAAATAGTAACTTCTAATTAAATTTATTTATTATCCTCAAAAATCAAATCTCGATGCATCCGGTCTTCTTCTTCTTCATCATCATCATCTTGTTCAATAGTACCAGCGGATCAAGGGCCAGACTGAGAATTTCATGAGGCCATCTTTGCAGTGAACGCCGCCGTGTTCGCCGCAGACGAAATAGTACGGCTGCCACCTCTTGAGCACGAACTCGAATCCTCCGCCGCCGCCGGCGGTGGTCTCTCCGATTTTCCTGGCTCTTCTCAGATCACAGTTTTGGAAACTCCGGAAATCGGGAAGCAGGTAAACGCTGTGAGGGAACGTGGTGTCGTTTGGTGGATCGTACTTGAACACTGCACATATATTCATGCATGCATATATATCAAACCCTAATACCATATACGTATAAAATTAATTAATTAAGCGAATATTAATTAATTATAATTACCTAAGGTATCATTCAAGAAGAAGGGGGCGCTTTTGATGGCCCAGTCAGTGTAGTTGAAGCCGAAACGCCAGTTCTGGGACCCACCCACGATGAATGTGTTGGAAGCTGAGTGGGTTGCGTTTGGGCGGCGGTAGCCCCAGTAGTTGGCTCCGCTGTGGTTCCAGTTTCCGGCGGCGGTGCTCCACTCCTTGTTTGCTGAAGCTACGGCGAGCATCGATGCCGCTGCGACAACTACAAGAAGAAGAAGAGGAATGGATTTGACGCCCATTTTTGGAATTGGAATTAGTGCAAGGGGTGATTAATGTTTGTTGCTAAGGGAAGAATTGAAGATTGATTGAGGTATTTGATGGTATGTTTGAAGGAAGAGTTTGGGGTTTATATAGATAGATAATTGGTATGAGTCATGAGTGCAACTTGTAATTGGTGATTGTGGTTGGTAAAATAGCATTATTAAACTTAATTACAATTAAGATGTAAAAGGGTTTACCTACCTGGTCTCTACTTAATTATTCAATTTTTTTTATCATAGTAGTAATTAATTTATTGCCACGTAAGTTATCAGGAATGTTCACTTACCCACCATGGGCACAATTAATTTGTAAGCAACTGACGTGGCAGTGACACGTTAATGATTTTTATAAAATATACGTATTAATAATAACTTTTTTAAATATATTATCGCCACGTCAATCGTGATCCTACTGCATTCCTCCTTGAGTTATATGGTTAGGGTATTGCATTTTTGTCTTATGTGAAGCAAAACTGCATTAAACCATTAATCAAATGGACATTAACCATTTACAAATTTCACTGCAGTACATGAACTACAATATACATCTCGTAGCATGGATCTATTTTACGTGCATATATCTATTTTTCTTAACAATGATACAAGTTGCACAAATTTTATCCTAGATTAGTTGTATTAGAATGTGATGAATATAAGTCAACCTATAAGTAAACTCATAAAGTCGCAAGTCTTGCTCGCGTGCCCATCATTTTTATACTATTAATTACCTCAAAGCCAAGATGTCTAAAGTCTAAATCAACTGTGCAATTTTCAACTATAGCAGCTATCGACTGAAATTGAGGCTCAAGAAGTAATCGCTTCCACTTTATAACAAGCAAAGTGCGCTATTACCTGAAAACTAGGAGGTCATAAGTTTGGCAATTTGCAATTTGCATAGAATCATTCTTCACTCATCATGCCATGACCTTTTAAGTAAAATAATTACACGGTTTCCGATTGAAATATGAGCATCAAGTGGAATATAAAAAGTTTCAATTGAAGATGAAAAATTTAGTACAAAAAGTTCGAATATTCCAATTTATAATATTGTATGGAAGTTTAAAATTTTTCAAGAGGAACTGCAAATAAAGTTACAGATTGCATCAAATACAAAAAAGCTGTACTCCCTTTAAGCTCCAAGAAAGGTTATCTTCCAAAATTGTCCAGGCGTAGCTTTACTACTGTGGGTATTTACCAAGAAGGGGGTAGTATAGTTTCTCAAGTCAGTCATCTTCAAGACCTATAAAAACTCTTAACAAATACAAGACGAAGATTAGAAATAATCGATTAAAAAATAAAGGGAATACCAAAAAAAAAAATGAAGCAAGGAAACTTACCAATACCTACAGTCAGCTGCCAGAATCGTCTGCAAACAAGTAGAGCTTTCATAATAAGTTCAATGCCTTAAATCCCTTCAGGTGACTTGAGCTCAACAAAAAAAGGCCTGAACAAATTACCCTGAGTGACCAAAGAAAACAGAAAGTATTTAAAGACTTGGATTATGAACTCAAAAAAGAATATTTTGAGAGGTTTTAAGGGGGTAGATAGGCCTTACCCCATCACTGTAGGAACATCTTGGAGTACGCTTTTTTCTCCAAGTCACGTCTATCAGCAATCTATTATTCCAATTTCAAAAGATGAACAGATATTTAGCAATACCAAACAAGTGTTGCTGACATTTATATTCTACAAAATCTCAAAGACTCGTCATTACCTTCTTCTTTGCAGCTGCAAGCTCCTTTTTTATTGCTCCTACAGCAAAAGCAGTAAAGACTCAGCTACATGGTAATATAAAGGCACAAAACATGCACGACAGGGGGAGAGAGAGAGAGAGAGAGAGAGATCAGGAACTAACCATCATTTGGTTCCAATTCCAGTGCCTTCTTAAAGCTTTCAACTGCAGCATCTATATCATTGAGAGCGATATTTGCCTGGTCATTCAGGGGATATAAGTATCAGTATCATAGAGTAGAGTATTGACATAAAACAATATACTATAATTCATCAAAACCAACTTTCAACATATATATAAGGTAGCACTAGAAAATGATCAGGTTCAAACAGTCTGATGATAGTATTTTCACGAACACATTACACTCGATCTCAAGCTTTTCCCTCCAAAACATAGGTCTTATGCACAGGTTATCGGACACAGGAAATGAATTATACCTTTTGAAAGCATCTTACGCATGAATAGTACTGAACATTACAAAAATCTAAACAGGATTTTAAATCATATAAAACCGTGTTATATTTGGTCAGGTTTATAATGTTGCACAAGGGCTGAGCCTCCGCCTCAACTGATTGAAAGATACAGTTCTAAGTTTCCAACCAAAGATACCCCAGCTATTCCTACCTACAATCCATCTAAATAAACACACATAATCTATCCTTCATTGTAAATGCTTATTTGTATACAGGACTTCTCTGGTAGTAGGCAACAAATTTTGATTCTAAAATACATTTGTAAGTGAAATGTAGGGTGTCTGAATCAAGTTGACAAGCAAAAAATCCATTATAATCTGGATACTGCAAATAAGTGAATTATCACACGACAGATATATAAGGCATAAGATATCTCAATGCATCAAGCAGGTTTTTAAAATTGATGAAAGAAACCAACCTGGCCCTGCCGAAACAATGCCTTAGCATTGTTCCCACCATCACGCATTGCAAATTCCGTGTCCTGAAGTGCTCCCTTCAAGTCTCCTAGTTTCAGTTTACATGCCTAGAAAAGACAATTGTATAATGTAGTCAAAGAAAACATTCTCAAGGATGCTACAGCATAAACATATGTGAGTCGTCAGATAACACTATAACTATAGAGCCATATTCCAGTGGAACAGAAATTACTTCCAAAAAGATAATTTATTTGACGAGTGCCGATTCAAGTACAGTAATTGTTGCTAAACTAGACACTTGAAACCAATGAATGTTGAACTGGAAAGCATACTAAAACATATATCTAGATCTCTACTTATATGTATAATTTTACAGGATATGGACCAATAATATGCACATTAGTCGGTAAAAGGTAATATGCAATAACACGAGCCAAACTACAAATTCAGGTATAAGCAGTATGGCACCGAAAAGTAGCACTGAGCACAGAAGTCCATTGTCGTGTTGAATCGAACAATTTTTCCTATACATCCAAGTTACTGAACCCTATTTATCTAACTCAAACCAGGAAAATCATAGAAAACATGGGGTTACGATGACTCCGGAGGTAAGTTACAAGTTAGCATTTGAGTTCAGTATCAGCATTACCCACAGATTATATACACGCCAGGGAGAAAAGGTAAAATTCTTTAAATTGTAACAAAGTATTGGAAATCAAAAGGGGAACTCACAGAACTATTGGTGAATATCGCCGCCTTCATCTTTCTTAAATTTAGACTTTTATCTGACTCAAAAAACAAATGCCAGAATGAAAATCGTCCCTCACAGCAGATAGTATAAAATGGAAATGTAACTTCTAAACCATAAAGACAAGAGAAAATTCTGACCACCGTCGTCGATCCCTTCCTTTTCCCAGCTCACATCCAAATAGCGAAGAGCCTTTCTGTACTTCCGGAGAGCCATCTTGTAGTCTTGCTTCTGCAAACACCAATTACATACAAAATAAGATTTACTTAGGAGCAATGAGAAGAGAAGGCAAAACAAAATACTCTTATCAATTAGAGAGTCAGTGTACTCCATCACCTTAAAGTGATCATTTCCATATCCTTTAATCGATTCCACAGCCGTTATCCACCATGATAGCTCAGTAGAAGTTTCATCAAGATCAGTAGGCCAGTCGGGATACAAATCCCCATCATTGAAGAAATTTGCTACGCCATCATCAGCCCCCTCTGGAATTTCTCCACAATCAGAAATAACAACATCAACTGCGGGAAGATCATTTTCACCGATAGTGACATGCTCAGCTGAACGAACTACTCCCATGCCTTTGATAACTTTCCCAAACACAACGTGCTTCCCATCCAGATGTGATGTTCGAGTCGTGGTGATGAAAAACTGGGAACCATTAGTATTGGGCCCAGAATTCGCCATGGATAACATACCCTTCCTTTCATGTTTTAGTTCAAAGTTCTCATCTTCAAACTTCAGCCCGTATATAGATTCCCCTCCAGTTCCATCACCAGCAGATATATCACCACCTTGTACCATAAAACTTTTAATGACACGATGAAAACCGGATCCCTAAAATGAACCCAGAACTATCATAAGAAACTATCATGAAAAAGAAGCAATTGCCTAATCAAATGAGAAATCTTGTGAAACAAAACTATCAAAATCAGAATCAAGCGATACGGAATACCTAAAATAAAATTAAAAATTAGAAGGAAAAATCTCAGAGCGAAATCAAACTTAAACGATCATAATTGCTTTCCCATTCCATGTCCTATAACAACTCTTAAGTACAAATTCGTACAAATATTCTCAACCAAACCGATTGCTTAATCATATGAACCAAAAAACGAACTATAACTTGCAAAATTATCCGATCAGTCAATTACGCGAAGCTTCCGCTAAAATCGCTCAGTTTCAGAATACTTCCAGTGATCAATCAAATCAAAAACAAATAACTTTGCACTTCACACACATTCAGTGGTTATGTATGAGCGGAATACGAAAACGAAGAGCAAAAAACCTTGTAATGTAGAGGAACGCCGGTGTTGGGGCCAATGCCTTTCTCTCCAGTACAAAGGGCCCTGAAATTCTCTGCGGTTTTGGGAACTACGTCATTGTAGAGTTCGATAACGATCCTCCCTTCCAGCTCGTCTCCGATGGTGATATCCAGAAAGCACCGCGGCCTGCTACCCATGGCTGTTCTCCTTCGCTCACACAGTGCACGTTGACTGTGTGTATGTATATGCGAGCAGAAGAAGAGTCTGGAAGAAGAGTGAAAATAAATAAAACCCTAAGTCCCGCTTTATGTATGATTCGAACTCTTGAGTCTTGAAGCTTTCTTTCTTTCTTCCTCCTCTCTTCTTTCTCTTCCTTCAATTTTTCTTTTCTTTTTTTTGAGGTGGGGGCAGTTTTCTTATGTTTATTCGACGCCGCTCTTGCTAACCTGCGCTCTGTCCCTCAGATAATTAAAAATAGACTCAATAGTGTGTAACTATTAATTTTAGTTATGCACACTCACACATACACCAAACGTAGACTCGAACGACCAACTTTTTGATTAAAAAGAAATCGTCTTACCAATTGAATTGCGTTTGGTCGTCAAATTTATTTATGAGTTTACTATTATAAGTTTTTCAACAAATACTTTAAAATTGCTTCCAATCCTTTAATAAAGTTTGGAACATTCGGATACACTTTTGTGGAATTTAGTTCTTTTGAAAGTGAAGTCAAAAGCAGAGTGACTTATATACTTTAACCAAATTTGGAATAAATAAGTCGTGTTCGATAATGTTTTGTTGGTGCGTTCATTTATGGATTTACGCCTATGAATCGGATTTTGAATTTGAATTTGTATAAGTATTACAAATAATAAATGAACACTATCAACATACTAGTATGTAATAAAACCAAGCATTAATTGAGTTATTGGAGTTGTTGAATTTTGGAACATACTTTTTGATATTTTGGAATTATCCCATTGGAGGAAGTGTATAGCGTAGATTTATCCAAGGCTGTTCAAATGTGTGGGTTGATTTTGCCAAGAACTATTACATTGGAAGAAAAGACATATGTGTGTCCACTTCTTTCAAAAATCCATTTTTTTCAATTAAACAATTCACCACTATTGCATCAAGAAATAAATTCTTGAAATGCTAAATTTCACTTATTTTTTGCTCGGATTTAAATTAAAATACTTCTACATAGAAAGAGCAGATTTTACTATAAAATATAAAATGATAATAGTATAGTAATTCGCAGCATATACTGAGAATAATTGAGAGACAATATTGATGATGGCATAGCACACTATAGAGAGATGATAATAGAGCAAGTGAATTATTAGTGGTTGATGCTTTTAATTGGCGAAAAGTCTTAATGAAATATTGTCCTCTGCGCTATTAGTATACGATTGAATCCATCTGAGGCTGACTCATGCATCCAATCTAATCGACAGCAATTTGTCACCCTTTTCTAAAATAATTTATAGGAGGTTATTGGTATTTTTAATGGATTCATATTCATCGATCACGTGCGAATTTTCCAATTCAAATTATTTATTGCATTCTTTAACTTATTTTCTTGACCTATTTTATTTGTGAACAACAAGTGACTTAAAATTCAAATCATGTAAAATCTTTCGAGAAATGATATTTCTTATTAATTTATTTAACATGATTATCGTTGAATTTTGACGAGTACTAAGCTAGTTTAACTTTTATTTCTTCTAAATCAATATATATCATTTCATGTTAATTAATGGGAGTGCTACAATGGGAAAATATAATGTCTAAATCTTGATTAAATCGATTTTGATTCGAATAGGTGAATTCTCACACCCGTATATATTTATTCACATAATAAGCACTAAGTCTCAAAAACTTGAGTAAATATAATAATAAAAAAATCCCTATAAGTCGACAAACAATGACAAGAACCAAATACAATAAATAAATAAAATAAAATAATATATATATTAATAAAATAATAATGCTGGTCTCCCATGTACCAAAATCCCAGCTCCATTTATGAGCGGAACAACGCAAATACAAAGGATTCCCAGCAAAAAACAAAAGAAAACCAAAAAACAAAAAAAGATTGGAAAAGTATCAAGATTACACCATCACGATCAATCCAAGAAAACAGAGGAGATCACGATTGTTCTCGCAAGAGACAAATGACGACGAAGAACATCCTTCCTTAATAAAAAAAAATTAAAAACCCTCCTACTTCCTTCCTAATTTTTTAAATTTAAAAAAAAAAAAAAGGAAAAAAGAAATTAAAGAATCGAGCTCGAAACCACGGCCACAGATTGCATGCTACTGGATCGACACCATTCATTGATCCCATCTCAGTAATCTACCTACTCGTGCCAATATCTCATCTGATGTGCAGTAACAATATATAGCAAAGAATGAATATAATCAAATCATGATAAATGACAATGAAAAATGATGATCAAACTTGGATTGCGAGGGGCTTGCCGCGGCCCATGGTGAAGCCACGGGTTCCGTCGGGCATCCGGGGGCCCTTCACGGGGAAGCTGCTGCCGAAGTGCGACGACGTGGCGGGCAGGCTGCGCGTCGCCTGCAGCTGAGGCCGGTGCTGCTGCACCTGCTGCTGCTTCGCTTTCCCTCTGTTCTTGGACCAGCTCCTCTTTAGCGTCGCCCCGCTCTCCTCGGCCTCCGTCTCCGAGTTGCTGAGGCGGGACCCCTCCTCGTGATGGCTCGGCACGTCCTCGTCGAAGCACACGTCAAACTCCGACTTCCGGCACTTGAGCACAGACTTTGGCTGCCCATTGATCAATGTTAGAAAAAGAAACATGAATAGGAGAGAATGGTGATGGAGTTTGATCGTACCGAGCGCTTGAGCATGACCCTCACTCGCATGCCTTTTCTCCAGTTCCTTTCGTCGTTCAATTTCTCGGCCTGAGGAGTTTCAGTTACATTCATTCAACAAACTAACCAAACGTAGAACAAAACCAACTACTTCTATATATAACAGAACAAGAACAAGAACATACTGCTCTCTCTGCAGTCTCAGCATTCTCATATTCCACCAGAGCGTGAAGCTTCAAAATTCAAATCAAACACCATAAACAAGTCAAGTAGGAGCTAAGATCACGATGGTTTTCCGAGAAATCGCAAACTAATTCAACTACCTTATTGCTGATTACTATGTCTCCCTTAGAAGATCGCGATGAATTGTGCTCCTGCGGTTGGCATATACGGATTGACTTGATACTGTACACAATCAAGATATATAACTATATGAGCCTACGGTTTAGCATTCATAGTAAACAAGAGATTTAGGATATATTGTATTTCCCTACTTTCCAACGACGTTGAACATTTTCTCGATTTTCTGATGGGAGTGATCATCAGGGAGATTTTCAGCTATCACAGTTCGCAACTGCAGCTCCTCCTTTTCTTTCTCCGTGAAGGGATTCTTGCGTTTCACCTTCTTCCCATCACTGCTCACAATCTACACATACATATACAGCACGATTTCTTTACCACAATTGATTTAGAAAGGATGCATTTTGCCATAATTGATTTATTATCATTGAAGACTAACCAGTTTTGATGAGGAGCGGAGAGCCTGCGCCACCATCTGGTTATTAACGTTGAGGGATTTCAGTTTCTTCAGAGTAGACACAAAATTTATGGGGACTGTTAACAACCCAAAAGCAGGATGAATATAACATATTCCTAAAACAGAGATCAAATCATGAATTTATTTCCAAAAAATTCTCACCATAGCCCTCAGGATCCTTATTCACGTGTTTCACCAGAGTTTCATTTGCTAGCATGCTCATGTCGCTGAACATGTATTCTGCCTGTCGTGAACGCAACTCAATCAACCCCACAATCAAAATTCGCAACAATGTGCCTAAAGTTTGAATCGATCGAGGGTTTACAACGATTGATCGTATCAATTGAATAATTCATGATCCGAATTACGATATCGTACATCAAATTTCGTGTAGATTTCAAACCCTAAATCACAAACGCAGACGCAGACGAACCTGTTTGATGATTTTTTGTTTGAGTTCCTCGGAAAGGACGACATCCTTGGGCTGATTCTGGGTCTGAGAAACGTGGGGGGAAGAAGCAACCTTGGGATTAGCCTTCGATTGAACCAAAGGAATCGTGATTTCCTGATCGGCGACGTAAATCCAACTGCCGGCGGCGCCGTCGATGGACTGGAAACACGGGTAGAAGTAGCCGGTTATGGGGAGTTGGGCGGCGGGGGGCGCCGCCATCGATTGGGCCAGCGTCGGCACGAATTCCGGCGCCGCCACGTTGAATTTGAAGGAGCCGCTACTGCTCCGCCGGCTCTCTTGCTTCGATTCTTCCTTTTCCCGAGCATAATCTTGTTCGCTCATTTGCGCCATTCTGTTCGTAACCTTTTTTTTTTTTTACACCTTTTTTTTTTTTGGGAGGAATTGTTTTTTGTTACACGAGAATGATCTTTTTCTTGAAAAGATGAAGAGAAAAAATTTAAAAAAAAATAATAAAGAAATTAGTTTGGATCAAAGCTGTGGCTTCGACTTCTTCATGCAGAATTAGGGAGAGTTGGATTTGTAGGGGAAATTGTTGTTTTCTCCTGAATTTTAGTGTTTATTCAAATGATTTGTGTGTTTTCCCGGCCACGAGTTGCCGCCTTTTCTGGGTTGACTCTTTATTTTCGAAAAATATATGGACCGTATATATAGATAGGGCCCACTGCCCCTAATTTATTATTTATATATTATTTATTTATCTTTTTTTTTTATACTACTCCGTGCTAGCATTCTCTGAAAAAAAAAAAAATTACTTGCAAGCTTCATGTTTTTAATTTGGCCTATATAGGTGTATAATATCTATGATTAAGAAGATTCTCTATTCCTATATACTAATCATTTTTGTTTCTGTTTTTATGACTATATTATACATAAAGTAGTAGCTCATTTCATTTGAGGAAATAACTCTCTCTCCAAAAGGTATGAATCATAGCCATTTTTTTTTTAATCTTTGAGACTATTTATATATTATTCATAAATTCAATGTTCAAAAAGAAATAAATCAGTTGACAACGAAACGCAACCCAATTGATAAAACGTTTCTTATCCAACCAAAAGGTCGGGTGTTCGAGTAACTTTAAAGAGAAAGTGAGGAACTATTATTCATTCTCATTTAATTAAAAAAAAAATCATTTAAAATGGGACAAGAATGAATATTAGCATTGTGAAACAGTATTACACCTTTTAGCAGGAACGGAGCCACGAATTTATATATAGTCGGGTGAGTTATAAAAAAATAAATAAAGATTTTTTTTAAGAAACAAACTAAAGAAAAACACACAGAATGAAAAAAGAAACTCAAATGAGAGGAGTAATATATAATAAATTGGAGGACAAAAGATTAGAAAAATAAAAATTAACACTTTTATATTATAAAATAAAAACAAAAAAAAATTTAACCGGGAGATCACCGAGTCGAGCCCGGTATGTGGCTCCGTCCCTGCCTTTTAGATCATGTGGGCTTCTCTATCACATTTAGCCCGGATAAAAGTAATATGGGCTAGATCATTAAAAAGCCCAATGCACGAATTTTATTTTATTTTTTTTCAATAAGTTTTTCGCCAAACGGAGAATGTCTTTTGAATAAAATAGTTTTGTGCTTTGGACCTTCTACTCAATGTTTAAAAAATCAAACCGGAGGTCAAATCAACGAAGCCTCCGGTTCCCGGTTTTTCCGGTCGAACCGGGATTGAACCGGCCAAAAACCGGGAAAAATTGGGAACCGAAACCATGTCCAATTCCCGGTTCAACTGCCCGGTCCGGTTTTTAAAACACTGCTTCCACTACACTTTAAAACTGAAAACGGGCTAAAATAAAACCTTCAGATGGATTCATTATTAGGGAATGAACTTATTGAAATGGCTATTATGCCCTCGGAAGGGAATCTGTTGCAAACCAATAATGAGTCAACATTTGCTAGGAATACAATGAACATGATATGGGCACGTTGGAAGTAATGTGCTGCATATAGCATCAGATTCCCTTTTCCAACTATAAAATGTTCAATTTTGGGAATTAGCTGAATTTTGAAAAAAGGAATCCAATCAATAAGGGGACAAAATGTGGAAAGGCAATATATATATATATATTATATAAACTTTAGATTAAATAAAGAAAAAAGAGAACCCTAAAGAAGATCGAGAGAAAAGAAGTAGAAGAAGAAGAAGAAGAAGAAAAATTGAATTAGGTGATTCTATCCTTTTCACCTAACAATTTTTTAGGCCAAATATTTATTGGATATGGTTTCGCTCGCTATATATCTTCTCCCCAAGATTCCTCCTCCCAATAATTATTTCTCTATAAAATAAAAAATAATCTCTAACTATTGATGTAAGGGTACGTATGATTTTTAAAATATTTTGGACACATGACAATCGTTTATGGGTGCAATAAAAGATGTTACGGCAACATAATATTAGAATCCTGAGTGGTGTATGTTTGTTATATATACACAAAATCATTAGGATAGTTTTGTTTTTTTGTCCATGATTGAATAAACTATTCTGAACGCTTGCATTAATATCATTGTATTGATACAACATAATTTCAAGTGATTTTTTATTTTTATTTTTTTCTCTCAAGAGATAGTTCGTATTTATTTATTTGACCTCATCTCGAGATATTAAGTAGTAATGTTTCCCTACCCATCGTAGGCATGCTTAATATGCCCACGGATGAGGTGGCGGCATTATATTTAAAGAAAAAATTAATTAGTATACTTTATAAAAATAAACCCTACTAAAAAAAAACTAAACCCTAACAAAAAAAACTAAACCCCAAAAAGAAAAATCATTGACGTGGCACTGCCACGTCAGCCGTGGACACATTAAGGGCTTGTTTGATAGCCTATATAAAGCCTATTATTGTATAATAGTATGGCTTTGACTAATGTTTGGTAGGCTATATTAGTTAAACATGAGGCCCTATGCTAAGTCAAAGTCCTCTACTAAAACATTATTTCTTCACTCATATTTAACTCTCCCTACCCCCATTTAAGTAATATGGATTTGCATAGTAAAATCATATTGCCCCTTTTAGCCTCTAAAAAATATAGAGGAATGGATAATTAAAGAAAATAAAGATATATTTGTAATTTAATAATAAGTACAAGGTTATTTTAGGAATTATACAAGTTAGCATAGAGTTTAATGTATGCTACCAAACACTTGTTATAATTGTACATAGATTTTAGTAATGCTACCAAACACTTACATATATTAGCTATATAGATTTATTCTCTGCTATTTACCTTGATACTATTAATATAGACATTACTAGATTAATTACCAAACATGCACTAAGCGTGTCCACGGTAGGTAGGGGATCATTTCTCATTAATTAGAAGGTGAAAAACAATATATCTAACACGCAGTCAATTTTACCGACAAATGATTAAATTACTGTATTTTGAAAAAGACGGGACATTAAAAATGTTTTAACTAAGATAATCTAAAAAAACAAAACACCCACCCTAATATTCCAAATCTAGATGGATTTAGACGAGAAAACAAAGATCATTGGTAAAATGGCAATTAAGACAGTAATTAGCCGAATAATGATGGATTGACCCAAAAGGAATTAAAAAGAAATTGGCTGTTTTAGGAGAGAGGCGCTACTGTCCTAAGTTTGAACAATCAAGATTCTCGTCTCTTCTCTTCACATTAAATATTACAAATATTATCCTTCAAGATTCCCAACAAATCAAACACAATAATTATTTATAGGAACTTTTTGATTCCGAACGTTGTCTTTATTCACAAGACAGATGGCAGAAGCAACATGGAATATGCGTGCTATAAAATTCAACTTAAATTCATTCAACAACTATATTAAATATCATTCATTCAATTTTATTTTTTTTTAAAATACATGTATAGTATTTAATACTAATAAAAAGAGAATGACAAGGAAAAGCTACATGTTGTTAAAATAACAATTAAAGTAATGGTGTTTATGAAAGTTGCCATATACGCTAAGAAAATCGTGGGAATAGTTAATTGTGTAGTCCCCACCGATTTGAATACGTATAAATTATATTTTAACTAAGCGGCGGCAATAAATAACAGAAACATCAAAATCTTGGTAATATCTTTTTTTTTTTAGGGAAAATCTTGGTAATATCTTAGATGAGATAAGTAGGAATCTTGTCTGTTCATCAACCTTTCGGAGAACTTTAAGTATCATCATTTTTATTGGCCATGTTTCATTAATTATTTCATCACTTTTTTATTTTTATTTTATTTTCTCACAAAGAGCAAAAGACGAAAATAGCCTTACCGTTAAAAGTACATTTAAATTAGATGCACCGTGAAATAAATAAAAATTAAAATTGAACAGTAGTAGCAGTATTTTGATTTAGGTTATAGGCGTTGAAAGAGTGATCATAGATTTCAACAAACCTTTTGTCTTTTGGTAGACAAAAGGTTCTTTTTTTGATGTTGCCCAATCTTGAAAGCATTCCATTTTCATGCCCAAATATTGCCTTATTTCTTCCCTATTCTTATCGAATGAATAGAATAGGATAACTTAATCTATACATTAGGATTAAGCTAAAGAAATATGGGTGGTGCGGTGGCCCTACTCATTAATTTCAATTAAATGATTTAAATCCCTAAACACAACAATTAGTAATTGATTAATTCTCAATAATGAATAATGAAAGAAGAAGTAATTAATTAATTTGGATTGAACAATAGCCGGAGAGGAACTTGGTACACTGCAAAATTCCGTAAGAGAGATTGGTTTAGTTCCCTATGTTATTGTACATGATGAAGGATTTATGAAGATCTGATCGAATTCCTCTCTGTATCTGCAAAACTGTATGCTTCTTCTTCTTCTTCTATACATGGCTCTCTCTCTTAAATGATGAGTGCTTGTTGTGACTCTTCCAGCTGTGGCTCTCTGATTTTTCGTCGTCGTCTTCTTCGATACTGTCGCCGCCTGTGATGGAGGTGCCCCTTGAAGATCCGGCTAAGTGGAGAGGGCCTTGAGGCGAACTGGATTGGGAATTGCTTGGCTTTGAAGATTCGCTGCATTGTTCTTGCTGTGGAGGAGGAGGAACTCTCCGCGTGTGAAGCCGATATTTCTGCAGAAAATTATTAACCGAATTGGAGATCAATTAATTGAGTAATTAGAGACGGATTAATGAAATTGATGAGAAAACGGTAGGAATTTGCACCTGTAGATGAGATTTCACTTCGTCGTTGGTGAGGCCGTCGACTTGCATAAGCTCTCTGATCTGTTTAGGAGTTGCCGCTGCAGATATGGATCGAAGGGGTTAACTAAACAATCTTCGGCTTAATTATCAGCAACTCAAATTGATTATGAAGAAAATTAAGGATCGGAGTTTCTGGAATTCGAACCTTGAGCGCCTCCGAGCTGCTGCAGGGCGCCAACGAAGCGGCGGTGGAGCTCCGGCGACCAGCACCGCCGCTGCTTCCGACCGGATTGCTGCGACTCCGCCTTGAAACTCGACTGACTGTTCGAAGAGCCTGATCTACTAGAACTGGATTTCGAGCTAAAACCATTAATAAAAATCTCCTCCGTTGAATTCTTAATCTCAGGTGTGCGCAGCGAGAGCGACGGCGCTCCTCCCGGAAATTCATCCCTGCTCTCTTTTCCGACCGTCATCGCCAGAAAATTACTGCATCTCTTAAAAGGAGAGAATGCCTTTTCCGGTGCCCTAATTTTACCGCTCTGAAATAACTCGTTGATCGACGGCAGATCAGCTGCTGCTTCTTCCTTTCTCTGTTAATCGAAAAAGCAAAAAAAAGGAATTCATAAATCTAGAATCCAAATTCGGTTAAAATAATCTTTTGCCGCTTACGTTACCTTTTTACTGTTATCGGAGTTCCCTAACTGCACAGAGCTCATCCAATTCATTTTCTCTCTCCTATTTACAACGGCTGTTTCCTTAACGTCGTCGATTTTCTCTACCTTCTCATCGGAACTACTTTTCTTCAACGGTATGAACTCCTCCAAAATTGGTTCCGGATTCAGGTTCCTGCACTGCATTATCTCCTCCTTCATCGTCGCAATTGCTGTGAAAAAACTCATCATCAGAAACAAGCTAGCTAACACCCAAAAATCGTGAGAGATCGGAATTAAAAGCTTCAAAGCCCTAATCCTCTTCAATAAATTCAGTTCCTGGAATTAGGGGAAACGGAGAGGAGGAGGAGCTCACCGTCGTTGAGGAGGAGCATGCAAAGAGGGAGCTCGCGTTTGAACGCATCGATCTTCTTCATCTCTTCTCGCAGCCGATTAACGTAATCATCGAGCTTCGAGATCTTCTCCGATACGCTATTCATCCTCGAAACTTCTGCAAGGAACTCTGCCGTCGATTTCGGCTTCGGCGGAAGACTGCAATCTAAGGTGAGCCCCGGCGGGATTAGCGATCCCATTTTATTGCCAGATCTTGATGTTTATGTGCAGTATTATATACAAATGCGGACGATGGGGTTTTAGAAAGAGAAAGTAGAGAGAGAGAGAGAGGTGGGATTGAGGACGAGGAAGAAGATTCTGTTGAACAACGCCGAGTTTTGACAGAGGGGGAGGCTAATATGCGTAAATAATACCTGTTGTGTTTGTGTGTGGATAATTATATCAGAAAATTGGGGGGGGGGGGAAAAAAAAAAAAAAGTCTTTTTCATTTCGTCGCATATTTTATCTTCTTGCTTCCCATTTCTTCTCTCTCCACTTTTAAGTGAGAGAAACTGTGTGTGTGTGAGCAGAGATACTCGCTTTGCACCTGTGCAATAAATTATTTCCACAAAGGAAAAAAATATCAACGCTGTTCAATTAATTTTCTTATATTTCATATCAATGAAATGTTTTATAAATGGAAGACTGCGATACGGTAATAAATGGAGGGAAATTATTATGATAAGTTTAATGTACGATTCTTTGTAATTATCCTTTTTTTTTTTTGGTTCTCAAATAGTGCGTATTTCTAAAATAACTGGTAGCTTAGATAATATCAAAATTGGAAAACTAAAGAAACATCAAACATCGAACATTTTACGTGCAAATGTGTATGAACATATGCTTCATGATTTATGCGTGTTTATATTTATTTATTGATTTAAATTGTTTTTTGCTAAGTAAGGTAATTAGCTTTTAAAAATGGTTCCAACTATACACTTAAACATATTGCAAATTTAAGAATTATGTTTCTAAACCGGATTTATGAGCACAATATACATTAAATTATAAAAACGTTGTTAATATTAATAATAGCTAAACGTTCTGAGTGATGATTTTGAGATAACTAGATCGTGAGTAATTAAGCATCAGAATAGTTTGAATAATTTGAGTTGTTCAATTCTTTTACCTAAACGATGGAGTATTAAATACTCCCTCCGTCCACCATATTAAAACTCAAAATTTTCGGCACAGGTTTTAATGCAATGTGGTGATATATTAATAAATTAATATGTTGAAGTGCTAAAGTAGGGTAATTGTGGGTTCTTTTAAAAATTTTGTGAGTGTTAAAGTGTAAAGTAATAAAGTTGTAGGGCCTATTACTAAAAAGATAAAAGTATCTATAGATGGTGGACGTCCGGATATAGTATTTGTGTCTAAAGATTATGGACGGAGAGAGTATCATGATTAATTTGAAATCGTGGACGGTAGATTCTTGATTGCATGGTGTATTTCTAAAAGGGAGAAAAATAGCAATTGAACCATTTTTCTCTTTTTTCTGTAATAAAATAAAGACACTACACACAATGTACATATATATTCGACTGTATTCCACCCTCAAAACATATATATATATATATATATATATATATATATATTCGACTATATTCCAATTTATAATTGCATACTAGATTTTAGAGACCCACTTCTACAAATTATTACACAAACAAAAAATGCCCAATTGAATAATATGGTACCAAAGTCAAATGAATAAGGGACCAGCATTCTTTATTTTTGGCTTGACATCGTTTATAAGTTTGTGAATTATTTCAAAAAAAATTTATTCACATGACACAATAATTGTAACCCGAAATTTAACATCCCACCTCGAGTTTCCAATTATTATATACATAATCGTAAAATGAATACAATTGACGTCGGTAGGAAACAATAAGCACATTAAAATCATGATAAATTATTAGATCGCATCATATCTTCACTTTATCTTAAAAGTTGAGTATATAACTCTAAAAAAATTATAATCCAAGTATTAAAACGTGCCGTAACGAAATTAATACATACGAGAATAAATATTTACCCTTGCCCTCAAAGAATAATGAATTACCCTTTCGAAAACTTTAGGAAAATGCCAAAATCGAACCAAAAAAAAAAATCGGATCTCCTGAAACTATTTATACACACAATAATTAGTACACTAAACTCTTTTGAAATAGACCTTTTTTTAAAAAATAAAATAAAATCGTAACTTGCTAAAATTAGATATAATAGTTCATGAAGGACGGGAGTATTAAAATTCGACAAGGATGAAAAAAAAAAAAAAGAGAGAAGGATGTGGGGTGACATTTGGCAAGGGGTGCGACGCACAGATAATGCGTGTGGTACAACTTAATCAATCTCAATCTGGTTGTGTTTCTGTTTCAAGTGCTTAGAGATAAGGAATCTGGTGGGACAAACTCTGCTGCATTTCTCATCTCTATTCCCTAACTTCGAAAGCGATACCATGAGAGAGAAAAAGATTCTCCTCCCCTCTCTCTCTCTCTTCAATCTTTATCATACATACGATTTTTTTTAGGGTAAATTTGTTATAAATATACAAATTACACACGAATTTCGGTTTTCTTTGTAGCAATATAATACTCCCTCCGTCTCAAGTATTAATACACCTTTTTTTTTTGCACGGAATTTAAGACTGGAGTGTTTAGTGTGTAAAGTGTAATGTGTGTAGGGATGTAATGTGGATTATGTATTTAGACATATTTTTAAATTAGAGCATCATAGATGCATAATAACATATCCATGTTTGATCTTAAATGAAAGATCGTATCAATACTTTTAATTTGGTATAAAACTCATAAAAATTGAATAACAAACGAGAAAGTTATGATAGTTTAAACTTTTAGAATTTAAATTATATTATAATACGTGCTGAGAGGTGAGTGGATGATGAGATTTAATTAGATAATATTAAGTGTAATAAGGGATTTACTAATTATACCATTAATTAGCTAATTATTTCTCAAAAAGAAAATGTGTCAGAATACTTGAGACGACCCAATAAGAAAATAGTGTCAGAATACTTGAGACGGAGAGAGTAAAAGTTTGGTAGGAGGAGTATAATCAATGTTTTGAAAACCGGACCAGAGGTCAAACCGGTGAGGCTTCCAGTTCCCGCCTTTTCCGGTCGAACCGGGAAAATCCGGAAAAACCCGGGAACCGGAACCATGTCCGGTTCCTGGTTCAACCGGTTCAACCGCCCGGTCCGTTCCGGTTTTTAAAACATTGAGTATAATATACAAATTTTTGATTGTTTTATAATTTCCTTAATTTATATTTTCGGCAAAAACTAAAAGTGGCGTGGGATCTGATATTGCTGATGTGGCTTATTCTTTTTGAATCAATATCTAATTGGCTGGCTCATGTGGCTTATTATAATATACAAACTTCAATTGCTTTCTCATTTGTTTTTTTAACCTAGGTCGGTGGTAATTTTGTTGAGGCGGCGGTGATATCCCCGCAGTGGTCATGACCACGGGCGGATTAGCCGTCGGCAGGGGCGGATCAAGAAATATTTCAACACAATACTCTTAGGCTGCGTTTGGTAATCATCTCAAGATGAAGAATGATGATTCATCTCAAGATGACTCATATGAATAGTGTCAAGATGAATCATTCATCTCACCATTTGGTAGCAAAAAATTCAGACCCGGATGATATCATATTGTGTTTGGTACAAATTGCAAAACTCTAGATTAAAATTTAAATTGACTATTTTACCCTTATTAAATACCCCTACCGATTTCACTTTTTATCATTGAGATTAAATAGTACCATTTATTATTTATTCTTTATTACTCTGTATTATTATTATTATTATTATTATTATTATTATTATTATTATTATTATTATTATTATTATTATTATTATTATTATTATATTATTATTATTTATTATTATTATATTATTATTATTATTATATTGTTGAGTTATTATTTTATTATTCTTGTTATTATTATAATTATTACTATTATTGTTATTATTTATTTATTAATTATTTATTATTATTATTATTATTATTATTATATTGTTAAGTTATTATTTTATTATTCTTGTTATTATTATAATTATTACTATTATTGTTATTATATTTATTATTATTATTATATTTATTATTATTATTATTCTTGTTATTATTATAATTATTACTATTATTATTATTAAATTATTTATTATTATTATATATTACTATTATTATAATTGTTACTATTACTATTACTATTATTATTATTATTATTATTATTATTATTATTATTATTACTACTATTATTGATATTATTTATTTATTATTATGATTATTTTATTACATTATTATTATTGATTTTATTATTATTATTATTACTATTATTGTTATTATTTATTTATTTATTATTATTATTATTTTATTACATTATTATTATTATTATTTTATTATATTATTATTATTATTATTATTATTATTATTATTATTATTATTATTATTATTATTATTATTATTATTATTATTATTTGAAATCGTATAAATACATAAGGGTAAAATGGTAAGAGAGAGAAAATATTGTGTTACTGTTTGAATGAGTTCACCTCATCCGACCAAAAACGTGAGATGACTAAACAAGGCAGAACAGTGAAATATCAACGGGCCTTGTATTCATCTCGGGCCCTCCAGTTTATTTTAGTTGGTTACCAAACAGTGAGATGAACCAAGATGATCTCTCTCATCTTGGTTCATCTTGGTTCATCTTCTTTACCAAACACACCCTTAAAATTCAACTCATTAGTGGGGACTTTAATATAAAATTCCATTAAAAATGTTAATAATTTTATAAATTTGTAAGTTTTTTTTGTTGATTTTTTAAAGTAGGGGCTTAAGCCCCTTGTGGGGTGTGCATAGATCCGCCCCTGACCGTCGGTCATGAGTTTACCGATCTTTTCAAATTTTTTTAGCTTGTGTATCTATAACAAATTATGCTACCTACCGTTATTAACTCGCGAAGGCACAATCACATCAATATAATTATATCAAAATTTATTAGACGAAATATACCCATATATCATACTATTATCTCTTGTGAACGAAATACTACTACAATACGTGGGGCCTAACATAATAATGATTAATGATTATTACTATATTATTGTGTGATTATGCGGTCAAAATAAACATTAGATTCCTTCCAATCCCCACTTTCCCGTGATGAGAATAGTATTTTGTATTAACTACAATAATAATTAGTTGGAAGTTGGAGCACGTCTTTTTCCGCAGTCAAGAAATGCATCAATCCGTTCTTTGCGAATTATGTACCATACGCGCATTTCCTTGAAGAAGAAGAATATCACTAGCGACTTCTTCACATTTAATAATGCTGATGTTGAGAAAAGTCAGGAATCAAGAATCCAAACCATAAAATTTTGAAAACAAAGAAAAAAAGTATCCACACCGTATAAAATTAGAGCTGATTTATTAGGAGTATTATTTTGATGTGAGACCTCATTACTTGTTTTGTTATGTTAATACATTTTCCTAGAATCCAAGGAATGGTATCTTTGTCCCTGTTTCACACCATGATTGCTTTTCCAAGGATCCAAGAATATCTGTTTTAGGTAAGAAATGTTGTCAAAAATTTTATAGATTTTGTACTCTGCTCTCGAATTACTTTCCTAATTTGTAGTTACAAAAATCATAGCAAATTTATTGTGTCCAGTTAGTATAACCGAAATAGATAAAGAGATAAATAATTAAAAGTTACCAAGATATTTGACACAGAGAGTAGCACATAATAAATATCTTCAAAATTATCTTAAATTCTGTAATTTGTTATTATGTCCCATAAAAAAACTATATTTTATCTAGAGTTTATCTTTCATACTCATATTTACCACTTTATATCTTGTTTACTTTGATATAAGAACATCCGGTCAAACCGTATAAAAATATAGAAGCCCCTTATATTATTATGCTTAGTAAATCCAAGAGAACGATGTGATGATTTTATACCATTGTTTATCAATTTTGTAGAAAGACATATATGATGACAACGAAGCGCAGCTCAGTTGGTAAGACATGCTTCCCCTCCGATCTAAGAGGTCGAGGGTTCGAGTCACCCCAAGTGCGTGTGTGTGAGTGTGTTGTGTTTGCCTGATAAAAAAAAGAAAAAAAGAAAGACATATATGATGTTTGTCATACATGTATATCACATTATATTACGATTATCTGTACATGTAAATAGACGTAGCCGTAATCTCCAAAAATATATACCACTTGTGAAGAAAATTTCTTAACCTTTATGGAGTACAATTTTACGATAAATAATTTGTCGTTTTACCATTCACGAGAAGATATACTATGCAAAGATATATGTATATTAATTGAGTACTATAAATATTCCTCTTCCCCCACAAGATTCAGAGGAGATTGAATCATTGTCAGCTGTGATTGATTGGCTTTGGCTTGAAATGAAATAATATGGAATGAAATGGAATATAAATGAGGGAGAGAGTGGAGGGAGATACCGAAAAATAAAATTAGGGGCCGCTTGGTTAGAGGAGGGAAAGGGAAATGAATCAACAAAGGGAAAGGAAATGAATGAAATGAGAATGATTACCTATTTTCCATTTCGTTTGGTTGGAACAGGAAAGAAAATCAAAATTCTATTATATTTGCATGAATTATTATTATTTAAATAATATATTATTATTATTATTATTATTATTATTATAATATATTGAATTCAAATTTAAATAAATATAATATAAATATTATGTATATAATATATTGATTTAATATTATATAATATAAGTAACAATATATATTTGCATGAATTATTATTATTTAAATAATGTAATATTAGAGTATTATTATTATTTATTATTATTGTTATTATTGTTATTATTATTATATATTGATTTCAAATTTAAATAAATATAATATAAATATTATGTATATAATATATATTAATTTAATATTATAATATAAGTAACATTATATTTGTGTAATATCCCGAATTTTTCTAGCAAATATATAGTAGTCTATTACTATTAGGAATTAATTTCCACTCGGAGAAATATACTTTGTATTTCACAGTAGAAGATAATTTATTCTTCTTATAAATATTTATAAATATGCGTTTTCTAATGAATATATATTCTTAAAGACTTTAATTAGTTAATATTATTTTATGATTTAAATTATAACAATATATAGATACATATAAAATAATGCATATATACGTATATATATTATATATCTAAATATATATACACATAGATAGATATGCATATATATATATAGCAATACAAGTATTATATACGTAGATAACTTTGAATCATTTACTTTTTAATGTGAAGAGCTGCATGGCTCTTGTCTATAAAATCTTATACGTGGCACCCTATTAGTACACATAGTCTTGGTGAGTTTTATATATAGACTTATATGTCAAAACCTAAATTGATGACAAATCGAAGCTATTGCCTATAGCCTATGACTAAGCAAGTAAGATATCTTCTATAAATACTAGTCAATTTTCAATTTATTTTTCATATCGCAAATCAAGTA
The DNA here is from genome assembly GCA_001642375.2 of Mentha longifolia. Classification (NCBI taxonomy): domain Eukaryota; kingdom Viridiplantae; phylum Streptophyta; class Magnoliopsida; order Lamiales; family Lamiaceae; genus Mentha; species Mentha longifolia. The sequence continues at coordinate 9,237,640 of CM038115.1, read as the reverse complement.
TTCAAATTCCTAGTCCCGTTTCTCTAAGTATAGTAGAAGAAATATACCCTATCAATTTAGAGTTGGTCTCGAGGTTGCTCCAAGTTACAGGTAGGTAAAATATTTTGGCATTGTTTTTAATGCTGTTTAAATTTATGTTATAAAATGCAATTATCCATAAAAATATTTTGTGTGTATGTTCCAAGAAATGACTCTATGGATCGATCGAGATTCATTGTTAGTATCAGATATACTAGCTTTGAATTGTGCGCACCCCGGTTACATACGATGCCTTGATCACGTCGTATGCTAACTAATGGCGAATTCCTTGAGTTTTGACTCGGGTTTTCTGCAAGTACTGGGATTATTTAGGGATACGGCCTTGAACCCGGTCTAGATGAACCAAAGGTGATTTGTAGTCTTGGTTGAGTCCAAAAATGAACATCACACACCCCAAAATAATATTTGTATTTTCAAGAGTTGTTTTCTGCAAGCCTCTTGATATACTATGTATGGATAAATTGCCAGTTTTCAAAATGCTTGCCAAAGGGGCATGACCACTGAGTACATCAAGTACTCAGCCCAGAACTTTTTCAAATGTTTTCAGGTCTGGAAGCAGGTGATGCGCAGCAAGGCTGAGGCACAGGGTTGTTGCAAGACTTTATTAAGCTTCCGCTATGTTATTTTGCTCATAACTCTGATAACAAGACTACTAGTTTGATAATAATAAATAAGTCGAGGGCGTCATCTTCCAACCCTCTAGTTATATAATATGATTTCTTTGTTTCCTAAACTTATTTCTCTCTTCCCATTTTACTTATTGTTGGATGGAGAGTGTCGTGTATCAGTTCATTTTGGAAGCTCGAATTCCCACTCAATTATGGTTTTCCCATTTTTCGAAGTGGATGTCGACTCCTCTAGTTTACTGAAAGCTGGTTTACCCCATCTTTTACTTTATGCAAGGTGGAGAGTGTCATGCAATGGTTCCACTTGGACACTCGATTTCCTACTCACTCTTGGTAATTCCAATGTGTCGTAGTAGATGGTCGACTCCACTTGGCAACTTGACGCTGGTTTACCCCACCATTTTCTTTATAGTCTCATTTTACGTTTTAAGATACTCGTAAAATGGTCATAAATTAATACTATCCCCTTTCTTCCCCGTTTCTTTAATCCAACCCCCATCACACCCTGGTTCACAGGAATCGGGGCGTGACAATTTGTTTGCATGAATTATCATTATTTAAATAATATTATATAATATTATTTTAAAATAATATACTAATTTATTATTATTATTATTATTATTATTATTATATATTGATTTAATATTATATAATATAAGTAACACAATATATGTTTGCATGAATTATTATTATTTAAATAATGTAATATTATTATTATTATTATTAATATATATTATATAGATATTATTATGTATATAATATATTGATTTAATATTATAATATAAGTAACATTATATATGTTTGCATGAATTATCACTATTTAAATAATATAATATAATATTATTTTAAAATAATGTAATAATTAATAATTATTATTAATATTATTATTATTGTTATTATTATTATTATTGGTATTTTTGGAGTATAATTTTTTTAGATAGAGCAATAAAGGGTAAGGGAATCCCATTCCTTGGAAAATAGGAGGGAATGAGAAAGGGGGAAAATGGGGTAATCCATTCCCTTAAAGAGGGGAAAGAGAATGATTAAAAAGTGTAACCAAACATGAACAAAGGGAATCGGAGCTACTGATTCCCTTTCCCTTTCCTAATTACCCCGAAACAAACGACCCCTTAATGGAATGAGCCTTTTAGAACACGACACTAAACAATCTCCATCACTCCCTTAAAGCATCTTTCACGTGATGACAACTTCATTATTCATCGCATTTCCCCCTTTCCCTTCTCATTCGGGTATCTTCTCTCTCTCTCTATCTTCACCTAATTAAATTTGCTTCCTTTTATCTCTAAAAAAACCTACCGCAACCGTGAAATATAATTGGAAACCTCCTTACCCTAGGGTTTTTTATAATTAAAAGGAACGGATTTTGAAGGTAGAGGGCATTATCGTCATTTCATTTGCCTAAAATTAAAGAGAAAAATAAAATCAGTTTTATTTATGTCGGTCCCTAATCTTTATTTGATTATTTGTTAGGTATACAAATATTGGGTCACTTGGGTCACGTTACGTATGCTTTTTATACCAACTTTTTGGTGTTGATTCGTTCAAAGATTTCAACTCTTGTCGAGGAAGCCTGTTGGGCTTTGAATTTTGAGCAATGATTCTTTGGGCATGCAAATTTTAGCGCCAGCTAATGGAAATTTGTGACCAAAAGTGTCTTAATCATTTGTCGCACTTTTTAGATCAAATAATTCCTGCACTAAAAAAAGTGTATTCCACAGTTTGTATAGTACTGTATCTTCTAGTGTCCTCTCGTACTATTGTAAACGCAATATCTTGACGCTTAACACAATTTTGAAAGATAAATAATTATCATTATTTGATATTTTATATATATATATATATATATTCAATTTATATGATTATTGAAGTGGGACCGGACTCTGGAAGGATTAATTGTGAGTTGTTCTTGTGAGTGAAACATAACTCACACAAAAACGTGGATAAATTTTTGTGAATATATGTTAAAAAAGAAATATTCAAACTTTTTAATTTTACGGACAAATTAAAATTACAAATTTTACAAATTTTTAATAGACAGATAATATTATTTCATAGTGCAATTAAGACTATGATTTTTAAGACTATCTTTGAAAATGCCTATGTGTTCAAAATGCGGTATTTGGGTGGAAGTAGTATGCTAAAGATGGACATGATATGTATGTTGTCTCATGTAGTTGTATTTATTTATGATTTAAGCTGTAATCAACATATATTTTATGTGTAGTGAAAACTAAAAACGTAAAAAAATTAAAGCTGACTAATTTGGAATTCTGGAAAAATGAAAAATAAAGTGTAAAACTACATTTCTTTGTCCAAGCTATGGAATTAAGTTTTTGCTTTAAATCGAAGTTTAAAATCCAGTTTTGGTTCAGTTCGATTTAACTAAATTAATTTGAATTCAATTGCGTTGTCATTAAAACAATTCGACTTTTAAATTTTTGTTTGGTTTTCTGTTGATTTTCCACTACAGAGAATGACGTATTATTATTTTTTTTTAATTTGATTTTTTAAAAAATGAAAAATATGCAAATGTTATCCACTGGGCCGACGAATTTGTATAGAGATTCTAAACAATAAGGAAAAATTTGGATGGTGGGCCCCACAGAAAGATGGTCTTTCGTGTATCGCTAAAGACGGATCGCCGCATACATCTAATGACGGTGCTTTCTTTTGTATTATACTCCGTATTTGCTTTTATTCATTCATTTATCATCAAATATTATATTAATAAATATTACTGTAATAAATAATAGTGATCGGATAATATAATGGATGACTCAAGATTTTGCAATTAAAAAAAAATTAATCGACTGTTTTGTTTTTGCTTTCTTTTAGACTTCCACCCCTGAGCACTGAGCAGATTTGTTAGTTATAGAATGAAAACAAAAATAACTGAAGAAAATACAAAAGACAAATGTACAAGATATTAGATATCAGTTTTTATTATAAACTTCCACATTGTCGATAAATAATTTATAAATATTCTATTTGAACATGTATTATTTCAATAAATATATTTATAAAAAAAAATGTATAAAATATACTCCATTTGTTTTTATTTAAATATTCTATTCCAAATGTGGTTAAAATGTTATTTATATACTTTCTTGATATATACACCGTATAATTTGATGACGAGGGATACTTATAAAAAACTGAGAGAGTATGTTGTAATTTTAGTATTAAAATTATTGCATATAAGAGGCAAAATTAATTATGCGAATAACTTTTAAAGTTTTATTAACTCTTAGTTTTAATTAATAAAATATTATTAATATAGATAATACAATTTTGTGGTTACTTTAATATGGATAATAGATTAATTTATTTATTATTACTATTAATTTTTTTTTTTCCCCCCGAATAAATTTCGTACTTTCGGTTGGGCCAAACACAACCCATGAAAAGCGTAAAGCCTGCCATTTCCATGTGGGCAAGGCTCACGCGACTAATCATTTAACCCCCTTTTCTTCCACAGTCGCCATTAGTGCCTTGTTTGCCACATCTTTTTTGATTTTCCTATTCTTATGATTGATTTTCCTATATATATATATATTTACACAAAATATGTATATTAAATACGCGGTTATCATGTACCGTTCAATTACCTATGAAGAAAAGAAGAGCTCTGTTTCTTTACGATTGATGGGAAGTATAAAAAACCATCTTCGATTAAAAATAATAACAATAATAATCATAGTACAATTTTAGCTTTGGACCCATCAAATAAACTTCACGTGTCGTGTCTCCGCTTCAACTCCACAACTATAAACCCTTTGCTATTGTAAATTAATACGAAAAAAATATATACACAAGAGAGAGAAACCCTAGTTAATAAGTAATATCCATATTAAAATATATTTACAACATTTGATTTGATTTGTCACGTTTTACTAATTTTATTATTTCTCTTACGTGTATTGAAAGCACGAGAGAAAAAGTTTTCCCAATAGACATAATGAACAAATCTACATGAGTGAAATAGTCTATGACTTAATTACTTGATCAACATAATATCTTGAATTTTAACCAATTAGTGTTACATGCAAATACATGATTGTTGATGATGATGATTGTATATACTATATGTTTCTCCCCCCAAGACATTGGTTATCATAACGTTAGTCCTCTTTCCCTAATTGTTTTGTTACAATAATTACTTGCTATGATTTGCAATTAATATAGTATTTTCTTTAGATACTTGCATGGATCCAAGACTTATAACTTTTGACTAAAGATATTGAGCCGTGATGAGCCTTCATAATATTGAAATGCTTTACATTAGCCTGATGATGGAGATAAAGTGAATCATAATCATACACGATTCACATTGGATGAGCAATAATTTTCGTTAATACAATATAAGTATATTATTATTCGATTGAGAAATGTACTTGAAATAATTATTTTATTGAAGTTCTAAATTTTAATTAAGTTCGGTTTATTAATGACAACGAAGCACAACTTAGTTGGGAAGATACTTCCCCTCCAATACAAGAGGTCGGGGGTTCGAGTCACTTATACAAGAGGTCGGGGGTTCGAGTCACCTCGGATGCGTGTGTGTGTGAGTGTTTTGTGTTTGCCTGATAAAAAAATAAAATCGGTTTCTTAATTTAGTAAAATTCTGAATGTAAAAATAATAATTTATTGACCCAATGTAATACTCTTTAAAATCTCAAATTAGACTGTTAACAATTTTCATAACTAGGATTATGGTCTAGGTGTGGGAACAATAATATAATTCAATGTTTGTGAAATTCAGAATTATAAATCAAATATTCAGAATTACTTAAAAGAACTAATCTAGATTCTTAAAAAACAAATTTATCAAATTTTGGGCCTTAGCCCAAAAAATCCACACGTAAGATATGGGCCGTTCTCTGAACCCTAAATAGCTGCTCATAATTTGGTTCGTTCACAAAAAAGAAATAAAAGTAGATTTCCCTAAAATATAGTTTAACTTCCGGGTGGGTTTATTTAGAAAGACAATACTGCATAGTATAAATTCGGGTCGGTATGAATCGGGTGATTTATGAAACCCGGATCACCGCCGGAGAATTCTTCCACCACCCACTATAAACCTCTCCTGCCGCGGAGCCGCCGCCGCTGTTTTGTGTTTCGCAGCCCCAGCAAATTAATTTACACCGGAACTGCACATTTCCTAGCCCCGAACTTTATGAATGGTTCGATTGCTTAGGGTTTTGGAATTGTAGCGTTCAATCGACATAATCCAGGGCTCATGGCCAACGAGGCAGCACCGTCGAACTCGGTTTCTCATCCTGGTACTGTTTTTCGCTATTGGATTGCTCCTCTCTTTTCTAGTCCGAAAAATTATATTTCTATTAATTCTAATATATTTTTCTTCTCTTTTTTTATCGATCGCGAAGATGGGAACGTGGATAAGTTTAACGTCGAAGCGGCTGAGAAGCTTGCTAATGAAGCACTGGTACTACTAATTTTGTTCGATCACGATCTTATGTTTTTGCTGTGTGTGGACAATTTATGAACATATAGTAACTTGTTGATGCAGCGGTTGCCAATGTCGGATGCAGTGCCCATATACGAGCATCTTCTGGCGAATTTCCCCACTTCGGTAAACCCCTGTTGTGGGACTTGAACTTTTTAAACACTGTTTGCTTATTTTCCATGTTAGTCCAAGTCGATGTTATATATTGCAGGGTGTGATTATCGCACCAGAAACTTGATATATAGATGTCAAAACAGAATGCTGCATGCTTGGTTATATTCTGTTAGATAAGTATATATCTCAGAAGTGGTTCAGTTGTGTTGCATTAGAAATCATGCACTTTTGTTGATCATGCCTTGTGCGGAATCACTCTGTGCATGTGAAGTAGTTTATACGGCACTACTGATTGTCACGAGCCTAAAAAACGTTGCAGTGCATCAGAAACTCTGATATTGACTAAGTACATTTGATCAAGTTTTAAAATCTGACTCATTTCTCTAATTAATGTCATGTCTAAGTAGTCCTTCACTTACTCACATATGTTTTTTTTTTTCCTTCCACTTTGTACTTTTAGTTTCTGTGTCATTGGTAACCACTTGCTCTGATTGTTCAGTACATGTAACTTAGTCCAGAAAATCCTTTTGTCCTCTGGCATTACTACTGATTATGCAATATATTGAATTGCTTACTAACTTCCTCTTTTAGGCAAAATATTGGAAACAATATGTTGAAGCCCTCATGGTCGGGAACAATGACGACGCGACAAAACAAGTTTTTAGCCGTTGTCTTTTGAACTGCTTGCAAGTTCCTCTTTGGTATATTCTCTACAATTTTGTGAAGTCTTTCATTTTTTGATCTTGTGTTGGATGTAGTGGTTCGCTCTTCTGTGTTGTACTTTAGATTTTAAAGTCATATAATTTCTTTGCTTCTTTCTCCCGTTTTGCCTTTGTACCCCTCCAAATGCTTTTTTTTGTATTAAAACTTCTCCCTACTTCCACAATTTCTATTGCAGGCGCTGCTACATCCGCTTCATAAGAAAAGTTAATGATAAGAAGGGGATTGAGGGTCAGGAAGAGACTAAGAAAGCTTTTGAGTTCATGCTTAACTATGTTGGTGAGCTACTCATATAGCAGTCCTCCTGGAGGGCTCGTCATTTTATTCATCTTACTTGCGCATATAAGCACATTTTGTCCCTATCTCCTCCTGTATTCTGCTATAATAATAAGTGAATGTATATTCTTTATTGAAACATGTGACTCAGACCTCTTTTTATTATCTTTAACTGCCTAATTGCAACGATCATAATTTGAATCAAGCGCTTTAGTAGTTGTGATTGTGAAAAGTCTTTTGGCACTTTACCCGTTCAAATGGTACTCCATCACTAGATTATGTCATTAAGGTTAAATGCTATCTATTTCCTGTTGTCAAATTTCTGTAATTCCACCCTTTGCTTTCAGCTGTATTAATTTCCAAGCTTGTTGAAGTATTATTAGACTATTTGTTCCAATAGTTGCCTGAACATAATAATTTAATGCTGACAGGAGCTGATATAGCATCTGGCCCTGTGTGGATGGAGTACATTGCATATTTAAAATCCTTACCGGTGGGTCATACTATGGGACTGCTCTCTGTTTTAATAATCAATCTTTTCAACCTTTTCTCTTTCAATTGTCCTCATATAAACATTGAAACAGGCACAAACAACAGTGGAAGAGTCACAGCGGATGACTACCATACGTAAAACATACCAGAGGGCTATTGTTATGCCTACTCATCACGTCGAACAACTTTGGAGGGACTATGAGAATTTTGAGAATTCAGTTAGCCGTGCATTGGTATAACTTCTATCCTGATTTCTTTTTTAATGGCAGAATTTATATTTTTTGATTTTGCAGTGCTTTGTAAAAAAAAAAATGGTGGTAAGTAGAGTCTGTGATAGCATTATGCCCTTCATAAGATGACTTATACATGTGGCTGAATACCAGATAAACTTCTAATTATGAGCATAAGGTCTTCATTGATTTTCTTAACTGTGTTTGCTGGATATATAATCTGAAATCTTTTCCTCGGTGGCTGGTAGTATTGCTACTTATAATAATCTGAGCTCTTAGGTAGGGACTTAAGAACTGACAATTGAAGTGTCTTGTAGGCAAAAGGGTTGGTGACTGAATATCAACCAAAATATAACAGTGCGAGGGCTGTTTACAGGGAACGTAAGAAGTATGTTGATGAAATTGACTGGAATATGCTTGCTGTTCCTCCTTCTGGTTCTCCAAAGGTATTCCTTTGACTAATTTAAATAGAAGTGGACCGTACTTATTCCTAATTACTGTTTAAACTGAGAACCTGGTTGATAAAAATTTATTCAATCACACTAGCAGTGTACTGCATAATTGTGGTTGGTACACACAAGAAGCAATATGTATTGAAATGTTTTTAAGAGTACTCTCTGACTTGACATATTTATTCTGGCATAATTTATTGTTCAGTGTGTCACTGAACTATCTACTTTTGTTTCTTGTTTGAAACCCAGATGGGCAACGAATAACTTTGATAATTTATTAGACAGCATCCTTTATTTGAGTTACTATTGGTATAAGCTTATAACAGTATATTGTGTATTTTACAGGAGGAAATGCAATGGATGGCCTGGAAAAAGTTATTAAGTTTTGAGAAGTAGGTATTTTCCATCACTCTGATGCTGCTCTATTACATAGAAGCATCATTGACATAATAAATTGCATTGAATGTAAATTTAGAGAGAGTTTCTTATGCATTCCAATTTCTTTATTGGCAGAAGAACTTATGCGTATTGTATTGTTTCGATCATTTTTCTTCCCTTGCTTTTATTTCTGAGCGTTCATAAAAAAAAAATCTAAGATTTTATTTTTTTTACGATCTTTAGGTTTTCCAGCTTCATTTTGTGTTATTTTTCGTTCCAAAAACTATGCTTTTGTGTGTGTATTCCTACATAGCACATTCAATTTGAAAGCCTTTATATCTGTGTCATTTGATGTCTTGTTGTTTTCCACAAATATCTTGTTCTATATAGCTTCTTATTTTTATTTTTATTTTATTTTTTTTTTCTTTTTTTTTCGTGTTGTGGGAAAAAACAAAAAGTTCGCTAAATTACTTAGGTAATGATTATGTTGACTTCCTTGCAGAGGCAATCCGCAGAGAATTGATAATGCTTCAGCAAATAAAAGAATAACATTTGCTTATGAGCAGGTACTGAGCACAACTATTTAATGAGTTTCATTTTTTTTTTGTCCTCATGTTGTAGCAGACTAGCAGTTTCTTGTTTATTTTTGTTCCAAATGATGGTCTAAGCTGACCATTCTACATCTATTTGTATGTTAGAACCTCAACACAATACCATATAAGATCATTTGTATACTATTCCTGACATAATGTTGAGTAGCATTATGATGAACATTACACTGTGTTATAATTTAAGCTTCGATTGCCAAAAAAATGCCTGATGATTCATTTTGCAACTTCATAGTTGATACAATTTTTAACTTTTTTTTTGGCAAATCATTACACGATTTAATGGAACAGTTTACATTTCTTTCATGACTATTCTATTGAATTTTCTTTAAGAAAGAAAATTCTATAGTGATTTTACTTTAATCATTTTCGCTGGCATGTGTGAGTATCAATGATCAAGACGTCACAAAATCTGAGGAATTGAGGAATTAAGGCCTGTGCTAACTGTCAGTATTACTTGTAAAAAAGGTTCAATTGCTTGCAGTAACATTTTGTTTGTCTTCCCTTTGTCATATATTTGATTTTCCTATAACTGAACTAGTTTATAGTGATTACCATGTTTGGAGCTTTAGTTTCCATGATCTGCATGAGCTGCTATTATTGTAACTTTGATGTTTGATCTTTACCTTTTATTTTCTTTCTAGTCCCAGGGTTGATTATATAAATGGGAAAAGTGATGGGAAAAATTGCTCACATGTTTGTTTTGATGCTAGTGTCTTATGTACTTGTATCACTACCCCGATATATGGTATGACTATGCCATGTGGCATGCAACAAATGGTTCTCAAGACTCAGCAAATACAGTTTTTCAACGCTCATTGAAGGCTCTTCCTGGTATTTACCCACTTGCTGAAAGACTACATATGTTCTCAAAGAATATTTTGATGTGAAGATATCTTGTTCTTCTCTCCTTTTTATTTGTTTATTTATTTTATTTGGTTGCCTGTATCAGTAAATTGATTTTTTTGTGTATTGCTGGTTTTCTCTTACACTTTGATTTTAATTCTTCGGTCATGTTAGTTAAGTTACTTGCTCTTGTTTTAGATTCGGATATGCTAAAGTACGCCTATGCTGAGCTAGAGGAGTCTCGTGGATCAGCTCAGGTTTGGTTTATGACTTGAGATTGTTTCCTCAAGACATCAAGATTTATCATTTAATATTTTATTTAATTATGGTGCTATCTTTGTTTCGTCCAGGCTGCAAAAAAAGTATATGAAAGTCTTCTCGGGGATGGCGTGAACGCAACATCTTTATCACACATCCAGGTTGAGAATTTGTATGGCCTATATGTGTAGTACATAAGTTGTTTAGATACTGGAAGAGAAAATACTACTAGTGGCTGTTGAAGAACTATGTCATAATATAATTTAACTAATAGATGGATATCCTGTGAATTCTGAAATTGTTAAGTATGTGGAGCTAATACTTAATCCTTGAATGGCTAGAGTGTTTAGATTTTTTTTTTCCTTTCTCTTTTTTCCGTTAGTTTTAAGTTAGCTGTTATCTTATTTCTATTTATGTGCTGTTGATAAATTGCAATTTCCATCTCCTGTATCACAAAAGTTGGTTCTATCTGATAGTCTTACAAGTCAGAAGGATCTTACAAGAAACTTATTTGTAGAGGCTAGAGAGTGTTATAATGGCTTATAGAAATCAAATGGGATTCACGAAGATCAGTTTGTGAAGCAGCCAGTGATAATTTCACTACGTATTTGCTTAACTTGGTGCTGCTATTTTCCCTACCAATCCATTGTAAAACACTTGGTTTTGGCTTGTGGACTGCGTTTCATCAATTAATTGTTAGTTTATATGAAAACTGCGGCAGATCATGTCGGTTTGTTATATGTTTATGTTATTCTGCTCTGCAGTTCATACGATTCCTAAGGAGGACTGAAGGAGTTGAAGCTGCTCGTAAATACTTTTTGGATGCACGCAAATCTCCAAACTGCACTTACCATGTTTATGTAGCATATGCAATGATGGCATTCTGTCTTGATAAGGATGCAAAGGTGATTTAGCTTCTACACTCTTATGTATTGATATATAATGCTGGAGACAGAGGATTCTTTCCTCTGTTTAAGGGTAGGGCAGAGAATTTGGGCGGTTTGGGTCAAAACTAAAAACTGATATTTTCCCAGCCAACCCGAACTGCCTGAAATTTTTGCTCCAAATCCAACCAAATTCTTTGTAGTTGACAAAAATCATAATGTTGTAAATGGAGGACGGAGGGAGTAAGATATTTGACTCCAATTTAGATACCAAAATTAGTATCTATTTTATTCATTGTGTATTAGCTTTTAGGATATTAGATTACTTTGACCTATATTTTAATGTATTATACATAGGTAGTTAGTCAATACTTATATAATATCTTTTGGATATAGATATGTAGCTTTTGGAGGGCAAATGGCAATGTTGTAATATTTTACAACAATTGAGCTTTTAGATATTGTAATAGATTATGGAGTACTGAAAAAATGAAAAGATACAGATTCTTTCATTAGATATTTTATCCCAACTTGAATCAGTTATGTAGAAGTATCTCCTAGGAATCAGGAACATGATGGTCCAGTTTGCTGTAACAAAAAAGAAGAAGAAATGATACAGATGATGTTACAGAACTGCCATGAATCCTTTATTTTAGTTTTTATTAGAGGAAGTTGGGCTTTCTTACATTTTTGTTTTTGCATGATTATCCTTGGTCTACCTTTAGTATTCACTATTCATGTGTTTTATGCTACTCTTTTGCAGCTTGCACACAATATATTTGAAGCAGGTCTCAAGCGTTTTATGCATGAACCCAGCTACATTCTTGAGTGAGTACCTATTAATCCCCACTTAGCACCTCACAAAACGAATGAATAAAGTAAATATGATACTATCTGCATTTTTTTTTTAATCCTTGATATGCTTAGAAGGTTCTAATTGAAAATGCATTATTTGTGGGTGCTGTGGCTCCAGTTATTTTTTTCAGTTATTGTAGGGCTCCAACTGCATATCAACCATTTATCCATTCTATGATCTCTGTGGGTTTTCCATACTACTAATTTTGGAGTAATGTTGAGGAACACAATTTATATCACACAATTTTTATTTACAATGCAGATATGCTGATTTCTTGTGCCGCTTGAACGATGATAGAAATATTCGTGCTTTGTTTGAACGTGCTTTGAGTTCACTTCCACCTGATGAATCTGTTGAGGTGCACCAAGATCTGTTGCTATTACTTTAGTTGCTACATTATGCTATTGCTTATCTAGGTCAATGTTGCAAGTTATTGGCATATGTTAGTTTAATACTTTGTCAAACTTATGAGATAAAAGATCTTTTGGTGACAATTTTTGAACCAAGGAAAAAAAGGTTCTTCCAAAAAGATCTTTTGGTGACAATAAAGGTTCTATAAACCTTGATTAGAGATAGGTGGCCCTATATTAATTTTCAAGGCAACCTATGATGCCGTACTTGTCAATTATATGTGATAAATATTCACGTATTCCCTGCCTACTTTCTGTGCAAAATTCAGGGTTGTAGCTGTTTCACTTTTAAATTGTAATAAGCTATTTATTAACTTCGCTGTAGGTTTGGAAAAGATTCACCCAATTCGAGCAGACGTATGGAGACCTTACCAGCATGTTAAAGGTAGTTTTGTCAAGATTCATTCTCCTGTGGTTGACTAATGGTTTGTTGGTTTCATGGATTGTCGCAGTTTGGCATCACAAAATGCTCTGCGAAGTCTCAAATTAATCGATTATGGTATTGTCTGGACGTGTTTGACCAGTCTCTTGGAAATAATATTATAGTTTTGCAGAGGTTGTATTGAATGTTATGTTGGGCCATACCTTGTATTCTATGAGAAATTTTCATTATGATTTCTTTGTCCTAGGTTGAGCAAAGGAGGAAAGAAGCTTTATGCCAAATGACTGAAAATGGAGAACCAATTCTAGAAAATTCTTTGCAAGATGTCATTTCAAGATATAGTTTTATGGATCTTTGGCCTTGCTCAACTAGAGACTTGGATCATTTAGCTCGGCAAGAGGTACTTACTTTAGCTCTCTCTCTCTGACCTGAATAATGTAACAGAATTCATATTTTTGTTCTAATGTATGATGCGAAATCTAATTGTCATATGGTCCTCTTCTAGTGGCTCTTTAAAAATAACAATAAGAAGATTGAAAATCCTGTTCCTGCAAATGCACCTAGTTCTGCAGGTAAAGTAGTTAGTTAAAGTAGTCTTTGTGGTTCATTTCTCCCTTTTCAAAAAAAATAAAAAATAAAAATATCTTACTGTTCTGAATGCAGATCGGACCTTACCAGACATTCCAAATAATTCAAATATTTCTGGCAAGATTGTTTATCCAGATGTATCAAGAATGGTGATCTATGGTCCAGGACAAAAGCCTGGTATTTGCATTTAATGTCATGTTAAATTGATTAAGAACCATCTATAGATTCTGTAGTTTGGTGATACGGATAGAAGCCAAAACTGGTTGTTGAATCCCATGAGAACCGTGTAGATAATGATTTGGATTATGTCTGAAGCACTTGACCAATGCGGCCATTTTTCATCTTACACTATTTATGATCATGACCTATGTATAAGAATTATGTTTGCCTGATCACTTATATCATTTGCTATCAAGACCTCAGTCATTCACTGTTTTAAGCGGATTGATTTTTGCCCTTGGCAAGCTTAATTTTTGAATTTAGAATATAACTTCTTTGATGTTAAGTTTCATAAACCTTGCAGGGATCACTACCCCCATGATATCAGGTGTTCCAAGCACGTTGCCAAATGGCATTAGTGGAGGAGCAACTGCAATCAATGATATGCTGAAATCCTTACCTCCAACATTGGCAGTCTTTGTTTCAAATTTGCCAGCTGTTGAAGGTATTTATCTTTGTTCATATTTTTACCCCTTCTTTTCCAGGGTGGATTTTAGGTACAGAAGTGTGTTGTTTCGTTCATAGCTGACTTGTACATTCAAGAATTCAGAGATATTATACACTGTAGCATTAATGATTTGATAGTCATATTAACCCATTAGATTTGATTGTTGTCCTGCTTGATGGGTCTTTCCTAGGGGCGTAATAGGGCTTGAGAGTATTGTCAAGCTCAAGCTTAACTCGTTTAACATCAAGTTGAGCTCGAGTTTAATTCACTGAACATTGTCAAGGGTCACTTTTTTATTCGAGTTTAATTGAACCAGAAGAAGCTCTCTAAATATGTCCTTACATTTTAACGTTTATCATTATCTCTAATTACCTAAAATTCATTATTCTCTTATAAAGAGAGAGGTTAATTAAATAATTCATAGATCACTTGCTAAATATTAGAAGTATTTTCTAGTCGAGCTGTCCTATATTGTCATGATCACCAATATCTTATGCTGCATTTATAGGTCCATCTCCGGATGTCGATTTTGTATTATCCATATTGTTGCAAAGCAGCATACCAGCAGCTAGTAGGAAACCCAATACACCTCAACAGCTGCCAACTGGACCTGCTCCGACCACTAGTGACCTTTCTGGTTCAACCAAATTTAAACAAAGTAGACACACTGGAAAGAGGAAAGGAACAGATAGTACGTTCAAATTTCTGTCTTCTATATTTCATGCTATATTTTATTGTTCGTGGTTAATGATCAGTATCCCTTGCGTAGTTGAAAACTTCATCCACCTTTACAATTAACCAGTGACAGAATAAGTTTTTGAATGAAGATGATATGTAATTGTGGCTGACAATGTGCTAAATATGCCTGTGATACTTCATTTCGTAAAAGTTACTCCTTATTACTGAATATTCAGTTATTCTTTGTAACTTGTTAAAATGTATTAATCTAAATCTAAATCATCTCATCCACGTATAAAGATTGAGCTACAACTACAACTACTATTGTATGTTTGTTAGGGCAAGAGGACGATGAGACGTCTACTGTCCAAAGCCAACCTCAACCTAGAGATGCTTTCAAGATACGGCAACTGCAGAAAGCTAGGGCTAATAGTTCGCGTACTGGTGGTGCAAGTTCACGAACAGGTGGTACGAGTTCGTTTACCGGTGGTTCTGCATCATACGGGAGTGGATTTTCGGGCGATGTCTCTGGAAGCTCTGGTTGATGCATTCAAGATAGCGTATTACTTTTGTTTGTAGATAATTATTAGACTGTTTAAAATCTCTTTTCTCGGTAGAGATATATTTTTGCTTATTTGGTCTTTAGGTTTAGTTCAAGGCCTTGTCTGTAAAATTTGTCAGGTGTAATGGTTGATTAATAAATTGATAAGAGCGTATATTCGCTTTTAATTTAATGGAAACTAATCTTTCTTCTGTGCTATCGATGGATTTTAATTTTTTGAATTGTTTTTTTTGATATTCTTCTGAATCGTTTTATATTGATTTCATATTTCCAAAAATTGCAGTTTAAAATTTTATTCATGAGATATAATTTTCACTCTAAGCTGCAAAAAATTCTTTAGAATTCCGTGATTTCCAGACCAAATTAAAAATCGTTACAAATTCTACACTTGACGTACAAACGGTTATAGATACATATATGTCGAAAGATACATCGATCTTAAATTAATTATCATTGGTCATATATTTTATTTCGTAATTGCCTTCAAAGACCTGAACTAATCTATATTGACCCAGAATGGTGACGTAATAATTATATAATAACATGAAAATTTCCTTTTCTTTTCTGAAAGCATAGCATGAAAATTTCTAAAAACGTACAAGAGTCTTGATCATCACTACTATGATAATAATATCAAAAATGTTATTCATCCCAGATTATTACAGTAGAACAAATTGTACTCTTCTTTTAACAAAAAGCAGTGTGCCTTCTTAGCGCTTCCAAACCACCATCTTAGAGGCTGGTTGTTGAAGACCACAAACGAACTACGCCTGCAAATTATTATTCAAACAATAAAATCAAGACTTGTCAATACTTTCCTAACTCGAATCAACATAACGAATACATATTCTGCAGACAATAATGGTTGGAAATATGCAGACAACTCCTACTATGCAAGGGTGGTTTCTTCTCAAGAATCAACAGTCATGAAAAGATACAACAAATATATTCCGCTTGAGTCGGGTCACGTGCTTATGATGTTGAGAGCAATTACACTAATAGAAATAATAGCAGAACAGATTCAGGTCATGGGAATCTAATTATATAATCATGTTTCCTGTTGAAGGGCATTATAGAATATCAGAATTCGATATATCTCAGGATTACGTGTTTTACCTATCAAGGATTTGAGCCACTACGAGAGCTTGTCTGCTTCAGGATCTACGTGGTTATTTTCTGATGCCTTTTGGGGCTTCCGGAACCACAGAAACAACAACCACAAGGTTCTCAAAATAGCTCCATTTGCCATGTGAGGAATGAATATACGGCCCCAATACGGGTAATAAGGCCCGGGAAACTTGAGCAGTGCAAAGAATGTTAAAAGAGCAATCAGATGCCACGGGACTTCTGCATACTGCAATCACAATAGAAACCACATATTTAGAAACACAATCCATCACTTGTCATGTACTTAATGATTTAGGAATAAAAAATGGAGAAAAACGGAAGAAACAAATAGCCAATTTCATTTTAACCAAAAGCTAAAGAAAATACTATGGCAAAAGGGGTATCTCTGAGCTAGAATACGGTAATACTTTATTGTTAATCCTGAAGTTGCTCGCAAATACTATGGCATCTATTGTTTCCAGCACCCATCATAAAGAAGTGAAGACTCTGCAGAAGATACTTTTGAACAGAGAAAACACTTCTGTACATTCTTGGACTCGTAGCAAGATTTTTTTTTTTTTTCCTCTTTTGTGACTAAAGTGCCTAGCGTTCCACTCTACAGGGAAAGATCCCTCTTATTGTAGAAGGTACTATGACTTTCTCAAATACTACATACAATAATGGAAATTTATTTTCTCAGCATCACAGCCCTATCTGTCTACATCCCCACCACATCTTGGTTTTTCTTCTCATGCATACAAGCATTTTGGATCCATGATTTCCAAGCAAAGCCATACTACAGGAATGCATTACTCTCTCTCTGTTCAAATTTCAAAACTCAACTTAATACAATCATACAAGATGGAAGAAAAAGTACCTTGAGATACGAAGATGATTCCAAAGCAGCATTCTGTAGCATCCCAGCCACAGCAACCCCAACTAGAAACGGAAGTGGGATAAGGTGTAGCTTCCTCTCATGTGCACAATAAGACATTTCGCTAATCGATGTAATGGCAAACACAGGTATAGCTAAGTATCTGACAACTGCTAAGACAAGGTCGACAACAAGCTGAACGAAATGATTTAACGTCTTGTTCCAAGGAAACGTCTTAACCGGTTCAGGAGAGCTATCCCACAAACTTTTCGCCTTGTCCAAAATATGCCCGATGCTGAGTTTCCTCGGATCACCGGGCTGGTTGGCAGCCATATTCATACTGCAAGAAATTCTCGAAGCATTTTGATGTAACCGATTTGGTTTGCAGCTCCATAAGGAACTCCGAGTTCTATGGCATAACTGAAGGTTCTGCATACAAGAATTGACACTGCTACGTGAGACTAGAACAATGATTAATGTCAGTATATAAATATCAAGAATCAAAGTTCGCGGCAGCAGCAGCAAAAAACTATCTTATTCAATTAGAAACACGAAATGTGCTTGTTTGCTTTTAGATTTCGCAAGAAACGCATATAAGCAAATGGCAGAACTAAGAAGAAACTGAAACCCTCCTCACTATCCACACACTAAAGCTACAGGAGATAAAATTAGCGCACAAACATTCAACGCTCCAATTCTCATAAAATTTCGACGAAATTCTTATGCACAATTCAAGATTTTTCCCATAATTCCAGCAATTCATATCAGAAAATGTACATCGAGTATATAAAATTCGTAAATGGAAAAGTTGAACAATTTACGCATTAAGGCAACATAGAATAACAAACCTGCAGTGAGTAAACAGCCGAAGCATTGAGCTTGAGCGCCATTTCTTCTGAGGTACAATCAGCAAAAGCGACAGCGCGTTTCGAAGAATCACTACCTGAAAAGGCCCACAAATATTTACAATAAAATTTCGAAAACTAGCGATTCTGCATTTGGTTACCTCCCTTAAAAAGGGCTTTTTCTTTAGAGGGAAAGGATGAGTATTGCCTTTCTGTTGTTTTACCAACTTCTTTTTTTCTTCCTTGATTAACGAGTCTGTGCTATAATAATAAATATAATTAAATAAATAAATTTGTTCATCAAATTTAGTAGTGTAAATTGAAAATAACAATTCCTTAAAATTGGGAAACGATGTAGGAATAAATTGAACAAAAAAAAAGCATTTCGAAAAGTAAGGAGATTATTGAAGTTTAAGCACATTTTAAGATCATGTTTTATGAACATACAACTATGCCTTTAAATCATAAAAAAATAAAATAAATAATAAATAAAAGCAATGCCTTTATATATTGAAATTATGTTTTGATTCTATGAGTGCGGCTGATTTCTATATAAACCAATATATAGGATTTTTATTTTTATTTTTATTTTTTTCCAATTTTGCATACATATAAAAATCCAATTATTTTTTGGACAAAAAGGAAACATCTTACATCACAAAAGTCTTTACAGTAACAACATCGTACAAGTACATTAAGACGAAAAAAGAAGAAGAAAAACTCGGAAAAAAAATAATCCCTTTGCAAGACTAAGTGCAATGGGCAATACTACCATTCATCTTATGGGAACAGAGGTAAGGAAAGGAGTCCTATGTTCTCTGGAATTCCCATCATCAGGTTTAGATTTTGTAGAGCCTGACCCGAAGCTCCTTTCACCAGGTTATCGATCTGCAGAGTTCACCCGAAATCGAGGCTTTAATCTTATCCAAAGAGACGAGAAGCATTCATTGTAAACTTTGAAGAAAAATTTCTTGAAACTTACAACAGAGATAATTATTGCTCTTCCTGGGATTCTATCTGGAAATATATTGATCAAGCAATAATTGGATCCTCTAACGTGTCGAGTGTGAGGAACTTGCCCCTTTTCCAACATCACCACAAATTCTTCTTTCTGTAAACGTGAAAGATTAGTCGTACGTAAAGGATTAACAAAGAACAAAGCTATGACATGAATAATCGACTGCATCGCTCAATCTATGGGATCACAGATTTATACAGTGACAAAATAAACCACCTTACCTCATAAAACTGGCCTAAATGTTCACGTAGATCTTCAATAGATGCTCCTGGGGTCATTTCCACATAAATAGTTGATTGCATACCACGGCTCTGGAGAGATATTTGTAGTGATTATGGAGATATATGATTTACTATGCCGTAATATTAAATTATCTAGATCCTAATAGCAGTCTTACCATTGGCATCAAATGTGGGGTGAAGCTGACAGTAACTTTTGATTTCACAGCTTCTGATAATCCTTGTTCGATCTCCGGCACTGAAGTAGAATTCACCAAATGTGAACATGTTAAACTCTTCATAGTCCATAAATGATGATGAGAGGCAGGATTTAGTTCAAGATACAAAATTTGGTAAGAACCATCCATTATTTGTTTTGGTCGATTTCCTAAACATACAATTTCCCAAATTGAGTAGAATGCCATGGTCAGAAATTATTGAATTTCCACTTCACATTTCAAATTTTCAATAGGGCATGCTAAATTATTTACTGACCATGGCGGTGCCTGGTTACACCATAAGAATGTATTCCTTCTGCTATTTCTGTGTACAAATTAGCCTCCTTAGCTCCACGACCTGTAATGGAAGAAGTTCCAATTACTCTTGCTCTGTAAGTGTGCAATAGATTGACTTTTACAGGAAAAGAAGATGTGCATGGAGGCTTAACCTGCTCCGCTAACACCAGATTTTGAGTCAATAATAATGTTTTGAACTTGAATAAGATTGGCCTGTGAACAAACAAAGGAAAGAGAAAAAATCAGTGTCTTAGTTGTGTAGTTTATGCATATAAAGCATAGGTATAGGATTTCAGATTTTGTGATGCGGGATAGTGAAAAATCATTATTCGGTTATTGCACCATAAATTATATAAGAATCACATCCCTTGCTAGAACACATAATCAGTATGCAAATGATAACTGACGGAATTTAGTATATAAACCCAACCTTTATCAATGGGATAAGTGGAAGCTGAATAGAGGTTGGATAGCAGCCAGGATTTGCAACTAAGCGTGCACTTTCGATCTCAGGTCTAGATATCTCCGTCAAGCCATATACAGCTTCTTTCTGCATTTACCAGCACAGGTAACTTATGAAGCCCAGAGAATTTAGGAAGTACAGTATGTCAATTTCTTTAATTTTACTTAATCTTTAAGAGAAGGTCATAGGCAGGATACTACCGCTCCTTGAGTTCAATGATGCAATAGTGCTTAAAAACATAACATTATAAACATCAAATATTTAGTCATCAAGCAAGACACAGAAGAGATAGTTAACCTGTAGTTCCTCTGCTTTATGAGGCTGACCATACCATTCCTCGTATTCATTAACATCACGAAGCCGAAAGTCCTGCAATACATAACCATTAATATGACAGTACAATGATGACACTTACGAGCCAATTTCCCAAAAGAATTTACACATAATGTGTTACATTACATAGCATTCCAGAATATCATAAATAGGAGGGGAAGTACAAATTATCATAAATTTGGAAGTACCGCAGAAAGATCAACTATCTTCAAGCTACTTGGTAGACTTTTGATAATTTCCTGCCAAAACAGGGTATATTACTTTCAAAGGATGCATAAAAAGAACCATGAATCAACAGTCCAGATGAATGAAAAAGGGAATGAAAATTCAAAAGGAAAGATGAACTCCAAATGCCTGAATTTTACAGTCTGCAAAAGTAGCAGAAAGTAAGGAGATCAAAAGGAACCTGAGTTGTGCCGTGAGGCAAACAGCAGAACACAGCATCCACAGTCGAAAAATCAGCATCCTTAACAGCAACCATATCAGGTAAATCCTATAGGAATCACATTCATTTTCAAAACCTCATTCACAACTCAAAAATATTATAAACTGAACTGTGAAATGAAGGCTATTACGCTATCAAGAAAGCTGAGATAATTGAACACGGAGCAATATGAAAAAGGACACACGTTATACGCATTACAAAAGCACAATGCAATTTACATACTTGCTTGACCAAATGAGGAAACACTGATCCAATGGATTGACCAGCTTTCCTATCTGCTGTCATAAGAGTTATTTGATAGTTCGGGTGATTCGCCAACAACCTAATTATCTGCATTCGAGAAGCATCCCACTTAAGCTAAAACTAGTGAAAAATTATAACGATCAGAAATCTCTACATACACAAATAAATAGGTAATCTTATGCACACTAACTAGTCTTCAAAAATGAAAAAAGTATGCAAATGTAAATGATACCTCAGAACCAGTGTAGCCGCTCGCCCCAAGCACACCAATCCGGAACTTTTCAAGTTTATGGGCTTTATTTTCTTCAACCTGAAAGCTCTGCTGCGTTGATGTAGCAACAGAAGCTCTAACACAGAGCTTCTGCGCCATTGAATTCTTGACTTCATCCTACCAAAAAAATTGACTCATCAATTACCATTTTCATCATCAATCCCAGGCCATGAATTTTCCCATAATCCAAAATGCTCAAAGCTACAAATCAGAACCTACTTCCTAAACATCAAAATCAATAAACAACAGAAAAGTGTGATATGCGCTAGCTTTATGAGTATATACCTGGTATTTAATGAAGTAACCACGAACGCTGCAGATTGAATGTAGAGAAGCCAGAGAACCCATCTTATAACGATTCTCTTTTCCTTTTCCAGAAAATTATGAGCTTTGAGAAACAAAGAAATTGAAAGGTGTGGGGGAAATGAAAGGTATCAACTCAACTCTGAGAACTGCGGGAAGTGAAGCTGCAGATTTACGTATTAGCGCTTTTTCAGGGGTTCCGTGCTTCGTCGAACAAGAGTCGCGCTTACCGATAAGCGACTTTTTCGTATTTGGGGGGGGAGGGGCAAGTTCATTGAGGGAGGGTTGCGCCGATTTATTAAAAGAACTCTTTTCGCCTTAGTGGGCTTATAGGTGGCCCATTTATTCACTGACTTTAATTCAGCCCAAACACTAAGTACTGGTAAGCCTCTTTTTTCCAATTTTCTTTTCTTTTTGCATCTACAGAAACAAGTGTTAGAGGCCTAGAGCCGTAGAGCCAAATGCTAGTAAATGTCTGTTTTCAATCAGGACTATTTTCTTCGTTTCTTTTCGGTCTTTCTTTTTTTTTGTTGGAAACCTCGTTTTTTTTTTTTTTGGGCATTACACTCCATACACTAATTTTAATTTTAAATTTTGTCAAATCTCTTTATTTACGAAACAAATCACACATGACCAATAAACAGTATTCACTATGTTTATTTATTTTTAACTCTACCACATCTCTTGAATTACAAACTGAACGTGGAGGTTTCTTTCTCCACTAAAATAACAATCACCCAAAACTTTCTTAAAACACATGGCCGAGCTATATGCAACAATCATCGTGAACGGAGAGAATATGTTTTTTTAGTTAAATAGTTTTTCCTAATTAGGGTGCCGTTGTAGAAGATGTTGCACAGAGTACGTGATAAAAGAATACCATAAGGCATGCGTAATGAATAGCAAATGTATATGGTACTCCCTCAGTCCCGCTATTAATGGGAGACACTTGCATCAGCTAGGACTCATATTGAGGTCCACTAAATATTTTTATGAGGTATTCTTTATGGGTTGTGGGTCAAGTGGATTAATTGGGTCAGATAATTTATTTTGCTTTCAAAGTTTGGCTGCACTATGCAGTCGGACTAATACAATTTGTCGCTATTTAATACAGTATCTTGTTTTTTTTTTTTTTTTTTTTGGGTTGTTTTCATTGCATGTATAATATACATATTGACATAAGATAAATCCTACAAATTTGTAAAACCTTATCATTTTTTCACAATTTATACATAATTGGAATTGGGTGCCACGAAATAGAAATAAGTTTTGACATTGGTGTTAAAATAATTGAAATGGCGGTATATTCTTCAACATTGAAATCTCCAAAGAAAAAGAATAATCCTTTCACGTATAACACATGGAAAGTATATATTTCATGAAACCCAAGACTCGGAATGACTGTCCATTAATTAAAAATAAAAAGATATGATATGATAAAAATCTTATCCGTGTTACATTCCAGCAATGATGGATGGAAGAGGATCACATTCACATAAATTAGAAAATACTATATTAATTAATACTCCACTATATTAATTAATACTCCACCAATGAGAGGGTGGAGTAAATACGTATTTAATTGTAAGAAGCTAGCTATAGCATGATAGGCATTCAACTAGTACTATATGTTAGTAGTTGGGAAATTTCATATAGCTGCTGAGTGAGGTATTGAATGATATGCACAATCAAGGCAAGATACATTCAGAGTGAAATGTTGTTGGAAATGGAAAGCAATTTCGTAGAGTTATTATTGGTTTTCTCGTTTATTTCTTGTCTTACATTGAATTTGTGAGCTTAAGTGGGAGAGATTGGAGCATTATATATATTGTTTGCTTGTCCCACATCGAAATTGTGAAAAAAAACTTAAGAGGAATGAGCCTATAAATATTTTTCTCCACTTCCTTTTCAAAACATAACAAAAGGGAAAATTATCATATTTCTCTAGTTTTCTCTTTTTCCTTTATTTCCTTATCTAAGTTTTCTTTCCCTCCACGTTTCTTGTCGTCGGGCTTCGTGGGCTTAGTTAATGGCTAGGGTTTGTGGGGGGTGTTTGGAGCCATATATATATACGTGGTTGTTCTCTTCATAGAGAGACACGAAAACCCTAACTGTTTTAGCCGTAGCCACCATCGACTTCCTTACTGCAAAGCGTCTCCATCTCAAAATTCACGAGTGTACGTGAGATTTGAGAGTTGTGTTAACCTTCGAGAGTGATTCGGCACTGAGCCTTGGCACCGAGGGTCTGCCGGAAATAGCCTTTAGGGCAGTGGTTCGGCCACGGCACAACGATAATCTTTCTCTTTTTTTTTTTTGTGTTTGCGCAAGTTCTTCCGATCCTTTCAGCTCCAATTCTAACAATCTAAAAGCTATTCATGGCCTCATCAAACCATACCTTGTCCGATTTGTCAAAGCTGGAGCTCGTTGATGGTTAAAAATACAATTATGCTTCTGTTATTAAATTGCGTACTATTGTTCTTATTTCTGCTATAAGTCACAAAGATGATCTAAATATGTGTTGAAGCAAAGTTTGCTAAGAAGTTTTTTAAAGTTGTAGAACTTAGATCTTCTGTTTTCATTGAGCTAATTTACGCAGACTTAGCAGAATTTGGAAGCACTGTTAGTAGAGGTAAGAAGATATACTACATCTTTTTATTGATGATTTTTCTATATACACTCGCTTATATTTGTTGGGAACTAAGGATGAGGTTGTTGATATATTTCTTAGATATAAGGTTAAAGTAGAAAATCAGTTGACTTTGAGGATTAAAAGATTAAGATCCGATAGAGTATGAGAATATACTACCGTGTTCCTAAAGAACTTTTGTGAGAAACATGAGATCATACATGAATTACTGTTCCTTATTCTCTTGAACATAATGGTACTGCTGGGAGGTAAAATAGAACCTTTAAGAATATAATGAATGCTCTGTTGCTTAGCTTGGGTTTACTTAACAATATGTGGGGGAAAGCTGCCTTATTTGTCTGTTATGTTCTTAATCGAGTAAGAAGTTAGACAAGACCCCATATGAGTTGTGGAAGGGTTTTGTGCCCACTTTGAAATTCGTGAGAGTGTGGGGGTGTCTAGCTAAGGTGAGGATGAATAATCCAAAGCAGGTGAATGTTGATTCTAAGACTTTTGATTGTGTGTTTATTGGTAATGTTCATAACTCTGCTGCTTATCGGTTTTTGTCCATTAGCAGTTCTATTTGTGAATCTCGAGATGATGAGTTCTTTGAGCATGTATTTTCTATGATGTCTAATGTTTCTATTGAATAGGTTTGTGGTAAATGGTTCTCAATCATGTCTTTATGCTAAAACTCATGGATCTGAATGTGTGCTCATATGCTTATATGTGGATGATATGTTGATCTTTGGCACTTGCCTTGATATTGTGTTAGAAACAAAATCTTATTTGTCATATGTTTTTGATATGAAAGATTTGGGTGAGGCTGATGTCATCTTTGGTATCAAATTGGTGAAAACTAGTGATGTGATGGATATGGGTTGAGTCAGTCACCTTATGTGGAACAAGTGCTGAATAGGTTTAATTGTAGTGATCTGGTTCCTGTAAGAACTCCTTATGATTCTAGTGTTCATTTAAAAAAGAACGATGGTAATGTTGTTTCTTAAGAACAATATGCTAGAATTTTAGGGTGTGTGATGTATCTAACGAATTGTACTAGGCCTGACATTGCATATGTTGTAAGTCGATTGAGTCATTACACTCATAAGCCTAGTAAGGAGCATTGAGATGCTTTGTATCGATTGTTGAAGTATCTTAAAGGAACCAAAGATCTTTGCTAGTACTACTCCTGTTTTCCTGACGTGGTAGAAGGCTACTGTGAAGCGAACTGGGTTTCCGATTATGGTGGCGTAAGCTCCACGAGTGGATTTGTGTTCACTCTTGGTGGGGGTGTTGTATCTTGGAAGTCTGGAAAACAGACGTGCATTGGAAACTCGACCATTGAGTTTGAGTTTATTGCTTTAAAACTTGCGAGTCATGAAGCACAATGGTTGCGAGAACTATTGACTGATATATCATTGGGTAAGAGGTCAGAAGCTCCTATTTCTCTTTGTTTGTGACTCCTAGTTTGCTATTTCTATTGTGAAGAATAACATCTATAATGGAAAAATGAGATATGTAGTGAGACATGTTGTGGTGAGAGAAATGATTGGAAATGGGGTTATTTCTCTTGACTATGTGAGGTCAGAGAGAACTTGTCAGATCCTTTCACCAAAGGTCTCATAAAGCGTCAAGTGCAAGAACTTGTTGCTGGAATTTATATGAAGACATTGAATGAAGAAAGTTGACATGGTAGACACCTAATAGGTCAAATGAAACTATATTTTCATATCTTTATTCTATTGTCTATTTTTCTGTATTAACATATGTTAATAACAGTTAGTGGGTATAGCGTTGAGCTATATGGTTATGCTGCGGAGAACTTTGGACATAGAGAAATCATCTCCTTGTGAGGTAATTATACTGCGGTAGATATTGATTGTACTATGATTTTGTTGAGGTTGAGCATTTGGGCTCTTAATGATTCATGTAGTTATGTTTTGCGAAACATTTCTGATATATTATATGCGTATAATATATTTTAGTGCCTTGGCGATTGCACTTTCATAGAATCACCTAAGTGTGTGTGAAGATGTGGCACTCTTCTATGAAATAATTTTCTAGAGCACACACGAGAATCGAAGGTATTTGCCTTGATATTATCGCGGAGACGTATTACTAAAGGAATGATGTGTGTTGTGGGGGTGAACATATGAACTCTTAAAGTTCAAGCTGAAAAGCACTTTTCAAGATTTATATGTTTTCCTGCTTCACTAACATATAAATTCAAATCGAAAGATATTTGTATCTATGCATCAATATTCCTTTTCTTATTGACTTTCCATTTGTGGGGGATTGTTGGAAATGGAAAGCAATTTCGTAGAGTTATTATTGGTTCTCTCTTTTATCTCTTGTCCCACATTGAATTTGTGAGCTTAAGTGAGAGGGATTGGAGCATTATATATATTGTTTGCTTGTCCCACATCAAAATTGTGAAGAAAAACTTAAGAGGAATGAGTCTATAAA